>JAFFJZ010000044.1:0-1200000 GCA_018340375.1 Gonatopus flavifemur | reverse complement strand
ATTCAATATTTTAATATTGAATTACATACTATAATATTGAGTTCAATGATATGATGCTCGATGCTAAGAATTCCGTTCTGGATGTTAACAATCCCCTATCTAATTTGAATGATATATTTGTGGAATTTGATAAACCATTCTTGAATTTCAGTGGTGTATTTTGAAATTCTATCACTAAATTCAAATGCATGACTATCATTGATTTCTGCTCGAAGATCCGATATTTCTTATGGAATTCCGTGTAAAATTTCGGAATTTTTCCAACAGTGATCATTTCGTTCATTCCTATGTATCGTTCGGTTCGAATGATGTTGTTGAACCTCCATGTGTCCAACTGACAGAGAAACATGCATGAGAATATCGTCTGTCGATTCACATACGATGGTTCAGCGGAATTTCATTGAAGGAACTAGCGCTTTCGGTCCTCACTTTCATCCCGACTATCGAGCGACTCCACTGCGACTACCGTGTCATATCCACGTTCCTCTCGTTCCCCAAACTATGAATGCTTGCGTTGAGACGTACAATTGCGTTCTTCCCATTGCTGGAAACTTTCAAAACCATGCGGGTTCCAATCCATCGAGCCCTCATTACTGTAGAATATAAGAAAATGCATTAACTCGTATGGAGAATTGTTCGCGACTATCAAGTGACTCCAGCACGACTACCAAATCATATCGATTTATCGTTCGTTCCTCAAACTGTGAATGATTTCGCAAACGTACATTGGAGCTCTTATGATTGCAGGGAACATTCAAATCTATGCGGTTATCAATCAATCGAGTCCTTATCATTGTAGAATATAAGAAATTACATTATGTCGTACGGGAAATTGTTCGCGACTATTGAACAACTCCACCGCGACTACCGTATCATATACAATTGTCTTACGTCCTGCACACTATGAAGGATCCTCCAAACGTAGATTCTAGCTGTTACAATTAGAGGGCACATTCGAATTACCGCGGGTGTCAATTAATTGACCCTTCATCACGAAAGAATATTAGAAAGTACATCGGCTGGTACGATGAATATTTTGTAACTATCGAGGAACTCCAGCAAGACTACCCCATGGTATCTACACATTTCTTGTTCTTCAGTGTATAAAAGACTTCTGGATCGTATCCCCGACCTCTCATATGTTCAGGACACCTTCGAATCCTTGCAGGTATCAATCGGTTAGGCATTGATCACGATAGAATAGGAGAAAACATAGATATTCCTAAGATGAATTTTTCGCGACTAAAGAACGCCTCTCAGAGAACGCTCGGATCACTGTAAGAATGATCTGCTCTCAATTTCATGAGAATCCTATGGAGTTTCACACGTAATCAGTTTATTGAATTCAATATTATAATATTGAGTTCAAGAATATCATGCTCGAATGCTAAGAATTCTGTTTCGAATGTCAACAGTTTTTTTCTTCATTCCAATGACATATTTGTGGAATTTGATAATTCATCCTCAAAGTTCGGTGGGAAATTGTGAAATTCCATCGCTAATATTCAATTCAAATCTATTATTGATTTCAGCTTAACAATACGATATTTCATAGAACATTTCGTGTAAAATTCAAGAATGTTCCGAACAGTGTTTTCCCCGTCAATTTTCATGCATTGTTCAGTTCAAATGATGTTCTTGCATCTGCATGCAGTGATGCCAGATTCGGCCGACCGACTCGGTGTACCCCCTCCATCACGCTCTACACAATCAAATTCCTTTTGTCGGTGGTTTCATTGTGTGTGTGAGAGTTCTATACAGATGGGTGTAATGGAGAGGGTAAACCGAGTCGGTCGGCCGAATCTGGCATCACTGCCTGCATGTGCCCGAATGAAGGAGGAAAATGTACGGAAATACAGGTCATCGATTCACATCAGTGAGTTCAGCAGGATTTGATTGAAGGAACTGCCGCTCTCTCTCCTCACTTTCATCGCGACTATTGAGCGACTCTAGCACGACTGCCAAATCATATCGACCTATCGCTCGTTCCTCAAACTGTGAAGGATTTCGAAAACGTACTTTTGATCTCCTTCGATCGCAGGGAACATTCAAATCCATGCGAGTATCAATCAATCGAGTCCTCATCACTTTTGAATATAAGAAATTTCATCACCTCGTACGGAGAATTTCCTGCGACTATTGAGCAACTCCGGGACGACTACCAAATCATATCGATGTATCTCTCGTTGCTGAAACTATGAATGATTCCAAAAACATAAATTAGAGCTCTTTTGATCGCAGGAAACATGCAAATTCCTGTGGGTGGCAATCAATCGAGCCCTCATCACTATAGAAGATGAGAAGTTACATTGACTGGTATGCAGAATTCTTCGCGACTATAGAACGACTCCCGTGCGTCTCTTCGGCACCTACGGCGCCCGTTACAAGGTCTCCCCACTCCCATCACTACTTCTCCGCTCTCTGCGTAAGGCACGCCTCTTTCCTGCCCGTGTCGCCTACTCAACGTCGTTTCTCGCCTCGATTCTATGTATCAATTCCGATTGTATTTATCATCACATATTCGCATGTACTGCAGGAATTTTCATAATTGAATGCCCGTAATGAATTCTAGAGACTTCAACCTATACGTTGATCATAATTTCAAATGGACAATCGGATGATTTCGTTGTGAAATCATCGTTTGAATTGACGACTCTTTCACGACTACGGCGCGTCTAAAAATGTGACAAACAGTCCGACACGACTACGGCGCGCCTCCGCTCTCCACCAGGGAATACTGGGGTATCGGGTCAGCTTTTCCTTACTACATGAAATCTAGGCAGGAGAAATGTATCAAAATTCAGTGAATTCAAGTTGGTGTCAAGTAAGAGAGGATAGAAATATTCATTGGATTTTATTGGTTATTATAAAAATGTTGACAAATGAGGAAAGGCTATGTAAGACTCACTGTATCGTCTTTCATTATTTTTGTTTCAATAATTTTGTATTGTGGACATTCTTGTATTTTTTTACTAATAAGTTGAAGAAACAAGTGTATTGAACCTGTTTCACAAATATAATCACATTCATTCGTAGCAGCATGATACAACATTATTGAAACAAAAATATTGAAAGACGATACAGTGAGTCCTACATAGCCTTTCCTTATTTGTTGACATTTTTATAGTAACCAATAAGATCCAATGAATGTTTCTGTCTTTTCTCACTCAACATCAACTCGAATTCATTGAATTTTGATACATTCCTCCTGCCTAGATTTCATGTAGTAAGGAAAAGCTGACTCGATATCCCAGTATTGTCAGCTATGTTAACAGATTTTCCAAGTTTCGCAATACGGTTTTGACTTTCCTGATCAATATGGATTTCACCCAACCTTCTACAAGTTTATCACCACTCTAATAACAAATTCAAGACAGAAAATAAGACTTTTTTCTCCAATTTGCAAATGTCAACTTTGACAGTACTCTTCAAGAGTAAAACCATCCAACGAGCTTTATGTGAATAATCCAAGTTTTTGGAAATTTATTTTGAACTTCCGCTTGAAAAGATTTGTAATACATAATAATTAAACAATAACGACCACACATTTCACAAAAATGATTCATTCATTGTTTTTTATCACATAAACTTAACCTCACATCTGTCAACCGAATTGCAATTTTCACATAGGTTAATAGATTTATACTCAACCGATGGATTGAATCAGATATCCACGTCATTTACATTGATCCTTCCTAATGAACCACGTAGGTACCGGTTCAGCTTAGGTCGTTAGGGCGTTAGGATAGTAGATTGCGCAACATTAGGTAGGGATTGGTTTAGGTGGTTCGATTCTCTTCGAGGTTTCCAATTTTCTCTCTATGACATGAGGACGTAGTGAACAACGTGGTCGTCAATCTGCAAGTGTTCTCCTTCGAAACAGGTTTTCTGCTTAAAATTCAGTTTTTTATTTTTAAAGACATTTTGGGCCAAAGCATAAATATTTTACTGAATAATCATTGTTGATGTATTATTATAATTTCACATCTTTACTGGCATATAATTGCTGTCATAAATTTGGCGTTAGTTTCTTACAAGTTCCTGGTCACCCTGCCTAAAATGTCATATAGAATCGTATAGAATATCATAAAATATAATTCAAAAACATGATAGAAACTGTAAATCTTATCATGTTTTTGAATCATGATCTATGATATTCTATACGATTCTATATGACACTTTAAGCAGGGCAGTTACTACTGAGTGCCTCGCTAGTTTTGATGACTAGAATTTGGTTGAGTGAAGCGTTACATTCTGCTAAATTACTCGTAAGTTTTCCCTATGAGTGCCTCACAAGTAAGATGGGTAAACTTATTAGTGCCTCTCAAAGTACTAGAGAAAATTTCTACCAGGGCGGTTCGTCACTGAAACTATCCGATATATTTAGTAATAATTTTCCTTCTCCAATATCATCTAATGTCTCGCCAGCTTCATTCGTTGGGAATGAAACTTCTACTTCACTTGCTGAAGGAAAAAAAGCCATTCTCATTCATTTAGAAATTCATCTAATTATAATGAAGTCCATTTTTCCCAATGACTCAATTATTCATAGATATGAAAAGCAAAACAAATCAAATTTCGGGAATACATTTTTACACAGACATGCGGAACTGTATATTTTAAAAATACATTTCAAACCGTACGGAGCGATGTATGACGGTACAAAATTTGTACGAATTTGCCATTAAATGTAATTGATAATCGATTTCAAGTCTGCTAGATGGTGAACGGATAACTTTGGAAAAATACTAATTCCTTTACAACATGAGAATACTTGATGACATTTCTAGATTGAAAAAGAGGTTACCGTAAACCGGATGAGCAGGATCATTGGGGTGAGATCATCAAAGCAAAAAACGTGGAATGAAGTGATATCTAATTATGTGATGAATAGAAGTAGTATATTATTCACCCAAAACAACTTGATATCAAAATAAGAGTATCCCTCTCATTTTGATGCAACTTCTCCTCTAATATATGGTATCAAAAGTATTACTCTCCATTCAAGAGGATTGATCTTCATAGTGGATAAATTTTCATTTGTTCAAAATACTCTCAATCGTAGAAGGATATTCTCAATTGAAGTTGAAACAAAAAGTGCAATATCTTTTCTGATAAAGAGGAATTCTTCTTCTAACTTTCAGATTACTTTTCTTCGGGCGTTCACTTTTATCAATTGAACAATTGGTTAAGAATAGTTATTAGTTGTTACTTATGCATGTATTCTATAACTCTCCGGTTGATAATCTCGTTCATACAAATGGTCTCATTCGACCCGTTTTACGGGATCTACATTTGCATGTGACACTCAATTACCAAGAAAATCAAATTTTGGACATCTGTATGATATATTGTACTCACTCCAATTATAAGTTGCAGTCATCCAATTATCAACTTCATTATATTCGATGTATTCATAACTTTCAATTTGTCGCAAGAGTTCCATCATTCGATCAGTGCTCGAACTTCCGCCATAGGTTCCAACATTATCTGGTTCAGATTCTACTGAGTCCAAGAGGAAAGATGCATTCCCTCCATTATCTGTCTGAATTGCGATACTTTTGGTTTCAGCACACCAGATTCGTCTCCAACATTTATATATAGTATATGACGTGATATTGTTCCATGCATCCGGCAACCATTCAATCATTTTTTTCAAATCGATCGTTTTCAGATGGACTGGAAGAGTGATATTATGTTTTTCTTGGGCTTCTGAAATTGATGTAACTAATCTCAATTTATACTGTCTCTTCAATACTTCTAAAATCCCCTGATCAAGTGGTTGTATCAATGATGTCACGTTGGGGGGAAGGAGAATGGTTTCAATTCCTCCGACGTGTAATGAAACATGGCAAGTGCAATTATCAACAATTAACAAAGCTCTGGGAGGGAGATGTTTTTCTTGAAGAAATTTTCGCACAGTTGGTACAAATTCTGTTTCAAACCAGTTTTTGTACATTTCAGTATTGATCCATGCACTTTTGTGATTATAATATCGTGCTGATAATCTTTCTAGCGACGTGTTACGCAGAGCTCGCGGCTTCGCAGATTTACCAATTACAACCAATGGTAATCTCAACGAACCATCAGCATTACAGCACGCGCCAATCGTGTAACGGCTCTTACTTTTCTTGAATCCGGGTGCACTAGATTCGTTATGTACCACAAGAGTTTTTGTAGGTAGTAATTTGTCATATCAAGAGACGCGGTAGCGTCTCGACGCCAAGTACAGGAAAACCCTGGGAGAAAAAAAAACCCTGAAAGAAAAAAAAATGAAAAAGCATAAGTCGTGCGCTACCGTGTATCTTTACTCGAAAACCAAGATTTTCTATAGTCGAAAAATCTTTAACCCACAATAACTCATCACACAGTGAATTTCACGAAAAAATAATTACACTTCTAGTATATAATTCGAATACACACTTTCGATTAGGCACACTACGAAGTTGATCCGTTCACGCGATCCCGAGATACAAACGTTTCAAATTTTCATGCGATCAAAATATCAGGATTTTTCTTCATCATCATCGCCACTTTCGATTTATTTGAATCACGATAGTCACTATAGTTCTTCGTCATCGGAATTCGGGAGGGTTTCTTCCATTGGCATTGAGATATTCTGTTTCTTTCCTTCTTGGGACATCCAATATTCTGTCCTTTTTCCTTTATTCCAATATCCAATAGCATTCACTTCAGTTAATGTATATTATAATCCAAACATCGTATAGCGTGCATTTCAGTGTAGTATGGTCTATACATTGTCAAAACATAAACGAATAACCTGTCAATGAGGCGATGTGTTGAAAGGTTATTATAATATTAAAAGAATAATTGAAGAATGAATGAATTGTGAGTTGCAGGTTATACTACGTTACAGGTATTACAGGTCATTATAACAACAATCGAACGCACACAAATAACCTGGAATTAAATATACTTTTATATATGACTTGAAAAAATTCATGAATGGATTAATGAATGAATGATGAAGAGGTTATTTGTAAAAAAAAAACACAAAAAGTTTGAGAAAGGTATAAATAAATCTATTTGCTACATTCAGGAAATTGCTATATACACAGGTAAGCTCTGTATGATGTATTATTCATAAAATACAATATTCCTTTACAGACGACAGCTCAGCAGGAACACCGTGATGAACAGTCTGCTACTGTTGGTTCTTATCACCAAAACCACAGGCTGATGATCAAATAAATCATACAAGGTCTAGTCGAAAATAATGATTCAAATTTATGCATTACTTTTTAGGTGAAATCTTATCGGATATACCATAACCCCCTTACGAACAATCTACTATCAGGTTCTCCTGCTAGAGTCGTTGGAAAATGATCGAATGGATCATATCGAGCATGCTCAAGGGAAAAGATTCGAGTTTATTTGCAATTCCTCTACATACCAGAAAGTCAGATATATATCATAAGTTCTGACGGACAGTCAACTACTGGAGCCTTCCGAAGTAGCTGATCAAAACCAGATGACTAGCTACTTCAGAAGGCTCCACTGTCGATTCCTGTAATTGAGATCATAGGCAATCGATGAAAAAGATCATACCGAGCCTGCTCAAGGGTGATTATTGAAGTTTATTTGCTTTTTTTCTACAGGCAAAAGTATAATGGATAAACCATAATCTCTAATGGAATCCACTATTCTGCAATCAGAATCGTGAACAAATATTGAAACAGAATAGTAAATAGATAATGAATGTAAATTCAATTATAGCAAGTTTGAAAAACATTCGAAAATAAGGTGAGTCACCGAGCACTTCAGGTATACTAAAATATGACATCCTGAATCAAAATTATGAACTATGTACAAAATGGTTTCCCTAGATTCTTTGAGTGAAATGACAGGTGGATCAAGAAAAAGTATAAAGGATGCAGGTATACTATACATCTTTATGTTATGTACCACAATGATCAATGTCATTAGGCAGCGTCATAAGAAAATGAAGGAAAGGCAGAAGTGCAGTGGATATACAAGTCCTTGCATTGAATAATACCACTATCAGATTCTTCCGAAAGAATCATAGGTGGATGAAGAAAAAGCAAAAAGGATGTAGATGCACCATACATCTTCATGTTATGTACCACAATAATCAATGTCATCGGATAGCGTCATAGGAAAATGGAGAAAAGGCAGAAGTGCAGTGGATATACAAGTCCTTGCGTTGAATAATACCACTATCAGATTCTTCCAACAGAATCATATTGTGACATGCATCCTTCTTGCTCTTTCTTCATCTACCTGTGATTCTATTGGAAGAATCTGATAATAGTGTACCTAACGCAAGGACATGTGGTATATCCAATGCACTCTTGCCTTTTCTTCATTTTCCTTCTACGCCACCTGATGATATTGATCGTGATGGTAAGTAACATACAGATGTACAGTATACCTGCATCCTTTCTACTTTCTACTTTCTTGATCCACCTGTAATTTCAGTCAAAGAATTTACTCACTGAAAAAACTTTTTCACCTGGGTACTCAGGCATAAGGATATTGGATGATATATAATCCGGGGGCCAAAGTATTGATGTAAAATCAACAGAAATTCACGCGTTAAACGTAATGGGTCTTCCTATTGTTGACGGTGTTTCTTCTTATTTGAATGCAGTAATTCAGTGTATATTGTACTGTGCTTCTAAGACAAAACAATTACTTTTATCTGACCCCAATGACATCAGAAATATTTCAATTCAGAACTACAATTCGCAAAAAACCTTGATATCATAGCTTTGAAACAGCTTGCAGGTCCACAATACTTGCATAATCACTCACAAGATCCAGGAGAATTCATCGCTTCTATTTGCGAGAATTCAATGGCTTTCGAAAATTTAGTAAAGCACCAAATAACTACCTTAACGGAATGTACGAAATGTGAATATACCGAAAATATTGTTGGTACAAATTGTGTTACACGTCTTGGGCTACCTCCAATTTCACAAAAATCATTTGAGTTTCAAGAAATATTCAAGTTCAATTTTTCAACATCGAAAATTTTCGAAGATTCTTGTGATAATTGTAATAACTTGCATAAAACTAAAGAATCATTTATAACAGCGTCAGAACAATATGTAATCGTGCAATTGATGATGTTTAATCACAATAATGTTGAAGCAACAAAGGTAGAAAATATAAAGATTGAAGCAGTACCAACTTCAAAAATTATAATACCACAACACTTTTATAAAGTTATAGCTGTTGTTTTTCATCAGGGTAAAAATATTTCTGAAGATAATTCCACATGCATGTTACGAAGTAAAGGTACAAAGTGGATATTTATTCATGATCTGCAAGTCGAAGAGCGACATTGGCCACGCAATGCTAAAAACTCGTATATATATTTCTTTGAAAAGCAATAACTCCGCTTCGTCATAAAATTAGAATTCAATTACTGTGATATTGTACAGTTTTGAAGAATATAGAATACCTTTATAATACCATAACGAACCAAATATTCTTGAGAAATTTTTTCGAATGATTTCGATGGATATTCCACAAAATTCTGAAAAATGTCTGGTACAGTACTAGAAAGTGTCTCCAATCTGATATCTTGAAGGTATATCTTTTTGTTGCATGATGAATATTTGACATCTCTTTACCCAGATAGCAAAAGTTCCAAAAACTAGATCCCATTGAATCCTTCTGGAACCACAAAATGAATCACTGAAATGTCAGTAGGATGGAGTTCTTGGAGAATTCAAATCGCCTTTTGTCATACTATATACAGTACAATATACAGTATACAGCGATTTGAATTCTCCAAGGACTCTATTCTGCTGACATTTCAGTAGTTCGTTTTGTGGTCACGAAAGAATTCAATGAGATCTAATTTTTGGAACTCTTCCTATCTGCTACTTTTCACAATGATTCGAGAGAGTGGCCGGAAAATGTCTGCTGGAAAGTTATTTTTAGCTTCATGCTAAACAGTACAAATTCTATCTTGCAAAAAAACTTCCTGTTGGATACCTTGAATATATTGTACGCAAGTTTCCTCTGTCTGTAAGATCTATGTTGTTTCGATTTTCTTACAATGATTCCTTGAAAACACTGGAAATTTCCGCACAAGACATGTTCAGCACAATATCATGGGCTGTTTTGAGCGGCGTGAGCTCCTTTGAGCGCTGTGAGTTGCTTTGAGCGCTTTGAGCGCTTTGAGCGCCAACTTATCAGTCAAGGAAAATTTAGTTTTCGGAATTCTTCACACGTATATTTGTTCATGGGAATTCGCTTTTCTTCCCTTTTTTTCTTCAATTTTATTTCGATAATCTATTGCCGTCCAATGATGAGATGACTGATGGATATCCAAGTGGATTTTTATATCACATAAGTTATCTGAGGACATTTCCTTCATTCCTACGATTGCCATAAACTCGACAGGGGTATTTCATTCTCATTTGGGTTCAGTTGGAAGCATATTCAGAAAAAGAAGTGAAATCCCCCAAAAAAACTCCAAAAAAGTAAAAAAATAACGCCAAGTACATGAAAATCCCAAAAAGAATAAAAAAATCTAAAAACACATTCCAAAGGAAAATTTTACTGCATTCAGAATTTCGAGGGGATATGAAAGGATATGCTCCATTTGAGAAAAAAAGATATGAAATCAATATGAGCGACCAAGTACATTGGTTATCCGAAGGATATGTAAAAGATTTTTGGTATATTGTAACTTCAGTTTCTTTAAACTGTATTGAAGGTAATTTATGATTTTCAAGAAACCATTATTGTATTGAAAAAATAAATAGAACAAGCGTATTGTTTTGCTCGTATATATAGATACCAAAAAATGGAAAAAAAGTAGAATCCCACAAAACATACAAATGTCTCACAAAAACCCCTAAAAACTCCAACACAGTAAAAAATAACGTCAAATCCCAAAAACCATACAAACGTTTTACAATAACGCTTGAGAAAAAATCCTTGAAAAAAAACTTCACTCTTTCCAGAAGATTACTTGATATAACAAATATACCATTGAAAGAAAAGATGTGAAAGGCAACCCTGTTTCGGAATTCGCATCGACCAGTAACACTTGGCGTGGCCGAAGAAGATTTTATGAAATTATATCATTTAAATTTCTTGTTTAATGTTCTATAGAAATTCATTTGTATATAATAAAGGCTAAAAACTTCTACAATCGGCCACGCCAAGTGTTGCTGGTTGACGCGAATTCCGAAACAGGGTTGCCTTTCACATCTTTTTTTTTGATGGTATATTTGTTATATCAAGTGATCTTCCGGAAAGAGTGAAGTATTTTTTTCAAGGATTTTATTTCAAGCGTTATTGTAAAACGTTTGTATGGTTTTCGGGATTTGACGTTATTTTTTACTGTTTTGGAGTTTTTAGGGGTTTTTGTGACACATTTGTATGTTTTGTGGAATTCTACTTTTTTAGACCTGTCTCATCGAAATTGAAGACTTGAGCTCTGGTGAAATGTTGTTCTCGTATAAGTCCAGCGAAATCATATTTAAATTTTTCTGCATCTTCCAGAGTTGCTGAACATTTTTCCCCAGTGACGGTCAAACGTCGACTGCCTTTCAGTGATGCCAGCATTTGGTCGACCGAGTCGATTTACCCTCTCCATCGGACCATTTCTCGTCCCCACTACTTCAGCCGGGTGCACGCACACATTGAAACCCGTATTCATGTGATTCGGAAGCGGTCGGATCACTTCGAGTCAGCTCGGACAATCGAGGGAGAACCAACTATCCGTCGGTCTTTGTCCTCTCAATATGTTTTGCGATCGGCTAACTCCGTGCAAGATCGGAAGAAGTTTAAAGCCCACGCGGTCGACTTACCGAAAAGTTCCACCGCTTTTTCTTTCCCAAGAGACAATTTTATTGTCATCTGCATCGAACTGACTTACCCGGCGCCCCGGGCAATTCTCGGCCGGGGCCCTTCGATATTTTTTCTTGTTTTTTTTTCAATTAAAGAGCCAGTTCAATACTGATTATTGAATTATCACGATAGAATATAGATTTGATGCATCTCATCATTCAATTGGATTGAATTCAATATAAATAAATAATTTTCCAATTATTATTTTTTTTTTCATGAATTTTAGAAGATTATTGGTTCTTCTTATGACTGATTTTGGCAATTTGATAACGAAATTCCAAAAATTCGTCCGTATGGAATAAAGACCGATCGATCCGAAATGCTCTAAAATGGAATATGTCCAGCACTTTGGAGAAATGTTCTTAAAAGAGGTTACTTGCAAACTTCATCGAACCGTTTGATGAATTGATGAAAAATTGCAAAAATTTGTCTCCGTGGAATATAGACCGATCGATTCGAAACCTTCTGTGAAGGAAAAACAATATCACTGCAGAGGAACGTTTTAAAAGAAGCGTACTCGCGAATTCCATCGAAGTCTTCGGCAATTTGATGACAAAATTTCAGAAATTCGTCTCCATGGAATGAAGACCGATCGATACGAAATGTCCTGTAATGGAAGATGAACAGCAGGTTAGAGAAATGTTTCAGGAGAGTTCACTTGCGAATTCGATCGAACCCTTTGACGAATTGATAAAAAAATTCGAATTTGACAGAATGTGAGTCGATTCTATAACAATGCGTGCGAGATATGCCACAATTGCACGGAGAAAAAATGTTTTGCTACTATATCGCCTACGAAGAAATTTGTTGTCCTTGCAAAAATATTTACTCCACCAGCTGAGACGTGAGTTCTGTGAACAAATTTGTTTATTTCAGCAAAAACATGTAGTTGTGTCAATCATTCTCCTTGCTCTTCCAGCTAATTTTTCTCGCAGGCGCTATGATAACAGACCTGCTTGTTACGCCAGCAATACTTTTTTCTCCGTATGATGTAAAGCTTCCCTGGGTGCAGCGTATCGGAATCCGGATGAAGTTCGATAGAATTGGTGTGTTTGACATCAGTTGTATACTATAATGACTTAATGTCACTTACGCGCTTCTCAAAAACCTCCCTCCGGAGTGGTGTTCACTTTTCACCCCAGAAGACTTCGGATATATCGGTCTTTATTCCATAGAGACGAATTTTTTGAATTTTTCCATCAAATTGCATGAGGCTTTGATGAAATTTGCAAGTAAACTTTTTTAAAAACGTTCCCCCGAAGTGATATTCATTTTTCTTCTCAGAAAATTTCAAATCGATCGGTCTATATCGCACGAAGACAAATTTTTGGAATTTTTGCATCAATTCGTCAGAGGATTCGATCAAATTCGCAAGTGAACTCGTCTAAAAACATTTCTCTGAACTGCTGTTCATTCTTCATTTCAGAACATTTGGGATCGATCGGTCTATATTCCACAGAGACGAATTTTTGGAATTTTTTCATCAAATTGCCGAAGGCTCTGATGGAATTTGCAAGTACACTTTTTCAAAAACGTTCCCCCGAAATGATATTGATTTTTCTTCTCAGAAGATTTTGAATCGATCGATCTATATCTCACGGATACGAATATTTGAAATTTTTCATCAATTTGTCAAAGGGTTCGATGAAATTTGCGAGTACACAGTAAAAAATTTTTCGTCAAATTCAACACACAAGCGAACCATTTTTCTTTACACTCAACGTGTGTTGATTCCAAAGTGACACTTGATGAAATTCGCAAGTACGCTTTTTTCAAAACGTTCCTCCGAAGTGATATTCATTTTTCTCCTCAGAAGATCGCGAATCGAACGGTCTATATCCCACGAAGACAAATTTTTGGAATTTTCACATTAATTTGGCAGAGGATTCGATCAAATTTGCAAGTAAACTCTTCTAAAAACATTTCTGTGAACTGCTGTTCATTCTCCATGTCAGAACATTTCGGATCGATCGGTCTTTATTCCATACAGACGAATTTATGGAATTTTTTCATCAAATTGCCGAAGGCGTCGATGAAATTCGCAAGTACACTCTTTTAGAAACGTTCCTCCGAAGTGATATTCATTTTTCTCCTCAGAAGATCTCGAATCGATCGATCTATATTCCACGGAGACAAATTTTTGAAATTTTCCATCAATTTGTCAAAGGGTTCGATGTAATTTGCAAGTAACCTCTTTTGAGAACATCTCTCTAAGGTGCTGGACATATTCCATTTCAGAACATTTCGGATCGATCGGTCTATATTCCACAGAGACGAATTTTTGGAATTTTTTCATCAAATTGCCGAAGGCTCTGATGAAATTTGCAAGTACACTCCTTCAAAAACGTTCCCCCGAAATGATATTGATTTTTCTTCTCAGAAGACTCCGAATCGATCGATCTATACCTCACGGACACGAATATTTGAAATTCTTGATCAATTTGTCAAAGGGTTCGATGAAATTTGCAAGTACACAGTAAAAAAATTCCGTCATTGTGTGAAAAAGAAGTACGTGTCAAAATTCAAGTGTTGAATATTTAACTACGTGTGGAAATTCAAGTGTTGAATATTTCACACTTTTGTGTGTTCATTTAACACACTGATCGAATGCTGTTCGGTCGATTCATTTTGAACACATTAAAATGTTATTCGAGTTCAAATTAACAATTTTTAAGTGTCACTCTGGGATCAACACACGTTGACTGTGAAGAGAAATGATTAACATTCGCTTGTGTGTTGAATTTGATGAAAAATTTTTCACTGTGTACTTGCAAATTTCATCGAACCCTTTGACAAATTGATGAGAAATTTCAAATATTCGTATCCGTGAGATATGGATCGATCGATTTAAAATCTTTCGAAAAGAGAAATCGATATCAGTCCGGGGGAACGTTTTTGAAAAAGTGTACTCGCAAATTTCATCAGAGCCCTCGGTAATTTGATGAAGAAATTCCAAAAATTCGTTTCTGTGGAATATGGACCGATCGATCCGAAATGTTCTAAAATGGAATATGTCCAGCACCTTAGAGAAATGTTCTCAAAAGAGGTTACTTGCAAATTTCATCGAACCCTTTGACAAATTGATGGGAAATTTCAAGAATTTGTCTCCGTGGAATATAGATCGATCGAATCTGAACCTTCTGTAGAGAAAAAACAATATCACTGCAGAGGAACGTTTTGAAAGAAGCGTACTCGTGAATTCCATCAAAGTCTTCAGCAATTTGATGGAAAAATTCCAAAAATTCGTCTCTGTGGAATATAGACCGATCGATCCCAGATGTTCTGAAATGGAGAATGAACAGCAGTTTAGAGAAATGTTCTTAAAAGAGGTTACTTGCAAATTTCATCGAACCCTTCGACAAATTGATGGAAAATTCTGAAAATTTGTCTCCGCAGAATATAGATCAATCGAATCTAAACCTTCTGTAAAGGAAAAACAATATCACTGCAGAGGAACGTTTTGAAAGAAGCGTACTCGCGAATTCCATCAAAGCCTTTAGCAATTTGATGGAAAAATTCCAAAAATTCGTCTCTGTGAAATATAGACCGATCGATCCCAAATGTTCTGAAATGAAGAATGAACAGCAGTTTGGATAAATGTTTTTAGAAGAGTTCACTTGCGAATTTGATCGAATCCTCTGACAAATTGATGGAAAAATTCCAAAAATTTGTCTTCGTGCGATATAGACCGATCGATTTGAGATCTTCTGAGAAGAAAAATGAATATCACTTCGGGGGAACGTTTTTAAAAAAGTTTACTTGCAAATTTCATCAAAGCCTCCTGCAATTTGATGGAAAAATTTAAAAAATCCGTCTGTATGGAATAAAGACCGATATATCCGAAGTCTTCTGGAGTGAAAAGTGAACACCACTCCGGAGGAAGGTTTTCAAGAAGCGCGTAAGTGACATTAAGTCATTATAGTATACAACTGATGTCAAACACACCAATTCTATCGAACTTCATCCGGATTCCGATACGCTGCGCCCAGGGAAGCTTTACATCACACGAAGAAAAAAGTATTGCTGGCGTCACAAGCAGGTCTGTTATCATAGGGCCTGCAAGAAAAATTAGCTAAAAGAGCAAAGAGAATGATTGACACAACTACATGTTTTTGCTGACATAAACAAATTTGTTAACAGAACTAACGTCTTAGCTGGTGGAGTCAATATTTTTGCAAGGACAACCAATTTCTTCGCAGGCGCTATAGTAGCAAAACATTTTTTCTCCGTGCAGTTGTGGCATATCTCGCACGCATTGTTATGAAATCGACTCACATTCTGTCAAATTCGAATTTTTTCATCAATTTGTCAGAGAGTTCGATCAAATTTGCAAGTAAACTCTTCTAAAGACATTCCTCCAAGCTGCTGGTCATTTTCCATTTTGGGAAATTTCGTATCGATCGGTCTCCATTCCATGGAGACGAATTTTTGAAATTTCTTCATCAAATTGCAGAAGACTTTGATGGAATTCGCGAGTACGCTCCTTTCAAAACGTGCCTCTGCAGTGATATTGTTTTTCCTTCACAGAAGGTTTCGAATCGATCGGTCTATATTCCACGGAGACAAATTTTTGCAATTTTTTCATCAATTCGTCGAAGGGTTCGATGAAATTTGCAAGTAACCCCTTTTAAGAACATTTCTCCAAAGTGCTGGACATATTTCATTCCAGAGCATTTCGGATCGATCGGTCTTTATTCCATACAGACGAATTTTTGGAGTTTTTTCATCAAATTGCCGAAGGGTTTGATGAAATTTGCAAGTACACTTTCTCGAAAATGTTCCCCCGAAGTGATATTGACTTTTCTTCTCAGAAGATTTTGAATCGATCGATCTATATTTCACGGACACGAATATTTGGGAAATTTCCAATTGACTCGAACCAGTACTTGGTCAAATCCGCGAGTGCATTTTGAAACATCGAGGATATTAATAACATGACGATGTAATGATATCAAAAATAATAATTGGATGTGAAATTGAATTGTTCACCAGAGAAATGACAAAAAAAATGCAATGTCTACACACGGAATCGAACCCGACCGTTCCTTTGCGAGAACCATGTCTTTTGCCGCTAGGCTATGGGTTCTCATGGTATTGGTAACCACATATTACCTACCTCTATGAAGTGATACAGCGAAGGAAAGAAACTGAAAATGTGTGAAATGATGAAATATCAATTTGAATGCTCAAATCTAATTATTCAGTTCATTGAAAATAATTTGCACTCAATTAATTGAAAATTCAGTCTTATTCTTTTGATATTTCATCTGATAATCGATGTCGATTTGATTATCCTCATTGGAATATCATAGTGATTTCTGAATAATTATCTCATCAGGAAGAATTATGGAATTCACCGCAGGATATTCATCATAGGTCCCCAAACTATCCGAGAATTTTTCAACCATCGATTGATTGACAATTCTAATCATATTCATCGAAAAGTTATCAAGATTCAAAAAAATTATTAAAAATGCGTAACTATGAAAAAATTTTTATAGAATACATATAGGTGTTCTTGAGAGCTTCATAATCAGTCATAAGAAGAACCAATAATCTTCTAAAATTCATGAAAAAAAAATAATAATTGGAAAATTATTTATTTATATTAAATTCCATCCAATTGAATGATGAGATGCATCAAATCTATATTCTATCGTCATAATTTAATAATCAGTATTGAACTTGCTCTTTAATTGAAAAAAAAACAAGAAAAAATATCGAAGGGCCCCGGCCGAGAATTGCCCGGGGCGCCGGGTAAGTCAGTCCGATACAGATTACAATAAAATTGTCTCTTGGGGAAGAAAAAGCGGTGGAACTTTTCGGTAAGTCGACCGCGTGGGCTTTAAACTTTTTCCGATCTTGCACGGAGTTAGCCGATCGCAAAACATATTGAGAGGACAAAGACCGACGGATAGTTGGTTCTCTCTCGATCGTCCGAGCCGACTCGAAGTGACCCGACCGCTTCCGAATCACATGAATACGGGTTCCAATGTGTGCGTGCACCCGGCTGGAGTGGTGGGGACGAGAAATGGTCCGATGGAGAGGGTAAATCGACTCGGTCGACCAAATGCTGGCATCACTGCTGCCTTTGCGTAATTTCCATCTACGGAGCCAACCCTCACTAGCAATGAATGACTTGATCCCACCCAATTCCTCATTTATGCGTAAAGCTTTATCTCTGATCAGTTTTCGGGAAATTGCTATATTATTACATCTCATTCGTAAAAACCACGAATACAGTTGATTCTCCATCTCTTCATTTGCAGACGATTTGAAATTTTTACGATTTTGTAAATGTTTGCTTTCAGCACTCTTCATAATATCAGAGTGTTCACTCTTGCAGGTCCGCAAAGTTCGATCAGTTATGTTATATTCTTTACAAATGGAATCATCATCTTTTGTATTCCGTTCTTTCAAGATGGCCATCTTTCCTTCGCAAGAGTAATGTTTCTTACGTACAATTGATGTGTGATCAGCATTTGTTATTTCATTTGTTTTCAAAATTTTATTCGCGGAAGAGGTTCTTGTGCCTACACCAATTTCTTTGGTGCGCTTCCTTTCACTACTCTTTCCTACTGAGGGGTTCATTTTCATCTGCCAAGTGATAAATAAAAAAATATAAATATTTCAGCAGATAGTATATAAAATTATCATACAACTTACATTGTAGAGGAATAATTAGAATTTTTTCATATTATAAAATGACAAAATTCATTACTCGAAAACATATTGGGGATAATACTATTTTTCGGGGTTCAACCTACAGATGCATACGGAATAACCCTTGATTTTAAGCAAATTTCCTCACAAAATGTATATATGTTGATCTATCTGATAATTCATATCTTCGTATCAAAAAGAACGGACCAATCATTGAAATGTTCGATTGTTCATCTGACAATTCTGCATAACTAGCCTAGGAAACAAAATCATCGAGTCCTTGACATGAGAAAGTATTCATGAATCTTACTCATACCACCAAGTAAGACCTGATTGAGACTGTTTTCGAATCAAAAGCTCGATGATACAAATAGTTCTAGCTTTGAATGATTCAAAGTTTGCATAAAGACCTTTGATACCTCGAGAAATTTCAATCCCTGGAATAAAAATTACTGAAGACTCAGTAAATCTTTTTGAATCTTGTAATAAAAGTTTCTGAAAATTAAATTATAGAGAAAAAGATTGAACTATCTAACATACTAAAATAAGCATTTCCTATGCATTGTTTAGTTCAAGCCGATCAGCCACATTCTATTGCACTTGAGTCTCTTCTCTCTCGAATGCAAATCATCCGATATTTTTTACTGGCTCGGTACAAAGACTCATAAAGATTTATAAATATTCATCAACGCTCTTCAAATTCATTAACAAAAGTTTGGAAAGACTTTCAAAGACTGAATGATTTTTTCCCACACGGAGAAAAAAGTATAGCTAAGATAGCTGGACATCCCGGCAGTTTTTGCACACGTTCCTACAGCACCAATCATACGACAACTTCAGTTGAATCAATCCCACAGTTTCTGTGCAGCGCCCAGCAGTTTCAGCGGAAGTTTTCTAGTAAAGCTGTTGGAAAGTCCCGCAGTTTTAGCATGCCAGTGGTAGGGTTGATTCTGCTGACTATTACATAGCACAATTTGATTTACTTTTCTCTCCGTGCAGGGTACAATACAAAAATTTGGATTGCCGAGAAAAAATGGATTAGGTCTGCAGATATCTAGTTATATCATCATATCTCATCAAATCCACAAATGGAGAACAAGTGATGTCTTCAAATATAAGTCGAATAGAGGAAACTTAAATACCCACATCTTTCTGAAATTACATGGAAAGAATTATTATCAAGAAAGAGTTATTAGTAACAATTCCGATTTTAAATTTCCATAGGAGGATACTTCGTAACGATCACGATGTCTCGTAGTACTGACTATATCCCTCGAAAATAAGTGATGTTTGAGAGATGCGATTGTATTTAATGCGATTATTTTTTACAACAACGCAATCAACGGCATGTGTTCAGTGAAATGTTATCAGAGAGACCTAATGTCATTTCAGGTTGATATAAATGAGTTTGATTTGCACTCGATAACAAATTTGTTTCAGACCTCATTCACACTTCAATAATTTTCCGAATTAAAAACATATATTTTCGGACAATCAAGAAAATTTTCATTCACTATTGCATACATCTACAGGGTGATTCAAAATTCGCGCACTCTTTTTTGGGAGTAGATTCCTGATGAGATTCTAAAACGATTTGTCCTTTTGCACAATGCTCTCCGACGCATAATTTCCGAGATATGATTAATTAAAGTTGACTAATTAAGAGGTGGATCCATCGGTCATTCAGGAGCGTCATAACAGAACAAGAGAGGAAGGTGCTTGCAGAGGGTGCTCATACGATCAGCTGATCGGTATAATCGATACGATTTACCAACATACAAATTGGTAAGATTTTTATGTAGAACGATTGAATTCGTCGACACTGTGGAAAAATTGATTATTGTCATGAATTCTTATCACGATATGCCGTAGGTGAAAGTTGTAATTTCAGTAATGATTTTTATCACGCAGACAAATGTAAAATAGTGTTATTTCGTAGGGATAGGGATTCAAGTGGGAGAAAAAAGTATTACGAGTAGTTACTCGTTTTCAATCAGAATTTTCATGTAAAGAAGGAAACATGAGAATTTTCATTCATCCGATACCCAATTTGAACGGTTTGATTAGTAAGTTTAACACAAGAGATTGGATTCCGAATCCTGTATTCTGATTGGTCGAGAATCAATGTATGTTAGATCAATCCTCGGCCGTTTCGAATGATTCTTCTGAAGAATGTGTTTTCGACTTATCCCAACCACAACATTGAACAATGATGAATTTATTCGAATTCACCCTTTTTACATCATTCGATGATTATAAAGGGTTTATCGAACGTTAATAACTTACTTGAGATCACTCAAGATCATTCATGTTCAAATCAAAATCTAATTCAAATTGTGTGCAAGTTCGAGCGCGTTTCTACGTGTAGAAAATGTATTCGTCCTAAAAAGGACGGATTTGGTTAATCTTCAAAGACAATTCTTTCTCCATTTGGAATAACAACATGCCCTTTGAAGTCATATGTGCTTTAAATGAAACTGTTTCAAGCTGTCACCTGATTGGTTGATTCGTATCACGAATGGTTGATTTAAGCTAAACAAACCGTATGTGATTACAATGTCAATCAAGTGCAATGATTGGGTCGTATACGATGTCACACCTTGTATTTTCGTCAAAATTGATGGATTCTGCAAGTTGAAGTAAGTTATTAACGTTCGATAAACCCTTTATGATCATCGAATGATGTAAAAAGGGTGAATTCGAATAAATTCATCATTGTTCAATGTTGTGGTTGGGATAAGTCGAAAACACATACTTCAGAAGAATCATTTGAAACGGCCGAGGATTGATCTAACATACATTGATTCTCGACCAATCAGAATACAGAATTCGGAATCCAATCTCTTGTGTTAAACTTACTAATCAAACCGTTCAAATTGGGTCCCGGATGAATGAAATTCTCATTTTTTCTTCTTTACATGAAAATTCTGATTGAAAACGAGTAGTTATACTTTTTTCTCCCACTTGAATCCCTATCCCTTCGAAATAACACTATTTTACATTCGTCTGCGTAATAAAAATCATTACTGAAATTACAACTTTAACCTACAGCATATCGTGATAAGAATTCATGACAATAATCAATTTTTCCACAGTGTCGACGAATTCAATCGTTCTACATAGAAAATTTACCAATTTGTATGTTGGTAAATCGTATCGATTATACCGATCAGCTGATCGTATGAGCGCCCTCTGCAAGCACCTTCCTCTCTTGTTCTGTTATGACGCTCCTGAATGACCGATGGATCCACCTCATAATTAGTCAACTTTAATTAATTATATCTCGGAAATTATGCGTCGGAGAGCATTGTGCAAAAGAACAAATCGTTTTAGAATTTCATCAGGCATCTACTCCCAAAAAAGAGTGCGGGAATTTTGAATCACCCTGTATTTGTATTTGTGCATATCACTTACCAGTGCTCGTTATTCACATCCTTTGAATATGAGAAAATACAATCTTCCACCAAACACACGTGTATGTTGGAACCTGAGAGCATATTGCTTTAAGGTTGGAACTGTCAAAATTCGTCTTATGGGCCGCGGAAGAAAATCGAGCATCCGTACACAATTCATAGATACACAAACATAGAAGATGTGGCGAGTGTGAAGGCAAGTAGGTGGGGGAAGCATAATTCCTAGAAAAATATTCCCCTCAAGACCCGTGAGCGGAAGAAAATCGAATGGGTACTGTATCAACTCTTGTTCACTCAAAACACCTATCGGGAGCATAGATATACAAGTCTGGAAACTTCGATGGTGAGGGAATTCTCTATTGAAGGCTACGTTATCTGGTGCAATCGCCGCAATCTTTCGTAGTGTTCAAATCTAGGTATAATGCCGCGCAAAATTTTACTCACGAGTCGCGAAGCTATGCCTCGATCGTAACCCCACTCATACATTTAATACATCAAATTATGAATTGTGTATTCACTTTTTAGACACTCATCGGTATACGTAGTATACTCAGCACAGAGTGACTATTGCACCCGCTCTCGCACCCTTTGACCGTATCTTTTGAAATATTTCAAGAATCCAATTGAGAGCTGCACAGTTTTTCATTCCATGCAATACTGATTAATATTCCGTTTGTCTGGCTGGCTGTCTATCTGTGCCAGGGATAACTCAGGACGGAGTGGACCGAATCGGTTGAAATTGATAGGGGACCTTCCTGGAACCCTTCCCCAGGTCCCATTTTTTTATGTAAATCGGACGGGTCCTCCTGTTTTTCTTTAATTTTTTTCTGGAAAGATAGGTGATCTCGGAGAAAATTTTCTCCGCTGTATACACATATATACACCTCATTTTCTCCGCAGTCTTTGAATATTCGCTATCTTGGCTCGGATCGATGAATTATTATGAAACATGGGTCCTAGGGGTTTTGAGGGTGCTGGATCCGAATTTGGAGTCAAATCCCGAATTCAAGGTAGTGAATCCAAGATGGCGGACGTGAATTTAGTCAACTTCGCATTTGTGAACAGATTCACATGAAACGTGGGTTCTGAGGGTTTTCGAGGGTGCTGAATTCGAATCTGGAGTCAAATCCCGAATTCAAGGTAGCGGATCCAAGACGGCGGACGTGATTTTAGTCAACTTCGCATTTGTGGACAGATTTATATGAAACATGGGTTTTAGGGGTTTCGGAGGATTAGGAATTCGAATCTGACGTCGAAAAAGGAATTCAAGATGGCGGATCCAACATGGCGGACGTGAATTCAGTCAACTCCGCATTGGTGGACAGATTTATATGGAACATGGGTTCTAGGGGTTTCGGAAGGTGAAGAATTCGAATCTGACGTCGAAAAACGAATTAAAGATGGCGGATCCAAGATGGCGGATGTGAATTCAGTCTACTTCCCAGATAACATCAGAAGTCTTCTGCACGTTTTAGCAACATAACCTAAGTTCTACGCGGCTTGATGTCCGGGGAATAGGTTTTGATATGTTCAGAGAACCTCCATTTTTAGTGCACCCGAATACACTCCTGGTACGTTCTTTTCATCTCACACGGAACGTCCTTAGTATGTTTTCCAAACGTACTTTCATGGGAACTAACCTTCACAAACATATGTGTAGTATCGCAGAACGTCATTGACACCTTTATTGAACACATCCCCAAAACGTCGCTTGGTGAAGATAAATAGAACATTATGGAACATTTGTCCCTGGGACGTACATGCGACGTTCTTAGACCGTCCTGGGATCTCATTTGAACGTTCTCTGTGTGAGCAAGTACGTTTTGTGAATGTTTAGAAAACCTCCCGATGCTATCCGGGTTTGCATTTGTGGGCAGATTTATATGAAACATGGGTTCTAGGGATTTCGAGGGTGCTGAATTCGAATCTGCGGTCAAATCCCGGATTAATGATAGCGGATCCAAGATGGCGGACGTGAATTTAGTCAACTTCGCATTTGTGGACAGATTTATGTGAAACATGGGTTCTAGGGGTTTTCTAGGATGCTGAATCCGGATCTGGAGTCAAATCCCGAATCCAAGTTAGCGAATCTAAGATGGCGGAACGTAAATTTCCCACATAGCACAAAATATTCCAGCAATATCTGCAGAATATTACATTTGGAATTTGCAATATTTTGGAGATCATCTCAGAGATATTGTCAGAACATCTCCACAATGTCTCATGTCATCTCCTTTGCAATATTCTGGAGATATTATGAAATATTGCTGAGATCATTGTGGTAACATTCAGGAGATATTCTGAAACATTGCTGAGATCATTCCAGCGATATTCTGTACGGAAAAAAATTTCTTCAGAGTTTACCTCTACAAATGTTGAGTTGGCTTGACCAGGACGACTTTTTGTAGAAGAAACTCTACGTTAGAAGTCGATTATGAGAAATAATTGGAGAAAGATTGTTCAAACAAATTGTGAGAAATTTTTTTTTATGCGGATGTTCATCCTCCAATCAGATATCGTATTTTCAACAGTTACTTTTTTCGTAGGCCAAGCAGTTTCGCAATGAGCATTAATAGGTTGGATGAAGGATATTACTATTAGAATATTCTCACAATATTTCATTTGCGACGAAGCTTATAGATTTTTCACCTGACATTCTCAGAACATTGCAAGATATCAAATATATGATGTTTCAATTGGAAGATTGACAGAATATGTTATATGAAATATTGCACACACAATATTCATCTAATATCGTAGAAATATTTCAAACAGAATATTTCAAATGAGACATTTGTAATATTCTGGGAATATTGCTGAGACATTGTGTGCTATGTGAGTTCATCAATTTCGCATTTGCGGGCAGATTTATATGAAACATGGGTTCTAGAGGTTTTCGAGGGTGCTGAATTCGAATCTGGGGTCAAATCCCGAATTCACGATAGCAGCTCAAAGATGGCGGACGTGAATTTAGTCAACTTTGCATTTGTGGACAGATTTATATGAAACATGGGTTCTAGGGGTTTCCGAGGGTGCTGAATCCTAATCTGACGTCAAAAACGAATTCAAGATGACGAATCCAAGATGGCACACGTGAATATAGTCATTCCGCCTCTGATGAACAAAATTATATTGTTATATGTAACAAGGGTTCTAGGGGTTTTCAAGGGTGCTGAATTAAATTCTGGGCTCCAATGTTGAAAGAAAATAATAATTCCGTTCTTTCCGTGTAAGCTGTGCTGCATCCGAAGACTCTCCAAGAGCTGGTTGACGTTATGACAACTGCGCACTAGTGAGAATCCAAAAGTGAAGGGAGTCGCTATTGAAACAAATGACGCCTAAGAATATTCGGATTCATTCCCAAATCACGCCGAAATAACCCTTTGCTACGCTTATTACGCTTAAATTACTTGTAGCTTACGCTTTCGTCGCGCTTCCAGGCTTTATTTCTACCAGGACAGTTGAAATTCTACAGTTCTCCAGGTACATGTTTTTGAATCATTTGGGAATGGTATAAAGGATGCCCAGATAGCAATTTAACCTTGCTGCAATGTTGTCAGGCAAGCTTGTGACAAGGTTGATATAAACCTCCTAGTTGACACACGACAAGGGTACAAGCTTACAAAACCCTTGCAGCAGGACTGTAGCAACCTTACACCGACAAGGTTGTCAATAACAAGGCAAAAACAATCGAATGACAAGTGTGACAGGGTTATGACGAGCCTACATGTCATCTGGGTGGTAGGCAATGAGTTCCAGGTTTCCTGAACATTACATACACAAAGTTTCTCGATTGAGGAAAAACCGATGAGTGCCTTTCTATATATCCCCGGATATCTGAATTGTTCAAAATGCGAGCGAAGCGAGCATATGTGGGCTACGATCTATTCAAAATGAGCGAACTGAATTTTGAAGGGGGTTGGACTGCTGAGCGAAGCGAATCAGTCAGGGGGCGGAGCCCTCTGGTTCAATTTCGACGGTGATATTTGAATTTTCGACATCCATGAAAATCTCAAGTTCAATATCCGCGTTCTTTTTCTTTTGATAGAATATGGACATTCTGCACGAATGTCGAAAGCATCTATTATTTATCCACATTCCCATGCTGGCAAGGGCACTGAGAAAATAATCCAATTATCTTTACTAAATATTCTTCTCAATAGCGCGATTTAATTTTTCTTTTTCATTATAACCAAATTTGATTTTGATCAATCTACATTTATTTCCTGTAAATGAATGAGAATTGCGTTCATATTCATTAAATAGTCACTGTTAATAAAAACAACTTCAGTTCAATGAAACATTATCCATACCAAACAAATATTCAATTCGTTGTATTTCATAAAATATTTTTAAAATATAATCAAACTGTTCTTTCCGTATTTGAATAACAATTCAAAAATGGTATTCATGCATAACGAATTCTTTCAATAATATGTATGTATGTATATACCTTCTGATCGAAAATTACCCGGCATTCTCTATTCAAACAAACCGCGCTTGAGATATTGTCGGAATCTTTTGTTTTCCATGTTATTTCATCTGTTATTGAGCACTCAAATGTCTGTTTGCGCCTCATTCGTCAGGAGTTAGTGCGTGTTGCCTTGGAAACGAGTCAGTGTTTGTTTTGTTCTGCGAATTTCGCAATGTCAAATTTGGTTGAGCAAAGAGTTTGTTTTAAATTTTGTGTTTTCAACAAAATTTCATGTGCGGAAGCGTTGAAGATGTTAACAGAAACCTACGGGGACTCGACGATGTTGAAAATACAAGCGTACGAGTGGTACAGAGAGTCAAAAGCAGGTCATATTGTGGTTGATGATTTGCCTCATTCCGGTCGTTCATCCACCAGTATCACTGACGGAAATATTGATAAAATTACAGAAATCGTCCCCGCAAATCGTCGTGTGAGCATTAGGGAGATAGCATCCGATCTTGGTGTCTCGTTCGGATCGGTGCAGAACGTTATGCACAATATTTTGGCCATGAGACGAGTTGAAGCGTGGCTTGTGCCGAGAGTGTTGAATTTGTTGCAGAAACAGCATCGCATTGATATTGCTAAAGAAATGCTTTCTTCGGGCCAAAATGTTATCGAATGCATCATTACCGGTGACGAAACATGGGTCTATGAATATGACTTCGAAACTAACCAACAATCATCGGAATGGCGCTTTTCAGACGAGTCAAAACCTAAAAAGCCGCGACAGAGTCGATCTAAAATCAAGGTTTTGTTGACTGTTTTCTTTGATGGTCGTGGTGTGGTCCATTCCGAATTTCTCCCACCATGTCAGAAAGTGAATAAGGAATATTACGTGAGCGTATTGGAACTTTTGAGGGAAAACATTCGTCACAAGAGACCAGAATTGTGGAGGGATAACTCGTGGTTCCTTCATCACGATAACGCACCGGCAATGTTCGTAGAACTGGCAATGAAAGAATTAATGGAATTTTATTGTTGAATATGCAATAATTCTTGTTTTTATAGCAATACAAAGTTGTCTTGTTAACAATAAATAGCCAATTCAGCCATATCGATAGTCATATTTTTACCATAATTATTTTGGGTTGATATATAACAATTCACATTGTCAATTCAGCAACATCATTGCCAGTTTTTTTCCTCAGTGGTGGGTGATTGTGGTTGCGGGATATTCTATCTGGGTGATTATTGTTGCGGAGTGAAAGGCAGCGGGGATATTTTTTCCGGGATCAATCGACCGGGATCAATTGTCGGGATACCAAATGATTAACCACGGTCACCTGTCACCACGGTGTCAGATGTATTCGGTTGCGTCGCTAGTACGATTTTTCAAAGTCAGTCGGAATCCGTCTATCTTATGCATAATGTTCACGCACCGTAAACGAGGTTGAGCGACGCTAACCGATAGACCGGATACGATTTTTCTATCGCTGGAGGATGTGAGAAGTCGAAATATAATCGGAAATTTTGGGTGTATCTACTCACGTGGCTGGTACGATTCCTCACAGTCGTAGTCGGTCGAAATTCGTCCATCTTGTGCGTGATGTTCGCGTGGCATGAACGCAGTTGAGCGACGCTGAACGATGGACCGGATGATACGATATCCCTGTCACTAGGGGATGTATAGAGTCGAAAAATAATCGGAAATTTTCGGCGTATTCCTTCACGTGGCTCCACTGATTCCTACTATACACTGGTGGGCAATATAGGATTTCGCGATACAAAATTTCTATGCCGAATTGAACGTGACAGAAAACTGTCACGATTTTTCTGAGCATTCTGTGAAAGCTTGTGGTACTGCGCTGAGAAATCTCGGCTTCGTCAAAAGATTTCCTAGTGATTTCAGAGATGTTAGGTCATTAAAAGTACTATATTCTTCTTTAATTAGACCCCGTCTTGAATATGCGTCCCCTATCTGGTCTCCGTACTTGAAGAAGGATATTAGAATGATTGAGAAGGTGCAACAAGAAGTTTTACGCTTTGCTGCTTTTAGAATAGGCTGCCCTATGAGATATTCTGACCATGATTACTCCAGAATTCTTCACAGAATGAATTTAACTACCCTCGAAGAGCGGAGACAAATGAATGATCTCCTATTTCTTTTTAAATTGATTGATGGTTTTCTTGATTGCGAGTCATTGCTGAGTAAAGTTAATTTCAACATCCCTGGTAGACCAGTTAGGAGAGCGCTTTTATTTAGACCTGTACAATTTAAATCTAAATTTGGAAATTATGATCCGATTTCTCGCATTTGTGAATTAGCAAATAATTTCGATCGGTCGATGGAATTGTTTGGTGTTTCCTTGAATCGGTTTAAACTGTCGGTTAATGCATGACCATATTGTAATTGTATTTTATGCGTCTTTGGACGCTGTCTTGTATTGACTCTGTATTCACTTTTTATATCAAAGGGTGCTAACCCGTGTATTGCAATAAAGAAAAAAAAAAAACTCTGAGCAGACGTCGAATCTTGGGTTGAATGGTTGAAAATGGAGGGAAATCCAAAACCATATGAATTTATTTTTGAAGGAATCCATATACTGAATATAAAGTCAAGTATGAAAATCAATTTTTCGGTGTAGATACAACAAAGAAAAGTGAGTAAAACAATGCATGTGAATATTCAAATAGATATTTAGATATATTCATAAATGGTGAAAATGAGTATTCAATGCTTTTTATTCATTTCAGGTATTCATTGACGTTGTTGATAAATGATCCATTGTATTCACTTGTAACTGTTGAATGTATTCCATAGAATTGATTTTGCATACTTCGCTTCACGTCTGATATATGATTTATGCAAAATGATTGCATACAGTTTTGAATTTCCCTCAATTTTTCATCATTTTGCCCAACATGCAAAGAACGAATCTAGTCTTCTAATCATCGCAGAAATTTTTGTGTATTTCCTATCCAGTGTATTATAGAGATCGGTGCGTGGCCCCTATGATTTCTCAGAATCCGTTGAAATCAGTGCATCTTGTGCATGATATTCGCGAGACAGAAACGGTGCCGAGTGCCGCTGACTCATGGATGGCATTTGATTCTCTTGTTACCGGGTTATATGGAAAGTCAAAATATAAGCAGAAATTCTGCGTGTTTCCGTTTACGTGGTCGTCATGATTTTCCAAACTTAGTCGGATCTCGTCGATGATCCACGTGTATTCTGCGTAAGAAAAAGAGAGACGTGGGACGCTGACCGATGGATCAGGTACGAGCCTCTCTTCATGCTGGGTTGTGTATAGTTGGATTACGATGATTGATTCTAGCCTTTCTTTTCCTAGGTGGCTTGTACGATTCTAGGATATTTCTCAGAATTTGTATGGAAGAATAAATGAAAAACCACACAGTTGAAAATTTTGTGTGAATGTGTTAAAAAATCCGTGAGTCATGAATTTTCTGTTAAATATTCAACACAAACACGTGTAACTTCTACAGACAGTCCTTGTGTAATCAGGTCTCAACTGATTCATAATGTGAAATCATTCAAACAAGTGAAAAAAAGTGTCAAAATGACACCAATTTTATTCAACTCAAGATTGAACATAAAAATTGTGTTATTCTCAACTACACGGAGAGAAATTTGTAGTTATATTTACTATGTTATTATTGTTCCCGAGGAACAGACTGAACTATGACGGGTTCCCCCGTAAAACATAGTAAATATGATCAGCATTCTATTGTTGTACCATAGTAAAAATATGCCCTTCATAGTAAAATCCGACAGAATTCAGTCTGTTCCTCGGGAACAATAATAACATAGTAAATTTAACTACAAATTTCTCTCCGTGTACCAAGGGGAGATCGCCAGTGGTGAGAGCTATTTTTTTATGAAACTTCTATGTACACGTAACTTTAGTAGTCGTCGGGAGAACTATTTATTCATTTTGATTTTAGCTTTCATTCTAATGGGAATTCGTTTTTCAGATATGTAAATTTGAAGATAGAGTGCGAGTTGATATACGCAAAGAAAGTACACTTAACCAAAGGACCGGCAGTGGCTTGAGTGATACAGCTTCGACATTCGGTCCCGACGATCCAAGTTCAATGCTCATTGAAGTACTGTTTTTTTCAATTTATTCTTATGCATTGTTTCAACACGAAAAAAGTGTGATTTTCACATTTGATTGATGTAAAAAAATCCATAAATTACACTTGTGGACTGTTGGTTTCATTACTTATTTTGGATTTCATTTGACAGTCTTTATGTGTTGAATTTACACGATCGGAAATTCCAATCAAAATTTTATCAACATCCTTTTGTGTTATATTATTTACATCAAGCTTGAGTGACTAGCTGACACAAACACATTATGTGATATCGACACAAAAATATGTGTGGACCGTTTGGGACATGTGAAATGTGTTGATTTTAACACAAAATTTCCAACTGTGCAAGTCCATATGGCGAGCAAAAAGTCGTTCTGTATTCAAATAAGTGTGACTTCCAAAATTTTGACGTTTTGGCTAACGCACTAGCCATTTTCAAAAATTGCAGAAAGGAAAAATCGTATCCAAATTTCGTAAATCTTCAACATGCTCTCCAAGCGAGAGAAGATAAGTTGAGTGACTCTGATCGGTCCATCAGATACAATATCCTCCCCATAGGAGTATCATAATGTAATCATTCTGTGCACTCCGATATTCGTGAGAGAACTGCTCGAAACAAGAGGTTCATCAAATTTTGTGTATATGAATCCTCGTTTTGTTCCAATAAACGATTCAAACTTCGACAACATATACGATATCCCTCCCATGGGAGTACCATATCCTCTTCATTTTCTGCATTTTTATATTCGTGAAATCTGCTTGGAACAGGAGGTTTATCAAATTCCTTGAGTTCAAATTCTCGGTCCATTTCAATAAACTATTCAAACTCCAACAAAATATGCCATATCCCTCCAAACAGAGTAGTATCATAACCTAATTATTTTTCGCGTTCTGATTCCCATGAGACAACTGCCCGAAACAGGAGGTTTATCAAATTTTGTGATTTGAATTTTCGTCCCGTCTCAATGAACGATTCAAACTCGAGCAACATATCCGACATTCCTTCATGGGACTATCATAACCTCATCATCCTTTGCATTCCGATATTCGTGAAAGAATTGTTCAAACCAGGACAAGAGACAGGAGGTCCATCTAATGTTCTGAGTTCGGAGTTTCATTTCGGTTGAATGGACAATTCGAACTACAACAACATTAAGTTGTATTCATCAACCCAAGGTTTTCCGACAATAACCTCTGAATGATGTCCAGGGTGTCCCAGAATTCGCGGACCGGATTTCACAGGTATATTCTGCAGTCCAAATGCAGTAATTCAAAAACACTGTATGCTACATACTTGAGCTTCACACCATTCGCTGAGTTGGGGTACGACGGATTTGTGGAGAAAGAATTAAACTCTTTTATCATTGATAGTTCCGGAGCTAGAGCAATTTGGAGTTCCTGAATTCTGATTGATTGAAAGCTAGAAAATTTCAAATCGCTATAGCTCCGGAATTATCAATGATAAAATAGTTGAATTTTTTTCCACAGATCCGCCGTTTTCCAACTTAGCGAATGGTGTTAAGCTTAAGTATGTAGCATACAGTGTTTTTGAATGATTTTGATTTGAAAAAAAATCTAAAAATGCTCATATTTCCAAAACTAAGCGTCGATAAAACTGGTTTCAAACGGGAAATTATTACATTTTAGCGGCAGAATATACCTGTGAAATCCGGTCCACGAATTCTGGGACACCCTGTAAACCAGTTGTACTGGTATGAAGTGAGCGTTAAGATACAAATGTGTCGATAGGGAACATTTGTTGTGGACGAGCCTTAATTTTTGTTCTGTTTGGTTGGTATGACATGTTTCAAACATATTTAATAAACGTCGAGTCATTGAACAAACATCATATTTTTCCATCGTGTTGAAAACGTCGAATTTTGTACCACAAAGTGGTGATTTGCGGACAGCATTAATTCTTTGTTTCCATTTGAAGAAAAGTGCTGCAGAGTCGCATCGAATGCTTGTCCAGGCATATGGTGATCATGCTCTATCATGCGACATGCAAAAGATAGTTTCAACGGTTCAGAGATAATGATTTTGATCTGAGAAATAAAGAACATGGAAGACCACCAAGAAAGTTTGAAGACGCCGAACTGCAAGCAATATTGGATGAAGATGATACTTTGAGTCAAGAGCAAATGATAGCAATGTTGAATGTTGCGCAACAAACAATTTCTGACTGTTTGAAAGTTATGGGAAAGATCCAAAAGGGCAGAAAATGGGTGCCACATGAATTGAATGAAAGACAGATGGAAAATCGGAAAAATACTAGTGACTTTTTGCTTCAAAGACACGAAAGAAAATCAGATTTACATCGGATTGTTACACGGAGAAAAATTTGATTGTGAAAATTACTATTTCTTGTCGTAAACTAGTATTATTGGAAAATATTGACAGTAATTTGTGACCTGAGTGTATTATTTTATACGCACGTAGTGAATAATCGTCAGCTTCCAATATATTCCAGTAATAACAACTATGAACAAACGAAATAAATACCTTTTCCAATGAAAATTATCACCACTTGACAATAATAGATTTCGTTTGAACAACTATTCTGAATTTTGAAAGCCACGAATCACATTTACTACCAATGACGGGTTGGTATAATACAAGCGCTGATGGTAATATTTTCCAACAACGCTCGAGATTTTCTCACAATTATCGCACACAACAAGTTGTCCAGTTTAGGTTCCCTCGTTCAGTCTTTCAATGAAACTTCAAAACAGCGAATTCATAAGTGCGAGTGTAGCAAAGCGGCTTTAATTGTAAGGTTCACAGGTAGATATAAGTACATTATTCTTAAGTTCGAATCTCCTCCGCATAATTAGGATTTTTCATTATCAACTGTACTCAAGAATGTATTGGAAATAACATGATTGCAATCAACAAATATGGTGGTAATAACTCGAAGGTTGGACAACATGAACTAACAAATGTGCCTGGAAACATGTTTTTGCAAGGAAATTTTTTTTTCCATTTGCGTGAATGATATTACCATCATTGATGGTGGAAATTATTGCCTTTGTTTCGATTTTTAGAGCTCTTGCTTGCGAGAATCTTGAAATGAAGTGTAAAGAAACATTACGATTGCTGATGGTAAAAAGTATTAGCACTGCCTGGACTCATCAATATTACCTTTGTTAATTTTCCTGGAGAAATTTTGATATTTTTGACAAAGTGAAGTTTACCATGGTGAAAATATTATTTCCAAGCTATTCCCAATAGTTTCAGTTTACCAATTTTGATGATGATATTACCTACGTATTTCACCATTTTCAACCATCAAATTTCTCTCCGTGTACTGGTGATGAAAAATGGATTTATTCTAAGAGTCCTAAACGAAGAGAATTATTGGTTAATCCGGGACAACCATCAACATCGACTGCAAAACCAGATCGATTCGGCAAGAAGGTAATGCTCTGTTTTTGGAGGGACCAAAAAGGTGTGGTGTATCATGAGTTTCTAAAACCTTGAGAACTGGTAACACTAATCGCTACAGACAACAAATGATCAATTTGAACCATTCATTGATCGGAAAACGACCAGAATGGGGTAGAAGACACAGCAAAGTAAGTTTATTACACGACAATACACCTGCACACAAAGCGAAACCGGTTCAGGATACAATCAAAGCACTTGGCTGGGAGCTACTCCACCCACCGTATTCACCAGACTTGGCCCCTTCCGAATACCATTCGTTTTCATCGATGGGACACGCATTGGCTGAGCAGCACTTCGATTCCTACAAAGAAGTCAAAAATTGGGTGTCTGATTGGTTTGCTCCAAAAGAAGAACATTTCTATTGGCGTGGTATCCACAAATTCCCAGAAAGGTGGTCAAAATGTGTAGAAAGCAATGGTCAATGCTTTGAATAAATTTCTTTTACTTTTCCATTCGCAATTAGTGTTTCATTTTCACAAAAAAACGCTCATTTTATACCGGTACACCTCTTCCAACTCCTCCTTGTAATGCTCCGCACCCGCGCTTTCTGTTCAAATGTCGTCAATATCCCCTCACTATGCGCGCTCACCCTCCTCTCGTTTAGTTATCGCATGGAAATCCCTGCCATATAACTTTTGTTGGTTGTCATTGGCGCCCTGTAGTTAGAAGTAGGGATATAGTACCGCCCAATGATGAGAGTTCAGCGGATGAGTGAGGATGTTGTGATCCACCTTCAAACTTCTTGAATCGATCTTGTTCACTGGAACAATTCAAATTCATATTCCATACCTCAGAAACCTGAGTAGTGATATTAAGCTCAATCAAAAATTTCCCCGTACTTGAGGGGACTTCGCTTCCTCAATGTGAAGTAGGAGCAATATGGGAGTATACGTGATCCCTCATTTTTACAGCTCCACAACAAAACACAATATCTGTGAATTCCGCTGAGCATCTATTGAGAAACATTGAAAAAATGCATCCTCATAACAGTCCATTCAAAAAATCCGTAGGATGACACATAGATGGCGTTACTAGAATTTTTTCCATATGATGTTTATTCAGTACTAACCTCCAAACGATACATGTGTGATTTCGATAGCAATATGCCTATTTATCCGTTAGTTATAGCATTTTGTGTGAAGTGACTTTTGTTATTGGAAAAAAATGAATTTCGAGCTTTTTTAAAGCATTGCTTTTTGATGAACAAAATACAGTGGAAACCAAACAATGGCTTGATAAACATCCGAACCCTGCTCCATCGAGACGAATGGCAGAGGAGTGGATTGCTGAATTTAAACGAGGTCGTACCAGTAGAAATGATGCAGAGCACAGTGGACGCCCAAATGAGGCTGTTATTCCAGAAGACATAAAAAAATCCATGAATAGGTTATGAACGGTCGCAAATTGAAAGTGCACGAGCTGGCTAACATTGTAAAGATATCAGATGGTAGTGTTTCTACCATTTTACTCGAACATTTGGGTATGCGGAAGCTCTGTGCAAAGTGGGTGCCGCGTGAGCCCACACTCGACCAAAAACAACAACAAATTGATGCTTCAAAGGAGTGTTTGGCGCTGTTAAACCGCAATAAAATCGAATTCTATCCTCGATATGTGACGATGGATGGAACAGATCTTAGCTTCACCATCACACACCATAATCCAAAAGACAGTCAGCTGAGGGGACAGTAGTCGGCGAATCGAATCCAGAGCGAGCAAAGACGCAACAGTCGGCCAAAAGGTGATGGCGTCTGTATTTTGGGATGCGAAGGGAATAATATTCATTGACTATCCCCAAAAAGGAACCACCACCAACAGCGACAATTACTGTGCACTTTTAGATCGATTGAAGGCTGGAATCGCAAAGAAACGGCCACATTTGTGGAAGAAAAAAGTGTTGTTCTGCCAAGACAATGCACCGTGTCACAAATCGATGAAAACGATGACAAAATTGAATGAATTGGGTTTCGAATTGCTTACCACCCACCGTATTCTCCAGATTTAGCCCCCAGTGACTTTTTCCTGTTTTCAGATTTCAAGAAAATGCTTGCTGGGAAGAAATTTGAGTCCAATGATGAAGTAACCGCTGAAACTGAGGTCTATTTTGTAGAGACAAAGAAATCGTACTATAAAAGTGGTATCAAAAAGTTGGAAAATCGCTATACTCGTTGTATCGTCCTCGAACGCGACTATATTGGATAATAAAGTCGAGTTTTGTCAAACTTTTGTTCCTTCCTCACTTATCCTACGGACATGTTGAATGATGTGGTAGATATTTTCTTTCCTCCTTGGGAGGGGACGGGCTTCTCTGAAACGAAGATCACAAGTAGATAGGATCAAATTATCTATGTGGAATTTAAAATTTTTCAATTTTCCCGTAATTCGTTGGAGGGGTGTGTAACCTGGGTAACAAGCGACTGGCCCGATATGGAAAAATACGTGTCTCCCAGAATCACGGGTTCTACAACATATTTCAATTCGAACCAAATCGGCGACGGACACTTCGAAACGTTTCCTCGTTACTTATGCATTGAATATTGATGAGATCAATGTAAAAATAGAAGTTCTTGTTGAATGATTCCAGATTCATCAGATTACCATCACACACGGGTGAAGTATTTTTATTTTCCCTTCTTCATCCATTTCAACTCTGGTTTTTTCAAGTTTCAAGAAAGCCGTGACCACACTGTAAACGATACCAAAATCATCCAAACTCGACCATCTCTACACTCCCAGTTGAATGTTTTTCAATGTTTCTCACGATCCTAGATATGGAATCTTCCTTCGTTCTAGGAGGTGGTAATCCTAAATGTAACATTTGGGTTATACTGTCTCCTACCGCCATCCTAAGTCAACTTTCCGATAGTATTTTCTTCATTGGTGGAATTATTGAAACCTGATTCTACAACCCTAGCGATTTTGAGGTTACCAAGAAGTTACCAAAAAATTTCGGTACGTTTGTGACTTTTTCTTACCACAAAATAACCAACAACCGCATCTTCAGTGCTACTCATCAGTCACGATTCGGTATCTTTTTTTGGAACAAAACCATTTGTTTACCAGATCACAGAAATGGTGTTTTTGGTCATTTCTTGGTTGCTTCGTGGTTAAAAACCGAAAATTTACCGAATGTTGAGAATCCTGCATTGGTTGCAATTTGGTCCCGTTTTGGAAAAAAAGGCCTAGGACTACCGCGAATAGGTGGAACCAAATTGGTCAGTTTTTGGTGAATTTCCAGTTTAAAACCATAAAATTACCGGATATTCAATGCGATTCATCGGTCACGATTCGGTACCTTCTTCGAACCAAACCACTTTTTTTAACAGATTACAGGAATGGTCTTCTTGGTCATTTCTTGGTTGCTTCGTGGTTAAAAACCGAAAATTTACCGAATGTTAGGAATCCTGCATTGGTTACAATTTGGTTCCTCCCATCTGCGGTAATTTCAGGCATATTTTCCAAAAAGGAACCAACTTTCCATCAATCAGTAACACTGAAGTTTTGGTAATTCTATGGTTGTGAACCGGAAATTATACGAAAACTGACCGATTTGGGTGCTCTTATCTGCGGTGATTCCAGGCATATTTTTTCCGAAAAGAAACCAACTTTTCCCCAATCAGTAGCACTGACGTTTTGGCGATTCTATAGTTGTGAACCGGAAATTATCCAAAAACTGACCAATTTTGTTCCTTCCATCTGCAGTAATTCCAGGTATACTCTTTCCAAGAAAGCACCAAATTGTTACCAATGAGTACCAATGCAAATTCGGTAATCCCATGGTTATGAACCGGAAAGTAACCAAAAACTGACCAATTTGATTCCTCCCATCAGAGGTATTTTCAAGATGTTTTTCCAAAAAGGAACCACATTGTTACCAGTCAGTAGCACTGAAGATTCGCTGGTTTCATGGTGATGAACTCGAAATTATCCAAAAACTTACCAATTTTGTTCATGCTATTTGCGATAATGTCAGGCATATTGTTTCCAAAAAGGAACCGAATTGTACATCCTGTTGATGCCATCATTCTTTACCACAATTTGTCCAAAACTTCTCCCATAAAAATACCGATCGTGTAGTAATTTGTTGGTAATGAGGTGGTACAAAAAAGTCACAAACGGTACGACGATTTGACCACAATATAACCAATTTCCAACCACAATATTACCAAACCACAAAATTACCAATTTCTTACCAAAAATTTCGGTGAAAACGAAATCGCTAGGGAAGGTGGGGACAATATCTCTAAATCCCTGGTGACTGATAAACGCAAACCCCTCATACGCAGCCATTCACTCCACCATTGGTGTAAAAAATTCATCTCAAAATTCCTGAAGATCTGTGGAAATCTCTGTGGATTTCAATGAGGAATTTTGAAAAGCTCTGGAAATATTTGAAAAACGCTGGGAAACTCTGGTTTATTGAACACGTTTTTCCGCGATAATTTTTTCTGAATATCCGTGAATATCACTTGAGAACTATAAATTCTTTTGGAAATCACTGAAATCCTCTGAAAAACTCTTCACTGAAAATTTCCGAAATTTTCAGGAAGATTCCCTACCAGGGATATGGAATGGGGAATAAAATTTTCCACCTTCACTTCTCAGATTTTTGCTACTTGATGGTTGTATGAATTCCGATAACAGAATCGATTTGGAAGGTATAACTTCTTCGCAATCAATATAAATGTCCCGAAGATACATTTATCTTCACCAAAATATCTTCCAGATGTGTCATATATATATCTGTAGATATATTCTGAAAATAACTCCCATAGATGAAATTAGGATGTCAAATTACAGATAGATACAAAATGTCTTGGAAACTCCTCAAATGAGATGTCTTTGGGATATATCTCGAAGATCCTTCTTAAATCTCTTCTTATTCACTACATATGTCGATACACCTATAAAGGTGGAACGAAAGAAGCGTATATCGTTAATATATCAGGTTGGCAACTAAGTAATTGCGGATTTTACTCATAGATGGTGTCAGTTGAATTTTTAGGTTTGCAGACGTAGTATAAATGTAAAACACATCTTGTTATTTGATAGTTGGCAATTCAGCTGTCAATCAGTAACAAAAGTTTTTTGATCTTTTGCGTAGTTTTCGTTTGGCGTTCGTTGAAAAATGGAAAATCAAAAGGAACATTTTCGTCATATTTTGCTTTCTTATTTCCGCAAAGGGAAAAACGCATCGCAAGCTCATAAAAAGTTATATGCTGTTTATGGTGACGAAGCCTTAAAAGAACGTCAGTGTCAAAATTGGTTTGCTAAATTTCGTTCTGGTGATTTTTCACTCAAAGATGAGAAACGCTCTGGTCTTCCAGTTGACGTTGATGACGCCCTAATCAAAGCAATAATCGATTCGGATCGTCACAGTACAACACGTGAGATTGCAGAGAAACTTCATGTATCACATACATGCATTGAAAATCACTTACAACAACTTGGCTATGTTCAAAAACTCGATACATGGGTTCCTCACGAACTGAAAGAAATGCATTTAACGTGATGCATTAACGTCTGCGATTTGCTAAAGAAACGTAATAAAAATGATCCATTTTCAAAACGACTGATAACTGGCGATGAAAAATGGGTTGCGTACAACAATATCAAGCGGAAAAGATCGTGGAGCAGGCCAGGTGAACTAACTCGAACAACAGCAAAAGCTGATATTCATCGAAAGAAGGTTTTGTTATCAGTTGGGTGGGATTACAAAGGAATTGTCTACTTTGAACTCTTACCACCCAACCGAACGATCAATTCTGATATCTACATTGAACAACTAACGAAATTAAACAATGCAGTTGAAGAAAAGCGGCCCGAATTGACAAATCGAAAAGGTGTTGTATTCCATCATGACAATGCAAGGCCACACACATCTTTGGTCACTCGGCAAAAATTATTGGCGCTTGGTTGGGATGTTTTGCCACATCCACCATATAGTCCTGACCTTGCACCATCTGATTACTTTTTGTTTCGATCTTTCCAAAACTCCTTGAATGGTAAAAATTTCAGTAATGATGATGATGTCAAATCTTACCTGATTCAGTTTTTTGCTAATAAAAACCAGAAGTTTTATGAACGTGGGATTATGATGCTGCCTGAAAGATGGTAAAAGGTCATTGATCAGAATGGGCAATACATTACAGAATAAAGTTATTTAGTTCCATGAAAAAAATGTCTTTGATTTTCTAACAAAAATCCGCAATTATTTAGTTGCCAACCCAATAGAAAATGATGACCAGCATCGTTTTTATTAGTTATTCTGGTGGAAAAATTTCACTGAAAAGCACTGAAATTTTCAGTAATTTTCAGTGGAGAGTTTTTCAAAGCATTTCAGAGGTGTTCATAGTTTCTCAGAGAGTCTCAGTGATCTTCAGGAAAGTTCAGAATTTCCCAGAGATACTCATAAAAGCTTTGTTCGTTCTAACGTGTTCGCTCTTCCAGTTATAGGAATGAATTGATTGGTTTGGCGCAGGTCGGTGCAACTTAGAACGCGTTAGAACGAACGAAGCTAAACATTGAGAGGAATTTTCAGTGAGAAAATGTGCCCGATAAGTGAGAATTTTTCAGAATTTTCCAGAGATTTCAAGAGTTTCTAAAGTTCATTCGCAGTTTGAGGGAATTTTCATAGGTCTTTAGTTTTTCAAATCCTTATGGGTTTTTTCAATGTTTTCCAAAGTTTGAAATATATATACAGGGTGTCCCATTTTAATTTTTATTTCGGAATAACTCGAAGACGAGGAGTTTTGGAGGGAAATGTTCCGAACAGAAGTTGTGAGATTCCGAGGGGGACATCTGATGGTGACCTTGACTTTGGCCTCGGATCTCAACTTCAAGGTCATTCAGAGGTCAACTTCTGTCCCTTAAATGAAATCCCCTATTTTTGACTGCAGATTCAGATTTGACGTTGAAAAACATGAAACTTTTGTCTGAATCATTTTTCCGAATTTCGCACAGATGGCGCTCTAATCGATAAGAAATGAGTTTTATGAATCACTCGTATTGATTTCTATGTAAAACGACATTTAACTCTCCAGTGTTTTTTTTCAGCTTCTGAGGATTACCGTCGCCATTAGAGTTACCCAATGTGCACCACGAGGAGGTTGAGCGATCGGATCTTGCACATCTTTGTGGCCCTGAAAATTTGATGAAACCCCATAAGTAAAAATCCAAAGTGGTAAGATCCGGAGACCTAGCTGGGATTTTCCATCGACCAATATTGACAATTATGTCTGTTCGCAGTACCGTTACTGTGAATTGTTGCCAAATACAAGTACACAACAATCCTTGTGTTTATCATGAACAAGAAAGTTCATACTAGAGCATTGTTTACAGACATAAGTGAAACGAGATGTTTAATATCCTCCATTCATTCACAAATTCTTTTCGATATACGATTCAAACTTGAAGATCTTTGATCAGTGTTGTGAAGGTCTCAATACCATGGATTATCCTTGGGGTGAAATACTTGATATTCTCCTGATACTAGGAGAATGTCGACGTAATTACGCTGCAGCATCAAGATTGTATGAAGAGAGGTATCTAAATAGACGCCAGCCTCCACTTCAGGCGATACGCTCAATAGAGAGACGAGTTAGAAGAATGAATATCCCACGGGTCAGAAGGCGTTATGATGGAGATCGTATGGATGCACGCTCAGTAGCCATTTTAGGAATGGTGCACCTGAATCCTCACGTTAGTACCAGAGAAATCCAGCACCAATTAGGTATCCCAAGATCAACGGCACACCGCATACTACGATCTGGTAAATATCATCCTTACCACATTACATTGGTGCAAGCATTGAGTGAAGATGATCTTAGACGTAGGGTTGAATTCGGTCAATGGGCCTCGGAGCAACCGTCTGGTTTCTTCAATTACGTGATGTTTAGTGATGAGGCAACATTTCGCAGTAACGGTGTTATGAACAGACATAATTGTCATTATTGGTGAATTGAACATCCCAGATGGCATCGACAAGTTGACAATCAACATCGCTGGACTCTGAATGTGTGGTGTGGGATTTTGAATGGTCAAATCATTGGTCCTCATTTCTTTCAACATACTGTTAGGAAGGAAAATTATCTGCAATTGATTCGGGACAAATTACCAAGGATGTTGGAAGATGTTGATCTCTACACACGGAACAGAATGTGGCTTCAACATGATGGGGCACCACCTCATAACGCTGCGATTGTCAGAAATTTCTTAAACACATCTTACCCACACAGATGGATTGGTCGCGGTGGATACATTGCCTGGCCAGCTAGGTCTCCGGATCTTACCCCTTCGGATTTTTACTTATGGGGTTTCATCAAAGATGTAGTTTATGAAAGACCACCAACGACCAGAGAGAACATGAAACGCCGAATACGAACTGTCTGCCGAACAATTCCACGTCATGTGCTTTTGTCGTCAGAACCACATTTCCAGAGACGAATTAGGTTATGCCAACAGGTCAACGTTGCAAATATCGAACATTTGATACGGTGAATTTCCATACATATTGCACAGCGTGTTTGTCGTGAGAAATTACACACCTCTACACTCCAGACAATCGGCCCTTTCCAGGGCCACATAGATGTGCGAAATCCGATCGCTCGACCTCCTCGTGGTGCACATTGGGTAACTCTAATGGCGACGGTAATCCTCAGGAGCTGAAAAAAAACACTGGAGAGTTAAATGCCGTTTTACACAGAAAGCAATACGAGTGTTTCATAAAACTCATTTTTCATCGATCAGAGCGCCATCTGTGCGGAATTCGGAAAAATAATTCAGACAAAAGTTCTTGTTTTATCAACGTCAAATCTGAATCTGCAGTCAAAAATAGGGGATTTCATTCAAGAAACAAAAGTTGACCTCTGAATGACCTTGGAGTTGGGATCCGAGGCCAAGGTCAAGGTCACCATCACATGTCCCCCTCAGAATCTCACAACTTTTGTTCGAAACATTTTCCTCCAAAACTCCTTGTTTTTGAGTTATTCCGATATAAAAATTAAAATGGGACACCCTGTATATGTATACGGTAGGGCATTTAAAGTGTCGCGGGCGTTTTTTCCAAAAATAAAATGAGATACGAGAAAATTTTTCGGACAAAAATTGTAGGGTACCGAGGGGGACATCCGATGGTGGCCTCGGCTTTGACCTCAAATCTCATCTTCAAGGGCATTCTGAGATCAACTCTTGTTTTTTAAATAGCATCTCATATTTTTTACTGCAGATTTGGATTCTAGGTCAAAAACCAAGAAACTTTTGTCTGAACCATTTTCCTGAAATCCGCAAAGATGGCGCTCTAATCGATATTGTTCCATACTGAATCTGACATTAGAATAACTCGAAAACGAAGGGTCTTGGAGGAGAATGTTTCGGACAAAAGTTGTCTGATTCCAAGGGGGACCCCTTGAACTGAAACGGACGTGATGGGGTATAACAGACAAAACACAACACATTTCAATCGTCTACATCACTTGGATAATTTTAATGCAGTAGATGCTCAAAATGATGGCCTTCGACTTCAATACACATTTCAAAACGTTTTACAACAGATTGCTGAACTCGTGCTAAAATATCTTCATTGATGCTCGCGCATGCATTGATGATTCGTTGACGCATATTCTCAGGTGTAGTCGGTGCTTGTTGATAAACTGTATCTTTTATGTATCCCCATAAAAAAAAATCTGGAGAAGTAAGATCCGGAGAACGGGCAGGCCAATGAATCGGTCCACGACGTCCTATCCATCGTCCAGGATAATCTCTGTCCAATATTTCTCGAGCTGTGACTGCATAATGGGATGGACAACCATCGTGTTGATACCACATATTCAATCGTTCCTGAATAGGTATGTCTTCAAGTAATGTTGGAAGTACTTGATTTAAGAAATGTCTGTACTTCTCTCCATTTAGCGTATCTGCAATGAAGTACGGTCCAATTACTCGAGATCGAAAAATACCACACCAAACATTCACAGCCCATTGTCTTTGATGCTCTACTTGACGTAACCATCTTGGATTTTCTGTCGCCCAGTAATGCATATTATGTCGATTTACTTGACCAGGATTGGTGAACGTCGACTCATCAGAAAATAATATGTTGATGAAGTTGTTATTGTGCATTTGCGCTAGACCCCATCGACAAAACTGTACACGATTTTCGAAATCATCACCGTGAAGGTATGATGCAAACAAATGTGATACGGATGGAATTTGTGACGTTTCAGTATTCGAAGAACACTTCTCCGAGGAATTCCCGAATGGAGTTCAATTTCACGAGAGCTCACGTGTGGATTATTGGCTACTGCAGCTAGTACATTAACTTCCGCATTTTCTCCGCTAACAGTTCTCATTCGATGTCGTTTTTCCCTTGTAACACTTCTCGTTTCTGAGAATCATTTTGTAATGCGTTGAAAATACCTAATGGATGGCGTTGTTCTTTCAGGAAATCGTTCTGCATACAAGTCATATGCTTGTCTGGGGTTCTTATGCACTTCACCGTAAATGTAGATCATATCGATCTTTTCAGAAACCGTGTATCGGATATCCATGATTTCCAATTTGTCATAAACCAAGTGATAATCAAATGTAACTGACAAACTGACTTTCAAAATCGTGAATTTTCACTGAACCCCGTCGTTTGTTTACATCGCGTGAGCTCTGAATGGTGGTAATGTAGACGATTGAAATGTGTTGTGTATTGACAACTTTTGTACGAAATATCCTTTTGCAAGACCCTTCGTTTTCGAGTTATTCGAATGTCAGATTCAAAATGGAACAATATCGATTAGAGCGCCATTTTTGCGGATTTCAGGAAAATGGTTCAGACAAAAGTTTCTTGGTTTTTGACCTAGAATCCAAATCTGCAGTGAAAAATATGAGATGCTATTTAAAAAACAAGAGTTAATCTCAGAATGCCCTTGAAGATGAGATTTGAGGTCAAAGCCAAGGCCACCATCGGATGTCCCCCTCGGTACCCTACAACTTTTGTCCGAAAAATTTTCTCGTATCTCACTTTATTTTTGGAAAAAACGCCCGCGACACTTTAAATGCCCCACCCTGTATATATTCATGGATCTTGTCCATGGTGACGCTCACAAATCTTCCGATTTTCTATGGCCTAATGACAATCCCGGATTCTGAAGGACGACATAAAAGAAATTGACACGGCCGAAATTGAGGACGATGCACCAAGGAATTTGGCAAACTACGAGGTTTCCTTCTACATCTCAACATAATTCTTACGCTCTCTGAAGACCAGATAAGTCTCTCCCTCTCCGTTCTTCTTTTAACATATGTATGTAAAAACATCGCATTGTTCAGTCATCGTGAATAATCATTTTTGTTAATATCTAATCGTTGAAGGTTAAATTAAGGTACTTTCCTCACACATATATATGTTTGAGCAAATTCTTAAAAATAAATAATGATGAGTATCTATTATTAATATCTTTTGTTTCATTATTTTGACAATCATTCTAAATTGCTTCTTGGAGTCTTTTAATATTCGAATCATTTTGGCTTATCCCTTTCCAGATATTAATCCGATATAAACGGAATTAAATCCGAATAACATTCCGAATATTCTTTATCGATTTGAATTATCTGTCGTAGCTGTATTTCGTATCGCTACACTACGCGAAAGAATGAGGAATTTTTGTTTGAAACATTTTTCCTGAATCCTTGAAGATGGAAACGGTGGAAAATGAGGTTGATGAAGAAGTTCTACTGCATTATGTGTGTAGCAATGCTCAACGAACGAATCAAAACAATAATAATTTCAGAGGATAAATCGAACACAAAACACAACAAATGTCATGTCCAAAACATTGTAAATGACCTCAATTCAATGTAACTCCTCTAATGCAGTAGAACTATCCCATCAACCTCATTTTCCACCGTTTGAACTTCAAGAATTCAGGAAAAATGTTTCAAACAAAAATTCCTCATTTTTTCGCGTAGAATCATGATATGCGATAAAAAGTAGCAGTTTCCATTTGAAAAATTCAGGTTGACCTCATTTTTACCGACCACAGGGTCATCTACTATGGAACTGATATTACCATTGTGTCGTCCCCTCTCTTACCAACAATATTCGAATGAGGCATTCCGGCTCTTGGATGCATTCCTCAAGATATCCGCATATTGTTTCATAGACTTCATTTTTCATCGATTGTGGTGCCATCTTCAGAAATTTAGAAAAACGTTTCAAGCAAAAGTTACTCAGTTTTTTGCGTAGAATCAAGATGTGCAATAAAAAGTGGGGGTTCCCATTTAAAAAAATGATGTTGACCCCATTTCAATCGATCATAACGCCATCTATGATGAAACTGATATCGCAGTTTTGTGGCCCCCTCTTTGTATAACAACTTTGGTATGAAGCAATTTTGGTTCATGATGCATGTTTTTGAGATATTCGCATTTAGAGATTAAAGTGGGACACCCTGTATATACAGGGTGAGCCATTTATCTTGAGACAACGGAATATCTTGGTGGGATTACCTTTTTTGGGAAAATGTCTGATACAAAAGTTGTAGGGTGTCGAAGGGCCTATTCCACAGTGACCTTGGAAATGTCCTCGACCTCGATCTCCGAAGTCATTTGAAGGTCAACTTCAAAATTCCAAATCGGATATCCCCTATTCGACCCCGGGAATGAGAAGAGCGCAAAATTTTACGTCGACATATGACCTTGACCTCAAGGTCGAGGCAATACCAAGGTGATTCCAAGGTCGAAAGAGAAGAAATTTTGTCATACGAGAGTTGTGCAACACTGAGGCTGGAACCAACAGGACCTGGGATGACCTTGACCTCCAAGGTGGTTTGAAGGTCACCTTAGGAATCAAACGAGTTTGTTTTTGTCTTTTCACCGTGCGTCGGGGTGCTTGTTTTCAGTGAGTCCCCTCGCCTCTCACCGTGCGTCGAAGTGCTTGTTTTTGGTGAGTCCCCTCGCCTCTTACCGTGTGTTGGGGTGCTCATCCCGGGTGATTCCCGTCACCTCTCACAATTTTGAATGCTCGTTTTGTTTGAAACCAAGTTGTTCCAACAAATGTTCAAATTGGTGACCTTCAACTTCAATGCACCTATTGACCCGTACTTCAGAAGATCGTACACAACTTCGAAGCATATTAGGTCGTATTTTGGCACAAGCATCCTTGATCCGCTGTATCATGTCCCCTCGAGATGTTCGCGCTTGTTTGTACACTTCACTCTTCAAGTAATCCCATACAAAAAAGTCTCGCGAGGTGAGGTCTGGCAATCTTGCTGGCCAATTCACTGGACCACTCCTCACGATCCAGCGTCCGTCGAATTCGCGATCTTAGAATTGACGAGCGACTTGAGAATGATGCGCCAGACATCTATCGTGTTGAAACCACATTCGTTGCCTCACAGCTGACGTTACGTCCTCAAGTAAAAGCGGAAGTTGGTTTTCCACAAAATCACGGTATTTCCCGCCGTCCAAGTGACCCTCAATGAAGTGTGAACCCACAAGCTGGTCATCAATTATCCCACAACAAACGTTTACAGACCATTGACGTTGATGTTCAACTTGACGTAACCAATGTGGATTTTCATCACTCCAGTACTGCATTTCATGCCTATTAACCGTGCCATGGTTCGTAAAAGAGGACTCGTCCGAAAATAGCACTTTAGCAAAGAAATCAGGATCTAATTGGATTTGTTGACGTGCCCATTGGCAAAAAATAATTCGGTTTTGAAAATCATTACCATGGAGTTCTTGATGCGATGAAATGTGGTTTTACGGCATGAGAGTTTATTGAAAACAATATTGGAAGGGAAAATGAATGGTCAAACTGGTAAAGGTAGACCTAGAGCAAGTTATATGAAGCAAATCGTACAAGACAAGGGATGTAGTAGATATGTAGAAATTAAACGTTTGGCGGATAATAGACAGGGGTGGAAGGTTTCATCAAACCAGTCGTAAGACTGATTACTTCATGATGATGACGACGTACTATTTACACAATTCCCCCTATCTATTTCATACATATTGGAAAAGCGAGGGTGAAGTTCAGAAATGATGAAATGATGATAGGAAAGATGAATCGAAGATATACGAGGAATAGAGAGAGTAGAGCAGAGGAATGACGAGAAAACCCGAGATCGTCATGGTTGAGTAAAGAAACGAAGCCGCGCACAGAAAAAGACACAAGTGTAACTAACACTAGAAGCTGTATTTCCGCTAAAACACTTCGCGAGAAGCAACTACAAAATTGTAAGCTGTACAAGCAGAGAAAAGTAGGCAAAGCGCGCGAAAGCAGTAGCAAGCGAGAGGAAAGCAGAAACGTGTGTCTCGTATCAGCGACGATCGACGACTCCTCCTCGTTTCTCGTCGTTGTTGGCCCATCAATCGTCGACCCTCGGGACTCCTCGGGCCGAAAAGTCGGAACCCAGACAAAGGCTCGAGAACCACAATGACGAGTATACGAAACTGCTCGGTCCATCCCGCACACCCGCCGATGCCATCCCTCACCTTGCCCATTCGTCCAACACATATAATTCACATGAGTTTCGCGTGTGAAGTTTCCTTTTTTCCTTTCAGTTGCTGTGCACTGGAGTTGGCTACATGACTAAATGTCACTGAACAAAATATCCCGGGTAAAATATCTTGGACAAAAAATCCCTATCAAATTGATCCCCATACAAGAATCCAGAGTAACTAACTATGCATAATTTATGCACTTCTTTCGTTAGACCAACCCATCACATTGTTTCATTGGAGACAATGACCAATGAGAAAAGTTCAGAATTGGTCACCGGGCAAAAATCTCTCACACCCAAAATTATCCCGGACAAAATACGCCGAGCAAAATATCCCGTGTGAATACATCGTCTATTGCCTACAACGCCTTCATTTCGAGTATTGTACAAAGATACGTGCAGTGTAATGTATCTAACCTCATTGTTTTATTTTATAAAATACTAATAACGATTACACAATAATTAATAAAATGATACAATACAATAATTATTAAACATCAATATTACTATCATTATTATAATTTTATACTACAGTTTCTACCTGTTACTACCTGTTCCTTATCATTTGGAACGAATTAAAATCCAAACACAAAAACATAGTGAAATTATATACTACAAATTCCAATTCCATACTTCCAATAGCGACAAAGAAATACTTCTCTCATTCCAATGCATATTTCTCCATTTCAATGTGTGTCCCATCCAGGTTCCTCCGACTCTGTGACTAAACTATAGAGGAGCAGTATTTTGATTGTCACCAAGAACATTGAGCCAGCAGATAGCGCTACTTATCCTTGTGGAATATTTCTACTATATTGATTGAATGACTGACCGACCCTGATGGAAAAACACGAAGTGAACATGAAATAGAACAGGTCAGGAATGTTCATCGGGAATTTATCAAAAGGCTTCATTATCAGCAGAAATCCTGAAGAACACATGTGGGTTAAGATCGGAAATACGACGGCCTCATCGATTCCACATCATGGTTCTATGGTAAGGACGTCGGAAATATTCTTAGGATAGCAGAATTGTGGACCGAGGTATTCTGGAAAATTTCCGTGGAGATCGTGAAGGAGAGGAAAAGAGATAAGCAACAAACATGGGGACGGGTTTGTTGAATGTTTGGTATTGTCAGGCCCACCCTTGGTAAATTCGATACTATTCGGACATCTTTCGGGAGGAGGAGGGGGTTCAATCAGATCGGAGGTGGGTGGAAAGAATGACGATACTCTCCGTGTTATGTCCAGGCGATTTCGGATCTTCATCGGCATCATCTGGCTAGAATCTTTGAGGAACGGTAGGGATGGCTTCATCGATGAGACATCCGGGGAATTTGAGGGACATGCCATCGTCTCCGGAAAAGTGTTGAATACAAATCAATTTCATGCGAAAGAAATCGTTGAAGTTCCAGGAGGCATTCGAAACAATTGGGGAGGATTCGCCGTATTTGGCGGACGCCTGGTGGATCCGGCAGTATCGGAATTCCTCCAGCAAGGTTCCTATCCACTTTGATATGAATCGGTAGAGAATCGACCATGTCCGTAACGTATCGGAGCAGTTCCGGATTCCCATCAGTCTCGTCAGAACACGAGCACCGTAGCGCGGGGATAATCGGGCCATCGCTATGACGTCTGAAAGACGTCGGAAACCTCCTGTCGTCTTCGGGAATGTGGTACATATATATATATATATCGGTTTCCTGCAGAGGATATCGTTGAAGCCCCGAAGGGCATTCGGAATAATTGTGTAGGATCCACCGTACGGAGTGCGTTCACTGGTGGAGCCGGTAATATCGGGAATCCATCGAGCACGTATCTATCTACTCTGATGAAAATCGGTGAAACATCGATACTGTCCGTAACATATCGGGAGAGATTCTGATCTAGATAGGATTTGTCGTATCATCCTCATTGAGGGGCGGGCATAATCGCTTCATCGGCGTGACGTCCAAAGAAGTTCGGGAACCTCTTTTTCTCTTATTTTCGCTGGACCGCTACGCTGGACCATTAACTAAAAGGATTCTCCACTCCGCATGGGCGACGCAACGCAACGCAAGTAACGTGAATAATGCTTTTGCGTGAACTTTTCGAAAATTTCAATAAATTTTCAACCATAACGCTTATTGATTCCGCATTGATCGATGCTAATATTATTTCATTTTCAAAGAAACATTTTCGTATTAATCCAGTGGAACGGCGATTTTGAACTTATTTTCATTTCGCTAAATGTACAAGGTTGCGATAGAAGCTATTATATTCTTCCACTTGAAGGTGAATACAACCTTGGTATAATATAATATATAACATCGATTTCTGTTACTAAGTCACATTGCTCGATACATGAATATATTGAATATCTATTGAAAATGATCTTTATCATTTTCTGATGCGAAACTAATAAATTCGAGACGAAAATATGTACATCTGAATCTCAAATTCTTTTGATATTGTTCGTTATGTTATTTTGATTTTTTCAAATGATCAATATTCTTGCACTTAATTCATCCTAAACTCATAAAGCGTTCAGCTTTGCATATGAAGATTTCAATTTTTGTCCGCTTCATCGAAATTGCTATCAGTCATATCGTGTCCATGAGTGAATCATTCCTTCGAATTATTGCAACCAAATCACGATACATCACACAATTAGATGCATCTTATGCGATGCATTTTCTGTTTCATTACCATATTCAATCAAATGTTTTGTTCAACGCTAATTTCTTCATGATTATCTAATATATCGTTCTGATTATCTCATATTGTTGATACCAGTGATAGAATTTCTGGTAATTCGTTCTCAACTCACAATTTATCAAATTCTTTGTATTCTTGTGGATTTGACTGAGACGAAACTCATGCGCTTGATAGGAAATTGATTTGATGAGAAATTCTACCACAAAACACTCGAATAATTGCTAGTTGTGACCCTCCGTTTTTTTTTCTATTCTTCACACGTTTAATTGTGATTGAAATACCATGTAAATAATCGAATTAATTATTGCTTATACCCAAATTCTTTGAGGATTGAATCATTGCTTGTGGTTCTCATAATATCTCAAACTGTGCTTATCGTCGTCAATACGTACGAATATTCGTATTTTTCTCCAAACGAACTTCAATTGTAAAATCAACTGTCTGCGGCTGGATGGTCCCCTTCGACCCTCTACCCTCGTTCGGCAATATTCAAACTTTGCAAGCAATTATCTCACGGTGATTAGTCTATTCTACAATATCCTTTAGCTGTAGGTCATTTTGCTGGGTATTATTTGAATTTTCATAACATTCTTATGAGAAATTTCCTAATCAAGATGGATGACCTGTTAGAGCAACAACAATCTCTCATCGGACGGATAGATCGATCCTTTTCGAACTTCAAAAAGGATGGTTCATCTTGATTGACTAAAAGCAACTGTCGCGCGCGATTGCAAAATTTGGATAACATCTGGTCACAATTCCAAACCAATCATTACCAGCTTCTCCCTGGCGCTGCATCATTGAAAAAGAAGCCCTATTGCACTGACAATACGTTTGACATGACGGAAGAACTATTCTTGGAAAGATGTGCTGAATTCCAAGCCTTCTCAGATTCTCTTGAGCCCCCTACTGCTTCTCCCTCAGGGGGGATTCCTATGCCCGCTCCTTGCAGTGAAGATTCTGAGCGCTTGCCGCGTATTTCATTACCTAAATTCAAGGGTGATCATAAGAGATGGGAGTCATCTAGAGACTTGTTTACCACCCTTGTACTTAACAAAACGTCCCTGACGAATGTTACGAAATTACATCATCTAAAAACCTGTCTCGGGGGGAAGCTGCTCAAGTTATCAGTGCCTTCGCTATTACCTCAGATTATTACACTTCAGCTTGGGACAGTCTCACAGAAAGGTACGAAAATGAAGTCGACTGGTTTTCTCTCACATATCTGCTATTTATGCTATTAAACCCATGAAGGGAGAATCTGCTTCTGAGGTCAAGAAAATCCTCACAGGGTTCAACACTCCTTTTTCTGCCTTGGAATCTCTCAAACGTCCCACGCAACATTGGGACGATTCACTCGTATTCCATCTCCTAACCCTCTTAGATTCTGAGACTAGGAAGCATTGGGAACATTCGCTACCGGCCTCAGAAAGAAGGAAGGCACCCCCAACACTAAAAGGGTTATTAGACTTTTTAGAAAGTCAAGTCTCCATACCGGAAGCGGTAGAAGACCCCAACAACAAATGTACTCGCAACGGTAAACCTCCTGTTATCAAAACTGATGGAGCAAGGGGGTCTGCTACCCCGCCGACCAGAGTCCACCACATCCAAACGCGCGATAAAACTCTTCCTAATACCTGGCCCAAGAGTGAAAAGTGCCTGCTTTGCGGTAAGGCCCACTTTTTCTTGTTCTGTGAGGCTCATCGCTCCAAAAGTGTCTCACAAAGACGAGAGCTCATTATGCATCATAAGCGATGTTCCAACTGCCTATCTAACCATCCTACTGAAGACTGCAAGTCCAAGGAGAGATGCCATCATTGCGGTGGCGCGCATCATTCTAGCCTTCACATAGATCAGTCTCAACGCTTCTCGGCACCAATTGGCGCAGAAATTGAGGCAAGCTCACCTCATGCTCCAGAAACCAGTGACTCGAAGGCTATTCACACATCTGTCAATTCTTGTCCCACATCGACTTCTCTTCTACTGTCTACTGCTCTAATTAAAGTTTGCTCTGACCAAGGAGATAGCCTTGTCAGGGCACTTGTCGATCAAGGATCGCAGTCATCGTTCATTTCCGAGTCACTTTGCCAACGGCTCAAGTTGAGCTATCACCCTGTATCGGTACCCATCTCAGGTGTGGCTGGCAAGCACCATTTTACGTGTAAAAAGTTGGTTAGTTTCAATATAAAGCCGCGCTTTGAATCCGATTTTGTCCACCTGGTTGAGGCATATGTGTTGCCTAGAATATCTTCTTACAACCCTGCCACCATTGATAAAGTGCTGGATCTCCGACATCTGAAACATATTATTCTATCCGACCCGAACTACTCTAGTCGAGGTCAGGTGGAGATATTACTAGGGGCTACTATTCATGCAGCCATAATGGAAGAGGGTTTGAGGAAGGGAGAAACGGACGAACCAATAGCTATGAACTCAAAGCTCGGCTGGTTAATATCAGGGCCAGCCCCAGCCAGTAAGAATTTTCGTAGCGTCTCAGTTTTGCATATTTCAAACGACATGACCTTGGAAGAATTATTCCAGCGCTTTTGTGATCAGGAACAAATTCCCTCCACAGACTCTATAATTCTGTCCCCTGAGGACGAGTATGTGGAAAAATTCTTCAAAGAAACAACGACCAGAGACGAATCTGGCCGTTTCGTAGTCCGACAACCTTCCAAAAAGCCGCCTACCAAGCTTGAATTTCCGGGTTCACTCGAAGTTGCGCGGAGAATGCTAGCTCGTATGGAGAAACGATTTGCTGCCAATGAAGCCTTTGCTCAACTTTATGAGGTTTTCATGCTCGAATATGCTCATTTAGGGCATATGGCCCCAGCTCTGAGTTCAGATAGTAGTATCTGTAAGTTCTTTCTACCCCATCATGGTGTGATGAAAATCTGCGGTGCTACCGCCAAGATCCGCACTGTTTTCAATGGTTCCACCAAAGCTGCCAACGGTATTTCCATAAACGATATGCTGTACTGCGGACCAAATTTGCTACCCGACCTTGCGGAGGTCATTTGGCGCTGGAGGCATTATCGTTTCGTTTTTGTCACGGACATCAAACAAATGTTCCGCCAAATCAGAATCCATCCCAATGACCAGATATTTCAGGCTATTCTGTGGCGTAATAACCCATCAGAACAGGAAAGAGTCTGGCTTTTGCAGACGGTCCCCTATGGGATAGTATGCAGCCCATTTCTTGCTATGTGCGTGTTGCGCCAATTAGCTGAGGATGAAAAGCTTGGATTCCCTTCAGGAGCTGAACTGCTTAACCGTGATACTTATATGGATGATACCCCATCGGGTGGTCAAACTCTAGATGAGGCTCTAACCAAGATCCAGCAGCTCGTTGCAATATGCGAAGTGGGTGGCTTCACCCTGCACAAGTGGACGGCCGATGATGCCCGTCTGCTACCCAATAGTCCGGCTGAGGGAAAAACCGAATCTATCGATCTCAATCCCGAATTTGTAAGTAGCATCTTAGGTTTAAGCTGGGATTGTATAAATGATTGCTTTTGATCCCAATTGAGCATAGATGGGGAACCCAAGTCCTGGACGAAGGGGAAAGTTCTGTCTAAGATGGCTGGGATTTTTGATCCGCTAGGTTGGATGTCACCTGTGCTCGTGACAGCCAAAATTTTCTTACAGCAACTTTGGTTGCTCAAACTAGATTGGGATATGGAATTGCCCCAAAACCTAGAGAATCAATGGCTTGGCTGGTACAATAGCCTCACCGTTCTCAATAATCTAAAGATCTCCCGTTGGTCCAACTATACGCCTGGAGCCGTAGTAGAAATACATGGGTTCGCTGATGCTCCTAAGCTGGCCTATGGAGTGGTTCTTTATCTGCGTGTGATGCATCATGACACAATTTCAGTACATATGCTGCAATCGAAAACCAGGGTTGTCCCTATCAAGAGCCCGCTTACCATTCCAAAATTGGAACTATGTGCTGCCTTGCTGTTAGCCCAATTAGCTAACAAAACACTGTCGTCACTGGGGATAGAAATTCGCTCGGTTCATTCGTGGACCGACTCTATGGATGTGCTGTATTGGCTCAAGGCTCATCCATCACGCTGGCCGGTATTCGTAGCAAATCGGTGTGCTAAGATACACACTCTGCAACCTAGGGCCCATTGGCGTCATGTGCGCTCGTCAGACAACCCAGCGGACTGCGCATCACGAGGCATTAGTCCTGAAACCCTGCTGGAATTTTCGCTCTGGTGGAATGGCCCTTCATGGCTTGGGAGCAAAGTCCCTCCTCCCACGAAAATAGTGAAGAAGATGTAGGGTCACACTCGCTCGTGACCAGTCGCCTCAATGGCAATGTCACCCCTGTCATATGGGATCTATTGATAAGATACTCTTCTGCTACTCGTCTCTCTAGAGTCTCCGCTTATGTCTTACGATTCGTTTATTCATTAGCTCTCAAGCTCAAATCGCTTCGACAAGAACGAGCCATGATCTCCGCCTTCAGCTGGTTTGATACCATCCCTGGAGGCACTGCCTTGCTTTCCACGGGTGAGCTAGGAAGAGCTAAACGTGTCCTGGTCTACCTCACTCAGCGCGCATACTACTCAGGAGACTGGAACGCTTTAAATGCGGGCCTGCCCTCAAAATCCCGAAATTTGGTTGAGTTAGACCCCTTCACCGACGACGGACTGATTAGGGTGGGTGGCAGGTCCGAAATTCACTGCTCAGCTACGGTGAAAAGCACCCTCTCCTATTACCTCATGAAGCACAATTATCGTACTTGCTGGCCAAACACGCTCATGTTAGGACCCTTCATGGAGGTGTGAAGCTTACACTAGCCACCCTAAGGCAGGAGTTTTGGGTTGTGCGTGGTGGTCCACTGGTCCGATCGACTGTAAACAAGTGCATTTCCTATGCACGATTCCAAGGTAGCACTACATATCAGAAGTTGGGTGAGTTACCCGATTACAGATCAAGGCCAAGCCATCCATTTTCCAGATCGGGTGTAGATTACGCTGGGCCCTATAGCATCAGGACTTCCCCAGGGTGGGGGAATAAATCATACAAAGGGTACATCGTCATCTTCATTTGCTTGAGCACTGAAGCAGTTCACTTAGAGCTGGTATCCAGTTATGATGCCCAAGGGTTCATTGCAGCTTTCCGACGATTCACCGCGAGACGCGGACATTGCTCCTCCCTTTACAGTGATCAGGGTACAACTTTCGTAGGGGCTGACTCGGAACTCAGACAAATGTATAGAAGGTCCCCGGCTTATTCATTGGAACTGGGAGGTTTCCTATCCAATCAAGGAACATCGTGTCATTACAATCCCCCTGGGGCTCCGCATTTCGGTGGAATTTGGGAAGCCGCCATCAAATCCACGAAGCACCACCTACGTCGCGTCATTGGTTTAAGCACCCTTACCTTTGAGGAATTTTACACCTTGCTGACGCAAATAGAGGCCTGCTTGAACTCCAGACCTCTCTCACCACTGTCTAATGACCCAGGCGACACTTCATCCTTGACCCCGGCCCACCTTTTGATCGGCGCCGGATCTTACTTTGTCCCTGAGCCTTGTCATTTAGAAGAGAAAATTCCTCCTCTCAAACGCTGGAGGCTCCTTCAGCAGATGATGCAGGACTGGTGGAGAGGCTGGTCCAGAGAATATTTGCAATCGCTACAAGTCCGTTATAAATGGACCTCGGCGCAGCCGGACTTGAGAATTGGTGATATAGTATTAGTTTGAGACGATACTTCTCCTCCAGCAGGGTGGCCCATGGCCAAAATTACCGCAACATAACCAGGCTCGGACGGTTTGATTCGCGTAGTGAAACTACGCACCGCTAGATGTTAATTGAAACGCCCAGTTCATAAACTGATAAGGCTTCCTACATCTGATGGCGTCGCTTAGTTCCACCTTCATTTTGTTAATGCTACGCTCATAGTTTATAAGTTATATCCTTCGTTTTTCTGCACTCGCGCTTGAGAATGCGCCAGATTGGTCGTTTATGACCACTGATCATTTTTATATGCTTAAAAATGAGGTGGGTGGAAATGTTGAAGCCAGAGCATGCATCTGAGTAGAGAGAGGTCAAGGCGCCTAACGTACCTCTATCAGTTTAGCACTGCCAAAATCATTCTCTAAGAAAGTATCTTGGAGGGCAAAGGGTCTACGTGACTTTTCTCCGTTGATTTGAGACATGTATGAATTAATTGCAAATGTATGCGTACCTGTGTGTACAACCTAGCTTGTAAGATTGACTCTGTGCGGCAGTGCCGCCTGTATCGTTATTGAATAAAGACGTGTTCCTCACATTATCGTTAAAATTGAAAGTTGACACGTGTGCAAGTAATTTCACGTTCTCCGTTTTCCTTTTTAAGACAGTTACACACCATAAATTTTCCATTGTGTAACTCGCTAAACAGTTACACAGTGTGTATAATATTGAGACAAGTTCCAACAGAGCCGAGAATCAACACACATGTACTCATTTTCAACTTTATATTGATGCTGGTATGGCTGATGAGGTTACAATGCTTATCTGGATAGTTAGAATTGTATTCCGAAGTGGATCCAATACGAGCCTGCACACAATCTTTCCAATGTAACGTTCAGCACTCCCCGACCTCGAATGGATGACAATCCAACGTTCTGCGAATACGCGTTCAATTCCCAAAATAAGTCTGACCCTGTTCGTACACTTCCGCTGAAGCGATTCGGGGTAATTGACATCAATTTCCTCCATCACGATATGAGCACAACAAGTACAAGGAGTGTACACGCCAAGTACATGAAAAAAACCTGGAAAAACGCGAAAGTTCTCGTCAGGCACTACCGTGTATATATACACCTGAACTGACGTTAACCTCATTCACAAAATTTTCAATGCACAATAACTCACCATATAACAGCATGTTATTGAAAAATATCCGAATTTCATCCAAATTTGAAGAATTCACTTTCGATGTATACTACTATGAACTCTCAGCTATAATCCGATACTGGAATATAACTTCTTCATCAATTTGATGCGATCAGAATATCTTCCTCTTCATAAGGTTCTTATAATCTCGAAAATTTCGTCATCCTAAATTCGGATGGATGTTCATCAATATTTGGCTATGTTTCCAATAGTTCAGATATTAGATATATCTGTCTCGTTCTTTTTCTTCTAACATCCAATAGCATTCATTTCAGTATCTTCCAAACATCCAATAGCGTTAACGTTCATTTCAGTAAAAGATATAGATAATGTTTAATGTTATTATTATGTACAGCGTTGACAGGTTATAATTCGAAATAATACGAGATGTGAGTTAGTTGTTTCTATTGTAATCTGAATCACAATACATGAAAAAATAACATGACAATACGAGATGGATGAATTACATGTTATTTATGACAATACGAGATGGATAAATTACAGGGTATTTATGACAATACGAGATGGATGAATTATGGGTTATTGAAGGTTATCATAAGATGAATGTAAATTCAATCATCGAATAATGGCTTGTAATTAAAAATTGAAGTCCATGAAAACACATCGATGAATTATAGCAAGTGTGAAAAACATCCGAAAATAAGGTTAGTCACCGAGCACTTCAGGTACACTAAGAAAATATGACATCCTGAATCAAAATTATGAATTTGTACAGAATGATACAAAATGATTGCCCTAGATTCTTTGAGTAAAATTACAGGTGGATCAAGAAAAGTAGAAAGGATGCAGGTACACTATACATCTGTATGTTGCGTACCACTACAATCAATATCATCAGGTAGCGTAGGAGGAAAATGAAGAAAAGGCAGGAGTGCAGTGGATATACCACAGGTTCTTGCGTTAGGTACACTACTATCAGCTTCTCCCAATACAATCACAAGTAGATGGAGAAAAAGCGAGAAGGATATATATGTACCATAATTCTTTATGTTATGTACCACCATGATGAATGTCATTAGGTAGGTTGGGAAAATCGAGGAAAAGCAGAAGTGCAATGGATATACAAGTCTTTGCGTTAATAATACCACTATCAGATTCTTCCAACAGGATCATAGGTGGATGGAGAAAAAGCAAGTAGGGCGTAGATGTACCATACATCTGTACGTTAGATCCTACCATAATCATTAGGTAGCGTTGAGAGAAAATGCAGAAAAAATAGGAGCACAATAGATATACCACAAATCTTTGCATCAGGTGAACTCCACTGACCATTCGAAGAATGATTAGAGAGACTGTTAGGATCAACTTGACGAAAATTGAGCAGATACAATATTGTGATGATAGGAATTGTTTCAATTGTTCGAATTGTTTCAGGTCAACTTGACTGATATGACTGATGATTGTATTTGATATTTGATGGATTCCACTTCCTGATTACAAGCGATGATTCAGTTGTTGATCCATTACATAATTTATGATCATCTATTTGATGCCATTCATTATCAATTGAATCCACGGTATAATCTGTAGTTCATCCATTCAATACAAAATTGCCTATGAAATTACCTGAATGAAATGGATAGTGGTGGTGGACGATGTACAGATCGCATGGTATATTTGCTTCGTTTTTGTCTTTCCTCATTGGCCTGAGAGTCTCTTGACCAAGAGTTGTTATCGGATTGCTTGAGTAGTATAACAGGTGTATAAGAAAACACGAGAAAAAAGCAAATATACCATAGACCTGTACGTCGTCTACCACCACTATTAATTTCATATAGTCGGTCTTGTGGAAATTTCATATTGAATGGATGAATGACAGATTACAAAGTGGATTCTACTAATAATGAATAGCATGAAATGGATGATCAAACCTTATGTAATGAATCAATAACTGAATCATCACTCATAATCAGAGAGGGAAGTTCATCAAAAAACCCCAATGCAATATAAAAAGTTTTTAGAAAGTGAAGTTCATAACAAAACCTCAAAGAGATGTAAATAGTTTGACTAATGGTAGAGCCCAATCAGAATTTAACAACTGGCGCAGTACTGCGCCAGTACCGGCTAACACTGGCGGGGTACTGGCGGTCTGCACTGCAGCAGTACTGGCATTTGTCCGAAATGATAACGCTTTTCCGTACTGGGTACTTGGTACTGGCACAGTACTGGTAACCGGTAATGGTCTTCAGTACCGGCGCAATACGCCCAATCAGAATTCCACAACTAGCGCTGTACTGCGCCAGTAACGGTTAAGACTGGTGGGGTACTGGTGGTCTGTACTGCAACAGTACTGGCATTTGGCCGAAATGATAACGCTTTTCCATACTGGGTACGTGCTAGCTGACTATTGGGGGTCGAATACTGGCACTGTACTCCGCCTGTTGTCATCATTGGCATACTTCGGTTTTTTCTGATTGGGAGGTTGAAGTTGGTCTCCAGTTACTTCAGTCACATTGAAGCATTTCAAAACGATTTTTTCAAAGGCGAAAACACAGTAGATATGTGACAGATTCTCACAACATGCTGGGCTCATCAGTTCTTTGGAGTAGAATAATAGGTGGCTGGATACGAAGCACAAATAAAGCAGACGTATCACAAGTTTGTGTGCTAGCTATCGTCACTATGAATCTCATTCAATGGCCCCATAGTCGAACAAAAGGAAGACAAAAGTGCAGTGGATATATCACAGATCTATCCGATGCTGGTATCAGATTCTTTGCGTAGTGTTTCAGGGGGATAAGAAATAAACAAAATGAAGCGAATATACCATGGATCGGTGGGTTTGCTATCACCACTATCAATTTGCATTACAGATTACAAAGTGGATTGAATCGATAATGAATCCCTAAATTCTTCGAATAGAATTACACGTGGATGCAGTGAAAACAGGCGAGATGTAGATACATCACACATCTGTATATCATGTACCAGCAGGATCAATATCATCAGGTAGCGTAGGAGGAAATGAAGAAAAGGCAGGAGCATATACAACATTTCCTTGCGTCGAGTATACTACTATGAGATTCTTTCAATAAAATCACTGGTGGATGAAGAAAAAGCAAGAAGGATGCAGATGTTACTATACATCTCCCTGGTGGAAATATTTCTCTAAGAATTCCTGAGAATCTCTGAAAAACTCTGAAAATTCGCACATTCCCTACAAATCTGTGCAAGTCTCTACAAAACTCAGAATAATTCTGAAAATCTCTGAAAATATTCTGAGCATTGCTGAAAAACTCTCAAAATTGGGATTTCCACGAGGGCTGTATGTCACTCACCATCATGGTCGTTAGGTATCGTTGAAAGAGAATGAAGAAAAGACAGGAGCACTGTGGGTGTAACACAAGTTTTTGCATCGGATTCACTTGACTGACCAATTGACAAATGATCACGCAGACTGTTTAGGATCAACTCGACGAAAATTGAGCAGATACAACAGTATTCTGATCATACAAATTGTTGTAAAATAACTACAGGTCAACATGACTGATATGACTGGAGATACAATTCATTCTGAATATTTTCTTCCAAAGTTCTATCTCTCCAGATGTTTCATTCCAGCTGGATTACATCTTCATTCTTACAAACTTTCATTCCCATCTTTCATTACCTTTGTTTTCAAATGATTCAATTCTCGAATATCATGAATATTGAATATCTTTATTTTCATATATTTTGATATTCACAGATCATTATTTTCAGATATGTGTCACAAATGAAAATAATCTCATTCAATCGCCCATTTTTCTCCTCATTCCAACTGTAACGAGGACTCAAATTTCTCTCCCTCGTTTTCTTCTATCTTTATTTTCTTTCTCTCTGTATCCTATGTTCACCAATGCGATTTCAACCACCCACGCACTAACGTGAAGCGACATAAGGCCCGATCATCACCCCCACGACGTAAGCATGCGCGTAGGTAAAATGAAAATCCATTACCTACACCGTAGGGTAAGAATTTTCCTAACCCTACGACATGCTCGCCTATGGTAAGAAAGATTTTCTTCCTTACCATCAACACCCACGCGGTAGTGAAAGGGACGGAACCTTCCAAGTTGAGAACACCTTGAGACTACCGCTACGATCCGCCATCTTCGAAGAATAATAATAAACATTCATGACTTACAAGAAACAGAAGGTCTTTGTCTTCTGGATTATCGAAATTTTTTTTTATATATATATCAGCCAGATGTTTCGTGAAAAATAGCCCTGTCATAAAATTTGCCTGAGGATTAGAGCGAAGAATCATGTCGCCAACTTTATGACCCTTTTTTCTTTTCCCTCATACAATTTTTAAATGTTTAAAATCCATGAATGGTAAAAAAAAATAATCATGAACAATGAAATCAAATTTCTCTTTTCAGGAAAATTTGAACAAATCTTCTACCTTAATCCATTCTCTGTCCACGAAACTAAAACCTCTCCACCTAAATAATAATGAACTCTAACTTTAAAAAACTCGAACTTCGTGAAATATTAGTATAAACCCCATAAACATTTCTATATAAAATCTATAGAAAATTCCATGTTTAATTACTTACCATAATAACCCTACGAAAAATCACGAAATCCCTAATCAAATTAACGAACATGGCCCAATATGACCCAACCCTATGTAACTCCCTTTCCAATTATTAACAACACCTTGCTTCCTATTTCTGACAACTCTAACGAACATATTTTGGAAAAGTTGGAATACAACTACACTCCAACACTTCAGAGATAAGAAATTTTCTATTTTTATAAACAAAAACGAATATTATCACAATCTATATATAACCAGAGATTAGATTTAAGAATATAATCAAAATTTATTAGAAATTGAATAAAACCTAACATTTGAAAATAAAATCTAAAAAGAAGCTTCTTCTATTGTTATAAACAAACAAAATTTTCAATAAATTCCCAATAAACTCAACACCATTCAATAGTCAACATTTTCAATAGAATAGAATTTTTAAATATCAATACGAGAAGTGACTACTTTAATGACTCAATCTTGATCGATTTTTATCATTGATTTTTCATAAATATTCCACTTTGATCTCAAGATTTTTCCAATACATTCCAATAATTGAAATCAATAACAAAATAGTTAATTTCAACCTTACTTGAGAATATTTAAATAGTTGTGATTGTCAGCACAAATAGAAAGAGACTTACTCTCGAGACAGAGACATAGATATTCTCAAAGAGGAGGAGAAGTAGGCCGAAACCAACGAAAAGAGAATGGAGATTTCCTTCAGACACCACCCTTCTTCTGCATGAACTACAAATCCTCTATTCAAGAGAACATAAGACCACCCATTATCCATGCTTTTCACCAATCCTTTATCTGTCCATGCCCACTGATTGAATTTCCGTTAACCCTGACCTCCACCACTGTGTTTTTACCCCAATTTTCACCCAAACAGAGATTTCTTCTATTCTCAATTTTTCCTAAAAATCACTTCTACTACTTCTTCCGAGACGATCGAACTCAAAAGCATTCGAAATTCTCAAGACGCCAACAATGTCCTTGTTAGTAACTCTATACTGCTTTGCTATTACACAGGCAGTGGACCCTAACAAGGCAACGAAATTCAAAAGAAAACTCTCTTACATTACCGTTCAAAGACAAACAAAACAATAATAATTTCCAAAAAGCGAAACAGCATCAATAATCGAAAGATTCAATACCGTTTCAAAAGTAAGTGCTCATTTTCTCTTTTAAATCAAACGAATTTCATATGAGATATTTCATAAATTTAACATTCCTCGAAGAACGATTATTAATTTGAAATACTCAACACTAGAATCCTTATTCTTATTATTTTTCAGTGGAGAACGAGCTCAAATCGAAGATTTTCCATTCAAAAAATAGAATCAATGGTATTGAACAACGAATCAAAGATAAAACCCAGCATATACGAGCAGGTACAGTCTCTTTGACTGGCCGTAAGCTCTATGCTTTTAAGAGGAATTTAAAAAAAGATCAAACTGAATTGATAGAATTCAACGGAACATTAAAAAATGTAGAATGACTCCTCCAATCTTTGTCAATCAGATATAGTTTAGAATCATATGAAAACCCCAAAGAAAATAGAGTCACCCCTTGTGAGCTTTTATATAAAGATAAGATGAAGTGTACCCCTTGCAAAAATGAATTCTCCCCACATTAAAATCATCCTCAAATTCAATTACCTATCCAATTCCGAATCCATTCTCCTATCTGATCATGATGATGAAAAGCGAATTCAATTAAATCTCACTTATGTTGAGAGAAATTTTCGTGGTACCGAATGATCACTTTCCTTCCCTGAACACCTTTTCGATGATTGAAATCAAAATATTAGTCGAATGATTACTTTCCTCTCCTAAATCCTTCTCGATGACTGAAATCGGGAAATATTAGTCGAATGATCACTCTTCTTCTCAAACCCCCTTCGACGACAAAGGAAATTGACAGGATTTAGCCAGATCGACTAAAGAATTGAATGTTACTTCCCTTCCTCCTTTTCCTTATTTTTTGGAACTCTTTCCATCAAAAAACCCAGAAAAATAGTTACTGAGAAACCCTCAGAGCTCATTTTTCTTCCTCTCTTATTCATATTAATGTCAACGTCTCCTTTTATTTGATTTTTCCTTGCACGATAATGATGAAATCTGCATCGTATTGGTACTGAGCAACCCTCAGAGAATACGTATGTAGAATCTCTCTCTTTCTTCTTCTTCCTTTTCTCAAACTTCCATATTCATTTAACGATATCCTTACCCCAGTCCTTGTCTAGACAATTTCTCTAGCTAAAGTGAGTTTCGCTAGGGAGTATCAGACTCGATGATTTGAAATCTTCCTTAAATACTTATTGAATGTTATGGAAAAGGTAATATGAATACTTTTGACGTAACACAACATATATTGGATGATGAGGATTTGTGGGAGTAGAAATATGTGAGAACAGATATTTATCAACAGTGATATGTGAGAAAGAATTATCTGAAAATTAGGATGATTGAGAATACAGATTTCTTATGGAAAATGTTCAATTGAAAATCGAGTATTCGAGAAAAAAAATATTTTGAAGTATTATAAAAGCAATAATTTCACTTGTTCATCAAATAACAATTCAATTACTATAATCTTCTGGGTGATTCCAACCGACTAAATATAACACTTGGCGCGGCCGATTACGTGAGTTTTGAGCCTCAAGTATATTCAAACAATTCTGTTGAAAGTATGTGATCAAAAAGTTGGATAATAAAATTCTCATCGGCCGCGCCAAGTGTTTCGCATTGACGTGGATTACAAAATCTATTTGAAACGACTAACACGTTCGGTTTGGAATAACTCAGCGCTGTTTTCAGTATGTGAAAAATTTCAAAACATATTAGAAACGATCAACATGTTGAGTTTCAAATAGGTCAGAGTTGTTTCTGGTGTCAAATGCTTGGACCTAATTTCTGTCTCACTCCACTATATTTTCAATTCAATACAATCATGAATCACTTTGAATACAATTTAGCAAACTGGAGTTACAATATACAAGAAATCGTTCATATACCATTTGAATAACCGAATGTACTTGGCAGCTCATATTGATTCCACATCTTTTTTTTTATGTATACTACAAGGCCTATATGCGCCACGCTGCGGATTAGTTCGAATAGAGACATTGAAAAACATGGAGAATGGGAAAATCAGAGAGGGCTGGTCCCGGTAGATCGAAAAACATTCCTCTGCTACTATTGGAAGGAATGATGTCTTCTTCTCAAAGACTTTTCTTTTCTTAGTGTATCAAATTTGTTGAGCAGTAACCAACGGATGTTCTGCGAATGAGACACACGTATTATAACGGTATAAAACACCGAAAACAACTATAGAATAAGAGAATAGGAATTATGTTTAGGTTAATGATGGAATTAGAAAATAGTGGAATAAAAATAGCAATAAATATGAAAGGGAAGTTCGAGAAGTAACGACGACACGACACAACATACAAAGACAGAGGGGATAAAATCAAAACATGATACGGGACATTGACCCGTATTTATGCGCCAGTCAAGTTCGAAATTCGAAAGGGAATGTGGAAATCAAAATACAGGTGTGACAGCAAAACATCCGCGTTGCGGATTTCAGTTCGACATAGAACAAAGGGAGCGCGGGAATAAACGGTGTATATATACGGGTCAAAAATCAACAGGGGATCACTTTTGTGTCGTATTTTGAGCAAGGCGTTACTCTGCTCGACACTTGAGTGATCATACTTGCGGATTCATAGAGCCAAAGACTTTCGAAGATTTTAATGAAAAATTTTAGGTCACATAGTACGCTAGGAATCTATTAGAAACGGAGTTTTGCTGGATCACAATTGCGTGTGAAGTCAAAAACCGATCCCGATAAATTCCGTGCTACATTTCTGCTCGCAGATGAGAGAAGGTTCCGAGATACAATTGCGTATTGAGTTCCTGTCTCCTTCGTCGAGAAGTAGTGTATCGGCGATAGGGTCATGTTAGTGCCACGTTAGAAGGTTAGAAGGGATAAACCTAGTACATTTCCAGGAGTCACACGTTCAGAGATTTGGTTAATCGCAAAAGCGAAAGTGGAACGCTAGAATTGGCGATCGAGTTTCCTGCGAGATAGATTAAGATTTGGGGTATATCCGATCGACGTTTTGCCCATTAAACTTTACAGAAACCAGTTTTTTCTTATCTTAACAGGGAAGGCAAAGAACTCCGGGGTCAAGAGAGGAGGTTTAGGAGCACAAATACGGGGAAGCGTCTCCACCATAAATTGAGCGTTTTCACCACGGATGTATTTTTTTTCTTGGAACTAATAAAAATGAATATATATAGATATATATATATATATATGTGTATATATATAGATATATATATATATATACGTCAAAATCAGCTGCACAGATCATTGATTTTGATACCGGTACACGTCCGTATATCGTTGGTAGTGATAGATTCCCTCACGTCGGGTCCCGAAAGATTCTAAATCGATTGGTATACATGATATGAGAACAAATTTTCTGAATTTCCCATAAATTCATCCCAGGACTTGATGAAATTTCGAGGTGGAATGTTAAAAAAAACGTTCCTATGAAGTGCTGTTCAATTTTCATTCGGAAAGATTTTGAAATGATTGGTATACATAATATGAGATCAAATTTTCTCAATTTTCCATCAATTCATGCGAGCACTTAGGGAAATTTCGGGGTGGAATTTTTGAGAAAACGTTCCTATGACGGGCTGTTCATTTGTCATTCGAGAAGATTATGAATCGATTGGTATACATAATATTGGAACAACTTCTTGGAATTTTCCATCAATTTATTCCAGCACTTGGTGAAATTTCGAGGTGGAATTCTGGAAAAAACGTTCCTATGACGTCCTGTCCACTTCCCAATCGGAAAGATTCTGAATCGATTGGTATACATATGTTTGAACCAATTCCTGGAATTTGTCATCAATTCATTCCAGCACTTGGTAGAATTTCGAAGTGGAATTTTCAAAGAAACTTTCCCATTGACTTCATTGATTCTGATCAATCAGTGTTTTCAGTGCAGAATTGATGTTTAGCATTTTAGTTATAATAGTAGTTACTTTTACTGATTTGAATTTGCCAGGATTAATGTGTTGCCGACTTACCGGCAGGGGACCCAAGGTCCAACACATAGCATAAAACCACGAGCGTCCGCTCGATCTGGAACTGGGGCGGCATGAAATAGGAACTAGTGGTCACATATACATGCGCGTCCGTTTGCATGTATCTCAGTGCCGGTGCCACGATTATCCCAGGCCCCGGTGTGAACATTTTTATTTTTCAATTTTGATGAAGATATAGGATTGGATGGAAATTTTTGGGAACCGTTGCTGTAATGTATAGGCCGAACGAGAGATTTTTCTGAAACGAAAAGAAGATACGTTGTGATGGTTAGAATTTGTTCAACATCAGTTCGCAAATTTTACCAAGTGCTGGAATAAATTGATGGAAATTTTCGAAAATTTGTTCTCATGTTTGTATACCAATCGATTCAGAATCTTTCCACATGAAAGATGAACAGCACTTCATAGGAACGTTTTGTCAAAAATTCCACCTCGGAATTTTACCAAGTACTAGAATACATTGGTGGAAAATTTCAAGAATTTGTTCCAATATCATGTATACCAATCGATTGGGAATCTTTCCAAATGGAGAATAAACAGCACGTCGGAGGAACGTTTTTTCGAAAATTCCACCTCGGAATTTCATCAAGTGATGAGATGGATTGATGGAAAATTGAGGAAATTTGATCTGATATTATGTATACTAATCGATTCAAAATCTTTCCGAATGAAGAATGAACGGCACTTCATAGGAACGTGTTTTTGAAAATTTCTCCTCGGTAATTTACCAAGTTCTGGAATGAATTGATGGGGAATGTGAAGAATTCATTCTGATATTGGATAGACCAATCGATTCAGAATCTTGTCGAATAGGGAATGAACAGCACTTCATAGGAACGTTTTTTTGAACATTCCACCTCAAAATGATACCAAGTGCTGGAATAAATTGATGGAAAGTTCCAAGAATTTGTTCTCATATTATGTATACCAATTGATTCAAAATCTTTCCGAATGAAGAATGAACAGCACTTCATAGGAACGTTTTTTTGAACATTTCTTCTCAGTAATTTACCAAGTTCTGGAATGAATTGATGGGGAATTTGAAGAATTTATTATGATATTAAATAGACCAATCGATTCAGACTCTTTTCAAATGAAAAATGAACAGCACTTCATAGGAACGTTTTTTTGAACATTCCACCTCAAGATTATACCGAGTGCTGGAATAAATTGATGGAAAATTCCAAGAATTTGTCCTCATATTATGTATACCAATTGATTCAGAAACGTTCCGAATGAAAAACGAACAGCACTCCATAAGGAAGTGCTTTTGAAAATCTCATCTCGAAATTTGACCAAGTGCTGGGGTGAATTGATGGAAAATTTAGAAAATTTGTACTGATATTACGTATACCAATCGATTCAGAATCTTTCCAAATGGAAAATAAACAGCACGTCATAGAAACGTTTTCTCAAAAACTCCACCTCGAAGCTTTACCAAGTGCTGGAATAAATTGATGGAAAGTTCCAAAAATTTGTTCTCATCTTATGAATACCAATCGATTCAGGATCGTTCCAAATGCAAAATGAACAGCACTTCATAGGAACGTTTTTTTGAAAATTTCTCCTCGGTAATTTACCAAGTGCTGGGATGAATTGATGGGAAATTTGAAGAATTTGTTCTTATATTATAGAGATCAACCGATTCAGAATCTTTTCGATTGAAAAATGAACAGCGCTTCATAAGAGCGTGTTATCGAACATTCCACCTCAAATATCTACCAAGTGCAGAGATGAAATGATGGGACGTTCCAAGAATTTGTTCCAATGTTATGTATATCAATCGATCCAGCATCTCTCCGAATGAAATATGGACAGCACGTCATGGGAACATTTTTTCTTGAAAATTCCACCTCAAAATTTGACCGAGCGCTGGAATGAATTGATTGAAAATTTGAAGAATTTGTTCCCATATGATATTGACCAATCGATTTAGAATCTTCCCAAATGGAAAATGAACAGCACGTCATAGAAACGTTTTCTCAAAAATTCCACCTTGAAATTTTACCAAGTGCTGGAATGAATTCATGGAAAATTTCGAGAATTTTTTCTCATATCATGTATACCAATCGATCCAGAATCATCTTGAATGAAGAATGAACAGCACGTCATAGGAACGTTCTCAGAAAAATTCCCCCTCGACATTTTACCAAGTGCTGGAATGAATTGATGGAAAATTCCAAGAATTCGTTCTCATATTATGCATACCAATCGATTCAAATTCGTTCCAAATGAAAAATGAACAGCACTTCATGAGAAAGTTCTTTTGAAAATCCCGTCTCGAAATTTCACGAAGTGGTGAGATGAAATGATGGAAAATTTAGAAAATTTTTTCTCATACTTTGTATACCAATCGATTCAGAGTCTTTCCGAATGAAAAATGAACAGCACTCCATGGGAACGTTCTTTTGAACATTTCCCCTCGAGATTTCACCAAGTGCTGGAATGAACTGATGGAAAATTTGAAGGATTCGTTCTTATATTATATAGACTAATCGATCCAGAATCTTATCAAATAAAAAATGAACAGAACGTCATAGGAACGTTTCTTCAAGAATTCCACCTCGAAATTTCACCAAGTGCTGGGATGAATTGATGGTAAATTTAGAAAATTTGTTCTCATATTTTGTATACTAATTGATTCAGAATCTTGCTGGATGACAAATGAACAACACGTCATGGAAACATTCTTTTTTGAAAATTCCACCTCAAAATTTCACCAAGTGCTGGGATGAATTGATTGAAAATTTAGAAATTTTGAATCCTCCCGGATGACAGATGAGCAGCACGTCATGGAAACATTTTTTTTTTAACATCCCACCTCGAAATTTCACCAAGTGCTGGAATGGATCGATGGAAAACTCCAAGAGATTCTGCCAATATTATGTATACCAATCGATTCAGAATCTTCCCGAATGAAAAATGAGCAGCACTTCATAGGAAAGTATTTTTGAAGATCCCACCTCGAAATTTTACCAAGCGCTGGGATGAATTGATTGGACAATTCCGAAAATTTGTTCCAGTATTATCTAAACCAATCGATTGAGAATCTCTCCGAATGAAAAACGAACAGCACTCCATAGGAAAGTTTGTTTGAACATTCCACCTCACAATTTTACCAAGTGCTGGGATGAATTGATGGAAAATTCCGGAAATTTGTTCCAGTATTATGTAAACCAATCGATTAAGAATCTCTCTGAATGAAAAACGAACAGCACTCCATAGGAAAGTTTTTTTGAACATTCCAAATCAAAATTTTACCAAGTGCTGGGATGAATTGATGGAAAATTTAGAAAATTTGTGCTCATATTATGTATATCAATCAATTTAGAATCTTTCCGGATGACAAATGAACAGCACGTCATGGAAACATTTTTTTTTGAAAATTCCACATCGGAATTTTACCAAGCGCTGGAATGAATTGATTGAAAATTTGGAGAATTTGTTCTAACATTCTAGAGATCAATCGATCCAGAATGTCCTCAAATGGAAAATGAACAGGACTGCATGGGAACCTCCTTCTAAGAATTCCAGCTCGAGATTCCACCAAGTGCTGGAATAAATTGATGGAAAATTTCGAGAATTTGTTCTCATATTATATAGACCAATCGATTCAGAATATGTTCGAATGGGAAAGGAACAGCACGTCATAGGAACGTTTTCTAAAAAATTCCACCTCGAAATTCTACCAAGTGCTGGAATGAATTGATGGAAAACTCCAAGAATTTCTCCCAATATCATGTATACCAATTGATTCAGAATCTTTCCGAATGAAAAATGAACAGCACTTCACAGAGAAGTATTTTTGACCACCCCACCTCGGAATTTCACCAACTGCTGGGATGAATTGATGGAAAATCCCAAGAATTTGCTCTCATATCCCCTTATTCAATCTATTCAGGATGTTCCCGAGAGGAAAATGGACAGCACTTCATAGGAACGTTTTTTTGATAATTCCGGCTCGGAATTTCTTCAAGTACTGGAATGAATTCATCGGAAATTCCGAAAATTTGTTCTCATATTAGTATACCAATCGATTCAGAATCTCTTCAAATGGAAACGAAATAGCACGTCATAGGAACGTTTCCTGAACAATTCCACTTCACCAGCTTTACCAAGTGCTGAGATTTATTGATGGAAAATTTAGGGAATTTGTTCCCTTATTTTGTATACCAATCGATTCAGAATCTTCCCGAATGGAAAACGAACAGCACTTCACAGGAACGTTTTTTTCAACAATTCGCCTCGGAATTTTACCGAGTGCTGGAATGAATTGATGGAAAATCCGAAGAATTTGTTCTCATAGTATATGGATCAATCGATTCAGAATCTTTTCAAATGAAAAATGAACAGCACTCCATGGGAACGTTTTTTTGTACATTCAACCTCAAAATTCTACCAATTGCTGGAGTAAATTGTTGGGAAGTTCAGAAAATTTGGGCTTATATCATGTATGTCAATCGATTCAGAATCTTTCCTAATGAAAAATGGACAGCACGTCATGGGAAATTAATCGAAAATTCCAGGAATTCGTTCGGATATTATGTATACCAATCGATTCAAAATCTTTTCGAATGGAGAGTGAACAGGACGTCATAGGAACGTTTTCTCCAGAATTCCACCTCGAAATATCACCAAGTGCTGGGATGAATTGATGGAACATTTAGAAAATTTGTGCTCATATTATGTATATCAATCGATTCAGAATCTCCCCGAATGACAAATGAACAGCACGTCATGGGAACATTTTTTTTTTAAAATTCCCCCTCGAAATTTTACCAAGTGCTGGAATGAATTGATGGAAGATTTGAAGAATTTGTTCTTATATTATATAGATAAATCCATCGAGAATCTTGTCAAATAAAAAATCAACAGCAATTCATAAGAACGTTTTTTTGAACATTTCACTTCGAAATTTTACCAAGTGCTTGGGATAAATTGATGCAAAATTCAGAAAATTTGGGCTCATATTATGTATATCAATCGATTCAGAATCTTCCCAAATGAAAAATGAACAGCACTTCATGGGAAAGTTTCTTTGAAAATTCCACTTCGAAATTCTACCAAGTGCTGGAATGAATTGATGGCAAATTCCAGGAATTGGTTCAAACATATGTATACCAATCGATTCAGAATCTTTCCGATTGGGAAGTGGACAGGACGTCATAGGAACGTTTTTTCCAGAATTCCACCTCGGAATTTCACCAAGTGCTGGAATAAATTGATGGAAAATTCCAAGAAGTTGTTCCAATATTATGTATACCAATCGATTCATAATCTTCTCGAATGACAAATGAACAGCCCGTCATAGGAAAGTCTTCTCAAAACTTCCACCCCGAAATTTCCCTAAGTGCTCGCATGAATTGATGGAAAATTGAGAAAATTTGATCTCATATTATGTATACCAATCATTTCAAAATCTTTCCGAATGAAAATTGAACAGCACTTCATAGGAACGTTTTTTTTAACATTCCACCTCGAAATTTCATCAAGTCCTGGGATGAATTTATGGGAAATTCAGAAAATTTGATCTCATATCATGTATACCAATCGATTTAGAATCTTTCGGGACCCGACGTGAGGGAATCTATCACTACCAACGATACACGGACGTGTACCGGTATCAAAATCAATGATCTGCACAGCTGATTTTGACGTATATTCATATATATATATATATGATTTCACCGGCACTTGGTAAAATTTCGAGGGGGAATTTTCAAAAAAAAATGTTCCCATGACGTGCTGTTCATTTGACATTCGGGAAGATTCTGAATCGATTGATATACATAATATGAGCACAAATTTTCTAAATTTTCCATCAATTCATATATATATATATGAATATACGTCAAAATCAGCTGTGCAGATCATTGATTTTGATACCGGTACACGTCCGTATATCGTTGGTAGTGATAGATTCCCTCACGTCGGGTCCCGAAAGATTCTAAATCGATTGGTATACATGATATGAGAACAAATTTTCTGAATTTCCCATGAATTTATCCCAGGACTTGATGAAATTCCGAGGTGGAATGTTAAAAAAAAACGTTCCTATGAAGTGCTGTTCAATTTTCATTCGGAAAGATTTTGAAATGATTGGTATACATAATATGAGATCAAATTTTCTCAATTTTCCATCAATTCATGCGAGCACTTAGGGAAATTTCGGGGTGGAATTTTTGAGAAGACGTTCCTATGACGGGCTGTTCATTTGTCATTCGAGAAGATTATGAATCGATTGGTATACATAATATTGGAACAACTTCTTGGAATTTTCCATCAATTTATTCCAGCACTTGGTGAAATTTCGAGGTGGAATTCTGGAAAAAACGTTCCTATGACGTCCTGTCCAATTCCCAATCGGAAAGATTCTGAATCGATTGGTATACATATGTTTGAACCAATTCCTGGAATTTGCCATCAATTCATTCCAGCACTTGGTAGAATTTCGAAGTGGAATTATAGGATAGAAGTTTGAATCGTTTCAGTAAACGAATTCGTTTCAAGAAATCTGGAAGTGGATCACGACAACCCCACTCATCCACTTGAATTCTCGCTCATTGGGCGGTACTATATCCCTACTCCTCACTACCGAGCGCCAATGACAAGGAACCAAACTTATATGCCAGGTGTTCTCAGACGATGACTAATCGAGAGGAGGTTATGCACGCGCATGATGGGGTTATGTTGACGACATTTCAACAGAGGCACGACCGAGGAGAATTATGAGAAATAGTTGTATATATCATCCAGAGGTTATTCACAAGAACTTTGGATCGGTAAATACAAGTTGATGTTGTTGGAGTTTGAATCGTTTATTGAATCAAAACGAAAATTCGAGGTCACAAAATTTGATGGACCTCCTGATTCGAACAATTCCCTCACGAATATCAGAATGCACAGAATGATTAGGTTATGATACCCCCGTTGGAGAGATATGGTATATGTTGTTGGAGTTTGAATCGATTATGAAGTCAAAACGAAAAATCGAAGTCACAAAATTTGATAAACTTCCTGATTCGAACAGTGCCCCCACGAATATCAGGATGCAAAGAATGATTAGGTTATGATACTCCCGTGGCAAAGACGTTGTATATGAATTGGTTGGGAGAGTGCTTGGCGCAGGAATTCAATGATTCAGTAGGCGTTCGCTTATATTTCAACTTTCAACATCACGCGGTGACAGGGAAATCTTATCCCATTGATAAGCCAGCAGCGTTAGGCCCCGTCTCCGTATCGAACAGATCATGCAGTGGATAGAATTACGGGTGGATTGAGGGAATCGTACCAGCGACGTAAATGGATGGACCCGGAATTTTTCCGTATATTTTGATTCTCCACATCCCCCCGTGAGAGGAAAATCGGATCCTGTTGATCCCTGATCCTCGTTCAACTGCGTTCATGCCATTCGAACATCATACACAAGACAGACGAATTTTGACTGACTTTGAAAATTCGTACTGGCCACGTTGGTGGATACACCCGAAATCTTCTTGTATAAATCGACTCTTTACATCCCCCAGTGACAGGAAAATCGGGTCCAGTAAGTCCCTGACCCTCGCTCAACTTCGTTCATGCCACTCGAACATCATACACAAGATACACGAATTTCGACTGACTTTGAAAATTCGTACTGGCCACGTTTGTGGATACACCCAAAATTTTCTTGTATCAATCGACTCTCCACACCCCCCAGTGTCAGGGAAATCGTATCCAGTATGTCCCTGACCCTCGCTCAACTTCGTTCATGCCACTCGAACATCATACACAAGATGAACGAATTTTGACTGACTTTGAAAATTCGTACTGGCGACGTTAGTGGATACACCCAAAATTTTCTTGTATAAATCGATGCTCCACATCTCCCAGTGTCAGGAAAATCGTGTCCGGTGAGTCCCTGACCCTCGCTCAACTTCGTGCATGCCACTCGAACATCATACACAAGATAGACGAATCTTGACTGACTTTGAAAATTCGTACTGGCGACGTTAGTGGATAGACCGAAAATTTTCTTGCATAAATCGACTCTCCACATCCCCCAGTGACAGGAAAACAGTGTGCAGTGAGTCCCTGACCCTCGCTCAACTTCGTTCATGCCACTCGAACATCATACACAAGATACACGAATTTCGACTGACTTTGAAAATTCGTACTGGCCACGTTTGTGGATACACCCAAAATTTTCTTGTATAAATCGACTCTCCACATCCCCCAGTGACAGGAAAATCGTGTCCAGCAAGTCCCTGACCCTCGCTCAACTTCGTTCATGCCACTCGAACATCGTAGACAAGATAGACGAATTTCGACTGAATTTGAAAATTCGTACTGGCCACGTTAGTGGATACACCCGAAATTTTCTCGTATAAATCGTTTCTCCACAACCCCCAGTGACAGGAAAATCGTGTCCAGTAAGTCCCTGACCCTCGCTCAAATTCGTTCATACCACTCGAACATCATACACAAGATAGACGAATTTCGACCGACTTCGAAAATTCGTACTGGCCACGTTGGTGGATACACCCGAATTTTCTTGTATAAATCGACTCTCCACATCTTCCAGTGACAGGAAAATCGTCGTCCCTGACCCTCGCTCAACTTCGTTCATGCCACTCGAACATCATACACAAGATAGACGAATTTCGACTGACTTTGAAAATTCGTACTGGCCACGTTGGTGGATACACCCAAGATCTTCTTGTATAAATCGACTCTCCACACCCCCCAGTGACAGGAAAATCGTGTCCAGTAAGTCCCTGACCCTCGCTCAACTTCGTTCATGCCACTCGAACATTATACACAAGATAGACGAATTCCGACTGACTCTGAAAATTCGTACTGGCCACGTTTGTGGATACACCCAGAATTTTCTTGTATGAATCGACTCTCCACATCCCCAAGTGTCAGGAAAATCGTATCCAGTAAGTCCCTGACCCTCGCTCAACTTCGTTCATGCCACTCAAACATCATACACAAGATAGACGAATTGGGACCGACTTCGAAAATTCGTACTGGCCACGTTGGTGGATGCACTCAAAATCTTCTTGTATAAATCGACTCTCCACATCCCCCAGTCACAGGAAAATCGGGTCCAGTGAGTCCCTGACCCTCGCTGAACTTCGTTCATGCCACTCGAACATCATACACAAGATAGACGAATTTGGACTGACTTTGAGAATTCGTACTGGCCACGTTAGTGGATACACCCGAAATTTCCTTGTATAAATCGACTCTCCGCTTCCCCCCGTGGAAGTAAAATCGTATCCAGTAAGTCCCCGACCCTCGCTCAACTTCGTTCATGCCACTCGAACATCATACACAAATTCTTCGATCTTTTGTAGGATGTTCGAGTGGCATGGACGAAGTTGAGCGAGGGTCAGGGACTCCCTGGATATGATTCTCCTAGCCCTGGGAGATGTGGAGAGTCGGATTATATAGAAAAATTCCGGGTGTATCCACTGACGTGGGCAGTACGAATTTTCAAAGTCAGTCAAAAGTTCGTGTATCTTGTTTATGATGTTCGAGTGGCATGAACGAAGTTGAGCGAGGGTCAGGGACATACTGGATACGATTTTCCTGACACGGGTGGGTGTGGAGAGTCGATTGATACAAGAAAATTTTCGGTGTAGCCACTAACGTGGCCAGTACGAATTTTCAAAGTCAGTGAAAATTCGTATATCTCTTGTATGATGTTCGAGTGGCATGAACGAAGTTGAGCGAGGGTCAGGGACATACTGGATACGATTTCCCTGACACTGGGGAGTGTGGAGAGTCGATTTATACAAGAAAATTTCGGGTGTATACACTAACGTGGCCAGTACGAATTTTCAAACTCAGTCGAAATCCGTCTATCTTGTGTATGATGTTCGAGTGGTATGAACGAATTTGAGCGAGGGTCAGGGACTTACTGGATACGATTTTCCTGTCACTGGGGGTTGTGGAGAGTCGATTTATACAAGGAAATTTCGGGTGTATACACTAACGTGGCCAGTACGAATTTTCAAAGTCAGTTCAAATTCGTCTATCTCTTGTATGATGTTCGAGTGGCATGAACGAAGTTGAGCGAGGGTCAGGGACTTACTGGACACGATTTTCCTGTCATTGGGGGATGTGGAGGGTCGATTTATACAAGAAAATTTCGGGTGTATACACTAACGTGGCCAGTACGAATTTTCAAAGTCAGACAAAATTCGTCTATCTTGTGTATGATGTTCGAGTGGCATGAACGAAGTTGAGCGAGGGTCAGGGACTTACTGGACACGATTTTCCTGTCACTGTGGGATGTGGAGAGTCGATTTATACAAGAAAATTCTGGGTGTATCCACCAACGTGGCCAGTACGAATTTTCAAAGTCAGTCAAAATTCGTCTATCTTGTGTATGATGTTCGAGTGGCATGAACGAAGTTGAGCGAGGGTCAGGGACTCACTGGACACTGTTTTCCTGTCACTGGGGGATGTGAAGAGTCGATTTATGCAAGAAAATTTTCGGTGTATCCACTAACGTCGCCAGTACGAATTTTCAAAGTCAGTCAAGATTCGTCTATCTTGTGTATGATGTTCGAGTGGCATGCACGAAGTTGAGCGAGGGTCAGGGACTCACCGGACACGATTTTCCTGACACTGGGAGATGTGGAGCATCGATTTATACAAGAAAATTTTGGGTGTATCCACTAACGTCGCCAGTACGAATTTTCAAAGTCAGTCAAAATTCGTTCATCTTGTTTATGATGTTCGAGTGGCATGAACGAAGTTGAGCGAGGGTCAGGGACATACTGGATACGATTTCCCCGACACTGGGGGGTGTGGAGAGTCGATTGATACAAGAAAATTTTGGGTGTATCCACTAACGTGGCCAGTACGAATTCTCAAACTCAGTCAAAATTCGTCTATCTTGTGTATGATGTTCGAGTGGCATGAACGAAGTTGAGCGAGGGTCAGGGACATACTGGATACGATTTCCCCGACACTGGGGGGTGTGGAGAGTCGATTGATACAAGAAAATTTTGGGTGTATCCACTAACGTGGCCAGTACGAATTCTCAAACTCAGTCAAAATTCGTCTATCTTGTGTATGATGTTCGAGTGGCATGAACGAAGTTGAGCGAGGGTCAGGGACTTACTGGATACGATTTCCCTGTCACTGGAGGATGTAAAGAGTCGATTTATACAGAAAAATTTTGGGTGTATCCACCAACGTGGCCATTACGAATTTTCAAAGTCAGTCAAAATTCGTCTATCTTCGTAAAATTTCGAGGTGGGATGTTCAAAAAAACGTTCCAATGAAGTGCTGTCCATTTTTCTTCCGGAAAGATTTTGAATCGATTGCTACAAATAACATGATATCTAATTCTCTCAATTTTCCATCAATTCATCCCAGCACTCGGTAAAATTCCGAGGTGGGATGTTCAAAAATACTTTTCTGTGAGGTGCTGTTCATTTTTCATTCGGAAAGATTCTGAATCAATTGGTATACATGATATTGGGAGAAATTCTTGGAGTTTTCCATCAATTCATTCCAGCACTTGGTAGAATTTCAGGGTGGAATTTTCGAGAAAACGTTCCTATGACGTGCTGTTTCTTTCCCATTCGAACAGATTCTGAATCGATTGGTCTATATAATATGAGAACAAATTCTCGGAATTTTCCATCAATTTATTCCAGCACTTGATGGAATCTCGAGCTGGAATTCTTAGAAGGAGGTTCCCATGTAGTCCTGTTCATTTTCCATTTGAGGACATTCTGGATCGATTGATCTCTAGAATGTTAGAACAAATTCTTCAAATTTTCAATCAATTCATTCCAGCGCTTGGTAAAATTCCGATGTGGAATTTTCAAAAAAAAATGTTTCCATGACGTGCTGTTCATTTGTCATCCGGAAAGATTCTAAATTGATTGATATACATAATATGAGCACAAATTTTCTAAATTTACCATCAATTCATCCCAGCACTTGGTGAAATTTCGAGGTGGAATTCTTGAAGAAACGTTCCTATGACGTGCTGTTCATTTTTCATTTGATAAGATTCTGGATCGATTAGTCTATATAATATAAGAACGAATTCTTCAAATTTTCCATCAATTCATTCCAGCACTTGGTGAAATCTCGAGGGGAAATGTTCAAAAGAACGTTCCCATGGAGTGCTGTTCATTTTTCATTCGGAAAGACTCTGAATCGATTGGTATACAAAGTATGAGAACAAATTTTCTAAATTTTCCATCATTTCATCTCACCACTTCGTGAAATTTCGAGACGGGATTTTCAAAAGAACTTTCTCATGAAGTGCTCTTCATTTTTCATTTGGAACGAATTTGAATCGATTGGTATGCATAATATGAGAACGAATTCTTGGAATTTTCCATCAATTGATTACAGCACTTGGTAAAATGTCGAGGGGGAATTTTTTTGAGAACGTTCCTATGACGTGCTGTTCATATTCCATCCGAGAAGATTCTGAATCAATCGGTATACAAAATATGAGAACACATTTTCTAAATTTGCCATCAATTCATTCCAGCACTTGGTAAAATTTCGAGGTGGGATTTTTGAGGAAACGTTCCTATGACGGGCTGTTCATTCTTCATTCAAGATGATTCTGGATCGATTGGTATACATGATATGAGAAAAAATTCTCGAAATTTTCCATGAATTTATTCCAGCACTTGGTAAAATTTCAAGGTGGAATTTTTGAGAAAACGTTCCTATGACGTGCTGTTCATTTTCCATTAGGGAAGATTCTAAATCGATTGGTCAATATAATATGGGAACAAATTCTTCAAATTTTCAATCAATTCATTCCAGCGCTTGGTCAAATTTTGAGGTGGAATTTTCAAGAACAAATGTTCCCATGACGTGCTGTCCATATTTCATTCGGAGAGATGCTGGATCGATTGATATACATAACATTGGAACAAATTCTTGGAACGTCCCATCATTCCATCTCTGCACTTGGTAGATATTTGAGGTGGAATGTTCGATAACACGCTCCTATGAAGCGCTGTTCATTTTTCAATCGAAAAGATTCTGAATCGATTGATCTCTATAATATAAGAACAAATTCTTCAAATGTCCCATCAATTTATCCCAGCACTTGGTAAATTACCGAGGAGAAATTTTCAAAAAAACGTTCCTATGAAGTGCTGTTCATTTTTCATTTGGAACGATCCTGAATCGATTGGTATTCATAAGATGAGAACAAATTTTTGGAACTTTCCATCAATTGACCCCAGCACTTGGTCAAATTTCGAGATGAGATTTTTAAAAGCTCTTCCTTATGGAGTGCTGTTTCGTTTTTCATTTGGAACGTTTCGGAATCAATTGGTATACATAATATGAGTACAAATTCTTGGAATTTTCCATCAATTTATTCCAGCACTCGGTATAATCTTGAGGTGGAATGTTCAAAAAAACGTTCCTATGAAGTGCTGTTCATTTTTCATTTGAAAAGAGTCTGAATCGATTGGTCTATTTAATATCAGAATAAATTCTTCAAATTCCCCATCAATTCATTCCAGAACTTGGTAAATTACTAAGAAGAAATGTTCAAAAAAACGTTCCTATGAAGTGCTGTTCATTCTTCATTCGGAAAGATTTTGAATCAATTGGTATACATAATATGAGAACAAATTCTTGGAACTTTCCATCAATTTATTCCAGCACTTGGTATAATTTTGAGGTGGAATGTTCAAAAAACGTTCCTATGAAGTGCTGTTCTTTTCCTATTCGACAAGATTCTGAATCGATTGGTCTATCCAATATCAGAATGAATTCTTCACATTCCCCATCAATTCATTCCAGAACTTGGTAAATTACCGAGGAGAAATTTTCAAAAACACGTTCCTATGAAGTGCCGTTCATTCTTCATTCGGAAAGATTTTGAATCGATTAGTATACATAATATGAGATCAAATTTCCTCAATTTTCCATCAATCCATCTCATCACTTGATGAAATTCCGAGGTGGAATTCTCGAAAAAACGTTCTTCCGACGTGCTGTTTATTCTCCATTTGAAAAGATTCCCAATCGATTGGTATACATGATATTGGAACAAATTCTTGAAATTTTCCACCAATGTATTCTAGTACTTGGTAAAATTCCGAGGTGGAATTTTTGACAAAACGTTCCTATGAAGTGCTGTTCATCTTTCATGTGGAAAGATTCTGAATCGATTGGTATACAAACATGAGAACAAATTCTCGAAATTTTCCATCAATTTATTCCAGCACTTGGTAAAATTTGCGAACTGATGTTGAACAAATTCTAACCATCACAACGTATCTTCTTTTCGTTCCAGAAAAATCTCTCGTTCGGCCTATACATTACAGCAACGGTTCCCAAAAATTTCCATCCAATCCTATATCTTCATCAAAATTGAAAAATAAAAATGTTCACACCGGGGCCTGGGATAATCGTGGCACCGGCACTGAGATACATGCAAACGGACGCGCATGTATATGTGACCACTAGTTCCTATTTCATGCCGCCCCAGTTCCAGATCGAGCGGACGCTCGTGGTTTTATGCTATGTGTTGGACCTTGGGTCCCCTGCCGGTAAGTCGGCAACACATTAATCCTGGCAAATTCAAATCAGTAACAGTCACTACTATTATAACTAAAATGCTAAACATCAATTCTGCACTGAAATCACTGATTGATCAGAATCAATGAAGTGGAATCAGTTGAGAAATTTTTCACCAGTAATAGGAAAGCTGAAAATTCACAACACTGAATGGTGAGAAACGATGAATTTCGTCTATCGTTCCTGATGAAGTTTCTGAATATGGAATTCACAGTGTTATGTCGTAACCGATTGATGGAACTCTGTTGTCCCTTATCGCACTGGTTAGAATTCTTCAAAAAATGCATGTGATATTATCGTAAAAACCATCATGAAAACGTGTTATTCAAACACTGATGACGCAGAAAATTGGTCATGAGACGAATAAAATCCATCTATCAAACAGAAAGTGTTCCAAGGCTGATAGTCTTGGGTCAAGCGCACTCAGTGAGTCATTGCTCGACGCGTCGCGCCCAACAAATTAATATTCTTCTAAGTCTTTTCACACAGACTCCTCCAATACAAGAGATGATTTTCATGGGAAATTGAATGCGGAAAACGATCGTGCAACTTTCCAGTGTCTACGATTTGGGTAAGAGTGAGTAAATCTGTTTCAAACATTCGGATTATTCATAACTATATGAATACGCAAGTTTTTTAGACTGATACTCGTTTGTAAGCGAGGTTCGTTTCACCACCTTTAATTTGAAAGAAAGATGAAGTTTCAACGATGGATAGAGCCAGCGTTATGATCGTTTGGAAATCGGTTTAATTGAGAGATGGGTAGAATTTCGAATCCGTGGATCTCTGAAAGTGATTAAAATTTCAGAAATCCTAATACGTGGGTGGAGTGAAAAGTTTCCGCCCCAACCAAGAAAAATACTCCCTTTGGATTTCCTTCGCTTTATTTTCCAACATAATCTCCATCAATACTAATACGCTTTCGATAACGGTGCTCCAATTGAGCGATACCATCTCCATACACCGATTCATCAAGCTCCTCAAGATAATGATTTTCAGCATCGATTACTTCCTCGTTGCCTCCAAATCTCTTACCACCGAGCCATTTCTTGAGGTTAGGGAACAGATGATAGTCACTAGGGGCCAAATCTGGAGAATAGGGAGGATGCGGCATCAGTTCGAACTTCATTCCGCGCAATGATTGATGAACGCGCGGGCGCGTTGTCATGATGAAACAAAATTTTTTCTTTGCCGAATTAGGTCGTTTATTCTGCACCTCCTTCTTCAAACGTTGCAATAACTCTGTGGGGTATTGACCAGTGATAGTCTTCCCCTTTCCAAGGTATTCAATGAAGGTCATTCATCTTGCATCCCGAAAAGCAGTACCCGTAACCTTTTTCGCCGATAAAATTGTTTTTGCCTTTTTTGGGATTGGTTCACCCGGGCCATTCCACTGTTCTGACTGTTCTTCATTTTCAGGAATGTACGTGGACCCGAGTTTCATCGACAGTTACAAATCGACGCAAAAATTGGCATTGGGTTACGCTCATACATTGTCTGATTCTCGGTTGAAATGATTTATTTATTCAATTTTCGGTCGACACTTAGCAAACCGGCACTCACATTGCACATAGCTTCTGCATGTCCAAATGGTCATGTAAATTATTGCATACACGTTCAGTTGATATCCTAGTAGTCTCAGCTATCTCATACACTTCCAATCTGCGGTCCTCCAACACTACTTTATGGATTTTCTCAATCATTTCTGGAGTTGTGACCTCAACAGGGCGTCCCGAACGTTCATCAGAGGTGCTCGTACGACCTTTCCTCAATTCACAAACCCACTGCTCAATAGTTGAATATGATGGAGAAGACTCTTGTAGTGTCGAATCCATTTTGTCTTTGATTCGAGCTGGTGTAAACTCTGTCAAATGAAAGTATTTTATGACCGCACGCTTCTCCGATTATTCCATTGTGACGAAATCGTTTTTTTTTCATTAATTGTAAACATGTTGAACTTATGCTTTACACATAAATAGTAATCAATATTCATATTCATGCGAATATCTTACATTCTATGTAATATTCTCTAATGTCCAATATGCATATTCTATGTAATGCCCAATATGCATATTCTATGCAATATTCAATATGCATATTTGTATTCAATGTGCATATTCGTGCATGAATATTCTACATAATATTCAATGTACATATTCATGCATAAATATTCTATGATATTCCATATACATATTCATACGTGAATATTCTATGTGGTATTCAATATACATATTCGTACATGAATATTCTACATAATGTTCAATGGACATATTCATGCATAAATATTCTATAATATTCCATATACATATTCATATTCAATATATATATATATTATACGTTCTCATTCCTTTCATATGCATATTCACATTTCATGTGATTGAACATACCTTCCAGCAAACGAACAAATTAAATAACACATTTTACTATACAAGAATAATTGGTATTCATCTGCTATTAAAGAATGTTCAATCGTGAAATTCATTTTAGACTGTAGTGCGAACTTTCACTCAAACTTCACGCGATAGATAAGACATCGTCGAGTGAACACCATGTACTTGTGATGCGTCATAAGGACAGTTCATGGATTCATCATCGATAGATCAAAGTACATTTTTCTAATCTATGAAAACAAGTCCACCATGATGGATTTTCATGGTATAAAAACCCATGCATTGGGCCCAAAAGTCAGTCTTCGCTCCAGTTTTCACCTCGTGTTCAACGTTCTTCTTACAAAATTTCAAAGTCTTCAAGTTAAATTCTTTTTCAAGGTGTTTGAAATATTTCGTGTTCCTTTTCAAGGTGTTTGAAATATTTTGTGTTCTTTTTCAAGGTGTTTGAAATATTTTGTGTTCTTTCCAAGGATTATTGTGCCATATTTTGGATTTTTCTCTTTGTAAGTGAAAATTTGACTGAGTGAAGAAATCGTAATAATTATATTTCAATTTGTGTATAGAGCAACTTTGTTTCATCTCATATTCAAATACATTGTCTTTTAAATTCAAACCCATAGTGACGAAAATCGACTACTTAGAAAAATCTAGTTGGCTAGAATTTCTCAGATGTCAATTGAGTCTATATCACAGATTAATTGTGTGGGAAATTCAGTTGGCTGGAATCTCACATATTAATTGGTAATTCCAAATTTAATTTACTCATGATTATTCGTGGGAAATTCAGTTGGCTGGAATCACACGAGTAATTGTTTGAACGTCAAAAATTGGTAGTTGTGGGAAATTCAGTTGGCTGGAATCTCGCAACTGTTAATTAGAGACTATATCAGTTAAAGTAACACCAAACAAGACAATGTATGTATTCTATTGATGGAATATGAATGAATTAAGAGCTGAAATTGAGCTTTTAAAGGATTGTATCAAAGTCAGAGAAACAAAGTTGTTTCGAAATAATTTAGATTCCAAAATATGTAATAAAATCATTTTTCTTGTAAGTTTGAATTGAAAGAGCCAATAACCCCAATGTTAAAGATGAGGTCGATATATGTATACAATTGAAATATGACTGATGTAGAACAAAGAGTAGAATATGACAAAAGTATGTTAAAATCTCTGATTCTGATTTAAAGTTATTGAAGTTGTCTGTAAGAGAATTGTTTCATGTAGAATTATTCGAATCTTCATTGTAATAAATCTTATATTTTTATAAATTCAATGTTTTTATTCAACTTTCCTCCTCCAATTGTTCTGTTCCTCCCCATCCTTGTCCATGACACAAAATAGGGGAACTTATATTTTAAGGTGACAATATTCTATATTAATTCCTTTGCCATTGTCATTGGAAGGAATATTCTTTGAATATCTCTGGACGTGACACCATTTTCACAGTAAAGAATCGAAAGGTTCCCTTCAGTGCCGCATCGAACTCATATTAACACAGCAATTGATCGGAAACTTTATGTACAAGCTAGATAGGAATCGTACTACAGGACCCCATTACTAAAGTAGACCTATTGGCGTCATCTCTTGGTCAGGCCGGAAACTTTTCACCCCACCCTCGTACCCGTGTCCCCTTATTTTTGCGTATAGAACCCATCAAAATAGTTTCAGATGAATCCAAAGGGGGTCATCTAAAAGTTGTTCGATTTGTAAAAGAATGTCCCATATATGTGTGTATTCAACTTGAAAACTATGTTAAAAAATCTCATCGAGTTTAAGAATGCAACTAATACCAGATGGATGGAGCCCCGATGTTACTGGAATGAAATATGTTATATTGTGGTGATATTCTAGCAATTCTTTATGAGGGTAAAATTACACGTTACCAGTCCATTGCATGTAACAAAGCAGTGATATTGCGTATGATCTTGAGTTACATTGTAGTTATGATGCGACAACAAACTGTGTTGGGTGGTTCATCAACCTTCCCATCCTTGTGTTAAAGATTGCCATTTTATCAGGTTAAGGAATTTGGCAGTTCCAATGATGGATATGTAAATCTTGGGTTTATTTCGAATGACTGAATTTGATTCGAGAACTTGGAATATCCCGTGTACCTCGAATGGAATAGAAAACTCGAAATGTTGTGGATGATTCAATTGAAATCAAAGGTTTGAAATATTCCAGGTATTCTAATTGTTGAAATCGCGACTCAAATATTTTGAGTAATATAATTGAACTTGAGAACCTGAATATTCCGGGCATCCCAATTAAAACTGAGAACCCAAACTGGTTCAGTGCTTCGACAAGAATCGGGACACTCAAAGTGCTGGGATTCTCGCGAAATTTGAGTATTTGAGTAGAGGCTTTAAAACAATGATCATTTCCCAACTTGTTTTGACCCTATGTAAAATGTTTTCCACATACCCCTAGTATATGTATTATGCATATAATCAACTTCCAAGTTCCATAATAATCTGGATTGCACGATGTTTTGTTCTAGTTGTAGCTAGTTTAGCATCGATTTTTCACTCCAGTTGAAAAATGTAAGAAATTTAGGAAATGTCAAAGGAATTCCGAGAAAAATAAAAGACTTTCGAATCACCTTGATGATCATGCATGATTGATTAATGCATCCTGTTTTCCTCAGGTAGTATGCACACGGAGAAAAAAGGTCTGCTAAGAAGTACCATACTTCATAGTGTCTGGGCATCAGTCTTGTCCAGGTCAAATTATTTACGTGAAAATATCTCTAAAAGTACCATACTGGCTTGAACTTTCCTGAAGAAGTATCCTAATTTTGTAGATATTTTCATGTAAATAATTGAATCTGGATAAGACTGATGCTCAAACACTATAAAGTATGGTACTTTTTAGCAGATCTTTTTTCTCCGTGCATGCATATCATATGTATATACAATATCGTATATCATTTACATGTATATTTTATACATACAAGGTTTTGGCTAGTTCATTACTCAATATTACTGGGGAGAAATTAACTTGCACGAAATGGTATTTGAGTAATCACTCACAATAATTCGAGCTCTTAGTATCCTAACCAATATGCTTACCCTGTAGTATTTCGGTCGTAAGTTCGATGTTTCGATCAAGCGAAAATATCAAATACCGAATATGTTCTGAGGATCAATGAAAAATACTGAATACTTAACAAGCTTTTTAGTTCACAGTACTTTTTAATTGAGTGATTTTGAAATGAAGTTCCTGATTCATTTCTTTGTGTAACGTAGAATATATATGTTCTTCACGTTCACAAGTCGTATTGAATAAAGTCATGTTATCCTTTTTCACAGGTACCCAGAATCAAGATTAGCCAAACTTTTCAACGGCAGTATTCCTATCGTTCTGGACTCCTTGAAGCAGCACTATTTCATTGATCGGGATGGTGGAATGTTTCGACATATATTGAACTTTGTGAGGAATTCTCGTCTTCTCATCCCTGAAAATTTCGCAGACATCGATTTGTTGTTGGAAGAAGCACGATTCTTCGACATAGAACGTAAGTTCATGTGTTGACATCCACGAAAACATGAAAAATTGATCACATACTGATGTTTACTGGTGTCACCGTGTTACGTCAAAACTTCTCAGGCTTTCTAAAACAAACGGATAGTCAGAAGGAATACACCGAATCAAAGTCCAATGCACCCTTTGAAACTCCACTTGAGCTAGAGAATATCCTAAACAAGGACTGAGGAGAGGATATCCAAATAGCCCCGAAAGTTCTTGAAACGTTTTAGAAACGTCTCAATAGCCCCACAGATGTTGATTTCCAAAAGCATGTTCTCCAAACGTGTTGAGAACATTGATTCAATGTGTTAGTTTTGGGAACGTTGTTCACACATGCTATGGTACATTTTCAGAACGTCCTCAAAACGTTATATGAGCACTAAGTATTTTTCAACGCAGCATCATGGTTCCAGAAGAATTCAAAAAGGATTCTTATTGAACTGATTGTGTTCTTTATGAAATTTTTGTGAATTCTTCTGGGACTGTGGCGCTGTGAAGGTTATCTCTGACTTATACAATTGCACGGAGAAAAAGGAATTCGCTGTGGCAGCGAAATCTACTTTTGCTGGGTTCCTTTTGCCAGAGCAGCAAATTTTTTGCTGTGACAGCAAACTATTTGCTGTTCCAGCAATCTTGTTAGCTACGACAGTGAATTTTTAGCTGTGGCAGCAAAAAATGTTTGCTGTCCCAGCAAAATTAGTTTGCTATTCTGTATATAATACTAAAAATTTGCTGGCGGAGCAAACATTTTTTGCTGCCACCGCTAAAAAATTGCTGTCGTAGCTAACACCATTGCTGTTAAAACAAATTTTTAGCTAGGTCAGCAAAAAATTTTGCTATTCTATATATAATACCTCGGTTTGCTGCGTCAGCAAATTTTTTCTCTCCGTGTGTGTATTTATAGTTTACTGAGGAAAAAAGTAACAAACAACCATAACAATATGTTTAATATTGAATATTTGAGAATATCCCATTCCAGAAGTTCAAAACTATCGGCAGATTGTGAATCATCGAGAATTAAGTCAATATATTGAGATCCACATAATCTCAAAATTGATGCGAAGCGAAATTCCGCTACATGCAATGTTTCAAAAGGATGCAAATGTAATTCATCAAATCTATCGATACAAGCCCCGCCGCAGTTCATTTGCATTCTCTCGAAATTGAGAATATCAAAAGATTCGGCACAAGTTTGATTATTAACAAATTCTTATTTCAAATGTCTCATGAACGTCCCATGCCCAAGTACCACGAGAAGTTCTGAGAATGCGATCGAACATTCCAAGAATGTCCTGGAATCTTCCTGGAATGTTCGAGCATATTCTTAGAACTTCTTGTGTCACTTGGGTGGAAACCTAAATGGGACTATACCGGACATTTGTACATTTCTGGTATATACGTGTGATGTTTTCTGAACATCCCGAACCATTTTTAGAACATTCCAACGTTCCACAAGACGTTCCAAGGATGTTAATAGTGCCTCCCGGTGTTGTATGGGTATCGTGAATGAAAATATGTTGCGAATCAGTGCTGGAATGTATTGAAACTCATTCGTAAAACTAGGGAATACGCGAATGGAGGAATTGATTTCGAATGATTATTTCGAATCAGATACCTCAGAGCAAGATCACCTCAAGTGGACCCCCCATTTTCCACTTGATCATGAAATCTAAGTTTATATAATTCAGTGTGAAGTAGTCACTATCAGTAACCACACCGTGAAACAGTTTTTCATAATTTTCATTTTAACAACAATTTTTGTTATAATGAACATTTTGAGGACTTATAATTGAAAAATCGATTGCAAGAGAACCGTTCGAGATATTTCAATGAAATTTTCAGGATTTATTGTAAACTATTCATATTTTGATGAAAAATTCAAAACATGAGATTATTTTTTTATTATCATATTGGTAATCAACTTTTCAGTAAACAAATACGAATTTCAGTGACTTCTCACTCAAATAAAAGGAAATTTTTTTTCTTTCAGTTATACGTGTGGTTCTTTCAGTTACACAAGTACACACTTGAGTTGAAGATTCAACAAAAAAATTTCACTACCCGCAATTAGTTTGAACAATATCAATTTATTTATCCGCGGACGATGAGCCCTGGTTTGACTTCGCTTCGAATTCAGTCCATTATAATTGGTGGAAAAAAGTAGGCGTGTGCGAGTAGTGATTTTTTCGAGTGGAGTCGAGTGAATGAAGTTTCGAGTCGAGTCGAACCACGTACGCGAAATTTACCGAGTACTCGAAAATTTTTTCAAGTATCCGGTAGATTTTCGAGTACTTGAAGCAACCTTGTTGCCTCGATAACGCGAATTGGATCTATACAGGGTGATTCGAAATTCCCGCACTCTTTTTTGGGAGTAGATTCCTGATGAAATTCTAAAACGATTTGTCCTTTTGCACAATGCTCTCCAACGCATAATTTCCGAGATATAATTAATTGAAGTTGACTAATTATGAGGTGGATCCATCGGTCATTCAGGAGCGTCATAACAGAACAAGAGAGGAAGGTGCTTGCAGAGGGCGCTCATACGATCAGCTGATCGGTATAATCGATACGATTTACCAGCATACAAATTGGTAAATTTTCTATGTAGAACGATTGAATTCGTCGACACTGTGGAAAAATTGATTATTGTCATGAATTCTTATCACGATATGCTGTAGGTGAAAGTTGTAATTTCAGTACTGATTTTCATTACGCAGACAAATGTAAAATAGTGTTATTCCGTAGTGATAGGGATTCAAGTGGGAGAAAGAAGTATAACTACTCGTTTTCAATCAGAATTTTCATGTAAAGAAGAAAACATGAGAATTTTCATTCATCCGATACCCAATTTGAACGGTTTCATTAGTAAGTTGAACACAAGAGATTGGATCCCGAATCCTGTATTCTGATTGGTCGAGAATCAATGTATGTTAGATCAATCCTCGGCCGTTTTAAATGATTCTTCTGAAGAATATGTTTTCGACTTATCCCAACCACAACATTGAACAATGATGAATTTATTCGAATTCACCCTTTTTACATCATTCGATGATTATAAAGGGTTTATCGAACGTTAATAACTTACTTGAGATCACTCAAGATCATTCATGTTTAAATCAAAATCTAATTCAAATTGTGTGCAAGTTCGAGCGCGTTTCTACGTTTGGAAAATGTATTCGTCCTAAAAAGGACGGATTTGGTTAATCTTCAAAGACAATTCTTTTCCCATTTGAAATAACAATATGCCCTTCGAAGTCATATGTGCTTTGAATGAAACTGTTTCGAGCTGTCACCTGATTGGTTGATTCGTATCACGAATGGTTGATTTAAGCTAAACAAACCGTATGTGATTACAATGTCAATCAAGTGCAATGATTGGGTCGTATACGATGTCACACCTTGTATTTTCGTCAAAATTGATGGATTCTGCAAGTTGAAGTAAGTTATTAACGTTCGATAAACCCTTTATCATCATCGAATGATGTAAAAAGGGTGAATTCGAATAAATTCATCATTGTTCAATGTTGTGGTTGGGATAAGTCGAAAACACATTCTTCAGAAGAATCATTTGAAACGGCCGAGGATTGATCTAACATACATTGATACTCGACCAATCAGAATACAGGGTTCGGGATCCAATCTCTTGTGTTAAACTTACTAATCAAACCGTTCAAATTGGGTATCGGATGAATGAAAATTCTCATGTTTTCTTTTTTACATGAAAATTCTGATTGAAAACGAGTGATTATACTTTTTTCTCCCGCTTGAATCCCTATCCCTACGGAATAACACTATTTTACATTTGTCTGCGTAATAAAAATCATTACTGAAATTACAACTTTCACCTACAGCATATCGTGATAAGAATTCATGACAATAATCAATTTTTCCACAGTGTCGACAAATTCAATCGTTCTACATAGAAAATTTACCAATTTGTATGCTGGTAAATCGTATCGGTTATACCGATCAGCTGATCGTATGAGCGCCCTCTGCAAGCACCTTCCTCTCTTGTTCTGTTATGACGCTCCTGAATGACCGATGGATCCACCTCATAATTAGTCAACTTTAATTAATTATATCTCGGAAATTATGCGTTGGAGAGCATTGTGCAACAGGACAAATCGTTTTAGAATTTCATCAGGAATCTACTCCCAAAAAAGAGTGCGGGAATTTTGAATCACCCTGTATATGATGGTGGATAACGAACCCTCGTGTTTTCTAAGAATGTTCTACTTCTCAGAAATGATGATTCATGATATTTTTGAAAATATTTACAAATTACTCGAAAAATTTTGAGTAACTCGAAAATTTCGAGTAGTAGAAAATACCCGACTCGACTCGTCTCGAGTATACTCGAAAATTTCGAGTATTCGCACGCCCCTAGAGAACAGTATTTTGCAATCAAAAATATTGTTTTTAATCAAATTTTATTTCCTTTTGCATAATTCACAAATTCAACTGATGATACACATTTTTATGTATCAACAAAGACATAGGAAACGAAAAGAAAGGCAAAATGAAGCTGCAGCAAAACATCACTTGTTTTTATTATTCTTTAAGAACCTTATAAGAAGCTTATGATTATAAAGCTGTGGATGGTGTATCACTTCAATGCAAGATTTTTTCTGGAAATACGAAAATTATTATTGATGAGGTGAAATATTCTCATCTTTATAAAGTAACTCGCAAGGAGTTCCAGTTCGTGGAATTCTATTGAAAGAAGGCTCTAAACTGTTTCTGATGGATAAGGATTCTACAGTAAGACCCCGCAATGAGAGACTAAAAGCTTCCATGGAGAAGAGTTTCTCCGCGGATCAGGGTTCTCTCACTACTTCTACATTGCCGACTCTCCTCGTTCTGTCTGTCTTTCTCTCGAATTTTCGGCATCGACCTCGCATCAAGAAACTGGTTCAGTCGTTCGAGCTGTGATCACCCGTCATTTGTTTTAACGCTTATCCACATGCGCTTATGCTTATTTTTTCACGCTCATTTCCAAATTAAGAGTAAAAGGAAGAATGAATCTCAAATATACCCATTAGAGAGGGGTTCGCGGACTCAAAGTTCTCATTTATTTCCAAAAGTCAAATGCGTTACTCCCAATGAATATACTATTTCTCCTGTGAAGTACGATCTTGGAGTTGCTTGCGAGAAGCGGTAACGAGTAGACGTGCACGAAAGTATAATAGCTCTAGAGAATACCGCGTTTTCAATAATAATTTTACTAGTCAAGGAAAGTGAAGTAGTTCAAATGAATGGAGAAATAACAAATAAAGATCTAAAAGATCTCATGATGAGTTTATCAGCAAAAATTGATGAGTATGAAAACACTCAAGGACAAATGAATAGAACAGCAACACTCAACTTACAAGACGTCACATCACTGCAAAGAGAGTACCACTACCGCAAGAGAGGGAATTAAACTTTAAGCAGGGATGTGAACAGACTGGAAAGAGAAGTGAACGTTCATACGATCATTACACGGAGGGAAAAAATTTGCTGACGCAGCAAATCGAGGTATTATATATAGAATAGCAAAATTTTTTGCTGACCTAGCTAAAAATTTGCTATAACAGCAATCGTGTTAGCTACGACAGCAATTTTTTAGCTGTAGCAGCAAAAAAGGTTTGCTCCGCCAGCAAATTTTCAGTATTATATACAGAATAGCAAACTAATTTTGCTGGGACAGCAAACATTTTTTGCTGCCACAGCTAAAAATTCGCTGTCGCAGCTAACAAGATTGCTGGAACAGCGAATAGTTTGCTGTCACAGCGAAAAATTTGCTGCTCTGGCAAAAGGAACCCAGCAAAAGTAGATTTCGCTGCCACAGCGAATTCCTTTTTCTCCGTGTAGAGCAAAAAATTTAGTGATCCATAACATCGAAGACAAAGCTGAAATTAACAAAAATTAAGTCAACTATGTTGAAGGTATTCTGGAGGAGATAGATATAGAAGACAGAAACATTGATGCCATCAGAAGAATTGGATACAAGGAAGGAAAAAGACCAGTGGTGGGCACATTCACATCACAGCAACTGGAGAAAAACTTCTTCGATAATTATAGAAGACTGAATGAATATTATGGAATAATAATGACGAATGATCTCACACAACAACAGAGGGAAGATTACAAAACCCTAAAAACAATACAAGAAGATCTCGCAAAATTGGACATAGTAGCGAAGATTCAGAAGTCAAAATTTCAGGTTGAGAATCGCTACTATAATGTCAAACAAGCAATCGAATACATTGAGAAAATCAAAAACAGAGATGAAAGTGACAGTGAGGGTGCAAAATCAATCGACCCTAATATAACTGAGGAATCCAAGAGAAGAGGGAGAGTATCAAGCACATCACCCAGAGAAACAATTGAAACCAAAAAACACAGGAAGGATCAGAAACGAAACATGGGAAACAGGACGAGATGAACCATGGACGGAGAAATAAGGAAGAACATGGCTCAATATAGCAAAAACAGACACACTCTTGCCCCAGAATATCATTTTGGAATGCGACGGGCCTAACAAACATATATAATATAGAACGGTTAGTGAACAACGATGATATTCTGTGTTTATGTGAGACGTGGTACGCAAACGAAATACAATTCTCAATAAACGAAGATCATGCAATGATAGAAAAAGCCGCAAGGAGCACAGCGGAAAGAGGGAGAGCTGGTGGGGGATCAGTAATGACATGAAATAAAAAGATGAATCAGGAGAAATAATCGATATAAACGAACACTATATTTCAATCCAGGGTGGCGAGTAATAAGGTCCATGAAAATTCCCGGACTTTTCCAGTGACTAGAAAAAATTCCTTGACTTACAGAAAATGCTGAAGTTTTCTCAAAAAAATTCATATTAAACTTCCCGCTAACTACTGAAACTTCATTTGTTAATCGTAAAGAATGTATGAAAGTGATTCTTCAGAAAGTTTGATTCAAAACAAACCCTAAAGTAGAAAATTAGTGAATTTCAAAGTCCTTTCAACCTGTGTTTCACCAAGCATAATGACTGAGTTCGTATCGATATCAATCAATGAATACTTGTCACCCTCATTTCCACCTATGTTTGTCTCGAATTTTGTATTCCCGACTAAATGATGCATAAGGATTATCAAGACCATTGACCACCGTTATAAATTCAAATCAGGATCATTTCCGTTTTTGTCCTATGCACTAACAAGACCTGATCACACCCTACAAACAGCGATTACTGACATTTCAATGGGCCGCTGATGGTCCTGTGATGCCGATAAAGAACCGTGACTGGCCCTTTGAAACGCCTGCAGTCGTGTTTGCTGGGCAGTGATGCTATCATCACGTAACAATTTTCATTCTTTGAGGTTTTTGAGGAATTAGACATTCTAGAAATATCTTCTTGGTATTTGTGCTATTCATCAAAATTAGAATGCCTGAACTCTTTAGTACTAGTGACTTGAAATAGTATAATATATTACGTATCAAAGGAGGAAAGTATGCAATTACCAACGAGTGTGAGTTTGTCACACGAGCGAAGCGAGGGCGGCAATACACGAGTTGTGATGGCGTACTTACCTCCCGAGATACGTATACTATTTTTCATAACACTCGCGCGGAAAGTCCACGCGACTTATGCAATTCGCATAAGACAACGCAAGAAACATAAAAGTGCGCAGAGCCCGTTTATGAGGTGTATGAAATGGTTACTTTCACAGCAAAATATGAAATTCGTCTGTATTTTTCTGTATGTGGCCCTGTGTCACAAGTAAATTATCCATTCATCCACTTTTCTGCCCTCCTTGAAATCAGGAAATAGCATTTGCGTATTTTCCCTCCCTAGGGAGGGAAAACGTACTTCCCTCCCGCTCTACAGGCATAGGAAGTGGCACTTCCTGCGTGAGTGTTATGAAAAAATAATTACAAACATTACATATTCATCACTTTTATTATAACATAATATATTTTAACAAAAACCACAATACATTTTACTATGTAATTCGAACAACACAAATAAACATTAATGTACCAAGAGTAGGTTATACAGACTAAAAATTTCACAATATTAAGAGGTTGAAGGGTCTGTGAAGAGATTTGTGGCGTTCAATTAATTGTATGATTTTATTCTTTCTTCAAATCAGCGATCTCATCATCCATGAGACTTATTTGTTTACCCATTTCTGTCAATATTTTGGCTTTTTTGGCCTCGATTTCTTTTATTTTCAGGGATTTGATTCTTTTTTCTGCCCTGTGAGAACTTTCCACAACCACTTTTTCCCGATTTTCTTCAATTGCTTCTCTATACTTACCGTGAGCATTACGAGCTGAATGAATCTTTGTGACTTGCACATTTTCAATGCCACCAAGAGCTGTGACAGTATCGTAAACAAGTCTTTTCGCAACGAGGCTCTCTTCCTTCATATTCTCTATTAAACATTCTTTGTTTACCGAAAAACCTCTTTCGACATTAGCGTTACCATGAAATAAAACCATAACTATTTTCAGGATTATCCGAAAATTCTCGGATGGTTCATGCATCATCATCATCATCATCATCATCATCATCATCATCATCATCATCATCATGAAGTAATCAGTCTTATGACTGTTTTGATGAAATCCTCCAACCCTGTCTATTATCCGCTAACCGCTTAACTTCTGCATATCTACGACAACCCTTATCTTGTATAATTTGCTTCCTATAACTTAATCTAGGTCTACCTCTTCGAATTTTACCATTCATTTTTCCTTCCAATATTGTTTTCAATAAGCTATCATGCCTTGATGTGTGTCCTATCAGATTGCTTCTTCTTTTCACAACCTGTCTCAAGAAACTTCTTTTTTCATTCACCCTCTCGAGTACTTCTTCATTTTTTACTTCCTCTATCCACTTTATTCTAAGCATCCTTCTATAACACCACATTTCAGAAGCTTCGAGTCTGCGTTGGCCCGTTTTTCCAATTGTCCAAGTTTCGCAACCATATAATGCTGTGCTCCAAACGTAACTCTTCAAGAATTTCTTCCTTACTGCCAAGCTAATATTCTTCGAACATAGTAACTGTTTCTTTTGGTGGAAAGGCTGTTTCCGTTGTGCTATTCTTGCTCTGATACCTCTTTCGCTTTTACCGTTTTCTGTGATTATACTTCCTAGATATTTAAATTCTTTGACTTGCTGAATTATCTCTGCATCTATTTTGATTTTCGTTCTTCTTGATGTTTTCGCTGTTGTACAAATCATGAATTTTGTTTTGTCCTTATTTATATTCATACAATATTTGTCTTGTAATACTTTTTTCATAGTTTTGAGAGTATTTTCTAACTCAGCACCACTCGTAGCTAATATAGCTATGTTATACGCAAATCTCAACATGCTCACATTTTCACCTTGAATCTGTAATTTCAATGGCACTTGGTCCTTCACTTCGTTCATCGCTTCTTCTATATACGAAATGGAAATCAGTGGCGATAGTGAGCATCCTTGTCTTACCCCTCTTCTAATTTGTGCTTTTCCTTTTTGACCTTCTATTTCTATTATTGCGGTCTGATTCTTATATAATTCATATATTATTCTCCTATCCCTGAAATTAATTCCTACCTTTTCCAAAATCATGAACATCTTCTCACAATCAACATTATCGAATGCTTTTTGCATATCTACGAAACCTATATACACAGACTGTTTTAACTCTAGAATTTTCTCTACTACTGTTCTGAGTGCTAATATTGCTTCCCGCGTTCCCGTATTTTTCCTGAAACCGAACTGATCTTCTGCTAATCTACTCTCGATTTTATTCTCTATTCTCCTGTATATGATTTTTGTCAGTATTTTCGAGGCATGTGAAGTTAAACTAATCGTTCTGTAGTTCTCGCATTTGTCTGCTCCTTGTTTTTTTGGGATGGCGACAATTTTATTCTTCTGGAAATCTTTCGGTACTTCGCCTATCTCGTACATATCTCTGACCAATTCGAACAGTGCGTCACGAGTTCTCTGACTGGAGGCTTTGATAAGGTCCGCACTTATGCCATATATTCCTGGCGCTTTATTTTTCAATGCTTTTAAAGCCCTGTCGAATTCTGATCTCAAAATTGAATCTTCCAATTCTTCTTCATCGATATCTTCCTCCCTCTCTAAAAGTCCTATATGATCGCTCCCTTTATACAGATCTTCCAAATGATTAATCCATTGTTCTATTTTTTCCTCCGTCCTTATCAATTGTCTCCCTGACATTTTCCAAGTATAGATTCTTCTTGGATGATTTTTGAACAATGTGTTGGTAATAACCATTTTATGGCTTTCACAGAATTCGATTAAACGTTGTCCTCTTTCATTTCTTTCTCCTAACGCAAAATCTCCTGTTATGTTGCCCTCTTTTCCTTGCCCTACTACCGCATTCCAGTCACCTATGATCATTAAATTCCCTTCTCCCTTTACATATTCTATCACTTCTTCTATTCCATCGTACGTGTTTTCGATATCTTCCTCTGAGTATGTAGATGTGGGCATGTATACTTGAACTATAACAGTGTCTACACTGTAAAAAAATTTTGACTGAAAATTAAGAAAAAAGTGACTGTAATTTTTTACAGTCACTGAGTCTGAATATTCAGAAACATTTCTGTTCTGAATTTTAAGATACTTATTTCTGGATTTTCAAACGCATGTTTCTGAGTCATCAAACATATTCACATTAAATGCAAGATTCATGTTTCTTAATTTTTAGATATGCTGTTCTGAGTTATGAGAAACATTTTTCTGAATTGTCGAAAATATTTGTTTGAATTGTAAGAAATAGTCTTCTGAATTTCAAGATGTTTTCTCTCAATCGTAAGAAGCATTTTTCTGGATTGTCGAAAATATTCGTGTGAATTGTAAGAAATAGTCTTCTGAATTTCAAGATATTTTCTCTCAATCGTAAGAAACATTTTTCTGAATTGTCGAAAATATTTGTTTGAATTGTAAGAAATAGTATTCTGAATTCAAAGATATTTTCTCTCAATTGTAAGAAACATTTTTCTGAACTGTAAGGAATATTTTTCTCAATTTTGAGAGATGCGCATTGAATTCTAAGAGGATGCGATAGTTACCATGCGCGAGCACGTTTTTTCTACCAAATTACTGGAAACTGATTTCATGAAAAAAATCCGAAATTTCAGGGATGGTTCTTCGAGATTTTATCTATGTCACTAAAGAGCCAGAATTTTTAATTCCGGAGATTCTTTGGTAAACGTATAATATGCGGTCTACGGTAGTGGGTAGTAGACCGCATACCATATCATTACCGATTTTTTTCCCAAGAATAGTGACGTAGATGAAGTCTCGAAAACCCAAGTGGAATGTATCTGGAAATTATACACTTCCCAGATGAAAAAAATTGGAGACATTTATCTGGAACATTTATAACGTTTGTTTTGATAACATTATATAGGATTTTATGCATCTCTATAACTTCATCTTGTATGATGAAGGTATGGAAACCCACAAAATCTGTCTATTTGATTATTACCAAAACAGTGTATTGAAGAAATATGGTAAGCAGCATTACAATTTTTTTAATACATAGAACATATATCTCCAAAAAATGAAACGTAAATTTGGGTAAGAGAGAAATCAAATTAGCACGTATAAAATTATAAGAATGTATAAAGAATAATTAAAGAATGTGGTTTGAAAAACTATTTTAATTCCATTTAATTTTCCTTCAACTATTTGTGATAAGAGAGATAGAATTGTGTCTTATGGGACCAAGTCTAATGCAAGTACAGTAGACTCTCGATTTAAGCACCATCTTTGTCTTTTTCTCACATGAGATTGCGTCCCAAGTAGAATAAGGACACGGATCGTGCTTAAATCGAGAGTCTACTGTATGCAAGAATCAAGCGATGAGTATGTGAAACATGTGCTAAATGCTCCGATGAAAAGTTCCACAAAGAATAACATTGAGTGATTAAACATGGAACAACTTATATAATTTCTACCAGATCCAATTGATGCCATCAATTTCTATATTATGTTATAATTTAGTGAAAATCAGTGTTTGTGAGATTGATATTCTGATTTATCAAAAACCAAAAAATAAATCATTTTCAAGAGATTGATTTTCACTGAATTATAACAAAATACAGAAATTGATTCCATCAGTTTGATTTGGTGAAAATTATATAGGCAGGGTTGTATATTGCATCATGTAGGGTTACGCTTTGTGAAATGTTTCATCGATACCCTCAGTACAAGTCTTACATACTTATCGCTGGACTCTTACACCAATTGAATGTACATCGTAGAAGACATAACCATCTCTCTCATCACAAATAGTTAAAAAAGGACATGAAAAGAATATCGTTTCTATAGTTTTATGTACTTTTATTCAACTATTTGTGATGAGAGAGATAGTTTTGTCTTCTACAATGTACATTTAATTGGTGTAAGAGTCCAGTGATAAGTATGTAAGACTGGTACTGAGGGTATCGATGAAACATTTCACAAAGCGTAACCCTATATGATGCAATATACAACCCTGCCTATATAATTTTCACCAAATCAAACTGATGGAATCAATTTCTGTATTTTGTTATAATTCAGTGAAAATCAATCTCTTGAAAATGATTTATTTTTTGGTTTTTGATAAATCAGAATATCAATCTCACAAACACTGATTTTCACTAAATTATAACATAATATAGAAATTGATGGCATCAATTGGATCTGGTAGAAATTATATAAGTTGTTCTATGTTGAATCACTCAATGTTATACTTTGTGAAACTTTTCATTGGAGCACTTATTACATGTTTGTATGTTTCACATACTCATCGCTGTTCCTTGCCCTAATGAGACTTGGTCCCATAGGACATAGTTCTATCTCTTTTATTACAAATAGTTGAAGACAAAGTAAATGGAAATAATGTAGTTTTTTAAACCACATTCTCTGAGTCTCAAACTAATCGCAGTAATTACTACATGTTCATGTGGTTTAGTGAATATAAATCTACTTGAAATTGATTTTATGATCCACGAAAAATCAGAACATCTGATTCAGAAATTGGATGTTTTTTTCATCATTCTCAATTCAAAAATCTCAATGTATCATCCTTCCTTTAATCATTTATTCATACCACCGTCATGAGATTTTCTGATTGTCATATTCAGAGACGTTTTTTATTCCAATGGCAAAGAGGTTAACTTCACATTTTTAACATTTTTTTCACCGAATCCCACAATACATTTCATGTCACATTATAAATCAATTTGGCTCAAATTACATTGCACAACATGTAATTACTGCTGGTGCAGTAAGTATTTGTTCATTAAAATAAATGATATTGAATTTGATTTTGCAACCCGAGTAAAAATTTTCATTTCGGGTTCGCTAAACAGGACTAGTGCGGGCGTGTTGCATTTTTCTGCGGTACTGTTGCGGATGTGATGTGCCCGCACTGAATCTGCAACAGTACCGCACAAAAATGCAACACGTCTGCACCAGTCCCGTTTGGCGAACCGAAATTAACATTTTTACTCGGGAACTCACCTTTACTTACCGTTCATTGACCGTCATACAAAATAATGCAAGCCGATTCACTGCGCACCGATTCTGCGCATGTTTTCAGTGTAAGTTTCTTAAATTATTCAGATTCTTAATTTTCAAAGTATTGGTTATGAACATGAAGAAACTTTCTCTAATTTTTTAGAAACTTGGTATCTAAATATAATATTCTAGATATCAAATCTGAATTTTCAGAAAACCTTATCTAAATTTGCCTTTTAGAAACTCGAGTCTGAAAATTCAGACACTCCAGTTTCTGAATTCTCAGAAAATTTTTTACAGTGTACCGGTTTTGTTCTAACTCTGATCATCATTATGCGTTCGCTATGTTGCAAATAATTTTCTTTCCTCTTCCCTACCCTTTTATGCATTCTAATTCCCACACCTGCTTGACCATTCTTTGATCCTGTATGAATGATTCTATAATCCCCACTCCAGAAATCCCCTTCTTGCGGCCATCTCATTTCACTAATTCCCATTACATCGATACCTAACCTCTTCATTTCTAATTTCAAATTTTCTAATTTTCCTGTTTGTCTCAGTGATCTAACATTCCACGCTCCGACTCGAAGAATGTTCTCTTTCTTCCCTATCCTCTTCAGTTTTCTGTCTTGTTTGATGACACTCTCTCGAGTAGCCTCCACCCGGAGATCCGAACGGGAGGCTATTTTACCTCCGGAATATTTTACCCGAGAGAACGCCATCATGTTGTTGCTGTTGCTTTTTTTCAATAAATTAAAATTAAAAATTCTAGGTTTGGGGAAAAGGTTTCATTTCCTCGGGAATATCAAAAGATATCAAGGAAGGTAGTTTCCCCTTGCTTTCCTTCCGTTTCTGCCGATGTTCCTGGCGTTGGGATGATTTAGTTCCTCTCAGTTTGTATTCTACCTCTCGAGTAGTTTATTCCACCCGAAGAAGAGACCCAAATCTGAGATACTTATCCCCCCCACCACGTAAAGGAAGCAGATACTACCAAGGATGGATAAAAAGAATACCATGGACAGGTATCAAGAATATCCCCCTGGAAGACCCGCAATCATCCCACGGGGAGGGATGGTTCATGGCCGTTCGATAATTTGAACCACAAACTGTCCAAACGTTGGTTTTCTTTTGAAAAGGTTCTCAACAACTCCTTTACCGTGGGAATCGTACAAATTCTCTGAAATTCTCGCGCTGCTTTTTCTGCCCTCACACTATCAATCCAATGCTCTTCTACAAGGACAATTAATAGTGTTTTCAATCTTTGTTCGCCAACTTTCGAATTCATAGCAACAGAAGGATTGAAACATATTATGGCTTTGGTGAATTTATATGAAAAGCGGAGAACGTTCTTGCAACTTGAGTATAAATTCAGACAGACATATTTTTGCTTCTCGGCGGAATTGAAGAACTTGCGAATTCGTACAATTCTCAATTATTTTTTCGAAAATGATTGAAGATGCAATTCCAAGCTCTATGTCAGCTGCTCCCAATAAATCACGTTCATCTTTCATGTCTAAATTGTGTATTGAAGTTGTTCCTTCCATAACATGAGGTTGGACTATACGTTTCATTTGATCACAAATGACACCGATGAGAGCACCATGAAGCAAGGGTGAAAGTGGGGATCCTGTTTGGAACTCAGTGAGAAATGGTTCTATGTCATCTGCCAATGATTTGAAGGAAGTTAATTTCACGGATAGGAGTGGATCTTTGCAAACATTCACAAGTGTGTGAAAACTTGCACTTGTTGGTTTGTTTTCCGGATGCTCTTCAAGTGCTTTCATATACACTGAGAAAATTGAACTGTAACCATTACCATGCGGAAATGGTAGTTGAATGACAGAATCTCTCAGTTGATGATGGCGACTACGTTATTTGGTATCCATCTTCATGTAAATCGTAACCATTCCCATACGCATGAACATTGCTACGATTCTCCATAGGATCCAAAACCAACATCGCGGAGCTGTCTTCCAATTACTATCTGCACATAATAATCATTGCATTCCACTTCTCTCAGTGTGGGTTATCAGATGAGGGAGCATATCCAATGCTATTCGAGCAACAGCACCATTATTCAACCATCGAACTGCACAAAATTTCAATGGATACAATGGTATATTCTGAATAAATTTGACGTCCTGCTGGTACATCTTCAAAAAAATTATATAAAGCCCTCAAGAAGATAATGAGATCCCAACCTGTTCCTTGGATCCCTGATTTGAATTCACAATGCATTGTATGTAAACCGCAGCTACCTATTTCGTGTAATTCAACATCGCTGGGATCACCCTTAAGATGTTCTCTAATATCCTTGAGGAATTTAAAATTAACATTGGGCGCATCCATGGATATTTGGAGGATTTTCTTTGGAAGTCCCGAAGGTACAGCTTCTAAAAATCCTAATACCAAATCTGATGCTGTCGCACGTCTCAGAAAAACAGATGTAAGAAGACGTGTCTTTACTTCTCCTTCATCTGCAGACCAATCTCGAATATTCAAATCCATCTGCTGCTTTTGAGCGACTTTATTCAAAGATTTTTTTTTTTTTTTAATCAATTTTTGTTAACCCGGTCACCTTACGCTGCCAGGGCCAATTGGACCGGGGGAGGAAACCTCCAACCTAACCTACGCGGCAGAAGTAAGATTCCCTGACCTATCAACCGCCGTTTCCCCTATACGGTGTGGTATCCGCTTTCGGGGTAACTTTGGTTGACGCACCAACCGCCATTTCTCCTGTCACGGCATCACCGCTAGCGAGGAAGGCAACTGCTTGGTCAGGGATTCGAACTCCCAAGCCTGACGGACATCCATGTCTGGAAGTTAGTGCGCTAACCAGTCAGCCATGGAGCCGCTTTTTATTCAAAGATTCATCGAAACCTATGGTTACAAATTCACATTCTGAAAGTTGATCAATCAAGATATTTTTGCCATAAGGAGCAATACCAAATACAAGCAGATAACTAATTTTATCTCGTTGTAGGCGCATGTTATTTGCGATTTCATTGTCTGGAAACATCATTTTGAAAAGATGCACATCTTGTCCAGCAGAACGATGTGACGTATGTGTTAGAACACTTTGGATGGTCCATAATATTTCGGCTCCCGTAACATCGTCTCTTACAGTGAATGAGCCCATGAGATTCCGATGGTTCAACTGAGGAGGTTCTATTCGGTGATGGTAACAATACAGGTCCGGACGCTGATGATGTGGACGTAGGAATAGTGCTTCTGAATGAACTTGAACTATCGCTAGTGAGGTTAGATTTCGATGAATTACCTCCAGAAATGAACGATGTTATAGGAGCTATATTTTCAATAGCATTCATATGCTTTTTGTGTTTGCTACCATCCATATGACTAATCAAAGCCTGACGACCCATGTTACTTAAATTGATGAGTTCTGAACATTTTATGCATCGCGCCGAATATATATTATTATCAACTTGACTTGACCAAGTCTTGAATTGAGGTTCACTGAGCCAAGCGCCTTGGAATACACATTTTTTGTTAGACATCCTCTCAAGTTATAACTCGAAGGCATCAAATCTGAAAGTAAAAGGTGAAGGTGGTGGAAATTCGGGTAGCAGGTTGGGAATTTTGAGAATTATATGGAAGTGAAAGTGCATATACTCGTATCCCTGATAAACGTGGGAATTGGGATGAAGGGGGAGAGTACGGTGGAGCGTAAGAGAAACGTTTATGAAAGATGAGCATGCAGTAGAAAGAACGGATTTGAGGACCTTTTTAAGCGAAGTTTGGAACAAAATGAAGCATATAAAAATGGATGCTCCATGAAGAGTATCAACAGTGTAAAAGAAGTGTACACAAAAAAATCCAAAAATAAAAATTGCGATGACTATGCGAGATTTGAACCCATAAGCATATATTTCATGAAACATAACATTACTTTCTCCAAAATCACATGAAAAGTGTATGAGGCGTATTGGAAATGTGTAATTTCAATATTGTACACTGAGCATTGTACGCTTCAGCAAACCGAGATTGGAGTATTTTACGTGCCTTGTCAGCATCAATTCTGCTGATTAAGAGCGTCCATTCTCACCAGGAATTCTTCAAATAGAATTATTCTTTCAGATATTGTTGGTTTCAAATTTCGAATTTGACATGTATTAAAATGAGATTTCATCTCTCCATTTCTTTTCTCTTCTCTGCACTTGGTTTCGAATGAGATTCTATTGAGGTTCATTTTTTTTATGATGCCTAATGTTTTTTTCCAATTTTTCGGAAAAGGTTTATATGAGAACATATGAATATATTACTTGTTGTCAAATAAATGAGCCGAATTGAGGAGCTGGATCGAATAACTCGCCGAGCGCTCGAACCGGGTCACAAGTTTGATGCAAGAGATCCCGTCGTAGGTCGAAAAAAAAGTCGGAATTTTGGAAATGTAAAAATACTAAGTGGTAGAGCTTGAAAAATCAATCCAAGTTACTCTTTACGATTTTTTTCTATGATTGACGATTTGCGAGAAAAAAATCACAAACCATCAATTTTTTTACACCAAAAATGATTATTTTTCAACATTCAACTCGCTCTAACTCGGTCATTTTTCAATGAATCGAAATGAATCTTGCGAATTTCGATTCGTGAGACTTCCCCGAAGATGCGAATGTAGGTCAAGTGCGTAAAAATTGATAACAAATTAATAAATTTTCAATACGAATTAAAAATCACGTTTTCCATGCTTAGTATCAAAAAAGTGGTGGGGGAAGTACGAAGTACAAAAAACTTCCAGCGAGAAAGTTGTTCGCTAGTGTTTGAACTAACTTTGTGGGAAATTTCAGATCGATTAGACTAATAGTTCGCAAAATACAGCCATTTATTCATTAGCGCGCAGCAAAAATTTTTCATAGTTCCGCGTCGTTTATAGGATAAATATCCGCGTCCGCGGCAAACGTGGTATTCGCTCGATTTCTGGACGTAGGTTTGTTTCTTGGGTCGGAGAAAACGAATATTGGATTATTCCTGTGAATAAAATTCATGATCGATGCCTTATTACAAATAATTTGATTGTTCAAAAGGTCTTTACAAATCAACTGATTTACTTCAAACTGAACGAGCAGAAGCAACTAGACTGAGCAAAGAAAAAATGAATGATGTCAAATCGTTGATGCAATATTTGAGTAGTGAAGGAAAAATAAAGTATCAAGATTTTTTTGAAAAAGCTGTAATGAAGATGAAAAGAAGAACAAATTACAGATAAACCTAAGAGCAAAAAGTGTGTAAATCCGTAGCAGTAAACGAGAAAAAAAATAAACAAATGTACATGTGGAAAATAGATTACGTGAATAAATAAATATATTCGAATAAAAAACAACAATGAAAAATGTTCCGCACCAAACTTATTTCTCGCAAGACAAGAAACTGTTTTCGTCCGAATAGCTTTCCCTTAATACCAATAGTTGATTTGTAAAGACCTTTTGAACAATCAAATTATTTGTAATAAGGCATCGATCATGAATTTTATTCATAGGAATAATCCAATATTCGTTTTCTCCGACCCAAAAAACAAACCTGTGATCAGAAATCGAGCGAATACCACGTTTGCCGCGGACGCGGATATTCATCCTATAAACGACGCAAAACTATGAAAAATTTTTGCTGCGCGCTAATGAATAAATGGCTGTATTTTGCGAACTATTAGTCGAATCGATCTGAAATTTTTCACAAAGTTAGTTCAAACACTAGCGAACAACTTTCTCGCTGGAAGTTTTTTGTACTTCGTACTTCCCTCACCACTTTTTTGATACAAAGCATGAAAAACGTGATTTTTACTTCGTATTAAAAATTTATTAATTTGTTATCAATTTCTACGCACTTGACCTACATTCGCATCTTCGGGGAAGTCTCACGAATCGAAATTCGCAAGATTCATTTCGATTCATTGAAAAATGACCGAGTTAGAGCGAGTTGAATGTTGAAAAATAATCATTTCTGGTGTGAAAAAATTGATGGTTTATGATTTTTTTCGCGGAAATCGTCAATCATAGAGAAAAATCGTAGAGAGTAACTTGGATTGATTTTTCAAGCTCTACCACTTAGTATTTTTACATTTCCAAAATTCCGACTTTTTTTTCGACCTACGACGGGATCTCTTGCATCAAACTTATTCGATCCAGCTCCTCAATTGATTCGAATTCAAAATTTCGAACTTTGAATGACTTTTCAGTTGGGATTCTACATATGATTATAGAGTAACGATTACATATTTGGAAAGTTTTCCTAATGTTTGGTTACACACTAAGTATTAGCAATTCCACTTACATTCGATTCAAGTAAAGGAATTGATTCGATATTGCAATCAATAATTTACATTTTCCGAATCGCAAATGAAAATGTCCTATAATAATGCGTATTCAGATTATTACCAACATCATGACTTGGAAATTTGTTTCCACTTATTTTGATATTGTTGGAACATATGTAGATTGCCAATCCTTAATTGTTTTGAATCAATGTAGCCGAGTGTGCGCATGCGTGCGCGAACAAGAGATAACCGCGAACGCTTCTAGTGATGCCTAATCACACATGGCGCGTTGATGAAATGTAGAGGGTATCAATCTTGTCACAAAGTTGTGAATAAATATAATTTAATAAACCAATGGTTTTTCAATTCCATTATCAAATTTCATCATGGTAGCAGAGCGTGGTTACAACGGAAAAAGTAGAATTTTGACAAATAAGTAGAAAAAGACTGTAGTTGATCAGACATATCGTGGCTAAAATGAAGTAAAAAACGTGCGTGTGCCAATTTGAAAAGTGAAAAATACTTGAACGAACATCGAGTAAAATAGTCAATAAAGGCTAATAAATAAAGTTGTGAAGGGAAAACTGTTCCAGAAGTGTGATGTTTCTGGATAAATGCTCCGGATAAGTTCACAAGTGAAGCACGCGGTAAAGTACGTATTAAGAGCACGTGTCGATTTCGAGGTTAAGCACATGGCTACGTGGAAAACGACGGAAGCCGAGGAATTTGAACAAAAAGTATCGGATAAAGATTACGTACTAGAAAAAGGCATTAGGAATAAAATTCGAAAGACATTTCCGAAGGAAACCAAGAAAATTATTATTCTGAAAAACGAAATTTACAAGAATATAAACTTGAAAGAAATTACAATGGCAACTCAAGCTGAAATTGAAGACATTGTGATACCCATTCTCGATGGAACAAATTTTTCAAGTTGGAAAATTAGATTGTTAACTTTGTTAGAATACAAAGAATGCTTGGATCCAGCCACACGAACAAGAAGAACTACAGAGGACGAAGCAGAATGGAAGAAACAAGACTTAAAAGCCAAAACCATACTAATTAGCACTATTTCCGATAAACAACTGGAATTCATTGCTGAATTTAAGACAACTTTAGAAATGATGGATAAATTGGAAAAAAATATATCCCGCAAAGTCTACTGCTTTGCAAATATTACGCAGGAATAAACTAGATGACATCAAATTAAAAAATTTTGGAACAGTTAAAGAATTTTTCATAGAGTTCGAAAAAGCAATAAACGAATTTGAAGAAGCTGGTGGCAGAATAGAGGACGCTGAAAAAATGAGATATTTGATCAAAGCCTTACCACCGAACTACAGCTACATTGGGGATTTTATCGATGTAGTCCCAGAAGATCAGCGAACAGTTGATTATGTAAAATCCAAAATCAAAGAAAAAAGTTTAAACAGAAGCCAGTCTGACAACAGAAAAAATAACGTGAGCACATTTGCGACCAAAACAAAAGGGACATGCTCCATCTGTGGAAAACCCGGACACTACGAAAAAGATTGTTGGCACGCAGAGCCAAACACAAACATCAGACAAGATAACACAAACCAAGGAGGAAATCAACAAGGCCATCAACGGAGACGAGGCTACAACAGGGGCGGTTCCCAAAGAGGACGCGGCCGAGGAAGAGTTTTCCAGTCGAATCACTCAAGAAGTGAAAATTTAAGAGGACAGCGAAGCAACGATCAAAGTGGGCCAAATGCTTGGTCAATTCAAGCGTGTAGTGACAAAGTCATTCAGTGTCATACAAGGGAAAATGAAAAGTGTAACGAGATCAATTGGCTGCTCGACAGCGGTCGTACAGATCATATCGTGAACGATTGTAAATATTTTGGAAACTATATAGACTTGAAAACTAATGTTGATGTGAAGGTAGCCGATAGTAAGACCTTCAAAGCGACAAAAATAGGAAATATTAAGGTCTGCTTCAAAACATATTACAGTGAAACTGTGATTAATATTCAAAATGTGTATTATGTGAAAGGAATCAAACAAAATATTCTTAGTTCGTCATCAATCACACAAAAGAATTGTACTATTGTAGTCAAAAATAAGTGTGCAAAAATTTATGATCAAAATAGAAACCTTCAAGCAGTCGCTAATAGAATTGATAATCTGTATTATGTCAAAGATGTTATACAAGAGAAGTCTGATGAAATATACGCAAATTTATCACAATTAACGGAAAAAGAAAAATGGCATAGGGCAATCAATCATATAAATTTCCAGTATCCCAATAATCTTGTTAAAAATGAATTACTAGATGGTTCGCCCGACAGAATTGAGAATATCGACTTGAAATGTGCCACTTGCATTGAGAGCAAAATGACAAATAAACCTTTTGACAACAATAGAACTAGAGCTAATGGAGTTTTAGAAATAATACAGACAGACTTAAATGGTCCACATAACACCATTGGATACTGTGGAGAAAAGTATTTTTTGACATTCATAGACGATTATAGCAAATGCACAAAAATTTATTGTATCAAAAGTAAAGCAGATACTGCTAGTTGCTTCATTGATTATGGGAATTTAGTTGAAAATTCATTTCATAAAAATGTTAAAAAAGTACAATGTGATAATGGCAAAGAATATTTGAACAAAGAAATTTATAACTCCATAAAATCTAAAGGCACACAATCATTACCATGTCCACCCTATGTACATGAATTAAACGGCGTTGCCGAACGATACAATAGATCCGCAATGGACATAGGTAGATGCTTGATGAGAGAAGCGAGAATTCATAGAAGGTATTGGTCAGAGGTGATGAGCACAGTAGCTCACTTGAAAGACTTACGCAATATTTTTTGGTAAAAAACCCAATGTTGAAAATTTGAAAATCTATGGGAGTAGTCTTTGTAAGAATTCCCGAAGTTATGCGAAAAAGCAAATTCGATAACAAAGCTGAATTAGAAGTGCTCGTAGGTTACAATACAAATGGATATAGAGTTCTAGTAAACAATAGAGTTATAAATGTTAGACAAGTAAAAGTAGTGGGAGGAAACACTCAATTAATTTGTTTGGAAAATCATGAAGATAAACAAAGTAGGGAGTACGAAGGTGATCTCGGAAACGATAACGATGAGAGTGAGAAACATGAAAGCGAACCATATCAAAACACAGACGAGGAATTCGAGAACAAAATTGAATTAGAGAGAAATGTGAATACAAGTACAGAGAATTTACCAGTGCCTGGAAAATCTACCAGGAAAAAAAGCCCTGTAGATAGATTTGGAAATCCTATAACCCATTGTATTCATGTACACTATACAAATGCAAATATCCCTGATAATTTCGAGGAGGCGATAAACTCTAGCGAATCAGAGAACTGGAAAATTGCAATGGACGGGGAAATGAACAGTCTAGAGAGAAATAATACGTGGGAAATCGTAGAAAGACCCAAAGATAAAAAGATTATTGATGTAAAATGGATTTTCAAAAAGAAAAGTGATAATTCATATAAAGCCAGACTGATAGTTAAAGGTTTCCAACAGGAAGAATACTTAGGAAATATTTACTCGCCCGTAGGAAAAATGCAAACTTAAAAAATACTACTATCATACTGTTGCAAAAACAATCTATATATTGAGCAAATGGACGTTGGAGCAGCATTCTTAAATGGCCACGTAAAATCAGAGGTTTATGTTAATCAACTAGAAGGTTATGAAATCGATCTAAATAAAGTCTTAAAGTTGGAGGAAGAATTATATGGCTCAAGAGAAAGTCCAAGAGCTTGGTATGATTGTTTTCACGATCACATAAAGAAATTGAATTCTGTTAGGAGCAATTATGATTGTTGTCTGTATGTAAATGATGAAGGTGAAAATTCAATACATGTTTTAGTATTTGTTGATGATTTATCAATTTGCTGCAAAGATAGAAACAACATAAATGGTGTAAAATCCAGTCTAATGAGTGAATTTGTCATGAAAGATTTAGGCGAAGTTAAAAACTATATTGAGATTAATATTGATTATAGCGACGACAGAGAGAAAATGACATTATGTCAAACAAAATATATTGAATCTTTAGCCGAAAAATATAAATTAGAAAATGCAAAATTGTACGATACGCCGATGGAAACACAATTGAAACTTAAACGAGCCAAAGAATGTGATGAAAGTTCAAAATATAGGAATTTAATAGGAGAATTACTTTATGTAGGCACAGGTACAAGACCTGATATCACTTATAGCGTAAATCATTTGAGTCGTTATCAAAACTGTTGCAACTCAACACACTACAAATATGCTATGAGAGTTCTGAAATACTTGTACAAAACTGAAAATTTGAAGTTGACATACTGCGATAACATAACAACTGAAACGTTAGATTGCATGGTCGATTCTGATCACGCAGGAGACATACTGATAAAAGATCTACGACAGGTTATGTAATCAGATTATATGGTAATTTGATATATTGGAAAACTCATGAGCAAAACAATGTTATTAAATGTTCAACATTTGCTGAATATACTGCTATGTCAGAAGCAGTAACAGAAATATCATTTATAAAGAATTTATTGAGCGATTCATTTGACATTAATCTTGACAAACCGATAAACATGTACGAGGACAACTCAGGTGCAATACTGATCGCAAAATTCGGCAACTTCACGAAAAATTCAAAGCACATTGGAGTGCAATATCACCACATTAATTAAAACTATGAAAATGGAATTATTGATATTATTAAAATTGAATCGAAATCAAATTTAGCTGATATGTTGACTAAGAGTTTAGATAAAGTCAAGTTCTTAAAGAATAGAGAAGCATCAAAACTGATCTAATGAATATCAGAGAATGAAATAGCTATAAGATCGTCAAAAGCTCGAGATTGACAATTTAAGGAGGCGTGTTAGAACATATGTAAAGTCCCAATCCTTAAGGGGAGGTTCTAGTCAAAATTGAAAAAAAAATCTTTTATTTTTTTTTTGCTTTATTTTCATCCTTGGGGTCTTGAGAATGTGTAGCCAAAAGGATATTCCCCTATATGATTTATTTTAAGAGTTATAGCGTCTTAGATAAGAGAATGCATCGGCCGAAAAACAGCGATGAACACGTGCTCGGAGCGGCTTCGAGAGAGGCGCAGTTTTCACCGCCAAAGCGGTGTATTTACTACCGGAAGGGAGTTTTTGCTTGTTTTAACGAATTCTTCTACACTCCTGTCTATTGTGTGCTCATACACTCACGATCGGACGTGCGTTCTACACGGAGAAAAATGATGTTCCAAATATTAGTCAATTTGGTAGTGGAGTAGTGCGGTTAAGTCAAATAGTATAATGTTCACAACTGAATGTAGTAAGAATGCATGCTTCATGATGTGAAGTTGCACTAAATCACATGAACTTTTACTACATTCAGTTGTAAACATTATACTATTTGACTTAACCGCACTACTTCACTACAAAATTGATTAATATTTGAAACGTCATTTCTCTCCGTGTATACTTTTATTTATAATGATGGATTTTAGTTGCGTTTTGAACGTAAGATAAGTAACAGTGTTTAAAAAATGCCGAACACACGGAAATCAGTGCCAGGTTCTCGACCGAATCGGTCTCGAAAGAAGAGATTCAATCACCTTCCCGGTAAAATAGAAGCAGAAACTGAGTATACTAGTACTTCAGCGAAAAAAATGAAACGCGTGAGTGACGATGATATTGAGATTGATGTCGTTCATAATAACGTTCTCATAAATTTTGTGACTGTTTTCAACTTTTTGTCTCAGTGTTTGAGATGTAAAAAATGTGGTAATGATGTGATATTTTCTCGTACGTGTGAGCGTGGACTTGGTTTTGATTTAGTAATCAAGTGCGAGTGCAAAGATCGACAACGTGGTTCTTCGAATCCTCTAGTGAATGGTGCATACGAAATAAATCGCCGTTTGATGTTTGTCATGCGGATTCTGGAACTCGGAATACGTTCGATAAATACTTTTTGTTCCCGAATGGAACTGTCTTCGGGCTTTGCAAATGGTACTTACTATGCATTTCTCACTAATTTGCTTGAGGCAGCAAAGAGTACATTCGAAATTATTCAACGTAAAGCAATTGCTGAAGAAAGACTGAGGAACGCGGAAGCGGGAAATGAAGAAACACATTCAAGCGTGTCGGGCGATGGTTCCTGGAAAAAACGTGGCTTCTCGTCGTTATTTAGAATTGCAACGCTGATCGGAAAATATACGCACAAAGTGTTAGATTTTGTGGTAAAGTCGTCATTCTGCCAACGCTGCAATAACTGGGCCAACAAAAAAGGAACTGATGAGTATGATAATTGGCATGCAACTCACGAACCAGACTGTAGCATAAATCACAGTGGAAGTGCTGGTAAGATGGAGGTAGATTGTATGAAAGAAATGTTTCGTCGATCAGAATCGCACGGCGTGAAATATGCTACATATATCGGCGACGGTGACACGAAAACTTTCCAAGCTCTCCTCAACTGTAATCCATATAGCGATCTTACCGTTCATAAGAAGGAATGTATAGGTCATATGCAGAAGCGCATGGGCACAAGATTGCGCACAGTCAAGAAACAACATAAAGGAATCGGAGGTAAAGGTGCAGGAAAATTAACTGACGAATTGATAAAAGATTTGACTTTATACTATGGACTCGCCATTAGACGACACCCTGATTCAGTCGAAGAAATGAGGAAAGCTATGTGGGCGACGTTCCATCATAAATGTTCCACGGATGAGAATCCGAAACATGAAAACTGCCCGCCAGGTGAAAACAGTTGGTGTAAATGGCGTGTTGCAGAAGCTAAGGGAGAACTCACAGATTTCCACCATGAACCTGCTCTTACAGCATCAGTTCAAGAAGCAATTCGAACCGTATATGGAGCTCTTCCACGTGACGATTCGCTGCAAAGATGCACGGGTGGAAACACGCAAAATAACAACGAGAGCTTCAACGCTTGTCTGTGGAAACTGGTCTCCAAACACCTTCATTGTGGCGAACAAACCATTAGAATTGCAGCATATATAGCTTCCGGCATCTTCAATGAAGGCTTTTCATCTATATTAAAAACTATGCAAACGTTGGGAATCGTAATCGGGATAAACAGCAGAAACTTCGCTGCGAAGGCTGACGAACAGCGCGTCAAGTCAGCAAACGTGAGTCAGTCAGAATGGATGAAAAAGGCCAGAGTTGGAAAAATTAGCGCCCAAGTGCAGCGAAACCTCCTCTTTGAAGATGAAGAAGGGACCTCGTATGGTGCTGGGATAGCTGATTAGATGTAAGTGTCGAAAAACAAAAATTACTCATGGTTTCTCCCTTCCTGAAACTTTAGACGCGTTTTTCTCGAAACAACTTTTTTTTTGCGCGGTACACGATTCAGCTTCAACGACTCGACCGATTTTGATGTTTGATGGCTCAAATTGAAGCTTATTTAATTTGGGGGGCCATATGGAGGCGTTTTTTTTCAAATTGTTTTTGATTTTTTTTCAAAGTTGAAGCAAAGCAAAAAAAAACGGTGAAAGAAAGTTTTTTTTCTATAAACGGCTATCATTTTTTCTTAAAAGGGTTTTTCAAAAATCGGAAATTCATATGGCCCCCCAAATTTCATCTATTTTGAGAATATTTTTGGTTTCTTTGTTTCAGATCATTTGGCAGGGCTGTAGAATGTTCCGCGCACATTGGTACTCGTCACGCACGGCTTTATTGAATGGGGACTGGCACCACCATTTAATTTTTTTTTTTTGACAAAAAAAATATGATTTATATCTCAAAACATAGACCTTTAAGTAACAATAAAGAATTTTTCAAAGAAACATTGGCAATAGCCTAAAAAAAAATCATGAAATGACGTTAATTTTCGGTCCTTTTGACTAGGACCTCCCCTTAATTGTTTCGAATCAATTTTGAATGTAGCCGAGTGTGTGCATGCGTGCGCGAACAAGAGATAACCGCGAACGCTGCTAGTGATGCCTAATCACGCATGGCGCGTTGGTGAAATGTAGAGGGTGTCAATCTTGTCACAAAGTTGTGAATAAATATAATTGAATCAACCAATGGTTTTTCAATTCCATTATTTAATTTCATCAGATATTATATAGAAATTGAAATCGCATTTTGATCTTCTTCATGTTTTGTTGAAATATTTGATTCATCAATATCAATTATTTCATATATGTTAACGCAAAGTAGAGTTCTAGACATAACCATTTTATACCTCACGAATGATATTTTGTGTGTGAAGCCTGGTGGAAATATTCCTCCGAATTTCTCATTTTTGAAAGTTTCGGAGGAATTCGGAGAAGAAGTTATAAAAAATATTCACACAAAAAATCTTCGTTTTTTGACGAAATGTTCATATTTCCTCCTGAATGGTCCGAATTTCTCCGCTAATCAGAAGAAGGGAATCGAGAAGTTTGGAATGCTTCAAATGGAACATATTCGAAAGAATTCGTGATTCTTTGTTAAAAGTTGACCACTTTCTCACTAAATTTTGAAAGTGAATCATACCGAATTCCTTCGAATTTCTCCGACTTTCATCCATATATGTGTTCAATATAAATTAGGGAATGTTCGGAGAGAATCCGGGAAATTTTCAGAAATTGAATGCAACTATTTCCACATCTTCTCCGAAGCAATTTAGAGAAAGTCATATAAATTACTTGAATTGTTCAATCGATCCGAGGATTCCGATTTTCTCCAAATTCCTCCAGAAACATGTAACAAATAGAGGGTTAGTGGATTTCTAGGCATGATTTTTTGTCAAAATGAGGGAAAATTCGGAAAAAATCGGATATGTGTTTGAAGATTTATTGACATGTATTTTTCAAGAAAATTCAGGGGAACTTGGATCACTCGCCAACATTTGAATGGATTATCCAGATTGTCCTCGAATGGCTACGAAAATAGGTGAAAAGTACATGCTTCTCTGGAGTTCTCCGAATTCCATTTGTATTCAACTTTCGGATGGGGGCCAAATTAACGAAAAACCAAATCAACGAAAAGTTGGTTGAAAAGAGAGATACGTCACACTCTCTCTTTTCAAACATTGATTTCGTTGATTTGTCTTTTCGTTGATTTGGCCCCCATCCCAACTTTCCATACATGGAAGAATTTTCGGAGAAAATTGGAGGGATCGTCAAAGGGTGAATAGAACAGTACCATCCTCCCTTAGAAGTAGTTCGGAGAAATTCGGAGGAATGATCTTAATTCTTCGAAGAAAGGAATTATTCCAATTTTTCTCGAATTTCTACAGGAACAGGTAACATATAAAGAATTTACCGAATTTCTTGGCAAGTTGTTCTTGTTATACACTGAGGAGAAATTCGGAGGAAATCGCACAGTAAAAATTTCATATTAGATATTACCATATTTATATTGTACTTTTGGGATATACTTGATTATGTCGTTATTAACCACAAGTATACGCGCATTCACCATACTCTCTCGTGAGGATTAAAATGAATATGTTATAATTTGAAATAAATATAGTTCTGAGCCTTATAATGAAGTATATCCCACGAGTACCATAAAAATATAGTAATCTTTGATATAAACTTTTCTCTGTGCGGAAATATTTTTGAAGATTTATTGGCATGTTTTTTTCGAGAAAATTCGGAGGAATTCGGATCACTCACCAACATTTAAACGCGAGTCGGATTAATTCGATTGTCTTTGTATGGCTACGAAAGCAGATGGAGAGGACCTGCCTCTTCGAAGTCCTCCGAATTTTATCTATATCCAAATTTCCATACATTAGGGAATTTTCGGAGAAAATCGGGGGGATTGTCAAAGGTTAAATGGAATAGTTCCCATCCTCCCTCAGAAGTAGTTAGGAGAAATTCGGAAAAATATTCTGGTTATGGGATGAATTATGTTAAGAATATGAATAATTCGAAGAATACTATAATCATTTCAGAAAGAATTCGGAGAAAATCTGAACTTTTGATTCAGAAAAATCATTTGAGGCGGAGTATTTCGGAGAAATTCGTGAATTGAATATGAAATTTAATGAAAATCTGGATAAATCGGGGAAAATTTCGGAGTGAGTCGGAAAAGATTGGAGAAATATTTCGATCACAAAATAAATTACGTTGGACAAATGAATAATTTGGAGAAAAATGTGATCTTTCGAGGAGAAATTCGGGGAAAATCTGAATCTCCCAATTCGGAGAAGTGACTATGAGCGAAGTGTTTCGGAGAAACGTCTTAATTTGGTACGAAATTCGGAGAAATTCGCGAACAAAATCGGAAAAAAACGAAGAAAAGTTCGGGAAAACTCGGTGAAGATTCGGAGAAATATTTCCACCAAGGAATTAAGTAGATGAACTAATGAATATTCTCTCTGAATTTTTTGGAGCGAGAAATTCCCTCTTGAAGAGTGGAAATACTGCCAGTCCGGTGAGAGTGAAAATTGCACTCTATAAGAGTGAATTTCCACTCTATTGGAGTGGGAATACTGCCAGTCAGGTGAGAGTGAGAATTCCACTCTCTAAGAGTGAATTTTCACTCTATTCGAGTGAAACTTCGACTGTCATTAAAAGGTGAAATTCCATCCCTTTATGAGAGTGGAAGTTCCACTCCAACAGAGTGGAAATTCACTCTTATAGAGTGGAATTCTCACTCTAAAAAATTTAGAGAGTTAGATTCAATGCACTATATTATAATTAATCTTCATTCATTCACAACGAGCATGCTAATCATTATGCGTGAAGATGATGAGGTAATCGAAGCGTTAGAATGATAGTGGGAAATGAAACACTCCACATTGTATGATTTTCTTGATCCCATCAACTAACATTCAGTATCTTCAAAACCACGTAGGCGCTCGAGAAGCGACATAAGTATTGTCTAAGCCATGACGTCAAGGGTCGAAAAAAAAATTCGGAATTTCGAAAATCTAGAAAGACTGGACAATAGGGCTTGAAAAATGAATATGAGTCTCCGTTGACGATTTTTTTCTAGGATCAGTAGTTTTCGAGAAAAAAAATAAAAACTATCTATTCTTTCGCACCACAAATCAATGTTTTCCAATATTAAACTCGTTCAAACTCGGTCATTTTTCGATGTATCTTGATGAATCTCGCGGATTCTGATTCGTAAGACTTCCCCGAAGACAACAGCGTATAAAAAATTCATAAAAGTTGATAATAAATTACCAATTTTTTAATCCGAAGTGAAAACCCTGTTTTCCATGCTTTGCATTGAAAAAGTGTCAGGGGAAGTATGAGTTACAAAAAACTTCCAGCGACAAAGTTGTTCACTAGTATATGGACAAACTTTGTGGAAAGTTTCAGATCGATTGGACTCTTAGTTCGCGAAATACAGTGGTTTATTTATTAACGCGCGACCGAAATTTTTCACCATTTTGCGTCATTCATCAACTAAATATCAAGGTCCGTAGGAAAGATTGTGTTCGCACAATATTTGAACCTGGGTTTATGTTTTTGGGGTCAGAAAATTCGAATATCGAACTATTTTCGCAAAATTCTGTATCGATTTCTCTCGAATGAACAATTCAATTGTTTATAACGTTATTATGGAAATACTATTGACCAAAGAGAAACATTTTCTTGACAGCAAAAGTTTCTTATCCTGCGATAATTAGATTTTGTACACAAAAATTTTTATCAAAACACTTGTATTTTCATGAGTATCATAAGTATATTTGAATAAATTCACATGGCCTGTATTACATAAAGTATCAAATTTTTTAAACAACACATTATACAACAAATAAGCACCACATGTACTGTTTTTTGAACAATACATTTTATAATACATTTTTCTAATACGTTTGCAATTAACTTTGTAATGTTGTGCCTTTTACAAATCGATTATTTTTACACCTTTTCCCCAACTTTAGCTATTAATGCATCAAAAAATTCTTTTCCCTTTGGAGAGAGATATTTCATTGAATAATTTGAATCATTCTGTTTCTCTTTAGAAATGCCCACTGGTTCAGTGAGTGGTGCTTCGTCTAAATGCTGTACGGTTAATGATTGTCCTATGAAAAATGTTGTCCCGATTTTCATAATAATTATGTTGAAACTTTTGGTGTCAAGAAAATGTTTTTCTTTGGTCAATAGTATTTCCACTAACGTTATTACGTTATAAACAATTGAATTGTTCATTCAAGAGAAATGGATACAGAATTTTGCGAAAATAGTTCGATATTCGAATTTTCTGACCCCAAAAACATAAACCCAGGTTCAAATATTGAACGAACACAATCTTTCCTACGGACCTTGATATTTAGTTGATGAATGACGCAAAATGGTGAAAAATTTCGGTCGTGCGTTAATAAATAAACCGCTGAATTTCGCGAACTAAGAGTCCAATCGATCTGAAACTTTCCACAAAGTTTGTCCATATACTAGTGAACAACTTTGTCGCTGGAAGTTTTTTGTAACTCATACTTCCCCTGACACTTTTTCAAAGCAAAGCATGGAAAACAGGGTTTTCACTTCGGATTAAAAAATTGGTAATTTATTATCAACTTTTATGAATTTTTTATACGCTGTTGTCTTCGGGGAAGTCTTACGAATCAGAATCCGCGAGATTCATCAAGATACATCGAAAAATGACTGAGTTTGAACGAGTTTAATATTGGAAAACATTGATTTGTGGTGCGAAAAAATAGATAGTTTTTATTTTTTTTCTCGAAGACTACTGATCCTAGAAAAAAATCGTCAACGGAGACTCATATTCATTTTTCGAACCCTATTGTCCAGTATTTCTAGATTTTCGAAATTCCGAATTTTTTTTTCGACCCTTGACGTCATGGCTTGGACAATACTTATGCCGCTTCTCGAGCGCCTACGTGGTTATTGCATGGGGACCCTCAATTGATCAATTTCAGTGGACCATTGGATTTCCCAATTGCAGGGCAATCTTTGGTCAATGGCATGGGCATAGGTGCTGCTATCAGCTGTGAAATAATGTGACCCATAATTTGGCAATTATTGGACAATTATTTTGGTTTGAGAATGATCGAAAATTGACCAATAACCCGTTATTGATTGATATATACTATAAAACTTTGAATCATTTTAAAATACTATTTAATAGCCTCAGTGTGAAAGAATTTTGTTCAAATTTGTTGAACATTTGTTTTTAATTTTTTCATTTCAAAACTGTGATGACGGCACTGTGCAACTGAATCCGCTCATTTAACATTATAATATATAATTATCAACAGTTTGCGTATTCCTAATTCAAGTAGAAATTATAACTCGAAACCACACTTTTTGATTGGAATGGAGTTCAATCGGTTCACTCAGTTATAATAATAATAGGAATTTGCATCCATGCTCCGAAATTGGAATTCAAACCGAAATTGAAGTTATGAATAACCTCAATTCATCGCGACAATTTTACCGCGCCACGAATAATATGAAATTCGACAAGTTGCGATCACTGATACGACGGAGATGAATGAATCGATGAATCACAACAATTTTTTGTAATAAACAGTACATAATAAGTAATTCTATCCTATTAACATGACATGACCAATGCAAAATTCCATATTACCGACAGAAAATGAGTGATGTTTTACATTTCCAGATTTTTGATTATCGACACATGTTGAGTGATCAATTTTTGGTCAATTCTATGGGCCACGAGATTGATCAATAATTGAGTACACCCATGCAAGAACCGGTTAGCCGCTCGGAAGCGTGGAGAAGGAATCTGAAAGTTGACTCAAGAGGGGTCGAAAAAAAAAATCGGAATTTTGAAAATCTAAAAATACTGGGAGGTAGGGCTTGGAAAATCAATACGAGTCTCCGTTCACAATTTTTTTTATCATCGATAGTTTCCGAGAAAAAAAATAAAAACTACCTATTTTTTCGTACTAAAATTAATTGTTTTTTAATCTTAAACTCGCCGTAACTCGGGCAATTCTCAACGTATCAAGATAAATCTTGCAGATTCTGATTCGTAAGACTCCCCCGAAGACGACCGCGTTCGAAAAAATTGTAAAAGTTGATGACAATTGATTAATTTTTCAATCCAAAGTGAAAACTATGTTTTCCATGCTTCGCACGAAAGAAGTGTGTCACGAAATATGAGCTACAAAAAACTTCCAGTGACAAAGTTGGTCGTTAATGTGTGGACAAACTTTTTGAAAAGTTTCAGATCGATTCGACTATTAGTTTTAAAATACAGCGAGTTTTCTATGAGCGCGCATCGAAAATTGTTCATAATGTCGCGTCGTCCACCCCTGGTAGAAATTCTCGCTAGTAAACCATAAGGCACTAATCAGTTCATCCTTTTCACTGGTGAGGCACTAATCGGGAAAACTTACCGGTAACTGATGAGGGATGTAACACTCGCACCAACGAGGGACTAATCAGGTAAACTCAGTGATGCCAGCATTTGGTCGACCGTGTCGATTTTCCCTCTCCATCACATCTGTCTGTATAGAAATTCCACACACACAATCAAACCTCCGACAAAAGAAATTTGATTGTATACAGCGTGATGGAGGGAGAAAATCGACTCGGTCGACCAAATGCTGGCATCACTGGGTAAACTAAGCAGACACTAGAAAGTAACTGATGAGGCACTTGTCAGTAACTGACGAGGAATTTTTTGGAATAAATATGACTCTCTAAATTTCTTGGAGTGGAATAGCACTCTTGAAAAATGTGTATTTCAGGGGGAAAAAAATCTGTCACAGATTTTAGTTATTTTTGTAAAAGAAAATAAAAATAATCCATTTTTATCTTTTCACCAACATCCCCAAACTCCGCAACATTCTGTAATTGCTCGTTGTACTGATGGGAATTTATTATCCACCTTCGAGGATTCGAACCGCTGTAATCAACCTACCTGAACGTGAACCTACACAACCTATGCCTAAACGACCTGAGCTAAACCGACACTTGCGTCTGTGGTAGAAAAAGTTGCAACAAGTGTTCCTGGAGTACCTCGGTTGATTTCCTGTAGAACGATGTGTTACAATAATAATCGAATCAGACTCGATAAATTTTTGAATCATTATAATATTAGGGATAAATATAGCGAAGTATTGAAAATTTTGTAATGATGTGCCAGTGAATAGAATTGGATTCCGACGTTGACAAATTTCCAATCCATGTAATTTTCTAACCTCAAAATTTTTGAATCACATATACTTATATGAGATATATGTACTGTGAGAGGTTATATAATTTTATCAATAAAATGAATTGAACTTACCATTATTGATGGATAATTTCATATGAAGTGAATTGTGAATTTCGAAGTGAATTTAATTCAATATATATTAAATCGACGCTCAAAGTTTCTATTTTTTGCAATGCTTTGGTTTGAGTCTGTATCCAAATTTTTCTTTACTTTCAAGATCATTATTTCATTCTCTTGGAGACTTACAGAATTTCCTTATTGAAAGTGATTGTGCTGATTTGGAATACCTTTAGTTCTGTATGATACTAATAATTGATAATCCTAGGTGTCATTAGTCAATACCGCATATCTGAGTCACTGTGTTTGATACCATGTATTCATGAACAATAGTGAGTATACCCTGTAACAATAAACAATACTGGATATAGTTGATAAATACCATGTATCGATGAACAATATTGGATGTAGTTGATCGATACCATGTATTCATGAACAATATTGGATACAGTTGATCGATGCCATGAATCGATGAACAAAATTGGATATAGTTGATCGATACCACATATCCTTGTAGGAGATCATATTTAGGTTGTTTGAACTGTATATATGAACCTTAATGTTGATTTTATTTATGGAAATTGCAATTGTAGATCTCTTTCAATTTCATAAAACTATTTTGAATTAAATCTTACGAAAGCTTTTCAAATTGATATTCCAGTACTGGATGTACCATACTGAAAATCATTTCAGTTCTTTGGGTTGATTTTTCATAAAAGAGTTTGTTTTTTGTGATTTATTAAGTTATACAAACAATTTTTACAAAACCCCAGTAATTTTACACTTTTGAATCATGAAACATTTATTCTGATACATAGTTTAAAGTGTTTTGTCTTCTCAGATACCCAAGAACGTTTCAAACAAAACATTTTATTTCCAGTATCTACATTTCATTGAAAACATGTCATTCAATGGAATATTTTGATCACAGTCTTCTTGTATTGTAAGAGTTCCTTTCAGATTCATATACTCTTACTAAAATACATTGAAAATCTGAATTATTCTTCGACTTATTCTCTTTTCATGGGCTTTTTTAATGACTTATGTATATGTTTATTAATCGTATAACACTGATATACAACTATCCAATTGCATTGTAAAATATAACACCTTTTCATGTATACATCTCATACATCTGTACCGTTTACTGTGAAACATTCATTATATTTCGAACATTTATCACAATTAATGAAATTATTATACATAATTCAACCTAACATTAACAAGATATACTGAATGTTTCATAATGAAGGCCACAGGCCACAGATATATGAGATGTATACATGAAAAGGTGTTATATTTTACGATGCAATTGGATAGTTGTATATTAGTGTTATACGATTAATAAACATATACATAAGCCATTAAAAAAGCCCATGAAAAGAGAATAAGTCAAAGAATAATTCAGATTTTCAATGGATTTTAGTAAGAGTATATGAATCTGAAAGGAACTCTTACAATACAAGAAGACTGTGATCAAAATATTCCATTGAATGACATGTTTTCAATGAAATGTAGATACTGGAAATAAAATGTTTTGTTTGAAACGTTCTTGGGTATCTGAGAAGACAAAACACTTTAAACTATGTATCAGAATAAATGTTTCATGATTCAAAAGTGTAAAATTACTGGGGTTTTGTAAAAATTGTTTGTATAACTTAATAAATCACAAAAAACAAACTCTTTTATGAAAAATCAACCCAAAGAACTGAAATGATTTTCAGTATGGTACATCCAGTACTGGAATATCAATTTGAAAAGCTTTCGTAAGATTTAATTGAAAATAGTTTTATGAAATTGAAAGAGATCTACAATTGCAATTTCCATAAATAAAATCAACATTAAGGTTCATATATACAGTCCAAACAACCTAAATATGATCTCCTACAAGGATATGTGGTATCGATCAACTATATCCAATTTTGTTCATCGATTCATGGCATCGATCAACTGTATCCAATATTGTTCATGAATACATGGTATCGATCAACTACATCCAATATTGTTCATCGATACATGGTATTTATCAACTATATCCAGTATTGTTTATTGTTACAGGGTATACTCACTATTGTTCATGAATACATGGTATCAAACACAGTGACTCAGATATGCGGTATTGACTAATGACACCTAGGATTATCAATTATTGGTATCATATAGAACTAAAGGTATTCCAGATCAGTACCATCACTTTTAATAAGAAAATTCCATAAGTTTCCAAGAGAATGAAATAATTATCCTGAAAGTAAACAAAAGTTTAGATGAATATTCAAAACCAAGCATTGCAAGACATAGAAAATCTGAGCATCGATTTAATATGAATAAGCTGGGATATTTTGCTCTAAGACAGGTGATATTTTAATTCACAAATAGGTGAAGTATAATTCACTCTCTACTTACGAGTGATACTTTTCATTCTAGTTTGAAAAGTGGAGAGATTCACTCTACTAAAGTGATCTTGTCACTCTTGGAGAGTGAAAGTGCTAATGCATTTTACATTGAGAGTGGAAATTTCACTCTTAGAAATTTAGGGGGTATACTGTAGTAATAACTACAACTCTTCACTTAGAATATAGATGCAATTAAGAGAAATTACCTCTCGAGTCTTGGAATGAATAAAAAGTTATTTTCACTTATGAATCATGCCAAAATTGTTGCTCAATCCCTATTCATCTTCAAAGTTAAAATCCATCAAAAATGTCGTCTCTTCTGATAAAAAGTGCAAGGAACATTTTATTCAATCCAAGATTGAAGAGCTCATGTCTCTTCATTCAATTTATACCTGGAGTGAATACTTGTAATTATCAGTAGAGAAGATTTTACTCTACTATTATTAATTAGTTCAGATTATCAAATACTGATGAGTAACTCATTAGTTTGTCCCAATCAATGCTAGTTGGATCCAACTTATCAGTTATTGACTAGCCCCTTGCTAGTTTTTCCTAATTAGTTCTTCCTTCTTAGTGCCTCATCGGTCATAGGGAAGAACTTGTAACATTTCTACCAGGGACTGGGTGAATATCAACGTCCGTAAGAAAGATTGCGTTCGTTCGATTTCTCAACGTAGGTTTATGTTTTTTGGGTCAAAGAATTCGAATATTGAACTATATTTGCAAGATTTGTTATTCATTCTTTTGTTATAAACAATTTCATGGTTTAGAACGTTTTTGTGCACTTTGAGAAAAATTGTCTTGAACAAAGTTCTTCCGCATTCAAGCAATTCTTTTGTACATGAAATCCATTCAAACACGTAACTCAAAGCACTTTTGTTTGCGATCATTGTTTTTTTTGTTGTTTATGCAAACAGTAATATTCCTTGGGTAGATATATTGTAATGTATGGTACATATTGTGTATATGGTAACACATAACCGTATGTGAAATAATACCGTTCACGACGGTTTCATGGAATCGTTTTCATTTATTGTTCAAACTCGTTTTCGATCATGTGAAATATTCGCATATTTTTAAATCAACGTGTTTAAAAGGACTTCATGTACAAAAGAATTGCTTGAATGCGAAAGAACTTTGTTCAAGACAATTTTTCTCAAAGTGCACAAAAATGTTCTAAACCATGAAATTGTTTATAACAAAAGAATGAATAACAAATCTTGCGGATATAGTTCGATATTCGAATTCTTTGACCCAAAAAACATAAACCTTCGTTGACAAATCGAACGAACGCAATCTTTCTTACGGACGTTGATATTTACCCAGTGGACGACGCGACATTATGAACAATTTTCGATGCGCGCTCATAGGAAACTCGCTGTATTTTGGAAACTAATAGTCGAATCGATCTGAAACTTCCCAAAAAGTTTGTCCACACACTAACGACCAACTTTGTCCCTGGAAGTTTTTTGTAGCTCATATTTCGTGACACACTTCTTTCGTGCGAAGCATGGAAAACATAGTTTTCACTTTGGACTGAAAAATTAATTAATTGTCATTAACTTGTACAATTTTTTCGAACGCAGTCGTCTTCGGGGAAGTCTCACGAATCAGAATCTGCAAGATTTATCTCGATACGTTGAGAATTGCCCGAGTTACGGCGAGTTTAAGATTGAAAAGCAATTAATTTTAGTACGAAAAAATAGGTAGTTTTTATTTTTTTTCTCGGAAACTATCGATGATAAAAAAAATTGTGAATGGAGACTCGTATTGATTTTTAAAGCCTTACCTCCCAGTATTTTTAGATTTTCAGAATTCCGATTTTTTTTCGACCCCTCTTGAGTCAACTTTCAGATTCCTTCTCCACGCTTCCGAGCGGCTAACCGGTTCTTGCATGGGTGTACTCAATTGTCCTGTTCTATGTCCGCATCAGCGACCAACAAAAACAACCCTTCAAAAATGATCAATTTTTGATCAATCATTATCCAATGAATGGACATGTGCATAAAGATCCTACATAATTCCCAAACAATTAATCAATTATTAGCAAATGTCATTGGAATCAATCAAATTGACTAATGATTGGAACCAATCCTTCGTTGGTTGGGTATATGACTCCATATGAATATAAAATCAACATAACCTCAAACAGAAACTGAAACATTCACCTCTTCAGTTTTTATGCACGGCAATATTTCTGATCTTAGCATTGGACGATGTTTTTGAAATGCTCTACTTTTGTGACGTTTCGTTTAAGTAATTTCCACTACGCGTTGATGATGTTCAATTATCCCTACCCACACAGCACATAATATTACAGCAATATCGCAGCAGTTTTACAATATTGACGTAATATTACAAATCATAATGTAACATTGCAGCAATATTAGAATATTATATATTGCAATGTAATACCACTGCAAGATTACAGTGTCATCATGAATCACACTGGAATATTGCGGTGATATTTTGCGAAAAGGAATTTGTAATACATGCCTAAACTTGAATCCTGGCCGATTTCCATGTGAAAATCAGTCCGAAACGATTTGATATCGTTTGGTTTTCGTATTCATGAGTGGAAGTGAAAAATAAATGGAAATGGAACTGTGTGTTGTGTAGTAAACTTTAGTAGCGGAAGAACGGGTTCCTTCTGAATCTGGTTCATTGCAATCGTTTCAAAATCTTTCGAAATGCAAAACCAATACCCCTCCCACAGTTTCATTTTTTCCGAAGATGGGATATTCTGTGAAATATTATAAAAACATCATTTTCAATTATAATACTGTCCCTAATTCGGGTCCTAAAGTATAAAAAAAATAGAAGAATAGTTTTCTCCTCTGTAGGACTTTTGAATGCCATGGGGAGTAGAAAAAATATGTCTGAACTCACATTTGTCTTCAAAAATCAGGATTTTTCCAATTTCATAACTGAGCAATATAAAGAGAAAAAATTAAGACTTTTTTTATGACCCAAAGAATTCCATATTCCTTGAAAACCCACAAAAGTCACAGTTATATAAATTACAAGACTTTGAGACGATACCAGTACCATGAGATCAGCTGATTTTGTCTGTAAGGTTTTCTGAAACGGGTGGAATACAATTGAAATATCTTGATGTACCTTTATTCTTTACCAATCAAACGAAGCTACGTGGGAATATCTATTATATTTCACTAGGCTTGTGACAACCAGGAATTTTTCTCTTTTTGATTGGTTATTCTATTTAAAATAAATGCATCATTGATCAATTTCGTTAGAATTCCCAGTTGAAGCACTTCCCTGTTCACCCCCTTTGCGAAATCTCCAGAAAAATAATCAGCTGTTCTCATGGCACTGGTATATGCTTAATCACAATGTTTCGTTTTCATTCAAGTTTCAAATTACGTTTGTCTAGTAACACTGCCGCTTGTATTCCTTGGAAAAGATACTATAGTGAGGGTGCTATAGCACCTTGATGTTAACCGAATTGTTCATACGAGACTTTTCGAATACCTTGCAATTCATCTTCAGAATATATTGTTCTATGCCTCAATCGTTGAATACTTATATGACCGCAAAGAAATACTTTACAGAGCGATGTTCTAAAACTTGTGAAGAATATTCTAGAAACCTCACATGAACAATTCACTCAGAGGAATGCTAGGGCCGAGACGCTAGCTATTTTGTTTATAACATTCGAAAAATCTTTCAATCAAGTCAAAATAACGCTGTGTACAGCAGTTCTTCAATAAATTTTGAAAATTACTGTGTACGGAGAGATATTTCGATTCTATCGAATTGATTCTATCCAGTTTGTTGTAAATGAAATGGCTACGGTCATGGTATTAGTATCACATGCTGTGAGAGGATACCAGTGGACCCTCTGAACGAACATTCTCTTGGTAAGAATTCTCGGAACTGAATTCATAGAAATAGATGAAATTTTCAAGAAATAATCTTCAGTAGTCTATTGCAGTGCAGAATCCAAATTTTGGATGTCACACTTTCTCACAGATGTTGGAAAAGAATTTTTTGGAATTTGAAAATTTGGGCTTTGCATCGCAAATAAAGTATCAACGATTATTCCCTGGAAACTTCAGATACATTCATGAATTCAGTTCAGATAATTCTTACTGAGGAACTGTTTGTCGAGTCCATATACTGTTATATTTTCCACTGCGTGCAATTAGTGTCCCCTTGAAATATTGCCACAATATTACTAAAATATCTAATATCGACAGGTGAGGAATATTACTGTGACATCACTGAAATATTGCTGTAATATTGACGTAGTTTTATAATATCGCTGTGATATTACTGCAATATTACTGCAATCAATCTGCGCGGACATGAAATATTACGACAATATCGCAGTAATATCACAATATCACAAAATAATATTACTGTAATATTACTGCAATATTCTGTGCTGTGCGGGTAATCAACCAAATCAATAAGTCCCCGAATTATGCCTCTAGCTTGTCAGATTCCAAGGTTCGATTGAAATTAGTTGGGGAAGGCGTGTCACAAATTATTAATTCAACACTGAATTGAAGTTTTCAAACAATTAAATTTGAACATTAATTAGATGATTTATACAATCAAGGAAGCTCCACATGTAAATTTACAACCTCAATGTTATTTGCGAAACATATTTTATTAACTATGAACGTATCTCTTGTCGATTCTTATGAGTCCAGACTCTCTATGGCCCTAATGTGTGCACACAATGATTACGCGGGGTTGACGACTCGGAGATAGGATCTACCGGAATCCTTGTGTTTCTCTTCGTCCTTCTGTTTCGAAAAGCAATTTTCTGCGGACGCGATGGTACAACGTTAAACGATTTTTCATATACTGCACTATGATTGGCTCAGAAGCAGTTCAATCATACACGTGATTCACTGTTATTTTGATAGCCGTGAGAAGGTGGCTCTATCTAGTCCCCGGTTGGCTGGGCAGTGCCGCTATGGCCCAGAGCGGAGTATGTCCGTCCTTGTCCAAGAATTTCGAACAGCGTTTCCCCCCTTTCACCTAAGCAGAATCCTACCTCAAGACCCTTGATTCTCAGCGAGATGAGGCAGTACTCACCTTCGCTTATGCGTTCTATGTATGACAGGTTTGCAGAATCAAGAAGTGACGGATCCCTTGCCAGACCCGTCTTATAATCCCTGCGAATGTATTTTTCGCTGCGGGACGATGGTAGCGATGCGATTCCATCTGGTGGTGGCGCGGAATAACTACGGCTGGCATGGGTGTGTCTCTTTCTGTCCCTTGTCATGTTCGCACTTGCGCGTCACGTCTCAAACCTCGTGTCGAACGTACACATACGGGGTAGCCATAATTGTTTATATTTGAAACCTGTCATCGCGAGATGCAGGTTTATGATTTACATAACAAAATCACGTCTCGTTACTTATGTTGTTCGGTACTGTCTTCCGGAAAACAGGACTTGCGAGTGATCGTATACGCGGCTTCGTAGGGCGTGTCAAATTGGGTGTGATTTTTAGATCGATCGTGTTCGCGTCGCGATCTTTGCCAACGTTGAGTTTTCGTGTTCGCGAGTGATTGTTTTTTTCCGACTAGTATGACTGGGAAGAACTTTTAATACCTTTCAAACAAGCAAGTATAACTTCGTTCCGCAATTATCTACATATCTTTAGTTGGTAACTACTCATAATAATGGTGTTGCATATATTTATAGGTATGTTATGCGGTGAGCTGAACGAGGTGACCAGGTAGGGTATGTATTGCTCCATATTGACTTCCTAATACTTTTCATTCACCAACTGGCGTTCTCCAGGGGATGTCAGGAGTGCTTGAGGACCTTGCCAAGAAGCTGGCAAGCGACAGAGATATCTTCGTCACCCTGATACGTGTCTTGCTGGACCCGTATGAGGGAATCGCGGCGGGTTTGTGAATTTGGTATCACTATTGCTGTTTGTCTAGTGCTTTTTAGGTAAGTATTCTGTAACTTCCCTACTTCCGTTCTCATTTCACAACCTTCATTGTATTCACATATTCATGAAACCATATATTTTTATCTTTCAGGTTCTAGACGAGTACCCTAGTGGTCAGGCTTGTCGCACCCCCCTTTCTGACAAAAAAAAGGATGCGTCCGAAGGAAGCGGACTTTTTTATTCTATTTTATTCATTCTTATGCACTGAGAGATGAATACAGACGGAAGGCCGTAGCCACAAGAGAAAAACTACACATTTCAGGTATTAATTGCTCTCTTTCGTTTTTGTTGTTCCTTGTTAACAATCTTGGTAGTATAGACTTTGAAATGGTTTGTGACCTCATAACCGATAAAAACAATGGAAAAAAATTGATCACAGAGGTATTTCAAATCTTGAACTCTTATACTACAACTTTGACCAGCCTCAGTGGCAAACAATGTGATATTTTACAAACTCTTGACCCCTTCCAAAGGAATGGTTCAATATCGTCATGTTGACGCATAAGCCTAGGTATGTGGATACGTGATCCTAAACTTTGGAAGGAAAACAATGGCAAATCTTATCAAATGCAACAGATCCATTAATCAACTATGTCTAACAGAAAAAAATTAAACTATCTTTAGTACTCGCAGGTACCTTGCAGGAACTCGTCTACAGTCTAGTCGGCCCTAGGCCAGATACATGCCCATTGGGCGAATACTGATGAGGGAAAGAAATATTAAAAGGAGTTCGCTCGGGATTGCCTATCGGCTGCACCGGGAGTCTCTCGGTGTTGCGTAACTAAAATAAAATAGAATAATAACTTTTCTCTAAAGCAAACCAAAAAAAAATGAAATCATTGGTCTCTCCGCTGCACTTCCCGACCTGGTCCCTTCGCTGGCCCGGTATCTTTTGTGCCATCCAATCTTTTTGTTACGATGAATCCCTTTGCTGCAATTACTCTCCAACGGACACCTCGACCATCTATGACCTTGTTCACCCTTTCCACGGAGTATCACTGCGGGCAATACGCGGGTGTGCGTTGATGTCTCTTTCCGTACTGAGGAAGAAGACTGGTGAAGTCTTCACCGATAAACTGACTTCCTTTATCTGAGATGACTATTCGGGGACATCCGAATCTGAGGATAACTTTTTCTTCGAAAGATTTGACAATGACGGGAGCTTTCGGTTCACGGACGGGCTGTATCTCCGTCCATTGGGTCAATCCATGTGAAATCATCCAGAGGAGGTCGCTCAATATTTTTGAAATTTTCTATAAATTGTCAGTTGATTTGCCAGTATATTAAGAGTCCAAATGAATGGGTGAAAAATTCTTAAACTTCTGGTATTTTTGTTTACGCGCATTTTTTAAAGCCCTTGCGAGCATGTTTCAATCAATATAGTGCTTCACGAAAAACCTCATAACTTTCTAAGTTTTGAAGATATCAAAATGATTCACAATCCATTTCATTCGGGAAGAAACGGAATGAAATTCTGGTAGGAATAATTTTCTTCTTATCAGTAAAAAATTGTTCAAAATTGAGTCCAAAAACAACACTTTATGTTACGAAAATTTCCATTTTCAATCTTAAAATTTCAACAGAACGGAATAAGACTCTGTTATAAACAAATTAAATTTGTTTATAACAAAATAAATCGATTTTTAATAAAATAAAAACTCGATTATGTGGTGGACAGAAATAGTCAATCAGGACTTCTGACACCAGGTTATCTTTTAGAAGGGAGAATAACCAAACCCTTTTTGTTAAAATTTTTAAATAAATAATACCAAGATAGAACTTGAGCTGAGAGCTACTCTCAATACAGGAAGTATTGTTCAATTATCAATCAAAAAGGATTACAATAGGAGGAACAAAACAAGCAGTCGAAATCTTTGATAAATGTAAAACTTACTTTATTATAATTTTTGGTTGAATGGCTCCTCTCTCTCTCTCTCTCTCTCTCTCTCTCTCTCTAAGAAGCTCCCCAACGTTCGTGAGGTTTCCAACGCTACCCAAATTTGATGGTTGAACTTGATCCACTTTATTCACTCCAATCACAGAATTCACCAAACAATGTAAATATAAGTTTCAAAAGTTTAAATGTTATTACGGTTTACCGGTTAATCTACGGTTTACCCGCACAGAGTTCTTATTCTCGCGAACAGACTTGAAGCAACGCGGGATTTCGAAAATCAACGTGAAAACACGGCTTGATTGATAGTCGGAAAGTTAAAAGATAAATACAAAAAAAATTCAAATAGACACGGTTCTGAATCACGGCAAAGTTCTTCACAAAAACGGTCAGACTTAAGAAGCTCGCGGACCCCCGAAGACCAGCGTAAATCACGACTTGAACGGTACGACAAGAGTGAAGTTCACGCGCTCTTCACTTTCCTCGTCAACTTCGACATCTCTCCCTCTAACTTGCAAGTGTGTCAAGTATAAGAGATTAACTGGTGAGGGCCCGCTTGGTCAGCATTTTCCAGGAATCCTTACCCATGCTGGAAGGCCCGCCGCAATGGCCGAAACTTAGATTTTCTCACGTATGCGGTGAGAAAAAAAGTGTAACTGGATATTAGGAGCTGATAAAGGTATGGGAGAGACGATAGAAGAAGAATGGAGCTATTGTATTAAGATGAAGCTTGAAGAATTTATATGCTGACTTTTACGTACTGTTTTTTATATAGCTGATTCGAAAAACACAAGGAGATGACATTTTTAGACACGACTGAATTTTACTATTGAGTTTTGAATTGATGCAGATAGAATTAGAATCAATACTGATTTTGGAATTACTTCATCTGAGAAAAGGATAAAAGAGATAGGATTGGACGATGGTATTCCGTTTCATGGTTTTTCCGCCAAAGGAATTTCAATCGAGAAGGAGATTGCAAAATGTTTTTCAACATTGTCTTCCACAATTGGAGCCCTTGAAACAAAACACATGAATCAAGATACCTTTCTCGGAATAACCAGAAGAAAGGAAAAATTTCATTACTGCTCGGACCTCACATTCTATTACCCACCACCAAGGAATCTAACTTTGACAACGAGAATTTCAAAATGTTTTCACATTGAGTTGTCAAGCCCAGCTCTCTCGGTGGCAATCGTAACAAAATGTTACTCCAAGCAGCAAGAACCCGAGTTGCTTCACAGCGGTCCGCCAGCATGAGTATGGCCCAGTCATAAATGCTTAAAAATTTTCATGTTCGGGACGTAACAACTCAGATCGGTAATTCTTACCGTGGATAGATATCTTGTAGAACTATTCTCAGTCGCAGTATCAAATCTCAAAAGGTCGTCCTTTTCTTCATGCAGTCCACCAAACATGACAACTGAACGTAAAACTGCAAAATTTGAAGCTAAATAACTCAGAAGGGACTCAGTGAAAAATTACGGAATTTTCACAGAATAATCCTCTTATAAGTAGAAACTTATGGTATAAATTTAATTGATGATATCGAAACGGCTTTGAAGATACAGGGCCTCAAAATTGGCTTGAAAATCACGTTTATCCGCATGAATTTTCGCAATGAAAATCAGACTGTGTCGGCATATTTCAATCATCTTATCAGCCAAAAATCCTGGAAATTTGCCGATGTGAGCTGAGAAATGTAATGACAATGAATTTCAACATTTCTTCGATATAAACATGCCTACCCTGCGCAATATCCCAGCCAAACCCAGATGAAGAGCAACAGATCTTGAGACAATAACTGGAACGAGTCGTATAAGTACTTGTCCGGTTTTTGTCTCAGGATCTGCTGGTTTTCATCCGAATTCATTGAGCATTCTCCGCAGAGATACATGTATAAGGGTCATTCCATATCAGATTTACAACTAAAATTTTAATTCCAACAAAACTTTTTTCTCGCATTCTAGGAAGAAAAATAATCGATACGTATTTTTTCATTTTGATCGGATACCTTCCATTTTCGAGATACGATTTTTTAAAGTTTTGGAGTTGAAAAAATCGAACATTTTTTCATCCCTGATAGTTAAAAAGCCTTTGGATTTGGAAAAAACTTTCGAATCACAAGAAGTTGTATTTTGTGCGATCTTACGAACTAGATATATGAAATAAGGTTTTTTTGTTATTTGACCGATTTATTTTGCGAATGTCAGAAATAAATTCAAGTTCCAAAAAAAAGACAGGCTTGAAATTAATTTTTCCATAATGTAATTTTTCATCACTCCCCATAGAATGTCTCATAGGAATTTCAAAGTGGACAGCTCAATAGTTTTTGAGATATGATTCATAAAGTAGAACCACATCGGCTTCCAGGGTGGAAAATTGCATCGTTGACACTGAAATGTTCATTGCCGAGCACGTGTCAACATATTTATATGAATTTATTTCTAAACATCGACGAATCCCACAGAGCACAGAAGTTGAAAAAGAATTCTTGAGAATTCATATTGAATTTTTCAAGTCCCAGTTGAATCTGTTGGGATTTCTTCCTGATTTGGTGTGCTGTATGGAATGTAAGTTTATAAATTCACATGTTTCGTGCATTCTCTTACACAGTATGTTTGCTTCTATGCGTTCGTCTAAGAATACTAGTATCAATATATATATACTAGTTGTGCATCATTTACACATCATTAGGTCTGCGAGTTCGAGGATGCAATGAATAATAAATTCATTATAAAACAAAACTTTTGTTGAACTGTTTTTCCTTACCGAGGTGTATAAATATTTTATGGTTCGAATTGTTATACCATACCCGTACTTATGTCTATACCCGGAATGGATGGAGTTATCTTCACACAAACGCATGTAAGCAAACATACTGTGTAGGAGAATGCACGAAATATTTGAATTTATAAAGTCACATTCCATACAGCACACCAAATCAGGAAGAGATCCTAAAGAATTCAACTGGGACTTGAAGAATTCAATATGAATTCTTAAGAGTTCTCCTTCAACTTCTGTGCTGTGTGGGATTCATCGATGTTTGGAGATAAATTCATGTAAACACGTTGACACACGCTCGGCAACGAACACTTCAGTGTGAACGATGCAATTTCCCGCGCTTGAAGCCGATATGGTTCTACGTTATGAATCATATATCTCAAAAACTATTGAGCTGTCCACTTTGAAATTTTTATGAGACATTCTATGGGGAGTGATGGAAATTACATTATGGAGAAATTAATTTCAAGCCTGTCTTTTTTTTTGAACTTGAATTTATTTCTGACATTCGCAAAATACATGGGTTAAATAACAAAAAACAATCATTCCATATATCTAGTTCGTAAGATCGCACAAAATACAAATTTTTGTGATTCGACAGTTTTTTCCAAATCCAAAGGCTTTTTCAATATCCGGGATGGAAAAATGTTTGTTTTTTGCAACTCCCAAACTTTAAAAAATCGTATCTTGAAAATGGAAGGTATCCGATCAAAATGAAAAAATACGTATCGATTATTTCCTTTTCTAGAACGCGAGAAAACAGTTTCGTTGAAATTGAAATTTCAGTTGTAAATCTGATATGGAATGACCCATAAACATAATATACAGACTCACCGAGGATCTTTTTCAGCAAATGCACAATCTTTCGAGGACGTGAGGCCTCCAACATTCTTTTCCCACTTTGTCCCTATTTAGCACATCAAATTACCCTCTCAAAACATAAAAAATGTTGTTTTCTAGGGTTGTTCCTTTGGGGACAAGTTCCGTCTCCCAAATTCTCTGGTATTCCCTCACATAGTTGCACAGAAAGAATCTTGCTGAAATAATGATTTTCAAGACTTTGTCTTGCTGAATTGTCTTGAAATTCTTCCTGTTGCAACAAAAATAGTACACTGTTGAAACTCTCTGCATGAATTGTAATGTTTATGTTAGAAGTTGATTTCAAACATGTACATGAATTGAGTTTCATATAGAATTTACATTAAATTATACCTCATCAATATCATCTATCAACCAAATCAAATATTCACATTAAACTATACCTGCCGGCTTCATCTTTTTGTACATTAAATTTCATGCGCATGTATACAAAACTGAATTCTGAACTGATTGAAAAAAAACTTACTCATTTCCGTGACAGTGTATGTGAGTAGCTATACTCCCATACTATTTTACACATATGTATGGGCAGTTCACGTCAGGAAAATATTGAAATTTGTGGCCTAATATTTCTCAGCTCACATTGATCAATTTTCGAAATTTTTTGGCTAATAAGATGATTGAAATATGCCGACACAGTCTGATTTTCATTGCGAAAATTCATGCGGATAAACGTGATTTTCGAGCCAATTTTGAGGCCCTGTATCTTCAAAGCCGTTTCGATATCATCAATTAAATTTATACCATAAGTTTCTACTTATAAGAGGATTATTCTGTGAAAATTTCGTAATTTTTCACTCAGTCCCTTTTGAGTTATTTAGCTTCAGATTTTGCAGTTTTACGTTCAGTTGTCATGTTTGGTGGACTGCATAAAGAAAAGGACAACCTTCTGAAATTTGATACTGCGACTGAAAGTAGTTCTACAAGATATCTATCCACGGTAAGAATTACCGATCTGAGTCTTATTCCGTTCTGCTGAAATTTTAAGATTGAAAATGGAAATTTTCGTAACATAAAGTGTTGTTTTTGGAGTCAATTTTGAACAATTTTTTACTGATTAGGAGAAAATTATTCCTACCAGAATTTCATTCCGTTTCTTCCCGAATAAAATGGATTTTGAATCATTTTGATATCTTCGAAACTTAGAAAGTTATGAGGTTTTTCGTGAAGCACCATTTTGATTAAAACATGCTCGCAAGGGCTTTAAAACATGTGCGTAAACAAAAATACCAGAAGTTTAAGAATTTTTCAACCATCCATTTTGACTCTTAATATACTGGCAAATCAACTGATAATTCATGAAAAATTTAAAGAATATCGAGCAACTTTTTTTTTGTTTTCTGGACGATTCCACGTGGATTGACCCCATTTCGTGAATTCGTCTTGCATGACTTGCAGATAACTGTGACCACTCGAGGATCGCGGTTTTGGACCTATAATATCAATGGAAACGATTTCCCATGGTTGTGTTGCATTTGTTGTACCCACGGTACCGAAGATGGCCTGCTGAGATGGTTTGAACTCTTGGCAGGTTTTGCATGACTGTACGTAATGAGCGATATCCCTGTTCATTCGCGGCCAAAAGTATGATTCCGCGATTCGGGATATTGTTTCGGCAACACCAAGATGATTGGCTGTGGGTGAGTCGTGGTTCTCAAAAAGGACCTGCTTACGAGAAGACTCTGGGACACAAAGCTTCCAAGCGTCTTGTCCCTCCTCGTAGTTGAGGCTATGAAGCACATGACGATATAGTTTACCGTTACAAACACAATATACGGGATATCTATCGGGATCTTGACGGACGTAGTCAAGAGTACGCCGATACCAATGGTCATCGGCCGACAGACTAGCTACTACTATAGTTTCCTCCATCTCCTGCTAATGATCTTCAACGGGATTTTTGGGACACGGATTGCATGACAAAGTGTTAGCTCCTCCATTCAATTCTCCTTTACGGTAGACGATGTCGAACTGAGACTGCTGCAGTTGAGTGCTCCAGCGAGCGACTCGACCGGCTGGGCTGTTCAAAATGGACAACCATTCCAACGCCTGGTAATCGGTGACCACGGTGAACTCATAGCCCTCTGAATAGGGTCTCATTTTCTGGACACCCCAAACGACAGCTAAGCACTTTTTTTCGGTCCCCTAATAGTTCACTTCGCTCTTGTTCAGGGTTCCGCTAGCATAGGCAATGACCCTTCCACCCCGGGCGGTAATCTGTGTCGGAACGGCCCCGAGGTCATATTCACTCGCGTTTGTTTGAAGAATAAACTCCCTGGAAAAGTCTGGAGGCGTTAATACTGGAGCTGAGATAAGACAACTCTCAAGTGTATTGAACGCGACCCCTTTCCTTTTCTGTCCAACGCCATTTGGAACGCTTCTCCAAGAGGGCCGTCAGTGACTCAGTTAGTTCTGAACAGTTAGGTATGGAGTGCCTGTCCCAAGAAATCATACCAATGAACTGTTGCAGTTTGTTGACATTCGTGGGTACAGGAATTTGACTGATGGCTTGAACTTTCAGGTCGGTGCCGAATCAACGAAAAAAAATTTACTAGCAGTATGAAGTTGTCATTTTGTTGCAGTATGAAATGAAATTAGTCATAGATCATTGATTAAATTAAACGAAAAGTAAAAAACATTGATTTGCTAACACAACCCCACGGTAAACTTAATTTCCCTTTGTTATGTTTATGATTATGGTATGGTTATGTTTATGATAACAGCAAATCGATTTTCGTTCTCTACAGACGTTTGAAACAGTTTGATTGTACCGATCGATTAGGAAGATCATTAATAATTTTATTAGAATGATGAATTACGTGTCTACTGTAATAAACGGGTGCAGTGAATAGGTTAACGTATATTGTTAATTTTGTTGATTAATACTGTTGAACTTTAATATTATTGAACTTTTCTGAATCTTGGGCGATACTTTTGCGGGCTTTTTTCACTACATTGGAATGTTCGGTTAGTGTTTGCACAGACGAGTTTGCGCTTTCCCCCGAATTGTCCCAGATTACTTGAAAATTGAGTTTTGCCAACCTATCTACGCCGAACAGGACGTGATCGTGGTAGTTTTCTACCACGCTGGAAGCCTCCATTGAAACTTATCCCCCATTTTCTCACTTGTTCCTGGATATTGTTCACTCAGTTAGGGGGATTACTGAAGGAATTACGGAGGATTCGCCCTATTTCTGTATCTTTGTTATATGTGGTGATCGTTGGGGATGGTCTGGTGTCATTCTGAACTTTGGGATGATTAGTCCTCACTCTTTGTCACTCATGAATTATTTCCTGTGAATCCCTAACTAATGACTAGATCGCGTCTCTTTCTATTTCCAGGCGATTCTGTTCCTCCACCACCGTCCTCTCTCCCTCTCTGTCATAGAGCGTTCGTAGCGACTCAATCCATCTTGTAATTCGTGTCGCACTTCCCCGCGTGTCCTTTGGGGTAGAGTAGCCCTATCTTCGTTGAGATTTTCATTGGCGTTTTCAACTGGCGGAGGGTGTTGGGTGTCCTCAGTGTTTACGCTATCGACTGGATTGGTCACGTCACCGGGTTCGTCCTGCGGTGGGTCATTGGCATCAGCAAGACTTTGCATACTGGGAGTACGGCTTGATTGATTGGAACGGCCCGCGACAACCGCGTCTCGAAGCTTTGCTTTTAAGAGGCTGACTGCTTCGGTAGGGTCAAATTCTATGCCCCTCTTCGTCAATTCAGCTGTAACTTCTTCTTTCTTTGAGGACCGAGTCCAAGTGGTCCTGATAGGGGCAGGCGAGTGCTGCATCTTGAGTATCGAGGTGTGACAAAAAAACCGGACAAGAGACGCTTGCTAAACAAGGATAAAGAATCGACCAATTCAACGACCCTCAACGGGTGTAAAAAAATGGAGATGACTATACCGCGGAGCTCGGAGAGTAAGTTGTCCACCGGATACGAGCAAACGTTCGGATATTATAATTTGATACCAGAGTGACGAGTGAAAGATAATTAGACTCGGATGTTGAGCCAAGCGTTGAGGACGGTTTAGATGAAGACCCACATAATACGAGTAGATTTCGCTTTTACATCTTGACAGTTGATGTCCCTGTTCAGGCGCCGAATAATCTGTGACGTTTCGTTTAAGTAATTTCCACAACGCGTCGATAATGTTCAATTATTCCTAAATCACCGAATTAATAAGTCCCCGAATTATGCCTCTAGCTCATCAGATTCCAAGGTTCGGTTGAAATGAGGTGGGGAACGCGTGTCAGAAATTAATAATTCAACACTAAATTGAAGTTTTCAAACAATTAAATTTGAACATTAATTAGATGATTTATACAATCAAGGAAGCTCCACATGTAAATTTACAACCTCAATATTATTTGCGAAACATATTTTATCAACTATGAACGTATCTCTTGTCGATTCTTATGAGTCCAGACTCTCTATGGCCCTAATGTGTGCACACAATGATTACGCGGGGTTGACGAATCGGAGATAGGATCTACCGGAATCCTTGTGTTTCTCTTCGTCCTTCTGTTTCGAAAAGCAATTTCCTCGGACGCGATGGTCAACGTTAAACGATTTTTCATATACTGCACTATGATTGGCTCAGGAGCAGTTCAATCATACACGTGATTCACTGTTATTTTGATAGCCGTGAGAAGGTGGCTCTATCTAGTCCCCGGTTGGCTAGGCAGTGCGGCTATGGCCCAGAGCGGAGTATGTCCGTCCTTATCCAAGAATCTCCCTAACCAGCTTTACTCTAGAATGATGCCGGAGTATATTCGACCAGCGTTTCCCCCCTTTCACCTCAGCAGAATCCTACCTCAAGACCCTTGGTTCTCAGCGAGATGAGGTAGTACTCACCTTCGCTTATGCGTTCTGTGTATGACAGGTTTGCAGAATCAAGAAGTGACGGATCCCTTGCCAGACCCGTCTTATAATCCCTGCGAATGTATTTTTCGCTGCGGGACGATGGTAGCGATGCGATTCCATCTGGTAATGGCGCGGAATAACCACGGCTGGCATGGGTGTGTCTCTTTCTATCATCGTTCTGTCCCTTGTCATGTTCGCACTTGCGCGTCGCGTCTCAAACCTCATGTCGAACGTACACATACGGGGTAGCCATAATTGTTTATATTTGAAACCTGTCATCACGAGATGCAGGTTTATGATTTACATAACAAAATCACGTCGCGTTACTTATGTTGTTCGGTACTGTTTTTCGGAAAACAGGACTCGCGAGTGATCGTATACGCGGCTTCGTAGGGCGTGTGAAATTAAATGTGATTTTCAAATCGATCGTGTTCGCGTCGCAATCTTTGCCAACGTTGAGTTTTCGTGTTCGCGAGTGATTGTTTTTCCCGACTAGTATGACTGGAAAGAACTCTCAATACGTTTCAAACAAGTAAGTATAACTGGTATCTTCAGTTGGTAACTACGCCTGATAATCGTGTTGCATATATTCACAGGTATGTTGTGAGGTGAGCTGAACGAGATGGCCAAGTAGGGTATGTATTGTTCCATATTTACTTCCTAATACTTTCTATTCACCAACCCGTGTTTCTCAGGGGACCTTAGGAGTGCTAGAGGACCTTGCCAAGAAGCTGGCGAGCGACAGGGAAGTCTCCGTCACCCTGATACGTGTCTTGCTGGACCTCTATGAAGGAATCGCAGCGGGTTTGTGGATTTGGCATTACTAGTGCTGTTTGTGCAGTGCTTCCTAGGTAAGTATCTTGTATTTTTCTCTGCTTCTATCCTTATTTCACAACTTTCATTGTATCTACATATTCATGAAACCATATATTCTTATCTTTCAGGTTCTAGACGGGTACTCTGGTGGTCAGGAAAGGTGGTCCTTTCTGCCAAATTGTAAGTCAAATTCTGGACTCGAGTTGCATACTGTTTACAGCATCACGGTCAGTGAAATTTGACTTGTAAGTCAGCGAAAAAAAAATGTGACACTCTTATTCTATCAGCTGCGTCTACACACCTTACGCGAATGTAAAAACGCAATGCGCAGGAACTGCATATGAAATCTGCGCATCCTTGCGTTTATATTCGCGTGAGTTGTGTAGACCAATAGAGATCGATCTCTCAGATAATACAAGAGTTCTGAAAGAGTTCTATATGAATGTATTGTACTCATTATGAACCCTTCCACAATGCTCGTGCTACCTGAGCCTTTCATATCTTATTTCATGATTCTTAATTCCAAGCAGGGTTTAACTGGAAAGTATTCTTTTTTAATCCCCATACTCGAATGGTGAAAACTCGTATCCTTCTGGGAAGATGCCAGAGTTACAATTCAAACTTTTTTTCGTACCAAAATACTCAAAACCAAATTCATAAAAAAATCTGAAATTTTCAGGGATGATTTTCTCAGATTTTCTCTATGTCTATACAGAATCCAAACTTTGATTTTCAAAAACTCCTGTTTTAGAAAATTTTCAAACGATTTTTCTTTGGTAGTTGAAAGTTTTCCCGGGGGTGGGGGGGGGGAGAATAGAAAACAACGTTGTTTACCATCGTGAAATTTTTAAATCTTGAAAAAGAAGAAAACAACGTTGAAAACAGGGGGTGCAACTTCATTGCAAATACTGTTGTTTTTAATTTAGTTCAACTGAAAATCTTCTTAGTGTCAGAGCGCAATCATTACGCAGAGTTCGTCAAATGAAAATTTTCATTGTATGATATTGTATTATTGTACGTATTGATCGATCATCCAATAAATTTCATCTTCTACAATAATAGTTTCCATTCGACGAGCTATGCGCGATCATTGCACCCTCACATCAAAAAAATTTCAAATTGAACTGAATTTGTAACAGTATCTCCATTCAAGTTACACCCCCTGGTTGAAAAACAACGTTGCCAACGGGACGATAAAAATTACTTTCCTGTATGGGGAAAAAAAATCGATTCACCTCGTAATTGAACTTGGATTTTCGAGATACTAGATGTAACTTGCCTGCCTCTAGGCTATAGTTCTGTATGAATGTAGCGAAGCTTTGAAATTTATATGAACTTCACTTGATCAAAAATCATTTATGGATGTAATAATTAATCTAATTTCAAAGAACCCATTGAATTTCGTTAAATTTTATGAAAATTGAATAAAGGTCTGGTTGGATCTCATCTGATTATTCGTCAATGAGACGAGCTCAGTTTTATAAATTTCACTCAACGACAATCCCATTAACTCTTGCCAAGTCTCAATGAATTCCGGACAAACTGTTTACATTGGTATGATAAATCATGAGCAATTATTCAGGAAAATATCATGCTCCAATAGTTCTCCAAGTCTGCTTGCAAACAATTATCTCAGATATCTTTTAGTAGAGCCATGATCACTTGGAATTGACCCTACTCATTCCGTGTTTTTTTCTTGTTCTACCGACGATGATAGCTCTGTCTGAAAAATCCAATAGATTCCCATACATCCCCATAGATGCTCTGACAATAACCGTATAGAAACTGATAGAATACTTTATTCCTATCAGTATTGATTAGGTTTTGCCGATGATATCGATAGAAACCCATAGAACGTCGGATTCCTCATAGAATCTCATAGAAACCCTCAAGTCATGTGACAATAACCACATAGAAAACGATAAAATATCATTGATTCAGATAGGATTTGGTCTATCGGTTTCTATTGGTTGTTTCGCAAAGGAAACCTATTCGTCTTTTATTATTATTATTATTATTATTGTTATATATTATGTATCGTATATTTTTATCATTTTAGCATTGTTTTAATGATACTGTTTTCTCATTTAAGAGAGCATGAACCTAAATTATTCAGAGATATATGGAAATTCCATTGGTTGAATAAACATTTCATATTCAAGGTGTATGGAGAACAAGTAATTTGTACTGTAAACACAATTCCAGTGAAAAAAGTTTTATGCATCGTATAAGAGATTTTATCGATTGGTGGGAAGTAATCATTCTAAGTCAATTCTTTTATTTATAAATGATTTTTATTCAAGTAAAATTCATATAAATTTCAAAGCTCCACTACATTAGTACAGAACCATAGCCGAGGGGCATAGACGTCGGATCTTGGATCTCGAAGATCCAAGTTCGATTCCGAAGGGAATCAATTTTTTTTTCTTCCATTTATAAGTGTAATTTTTGTTGTCACGTTGTTGTCTTCTTTACCAAGATGGGACTATTTCACCATGATGAACAACGTTGTTTCCAACGTTGTTTTTAACGTGATGCTTTCTCCTGGGTGGATTCTGTACAGGTGTGGATAAAGTCCCGAGAAATCATTCTTGAAAATTTGTATGCAAAAAAATGTGCTTGGGTGGTCACTCTGGTATTCACTTAAAGGCATCCCGTAGATCCTGGATTTATTAAAGCTCTTTACACAGAATACTGAAAGATAATTGAATAAACTTGAAAAAATCAACCAGCCTATTTCTAACCTACCTACACTGAAAAAAGTCAGCAGTATGAAATGGAGCCCAACTCAAATGGTGTAGAATCCAACACCGAATTGTGTCAATTCGACTCTGAGTGGAATCATTTCATCACCACAGCCCGGATTGGACTTCTTGGGACCATTTTCGGTGTCGTTTACACTCCGTACTTTTTACAGTGTAACCTATGCCCTAACGATCGCAGTTGAATCGAAAACGCTGATGATTTGTTTGAAAAACGTTCAGTGTGAGAAATTCCTATTGTGCTTTTACCAAAGATTTCCTTCCAAGGAAGGTACGAACATGCAGTTTTCGAATGACACCCATATGTACCCAGAGTCAAGATATGCTACAATTGTTTTGGTTTTGCCCATACCAGAAGTTCCTGTAAGCGAAAGGGTAGATGTATGAATTACAGTGGTGATTTGCATATAGATCCGACATACTCACTAAGACGGACTCACTTGAAAATCATGTACGTCTTTTTGACATCGTCGCAATATCAGAGGCACATGGTTGGGAACGAATTTGCAGAGGCCGATTCAAAGATTCAAAATTTGTTACAAGAAGAGGAATACAAATTCGACTAATGTGACTGGAAATCCCAAAGCAGGAGATCTGGTTTTGTACATCCGTAACCACTTATCGGTCGTGGTAGACATGGACTTCAGAATACCCAACTTTGGATCAAATTCCGAACATTCGAAATCGCTTGATTGGGATTCAAATTGTATAGTTATGGGTGATCTAAATGCTCACAATGTATTGTGGAATTGTCATAATATCAAAAGTAATGGTCAGTATCCATTAGATGCAGTCACTGGAAGTAATTTAACTATAGTAACTAGGGATACTTCAACTCTGTTGACCAATACAATTGTAAGTACTCTCATTTAGATTTATGCATGAACAATAGTGACTCGGCTGATCCAATCAATTATTGTCATAGAAGACCCTATGGGTCGCACCATTTCCCTCTTTGTTTAGATATTCGTCTTATCAGTCCAAGCTGAAATTATTGTCATGAATTTCATAAACGATTGCACAATGTTTCCACAGATTGGTCTGCAGTCCAATTCAATTATTATCATAATGTAGACTGTATGTTAGACGGAAGCTTTGATGGTTATAATACTTTTGAATAATATGATTCATTCGTCGAATTAATTAAAAAACCCTAGTGGAAATGACCCATATATGACCCATATATGCCTCATATATGACCCATATATGACCCATATATGGCCCATATATGGCCCATATATGGCCCATATACATAAGGGTATGAAAAAAGTCTCTCCTACGAGAATTGAACGCGGTTCGTTGGGATCGGACTCCATCCCCCTTTCACTGGAGCCACCGCCGGTCGCTTGAAAGAAGCGACTTCTTTCACGTATATGAACTCCGAATTGGTAGATCAACAATTGTGGATCACATATAAAACATATATGAGTTATTGCAGGTCAGATTCACAATGAGTTTCTCAATATTTTTAGAATAATTATTTTTGAATTCTTCGTTGAAAAATATGAAATATTTGTCAAATTTGTTTGTTTGCTCTTTTTTATTTTATTGTGTTCACCGGTTTACAACGTGTCAGAGCTTTTAGTTTTGACAAATCCAGTGCTGTTTAAATGCGTGTATCTCGAAAAGGTCTCAACACACAGAATTACTAATAAGGCATAAAAGTTGGGATTTTTTCTGAACTTTTCAAAAATTCGAGTGAAATTTTCTTTTCCAATTTGTGTCTAGTGGAATTCCTACGGTGGAAGTAAAAATGGTAGTTCATTCAAATCTCGACATTTTCAGCCCTTTGAGATCACCAGGAGTCCAAAAGCCCTTGTAAAAATGATTCATATATGGCCCATATATGAACTGTATTTGATTCATATATGGACTTGGTACGAATCATATATGGCCATATATAAATCATATGTAATTCATATATGTGGCATATATGACCATATAAGGACCAAACATGACCCATATATAGGGAACATAACGCCATATATGAAATGTATATGGCCCACATATGAATGTCTGAAATCATATATGGCCCATATATGAATTATATAGGGGTCATATATGAATCTGTGAAATCATATATGTACCATGTGTGGTCATATATGCCGCATATATGATTCATTTTTACAAGGGAGGCTCTAGGGGGAGTCTGTGGTTCCGTACCCTGATGAAAATTTTTGTCATAATTGCTCATAATTTCTCATTGTCCCAATTCATGGAGAAAATATGAGGAATCCTATTGTTCTTTCCCATATTTTCTCCATGAATTGGGACAATGAGAAATTATGAGAAATTATGACAAAAATTTTCGTCAGGGTAGCTTACAGTGCTTGTCGTGAATTTTAATTTGTGCTGCCTTCTGTTATCGTCAAAGACACCGAGATGTGAATTTTGCCGAGAAATCTGCAACAATATTTGAAAGACTGCGTGAATGACATCTGTCACTTTGGTTTGGGGTCCGAAAGACCCTGTGTAACCTTTACGTAAGTACTTGAAGTGTGACCTCAACGGGTTAATTTTTTCATTTGACAAACATGATCGATCTATGGTGCATCGCAATACTTTTGGTTCAGTTCTGAAAACGGTAGTTTTCTACGACATTCAAGACATATAAAATTACTCAATAACTTGAAATTGAGGGTCTGGATGCAATAACCGGGCAAGCGCTCGAACTCGTTTCAGGTGTGACACGGGAGACCAGCAGAACGAGAAAAAAAAAATTCGTCAAAATGAAAAATAAAAAATACAGCCTGTTAAAACTCCTTAAGACACACGTTTTCCTCATAGGAAAATCTCTTCTATCATCAATAGTTTGTGAGATAAAAATTGAAAATTTTTCATTTCCTCAAAATCAATACAATTCAAATTATATATTACGATTATTCAGCGAGAAATCATGGGAATGCAATAACCGGGCAAGCGCTCGAACTGAGGTGAAAGTATTGTCCAAGCTGTGGGAAAAATACTGGGAGATGGGTCTTGGAAAATCAATTCAAGTCTCCTGTTATGATTTTTTCTCATGATCGATAGTTTTTGAGAAAAAAAAATAAAAATTACCTATTGTTTTAGAACAAAAATCAATGTTTTTCAACATTGAACTCGTTCTGACTGTCATTTTTCAACGTATTAGGATGAATCTTACGTATTCTGATTCGTAAGACTTCTCCGAAGTCGACAATGTCGAAAAGATTTGTAAAAATTAATAACAAATTCATAAATTTTTTATTCGAAGTGAAAACGACGTTTTGCATGATTTGTCCATCGATGTTCGAAGGAGTTTTCCTAAAATTTTCAGATCAATCGAGCGAAAAATCTGGGAGTTATTGAACAATGTTGACGGTGCCGCGGTTCGCTTACCGTCACGGCAATGCTATGAGAGCCTGGATGCAATAACCGGGCAAGCGCTCGAACTGAGGTGAAAGTATTGTCCAAGCTGTGGGAAAAATACTGGGAGATGGGTCTTGGAAAATCTATTCAAGTCTCCTGTTATGATTCTTTCTCATGATCGATAGTTTTTGAGAAAAAAAAATAAAAATTACCTATTGTTTTAGAACAAAAATCAATGTTTTTCAACATTGAACTCGTTCTGACTGTCATTTTTCAACGTATTAGGATGAATCTTACGTATTCTGATTCGTAAGACTTCTCCGAAGTCGACAATGTCGAAAAGATTTGTAAAAATTAATAACAAATTCATAAATTTTTTATTCGAAGTGAAAACGACGTTTTGCATGATTTGCATTAAAAAAACGTGCAATTCTTTGCATCAAACGTTATGAACAATTCAATTGAATTTTCGCTCGATTGATCTGAAAATTTTAGGAAAACTCCTTCGAACATCGATGGACAATTTTGTCGCTTTGAGTTTTCTCAAATCGAAAATTCCCTCGACACTTTTTTCCGTGGAACCTAGCAAGCGCGTGTTCTCGAAAGCATTTGTTTATTATTAAATATTCATTGGATGATGAAATATTTTGACAACTTTCACTCACTAGTTGTCTTTGGGGGTCAATGATAAAGGCGTATACTGAATTTCCAGTCATTCCCATGACTTCTCGCCGAGTAATCGTAATATAGAATTTGAATTGTATTGATTTTGAGGAAATGAAAAATTTTCAATTTTCAGTTTTTATCTCACAAACTATTGATGATAGAAGAGATTTTCCTATGAGGAAAACGTGTGTCTTAAGGAGTTCTAACAGGCTATATTTTTTATTTCTCATTTTGACGAATTTTTTTTTTCTCATTCTGCTGGTCTCCCGTGTCACACCTGAAACGAGTTCGAGCGCTCGCCCGGTTATTGCATCCAGACCCTCAATTACACATCAATCCGTCCATGAAATGTCTTGTATCTATGCTGCTTCACAAATCTTGAAGAATCGAGCACGTGGAGCACTTATATTCACGCCCGTAACACTCCCGCAACAGATCCAAAAATTCGTGAGATTCTTGGTTCAAAATCAAAGCGCCCATAACATACCCGCACCAGACCTGTACGCATATATATGTCCGCACCAGGCCGCAACAGGTATGTACGTTTCTCCTGTTCTGAAACTATATAGACGTGGTGCAAGCATATCGCAAGAGGCTTTTTTCTCATCTCCATCAAATCAGTACAATTTTTCTGAATCTCTGATAATTTTGCAATTAGTGAAATTTCAGGATAAGAATAAAGTGAAATAAAAACTTTCTAAGGCTCAAACGTAAAAGTTGTAAGAGAAATCTTCCTCATACAAAAATTCGGTGTGTTACTGCTTTCAAACGTGCGCATATTCAAAGGAACCCAAACAACTCCGTGTGTATGACACAAATTATTTTTCCCAAAATTTATATTGGTTATGTAAAATATTGATTTCATACACACATGCATAGTCCACGGGAAATGCAACGCAATTTTTACACTGGAATATTTGTTTATGCGGAATAAAATCAACGATATACATTATCACTTTCACAGCACATTAGAGGTGAAATTGTAGAAAATTCACGATCGAAAAAAATTTTTTTTGTTATTCTGAACATTTTCACTGCATTTTGCGATATTCTCAAAAGCAACACGGCGACGGCGAACTGTCAAATCGTCTCACGTATTTACGAATTTCTTACAGGAAATAGAGGTAAAGCCCACACTGAGAGATATTCATTATCAAAAAATACTGGTTTTCCCATTAGTCGGAGGATATACTTGACATAACGATTTTATATACCTGCCTTGAGATCAAAAACAGTAATTTTTCATGCTCCGAAGTTTGAAAATTAAAACCAGAGAGAGATGAGAATTCATGTTGAATAACAGTAATCTTTTATCATACAAGTTGTAAACGAAAATTCTTAATTGATAACACTGATATGAATTGAAAACCATCCCATTTTCAAGATTGTTGCGTGGCTTCGGGGAAATAAGCCAGGTTTGTGATCACGAACAATGATGTTCGATGCCGGTGAGGATAAAATTTTTTTTTCGATTAAAATAACGCTATAAAAAATTACTGATATTCCCCATCAATTTGTAATCACATGTCAAGTATATCCCTCGTCTACTGACAAAAACCAGTAATTTTTAATGATAAATTCTTCTCAGTGCAGGTAAACACTGGGCAATCCCAGGTAAGCACAGTGGTATAATATTTTTTCGTATCAATTACTATTCCGCACAAACGTTTGGCGCAAAATAGCAATTGAGATGAAATTTGAAAAATATTACACCATAGTGCCTGGAAGTACGCCTTGAATATGAATCCAGCGGTGGAATCCGAGGGCGTATCCAGGGGAGGGGTCCAAGGGGTCCGGACCCCCCCCCCAAACCCATCATTTTTTCGTTTTTTATATATCTATATATTTCGTATATATAGATATACATCCTTAACATAGGCCCCTTCCAAAAAAAATTCTGGATACGCCCTTGGTGAAATCATTCTCGATTCATATATATAAAGAAGAATTCATACATACGTCAGACGATTTGACATTTCGTCACCGCCATGTTAAATTTGGAAATATCGTGAAATAAAGTTGGAGGTTGCGTTTTGGAGGAACCTAAACATTCTTTCTATGATCAGAATATCAAAGTTTTTTTCCATGATTATAAAGCTCTTCAAAAGTTCACACTGTAAAACAAAATATGTTGTAAAAGTGTTGTAACGTATATAATTGACATTACTTATCATAAAATACATTTCAGTATCAAAATTATGTCATACTTCTCGTGAACTATACTTTTTTGAATGACATAAAATTTTAACATAAACGTACGTAGAATTATAATCAAAACGATGTATCGGTAATTGACCGTTACACGTACAATTCGTTCATCATAATCAAAGATCGTTCTTTCTCTAAATAAATGGTCCTCTTCTTTTATAAATGAATAAAAATTTTGTCGATCAAATCTTATGTGGGATACCCAATAAACACACGCACGTTTTAAAAACGTCAAAAACAGTCAATAACCACACGTTGTGAATTAGTAATATTCTTGCGTTGATTCAACGTAAAAATGTCGCGGCAGATCACGTGTTTTTCAACCATAAAATAACGTCATATCAACGGTTTGAACATCGTTTAAAAGACGTCAGGTATTGACGTGTCCTAATGATGGGTTTAAAACGCGAAATGAATCCAACAAATTATTTTGAAAACTTTTCATTCAATATCAAGAACAATAGTATTTCTGAGTATGACAGAGTTTGGAAAGTATGCCACACTATTTACTATCTTGCTCTTTGTTGAAATTTTAACCTATGTTCGGTTTCGTTCGATATTTTCAGCAGAATATCTTCAATTGAAGTTCAAACACAAGGTATTATAAACACATTTTAAACGCGTGATTCAAACCCGTTCAAAACACGTTTTTTGAGGACGTCGTTTGATGGTTACTTTTGAATATTAGTTTAAATTACACGTCATCAAAACGTAATTTCTGGTCGTCTATTTCCCTATCAAATTTCAACTAAAAATCAACGTTATGAAATCAACGACTGACGTCCGTTTGACAGTCCAACGTTCTTTCAACGTTGAAATAACGTGTGTGCGTTGATTGGGTAATAACCAAACTAATCGATCTCAATTCAATCACATTTATGAAGGGTTCATGGGAAGTGTAATGTAATTTTTCCACGCGGAATAGTTTCATTTATATATACATATAAGTTCTATTACGATTAATCACGTGCAATATTGAAAAATTCCATCAATCGATGGATTATTTCGAAAACCTTGAAATTTTGAATATAATAAAAAATAATCAAATGTTCACTTTGAAACGCAGCTGCCACTTGCATCTTAAGATATTTTCAATATCAACATGGTGACGACGAAATGTCAAATCGTCTGGCGTATTCACGAATTTTTTACAGAGAATGAAAAGTGATTTCACCGCTACATTTATATTGATGGCGCAATCCAAAATAAGCACTATGGTGAAATATTTTTTAAATTTCACATCAATTGCTATTTTGCACAAAAGTTTGGAGCAAAGTTTTCCTCGCTTTAACTATACCTATGTGCTATCTGTGTGTACCTACACATTCACAGTTCTACTGTGCTCAAGGGCCCTTAAGTACGCATTGCAACAGTAATTTCGACATTTACGGGTCTGGTGCGGACCTGGTACAGCTCTATTGCATGCATGTTCTGGGCTTGGTGCGGTCTTGGTGCGGACACGTTCCGGGATTTATCGTCCATCGTCATTCACTGTGTGCGGGTTTAGTGCAGCTATGGTGCAATCGTGTTACGGGTGTACGGTTCGCCAAACGGCCTTGGTGCAAACGTGGTGCGGGCGTGATCATTTTTGTGTGCAGGAGTGTTGCAGATGTGGTGCAGGCATATACGGTACTGTTATGGGCGTGGTGCGGGTGCTTACAGTATTATTGCGGGTTCAGTACAGATGCGCCCGCAACACATCCGTAACAGTACCGTATATTTTCATTTCAGCGATTTAAAAATTTTAACTCGGGTGAGAGAAGAGATTATATAAACATCACCTAAACTCCAGTCATAGTTATTGAAAAGTATGATAATTGAGTGACACATGGGGATTTCAGATAAACGTTCCTTTCTTCTCAAATATAATCATCCCATATCTAATATACCACGCGATATTAAGAGAAAAAAAGATTATTTTATATACATTGGAGTATAAGCTACGCAATAAAATATTGCCCATCACTTTACAATATAGAGAAGTGTGTGAATCCGGTTGAACGAATGCTCACTAAGTAGTTTGGTAAAATTTCACCATTATGCCTGTCAAATATTTCGATCCCTATTCATTGAAATATAATGGTCTACTTTTTGATTTTTGCAGCATATTTGATCAACCAATATCATGCAGTAAGAAAGGTGAAATTCACATGGATTCAGTAATTGAATATCAATTTCAAAAGATCGATTTCCTAACACAAATAATAATAATTGCATTAATGTGACACAAGCGCTAGGACTCAAATCAATTTCTCGTGAATAATGTACGCCAAAATGCGTGAGTTTATCTAAAATATCTCTCCGTACAGCATTTTTTCAGTGTTTCAAATCATGTTCTAAAAACCCCTAGACAGCAATACAGTTCAGAGAGAATTCACATTCAATACTCTTTGGATTCTGAGGATTCATAAAGAATTCTATATGAATACAGGTGGGATTTTTGTGTTGTATGGGTTTTAAATGAACCTAATATTGCGTAATATGTAATGAAACAATTGGCTCAAGTTTCAATAAGATGTTACACCAACTTTATTCTTCCAGTACGTGATTGTCAAAGCAAAATTAAGCGAATCTTCCTTTGGCGAAATACTGTGGGAGGCTTCGTCTTCAAGTTATAAGCAAAATAAATTTCAACGAGAAAATTAAATTTTAAAATCAAGACTACCCTCTACTTTTGCCATAGATTGCATCTAAAATATGCAAAAAATTTATATACTACACTAAAACATTAAGAATATGCTGTCAGTTCAAAATGAAGATCTGAGAATGAGAGGGCAATATTCTTAAAGTTCAACACAAGTCGATGAGAAATGAATTAGAAGCACGCACTGCACGCACAAGCGTTGATCTAAAGTAGGTCGTAGTGGGGATGAGCGCAGATTTTAGTGAACTAGACAGTAATCAGTATTCAAAAGGTTACGAACCAATCACTGGAAAATACGAAAACAAGAATGTTCTTGAAAATTCACTAATGTTTCCAAAATACGCGTCGTAGACAATACATATTTATATACGATGGAGGTACGCACAACAAAGCTACATGAATATGTAATGTTTATATTGAACATTGCTCAGTAATTTGAGAAAAATAATTTCACAAGTAGGAATGAAAGCTACAAGGTATTCGAATATTTTACTTTTTGATGGAGTTATTATTCGTAGTTATGTGGCACTATTATTTCTCACATCATAAGACTACCAATTGATGAAGTGTTTACTGTAGTTTATGAGAAATATCGTTGTACATCCTTTTTGAATATCTAATGATTACAAAACTGAACGTATGATAATATTTATTGAACATTTTATTGAAGTTTTGCATAAGTTGGGTAAATTTGGATGAACTTATAAGATCTATTAATAATATTTCAGCAATTGATAAGTTTACTGAATAATATGAAAATCAATGCTGTATTTCACCAATCCATTTCTCTCAGTGCAGATCTCTCGAATGCCGTGGAGTAACATTTTCAAAAACGGAACGAAAATCATCGTTATGTTCCAGAAATTAGTTTTGCTTGTGGAATTTGAAAATCAAACGTATTCGAATTTGAATGAAATACTCTTTTCACTTCCATCGTCGAATTACGGCAAAATACGTCTTTGGAAAGAAATTTTCTTTTGACTTCGTGAAAAGTTGAGGCAAAATCATAAGTTCCATGCCTTGGTAATAATTTTTTTGTATTGAAAGCTTTCCAAGATACAGGCATTTGAAAAAAAGTGGGTTTCAGAGACCAAGAACTTCGACATATGTTGTAAACCTGAAATCATAATAGAATCAGAAAAAAAGAAACCAATGATACGTATCTCACATTTTTCAACAGACAATTCGGGATAACCATTTCAAAAATATTCATGAACTCTTGGAAAATCCGATATGAAATGATCCATACATAGCAAATAATTATACCAAATATGAATCATATATGTTTTTGACCGTTTCCTGCAAACATATATGTTTTTGACCTTTTCCTGCAAACATATATGTTGCGCGCGGTATGTTTTACATGTATCACTGATGAAGCTTCGGCCACATATATGGGGCATATATGGAGCATATACGGGACATATATGGGACATATATGGGACATATATGGGGCATATATGGTCATATATGTTTTGTGGGAATCATATATGGATCATATATGGGTCATATATGATTTATTCCCACTAGGGAATCTCTATGAGATGGTAATCAATGTTTGGAACTGAGATTGGATATGAATTCCGAATCTAAATGTGATGGGAGGAAGGATCCGGCCCCTTGATGGGACTCTGAGTGCGATAACATGGAAGAGCAAGTACACGGAAAGAAGAAAACAGCACTGGTTACTGTCCATAACAGCAATCAGTTGAAAAACAAATGAAAACACGCTTGGATGATAGAGGTTAGCGCGATCACAGTGATGTGCACTGCAGTTAAATTCGTCAATGCTGCTTGGACATTAATGGTTACTGGGAGACGCAGTAATGAGCGGCGTGAATTTGATTTTTCAGTATTTTCCAATGAATTACTGCGGTTCACAGTAACCATTGCTGTTTCCTTTTTTCCGTGTACTTGCCAAGCTCTGCAATGCCTATAACAATCCTATTTTGGGGGATATGGTAGAATGGGAGAAATATTATGCCAAAGCTAAGAGATTTTATAAAGATAAGGAATCTCAGTCTTTCAAATTGTATTGTGAATCGCTTCATAGATCTTCAAAGCCGTCTGAGATGAATAGAAAAGTTGAACGTTTCAAAAATCGCATCGATAGTCGCAACATTCCTGATAAATTTGAACATTTCTATTCGTCATTTTATGAAAATAAAGAGAAGGAAATTATTTCTAATTTATCAGCTTCAGGAGGTTCCGAAGGAAGCGTAATCGAATGCAACTGTGTCAATCACGATTCGTTATTCAATGCGCCTATTCATATGAAAGAGCTATTACAAGCTATGAGAGATTTGAAAGAGACGACTATAAGTGAAAGTGATCAAATTGATGATAAGATTATTCAGAGTCTTGCGAAAGCCTATTTGGGTCCACTCTTCAACATTTTCAACGACTTTTTCTTGTCAGGATGTATTCCAGATCAATTGAAGACTTATACTGCTTCCTTCATTGATAAACCAGGGTAGGTATAGGGGCATCAGACTGATAGCTCTTTCTCCTGCTATAGGTAAGGTATTCGAAAAAATTATGATTAAAAGGTCAATACACTGGATGGAAGAAGAGAGAATATTCATTCTTCTGCAGTTTGGTTTTTGTAGAGGACTTTCCTATCAAGATAGTTCAGCTATTTTGAGATCTTATATTGATATGGAAATGATGATAGATAGGAATTGTTTGGTTTCATTCATTGACATTAAGTCAGAATTCGACAAAGTTATTCCTTCTGAATTGTTAAATTTTCTCATCGAAAAGGGATGTGCTTCTAACATATGTAACTATTGACACCGTTGGTTGATTAACAGAAAATGTATCTTCAACCACAAAAATGGTACCAAAACTGAACGACTCTTCAATGAAGGTGTACGTCAGGGAGGAGCATTAAGCCCTACGCTTTTTGATGTATATATTAATTAAATATGTTCGGAGTTTGGACATAACGTTGCCTTGTTGCAGTTTGCAGATGACACAGCAATAGTAGTTAGAGGTGAAAGTAGCTCAATAAGAAAGAAAATAACATTAATCAAAGTTCTTCATCAAATTTTTTCCGACTCAAGTGGGTTGGGGTTGCAGTTATATTTGGAGAAAACTGTATACATGAACTTTCATCAGAAAGAGAATGGTCGAAACTGTTCGGGTTGTAAGGATATGATTTCCCTTCGTGGGAAGGACTTTATGACTTCTCCTGATCACAAATTCTTGAGCGTTCTCTTTGATAGTCATTTAGACTTTTCTAAACACTGAGAGAATGTGGAATATGAATGCTCTTCGTCGCTGAATTGTATTAACCCATTAAGACCCATGGCTAAACTAGCATACATATCAGGAGGGTGAATATCGGATATAGCACATTGGGGTAGCAGAAGATTTGAGGCGGAAAAAAAAGTTTGAAAAATAATTGTTTATAAAAAAATGGTTTGAACAATTTATTGAAAAATTGATCTTTAACGAGAACTGATAGCGCCATTCGATCGTACGGGAAAAATCACTGAAGGAACATACATCTTATTATTATAAATGTCATGTATTTTGTTATAAAAAAATTATAAACAATCCCTACAAATTGCATATCGCATAACCCATGACCAACCCAGCATAGATATCAAGAGGGAAATATCGGATATAGCACATTAGGGTAGCAGAAGATTTGAGGCGGAGAAAAAGTTTGAAAAAAAATTGTTTATAGAAAAATTGTTTAAACAATTTATTGAAAAATTGATTTCTAACGAGAACTGATAGCGCCATTCGTTTGTACGAGGAAAACCACTGAAGGAACATACATCACATTCTTACAAATGTTATGTATTTTGTTATAAAAGAATTATAAACGATTCCTACAAATTGCATACCGCATGACCCATGACCCAACCAGCATAGATACCAAAAGGGTGAATATCGGATACAGCACATTAGGGCAGCAGAAGATTTGAAGCGGACAAAAAGTTTGAAAAATAATTGTTTGTAAATGAATTGTTCAAACAATTTATTGAAAAATTGATTTTCAACGAGAACTGATAGCGCCATTCGATCGTACGGGAAAAATCACTGAAGGAACATACATCACATTATCACAAATGTCATGTATTTTGTTATAAAAAAATTATAAAAAATTCCTACAAATTGCATACCGCATAACCCATGACCCAACCAGCATGGATATCGAAAGGGTAAATATCGGATATAGCACATTACGGTAGCAGAAGATTTGAGGCGGAAAAGAAGTTTGAAAAATAATTGTTTGTAAATGAATTGTTCAAACAATTTATTGAAAAATTGATTTTCAACGAGAACTGATAGCGCCATTCGATCGTACGGGAAAAATCACTGAAGGAACATACATCACATTATTATAAACGTCATGTATTTTGTTATAAAAAAATTATAAACAATTCCTACAAATTGCATACCGCATAACCCATGACCCAACCAGCATAGATATCAAAGGGGTGATTATCGGATATAGCACATTAGGGTAGCAGAAGATTTGAGGCAGAAAAAGAGTTTGAAAAATAATTGTTTGTAAATAAATTGTTTGAATAATTTTGTCATAAACAATTATTTTTCAAACTTTTTTTCCACCTCGAATCTTCTGCCACCCTAATGCGCTATATCCGATATTTCCCCTCTTGATATCCATGCTGGTTTGGTTATGGGTTATGCGGTAAGCAATTTGTAGGAATTGTTTATAATTTTTTTATAACAAAATACATGACATTTATGATAATGTGATGTATGTTCCTTCAGTAATTTTCCCCGTACGATCGAATGACGCTATCAGTTCTCGTTGGAAATCAATTTCTCAATAAATTGTTGAAACAATTTTTTTATAAACAATTATTTTTCAAACTTCTTTTCCGCCTCAAACCTTCTGCTACCCTAATGTGCTATATCCGATATTCACCCTTCTGATATCTATGCTGGTTTAGCCATGAGCCTCCTTAATGGGTTAAAATCATGTGTAACACGTGTTGCATTAGTGATCCGATAACACTTGCAAACCTATACAGGGTGGTCCATTTGAAGTGATATAGTCAAATATCTCGGAAACTAGTGGAGATAGAAAAAAATGTTCCGGATAAAAAGTTTAGGGTTCCAAGGGGGAAGTATGATGCTGACCTTGAAAAATCCCTCAGAGGTCATTTTGAAGGTCATTTAGGGGTCAAGGTGGTTTTTTTAAAAGGGACCCCCATTGTTTTATCGTGGCATGGGGAAGCAGGTTCCAAACCCTCCACGAAACACTGGTCATGGACCCCTCTCCACTCATTATGGTGCAAGGTATGGACCGTCGAAGTTATTGATGAACTACTGTGAACGCTAGCCGGGAACAACGACGTGGACGTGGTAGTTCTCTGTTCCCTCCGGAGTGCTTGATTATTATGAGTCCCCTTGCCTCTCCAAGGGGTTCCAAAATTTGGAAGTTTTTTTGTCAATGAGGGAGGACATGATCGATCGCATCCGCACTGTTTGTGCCAACATACCAGGATTATGGATCCAGGCAGAGGGGGGTAATTTCGAGGAATCATTGTAACAGCATCAAGCACCCCTCATGTGAGAGGCAAGGGGACTCACGATAATCAAGCACTCCGGAGGGAACAGAGAACTACCACGTCCACGTCGTTGTTCCTGGGTAGCGCTAAGAGTAGTTCATCAATAACTTTGACGGTCCATACCTTGCACCCCAATGAGTGGAAAGGGGTCCATGACCAGTGTTTTGTAGAGGGTTTGAAACCAGCTTTCCCATGCCATGATAAAAAAATGGGGGTCCCATTCAAAAAAACCATATTGACCCCTAAATGCCCTTCAAAATGACCTCTGAGGGATTTTTCAAGGTCAGCATCATACTTCCCCCTTGGAATCCTAAACTTTTTATCTGGAACATGTTTTTCCATCTCCACTAGTTTCTGAGATATTTGACTATATCACTTCAAATGGAGCACCCTGTATAATACATACACTATATCAGGAAACTAAAATCGTTACTTCATATTATAGTAAATTAACCACTAGTCATGATCAAAAACGTTTTCTTATACAATCTTCCTTTGGTCTGTCAGCATAATTCTCTTTTTTATGTTCTCAGCGATGATCAAGCAGCTTGAACAAATCAAGAAAGACAGACCAAGGATTGGGATGATACACGTGAAAACAAGTACGACGACACCGATGTCATCTTTGCCATCAACATTTTCTTTATCTTCTTCAAGTTCACCCCCTGAACGTGTACGAATCGAAGGTGGCAGTCCTAGGAATAGTGATGGAGATTCCACGGATACTGGCGCTCAAAGTAACCGTGATCCTGGAAAATTTCGAAACGATAATGATGGTGAAAGTAGTTGCAACTATGAATGTGTGGCATTGCATGTGAGTCCGGATCTCGGTGAACGTGTGATGTTATCAGGTAGTCGAACTTTGTTGGATGAAGTTTTCCCAGAAACCACACAGGCAGTTATTGATGCAAGATTAGGAGTAACTTGGCACCAGCAAGATGCACGTTATGTCATTAGATTTCCTTTAAACGGTTTTATAAAATTGAATTCTGTACAAGCTATAACTAGACTATTAAATTCTGGTTTCCGCGTGGTTGCAAGCAACGGTGGTGGTGTGGAGAGTCAACAATTTTCTGAATATTTATTTGTCAGGCAATCGATAAATACTTGGCGTGTGAATGGATAGTAATCAGGAACATGAGATGTATATTTGAATCGATTCCTTATCCCACACAGCGGGAATCCTTTCGAAATTGAACAGGATTCTGAAATTCACTGTTCATATCAGTATTGAAATTCCGGCCGGAGCATTTTGGCATTCTCATGATACGGATTTAACTATTTTAGGGATAATTAAGAAAGCATGATTTGATTTGTAACAGTGGGTGTCTCTACGTCAGAATTGAATAATTATATCCAAATCGTGTACTGCTATGGATAAATATAGGAGATATTGTTCAATTTACTCCTACGTCCTTCGTTGAAATTATTCTCCATTATTCTCTCCTTTCATCCAGGGGGAAGCATCAGAATAATGAGGGGATCAACTATTGAAACTCTCGAATATCACTGATCAAAACACATGATGGTATATCGTCGGCAGCTGTGGCGAGAAAGATTCATCCGAACAAATTAGCAGTCAGTGAAATTATCGGAATACCGATAAATTACCGGTATACCGGTAATTTGATGATCTGATCGATCAAGACCGGTATACCGTGATTCCAGTAAATCAGTACCCACAAAAACTCCAAAAACGGGAAAAAATAACGCCAAGTACATGACAAAATGTAAATTTCTCACAATTACAATTGATAAAAAATTTTTGGAACAAAAACTGCACTCTGACCGGAATTCTACTCGAAGTGACAAATATACCACTTCAGAAAAAAAAAATGTGGGTTCAATAACAGCCACAAAGTACATTTGGCGATCCAAATAGTATGTGAACAATTTTTGGGATTTTGTAACTTCAATTTATCAAGAAAACATCCATAGTTGTTGGTAATTCTTCAAAAGACACCCTCATGGCAGCGTTCATTTGCCACAATGACTACAATCGTAATTTGATTGAGGATTGTGTCGAGTTCCAATTTCGATAAAGGGCCGGAATCCCCTTCACATATAATCTGCAACAAAAAAACAGAGGGGCAGGCTCCAGTTGACCAGAGGAGGAGGGAGAATTGTTCGCGAAATAATATCACCGGGAAGCTCGGCAGTGATAAAGGGGTGGGGAAAGGTTCGATCACACCACACTTGAAATCACTTTGAGTCAGTCAAACTTGAGTGAACTAACCAACCTTTTATGAACAAGAGGAATTAACGTGAAAGAAAACTGGAGTCTTCTAGTGAAACGGGAGCAGACAGTTGAGGAGACCGCGAGGAGTCAACATCCCCTATTCGAAACAAGTCTGCACCTAGCAGAATTGATTTTCAAAGCTCACACGCGCCAATCGAACTCCAAACAAGATTCACGGCGTAATACAAGGAGAAGGGAATTTTCGGTGGGTCTCGACGTTTTATTAATTGAAACTTCTGAGGGATCTCCCTAATAATCGCGGATCGATCACACTCAGGCACACGGCGTTAACGCCATCGGGAAAAATCTTTAAGTAAATCGGTTTCTTGGTGTTTCAATAACCTCGTTTTTCGTACGAGTTTCCCGACGAAGTTCACCCGCGGAAACCGAACACACACACCACTCGAGGGGCACACACTGGTGATCTATATTAATGATCGTCACTGAATCACAAACAAGAAATCATTAGGTTAACACCGGGATGCACACACCATCGATAATCAACCTCTCGGCATCCGCTTCATTTTTTGTTTGCAAATACAATACGTCGGTGCGTCACAGCATTCGAGACACGAGTGACGATCCCTCGCGTCGCCGGTGGCTTCCTTCGTATTCTCAACGATGGTAGCTGCGCGTAGCGAAACTCAGTTCACCATTTTCCGTCCAGCCCAGTGAGTGCTACTCTCTTCCCTCCACCGTCGAATTGAACAATCCCCGGCGTGCGCGTTACACCGGCTCCATGGCTGAACGGTTAAAGTACTAATTTTCAGATATGGATGTCCGGCAGGCTGGGGGTTCGAATCCCTGACTGATCAATCCGCCTTTCTCCGTAACGGTAATGCCGCGAAAGGGGAAATGGCGGTTGGTGCGCCAACCAGAGTTTATCCCGAAAGCGCTACCACCGTAATAGGGGAACGACAGTTGATAAGTCAGGGAATCTTACCCCTGCCGCGTAGGTTAGGTTGGAAGTACGCCCCCCCCCCCCCCGGTCCAATTGGCCTTGGCAGCGTTGAGAGACCGGGTAAACGAAAACTGAATAAAAAAAATCCCCGGCGTGCGCGTTGTATCGTCCTCCGTCACCTACCATCACGCGTGAGCCCTTCACAAAATTTCCTTACACTAGTGGGCACAAAAATATTTGAGCATCCCCAGGATGCATACATCAATCTTTATGATATGATATGTGAACAACTTGAATGAAATGAAAAACAATGCAGCATTTACCAAAGCTACACTTTGATCCCAAACCCGACTAAATAGAGATGCCAACGATTAATCAAATGATACCGGTAATCGATTATTTAGATTCGATTACACTATTTGACAAAATAAAAAAAATTTTTGTACATCTGATGAGACTGATTTTTCCTGATGCATTTTGGCTCCCTTAACTCAAAAATCACAGTAGAAACTTTTTTATGGATAAATTTTCGAAATATGAATTTTTGAAGTTGAAAAAAATTTTTTTCCATCGAAGTTTCACTATTAAAGGTATATCTCAGTTCAGGAGCGATTAATCTAATCGTGGCAGGTGTCAAAATGGACAAAATCGAACTGCCAACAAGAATCAACGTCACTATTTTCGGTTACTCAAGTAGTTTAAGTGCAATGAATCGAAATATTTGGGGAAAGTACTGTTTTTCGACAAAAATAGAGGTAAAAAAGTTACATTTTTGCCAAGGAAGAATAGAAAACGTGGGAATATACCCCGTATCAAATTTTCAGATGACTTCTGATGCCCAGGTTATATCCATGCATTGGAATAAAAATGATTCATATCAATCAAACTTGAGTATAAGCTATGAATAAACTCAAACTCTCAGAATGAAGAAAACGTTGTATTTCGGCACTTGTACATAAATGAACGTAACTTCTGTAATTTTTCATGGATTTCCTTTCACAAATACATCATTCTCTTCGTGGAAGAGCGCACTTCACGGACAAAATTTGATACGGGGTATATTCCCACGTTTTCTATTCTTCCTTGGCAAAAATGTAACTTTTTTACCTCTATTTTTGTCGAAAAACAGTACTTTTTATTAGATTAGATTAGATTAATCGCTCCTGACCTGAGATATACCTTTAATAGTGAAACTTCGATGGAAAAAAATTTTTTTCAACTTCAAAAATTCATATTTCGAAAATTTATCCATAAAAAAGTTTCTACTGTGATTTTTGAGTTCAGGGAGCCAAAATGCATCAGGAAAAATCAGTCTCATCAGATGTACAAAAATTTTTTTTATTTTGTCAAATAGTGTAATCGAATCTAAATAATCGATTACCGGTATCATTTGATTAATCGTTGGCATCTCTATTTAGTCGGGTTTGGGATCAAAGTGTAGCTTTGGTGAATGCGGCATTGTTTTCCATTTCATTCAAGTTATTCACATATCATATCATAAAGATTGATGTATGCATCTTGGGGATGCTCAAATATTTTTGTGCATACTAGTATAAGGAAATTTTGTAAAGGGCTGACGTGTGATGGTAGATGACGGAGGACGATACAACGCGCACGATTTTGTCAATTTAGACACCTGCCACGATTAGATTAATCGCTTCTGACTTGAGATATACCTTTAATAGTGAAACTTCGAAGGAAAAAAATTTTTTTCAACTTCAAAAATTCGTATTTCGAAAACTTATCCATAAAAAAAGCTCTTACTGTGATTTTTGAGTTCAGGGAGCCAAAATGCATCAGAAAAAATCAGTGACGTCGAATGTACACAATGGCTGTAAATTAGTGTTATTCGATTAATCATATGATATTTTCGGTTTCGATTAATTTATTGAATTATCGATTTATAGGCGAATGATCGATTGATTAATTATTTTTGAAAAAAAATATTCCACGCACCCTTATCCTTCAAAGTCAGTTAGTTCGATTTTTTTTGATTGGTTCAGAACTATTGCTAGTGGAACCACTAAACATCACTACTTTTTGACGGACTAAGAAAACTCGGGCTATCAGGCTGCCGGAACAACAGTAGTGCCAATAAGAGTATGCAGATCTGATGAACTATTGTTTCATTGGACGCGGTTAAAACACACGGAAAAAATAAGTAGTCCAAATTTTTGTTGACTAGTATGCCAATTTTGGACGTAGCACAAGTTTGAAAAGAATTCGTATACTGGATTTTGATAATTCGTTAACTGTGTTCACTATTCGAACAATGGAATCCACTTTTTATTTTCATCATCGAAATAATGGAAAGAGTCAACGAATTATTAAAATCCAGTGTACGAATTCTTCTCCAAATTGTGCTCCGTCCAAAAGTGACATACTAGTCAACGAAAATTTGGATTACTGATTTTCTCCGTGCAGTATTGAGATGGAATCATCCAATCGTAATTTCATCATCCTCTTGTAGAGACGGTATTTTTCCGTTGAGTGATCTCTTCCTATGGTTTGATTCTATTTTAATCCCATTTCAAGTCTGATGAAGTGTCAGTATGATGTTTGCGTATCCAATCGCACTAAAGAACATGAGAGAACTTGAAATCACTGTGATGATTAGAAGATTAGAATGGAGGGGTATTCAAAACCATATGAGTCCATTTTTACATAAATTATAATTAAATGCAAAGTATAGCATGAAAAATTAATCCTACAGTGTATAGTCAAGAACTAAAAGTAAGTACAATAATCTATCCAAATACAAATATTTGTGAACGAAAAAAATGATTGGATCATATTTTTTTTTCATTTTGAGTATTCAGAAACGTTCTAATTGGATAAATGAGTTTATTCACTTGTGTTTGTTGAATGTATACCGTAAAATTCCGTCATGTAAAAATGAATTCATGTGATTCTAAATTTCCTCCCAGTCCCAACCGTTTTGCTCAATATGCAAATGGCTACTTAGAGTTCTCTATTACGTTCAATTCACCACAAAAGTTGTGTGTTGCGAAGTCCTGTATCTCCCATCCACCGTATAGTAGAGATCAGTGATTCTGGTTGATTCAATTATCACATTTGATTTGAGCAATTCAATCAGAAGATGAAATTTCCACGACCCAACAGCTGTATCAACAATTTTGGAAAAACTTCGATTGGGAATGGTTCATGCAGAACAGATAACAAAAGATACGGAAAGTCTGATCGAATCTTCTGAATCAAGCTTAGAGGAGACTGAAGGAGGATTTGATTTGTGGGCCCATCATAGGACTTTGATCTATAAAAACCGCACAACTGGAGACTCGGACTAAGTAAAACAGCCGCAAGACGAATTGAATTTTCATTTTAACAGTCCTGTATTAGGCTTGAAACAAGACCCTATTACCGCATGGGAAGGGATGGAAGTACGTATCCGGAAGTTTATAATCTCGCAAAAAAATATTGTTATCTATTGGGAACATCTGTACCATCTGAGCAACTTTTTCCTGAAGCAGGTGCAACAATCACAGAAAAAAGAAACAGACTAAGAACAAAAAGATTATCTAAATTACGCTTTTTAAATTCATGGTTTAAAAATGAATAATACAGTAACAACAATGACAGTGAGAAACAGATTCAATATGTTTTATTTTTAGAGGAATCTGTGTTTCAATTCCTTTTCTACACAACGCATTTATTTCATCAAACAATTTAATGCTTGATTATTGATATTAGTTCAACGGCTGTTAGATCATTTCGATTTGTAATTTTTATTTGTTAAAATATTATTATCAACATTATGTAGATATTATGATTTAAAAAACAATTTATGAATGAAGTCCCTCTATCTTATATGTATGTAATGCATTATAAATCTCATCCGTAAGTACAATAATTGTCGCAAACAACATGGGGATAAAGAAAATTTCTAATACCGATTATAATCAAATAATCGATTTTATTTCTCCGATTATAATCAGCAATCGATTATCATATTTCGATTCATCACATGATACTATAATCGATTGTTCGAGTACGAATTGCCATCACTACGACTAAGTAGATGGAATATTCGACGATAGAAAATGAATGTTTGCGAAGTTTCCACTTGACATCGATCTACAATACCATCCGTAACAATAGCTATGTCTCTCAGAGATCGATTCAATAATAGGAATCTTTGACGCACTTTTTATTACTATTTACACGTACTTTTGATCACCATTTACCGGTAATCCGAATCGGGGATACCCCCAAGTCTTCATTCAGTGTGCGACCAACGGTGTACTAACTTATTTCTGCCTGTGTTCAAGAAACGAGATTACCTTGATGCGAGTCAACCCATGACAGGAGGGAAGATTTTCCTAAGATATCTATAAAACATCGGTTTTTGATACTAGATATTCTGGCCCAAGCCATCGAAGGGCGTATCCATAGGCTTGCTACCTTAGTATCAATCTGATAGCGCGACAGTTATGCCTCGTAGGACGTCGTGGTCGGACGTTCCAGGATAGAAAAGTCCATTCATTAATTCAACCCTGGATCAGTGTCGAATTCGAACTCCAATCCTTCTCTGGTTGATCCCAAGAAAATCTCGTAATCTTTTTCCGTGTTATGTCGATCTCTTGTTTCTATCGTCAATCTCCATAAAGAATCAGAATAACATTCCGACCCAATTCATCTTATTCTATTCGATGGATTATGTGTTTGCTCCGAGGAAATGCCAGACGACTCGTATATCGAATGCTTTTGTTTCTACTCGACATGTAAATAGCCAGTGTTGACGGTCCATGTATGCAAACCCCTTTCATCTTTTCCTTTCTTTTTGTACGTGCATTCGTCACGTTGTGAGGTGACAGGTGCACGTCCTTATCTTGAAAACATGTATGAAGCGAAATAGAACAGAAATTAGGTTAATTCATTTATTACACTAGGACTCTGAGTTATTCCAAACCAGACATGTTGGTCGGTTCAAATATGTTTTGGAATCTGCGTCGATGCGGAATACTTGGCATGGCCGATAGCAGGAGTTCTCAATTTAGATTATATCGAAAAAAATTTCTTAAGGGCATCAAGATAGGAACTCGGATAATATGATTCCACAAAATTATCATCGGCTGCGCCAAGTATTCCGCATCGACGTGGATTTCAGAATATATCTGAGGCAACCAACACGTTTGGTTTGGAATAACTCAGAGTTCTGGTGTAGAAAATGGATTAACCCAATGCCTGTTCCATTTTTCTTCATACATGTTCTCAAGATAAGGGAGTTTTTTTAGGAATCACAAACTACTAAGAATGTATTTTTCACAGATTGAAATTGCAATATCCCAAAAATTGTTCACATACTATTTGGATCGCAAAATGTACTTGGTAGCTGTTATTAGTTTCACACTGTTTTTTCGAATGGTATATGGGCCACTTCAAGCATAATTCTGGCCAGAGTGAAGTTTTTGTCTCAAAAATTTGTTGTCGATTGTTACTGTGAGAGATTTACATTTTTTCATGGACTTGGCGTTATTTTTCTCACATTCTTGAAGTTTTGTGGGGATTTTACTAATTTTTATATATATTGTTCACTCATCCAGATTATCTCATTCCTCTATTTTGTGGGAATCGAAATATTGAAAAAATAAATTACTAAATAAACTACTTAATAAACTATCTGAAATCTGATCTACTGCTTCGACCAATATTCCTACTCGTTTTTCTACATGCTTATTCTGTTATTCATCAATTCCGAATTATAGCGAACAGGAATAGATCTTGGATTCATCTTGGTCGAGGAACTGACAAGAGATACCCCCAGGGAAGAATTATTTAAATTCTGCAACTAGTTTCAAGTGAGAGGGGTAAGGTTTGAATGACTATATTGTTTGTGAAGTTTCTGGAATCTATGGGGTATATCATTAATCATTATCCTCACAGTTAATCATTCACAATTTCTGTACATACAGGAGTATAGCAGATATCCTACAGTTTTCAGTGTCAAATGCTTTGATGTTGATGTTTCCTTCATGATTTCCAGACAATAGCAAAGCAGATTATATAGTGGGGTGGAGCGAATTCAGTCAATGTTCGAATTTAAATATCCAATAGTGCGGAAAAGGTGCCTTCCACCATCGGTATTCAGTGTGCAAACGCGCAATTTAGTCAGTCAATTCCTTTTACTGCCCCAAACGTGTTGAAATTTGTAAATTTGGTGACAAATATCATTCTTAAATGGTGTTTTCAAAATGCATGTTTTCGGATTCTAATGCTCCAACTTCTTTCTAGGGGTGGAAGGAAGTGACTTACACTATTCTCCTTGCTCAGTGATAGATTGCAATGATAACATACATTGTGTCACTTGAATAATTGAATGCGAGGTGCAAGAGTAGGAAGTAGGAAGTCGCGATGCTTTTGTTTTTATTCGCTCTGAGACCCAATAGCATGTGGGGAAACACTTCAAAGCCACTGTATATTTTGCAGCAAATACAGCATCGCCTTGCAAATCGTTTTTATATCAACATTTCTCATATTATTTCCACAAGCGAGATTTTATAAAAACGCATGTGTTCAGATGTAATGTTAGAGCACCATAGAAGTTTGTAAAAACCTCCTAAGTCCTAAGTCACCTGTGAGTCACTTCCTTTCACCCCCAGAAAGGAGTTGAAGCATTGGAATCCTAAAACATGCATCTCGAAAACACCATGTAATAATTATATTTATCACCAAATTTACAAATTTTCAAAACGTTTGGGGCAGTAAAAGGAATTGACTGACCAAATTGCGCTTTTGCACACTGAATACCGATAGTAGATGGCACCTTTTCCGCACTATCGAATATTCAAATTCGAACATTGACTAAATTCGCTTCACCCTATTATATAGGGTCTTCTCGAGAAGAACCAAAAGCATGAAACAATAATCTCTATATAGAAATTACTCGAGACGAACTTGTATTTCAGTCTGACCAAAGGGACTGGCAATGCGACGTGTGTTAAAATTTCCTGGATAAATTATTGTGTCTCCATAATAGTACGCTCAAGATGTCAAGAAACAAAACTGTTTTATAATTTCAATTTAGACGGCTTCTGAATACATTGTGACTTGAAGCCTTGATTTTAGATATACCAGGTGTAGAAGTATGAAACCGGAATTTTTTGTACATTGAAACCTCGTTTATTTCAACTCTCGGAAATGTGACAGTCTCGTTCATTTCAAGCCGAAAGAGGCTCCCACCATTAGCATAAACTCAAGACGGGTTCATATAACCGTCTCTTGATTGAACGACACTGATCGTTACTGGAAACGCGCCTTGCGACCGTTCAGAAGTGGGGGAAAGAGCAGAAGTTTGGCGTTGAAATAAAAGGGGTGTTTGAGTTGAAACAAACGAGATCTTACTGTGAAAATCACACGTTTATTGTTTGGAAATAATGAAAAATATTTTATTCGAAATAATCTGCATTGCTGAAAAACAGTTCCTCTTCTGAAGCGAATTAGTTATCGAGCCATTCTCCTACATTTTCATACGAATTGAAGCGTTGTTACAATTACATTCATTACAATTGCAAATAAGCGTAATTGTATTCGATTGTATTGAAGCGTTGTTACTCAGCGAGAGCGTGTCCCATTGGCGCAAATGAATGATAATCGGACTGAGCCAAGTCTGGAGAATGAGCCGCATGCATTTTCTTTGATTTGATCGAGAACTTCAATAGCTGATGCATGATGTTTTATTTGACACTTCCGATTTAAATTCTCAGACATTTTTGTTGATGGAACGGGAAAATCTTCATTTATATCGAAAGTTTCCTCCTCGTTAATTTCAAGGCGTGCACTTGGCGAATATCACCCCACCTATGGAACATTCATCGTTTATTCTTAAAACTCACTCTTCGGCAGTGCAATATGATATATTCTCAAAGACCCGAAGAAGGCATAAAAATTAGAGTATAGGAACAACCTTTCAGAAGGATCAGAAGATCGATAATTATAAATACCACAAATTGTTTAATATCATTCTGTACATTTATGTATCAATAATTCAATTTTGTAAATAATCAGAGTACTATAACTTGTACAAAGAAAGTCACTACTTACACTTACTTTTACCAGTTACAGTATCCGCGTTTCCATAAAAATTGATTATCAATAAAAAGAAATTTAGTGGGTCCAAGATGACAAATTGGTATGACTAATTATTACAATAATGTTCTAATAAAGTATGACGTGTTTTCTTCAACCGTGTGTCGTGAATCAATTATTCATTTGGAGGGGGTAATCTAGATGGTTGTATTAAGCAATGTGGTAGGCAAAATTGAGAAAATAAATTTGATAATTACTTTTTTCATAAAACAATACACTGAAAATCGATGGTGTGATCGTCACGCACTCAAGGTACGATACGTACACACTTGGAACTCTGTACCTTGGGGAAATTTCTTCGTCCCATTTTTAAACCTATATGATTTTGAAGCTAAGGAATCAAGCTTTCGATTTATCAAGGTTTCATCAATATCAAAAGGGGCGCAGTGACCGAAAAATGCGAAAATACTTTTAAAAATCGAATTTCTATGTGAAATATTCCTTCTGCATGAATGAAAGTATTTTTATCGTAAAATTTAGAAAGAATCCTAAAAATATCAATGATAACATATTTTCATTAAATGGAATTAATGAGGATGATGATTTTTCGAAAAAACGCAGATCATAAAAATTTTGAAAATTTAAACCCCTGTACCACGAAAACCTGACTTCCTAGAAACCTGGTGTTGACACAATTTGAAGAGGGTCACTAGTACAACAAATTCATGGAATTTCATCAACATTGATGGGATTGAAATTTTCAGGTGGGAACACTTGGCGAACTTTACCCCATATACTGAAAAGTTTTAATTTCAAGAGCAATGCATGCAAAGATGTGTGTTATTGAATTTTCATTCATAAACAGTGAAGGGTTTAGCTAGTTATAATAAAAGAGTCTTGAAGGACCATTCAATTGAGCTAAGACAAGAACAGATATGTATTACATAACCGTCTATACAAGGTAGTCGTCGCGGTACCTGATGAAGGGTCTCGCAACTGGGAAGGGAAAGGAGATATAGATCGAAAAATTCGTTCAATACAGTGTATGAAGATTTGTTGAGTTTGATTTGTACATTGGAAGCATTGGGTCTTTCTTCTGAAGTTGTTGGATTCTTGTGACATGAATTTGTAAGTACTTATTTGCTTCATGAGGATTATTCGATTGCAGAAAGGTATGATATTATGAAAATTCAAATTCGGGATGAATTTTTGAAACAATTTTGAAGTAGTAAATTTCAGTAAAATTCTGGAACGATCTCTGATGATGTGTCCATTTCCTCATGATAATTGATTGTGAAATTTGAAACGGACATTGATAAGGAATTAGGATATGGGAGCTGTGAACTCATAGGAGAATTCGAAATAGGAAGAGTTGGAAAACAAGGTTTATCATACGAAATGTCTCGGTGTAGTTTTCATGAAACGACTTAATAGTAGTTCTCTTCGTACACTTCAACAACTTAACAACGGTTTACAGTTCTCGCTCTAGGAACAATAAAACACTATCGCGTAACCGAAAATGCAGAATTCACGTATCTGAATAAGAATTAGAAAACACGAGGGTGTTATGTAACGAGTTTTTCCGTAGGTGAAAGACGAAAAATCTCGTTATATACGTAAAAGGGAATAGAGCACTTTCCCAACCGGAGTGGCTCGATTGGAAAAGCGAGTGGGTACCCGCTCCTGGTTTTAAGCTCTCGATAAGATATAGATTCTCTTATCTTGCACCCCCAGTGTAGTGGTTAAGGTTAACGTGAAAGAAATTTAGATGCGGGGAATTCGTTTAACAAATACTTCATTCCGTTCAAAGAAACTATGGAAAACATGAAAACAGATATGATTTTGTTTATAAACCTTTCTATGAGAAATTTCGAAAAGGATCTGAATGTACAATGAGTAAATCAGATATAATTTTGATTTACTGATATTTCTACAAGAGTTCTTGGGAAGAACTCGTAATGTACAAAGAGTAGACCTGATATAATTTTCATTACAGATATTTCTACGAGAGTTTCCGAAAAGAAACTCGTAATGTACAAAAAGTGAAAAACCAGATATATGTTTATTACAGATATTTCTACGAGAGTTTTCGAAAAGAAACTCGTAATGTACAAGGAGTGGAAAACCAGATATATGTTTATTACCGATATTTCTACGAGAGTTTTCGAAAAGAAACTCGTGATGTACAAAGATTGAACAGATATAATTCGATCACGGATGTTTCTACGAGAGTTTTCGAAAAGAAACTCGTAATGTACAATGAGTGAAAAACCAGATATATGTTTATTACCGGTATTTCTACGAGAGTTTTCGAAAAGAAACTCGTAATGTATAAAGAGTGAAAAAAGAAAGAAGATCCCTTTGAGTCGTGTTTACAGTGTGTATAGAGGAGGAGGAAGAGAGAACTCATATTTTTTTCTCTTTTGCTCTTGACTCACCGTGGTGGAAAAGAAGAGTACACGTTAGGTACTTCTTTTCGAACAAAAAGAAAACGAGGTGATGGTTGCTTCTGGTGGTCCTCCTGTCTCTCTCTCTCTCTCTCTCTCTTTCGGAGACAGAGAATCTGAAACTACAACGCTCCTTTAATGCTTGCGTCCGTTTCATTTTCAATGTTAAGCGAGATGAACACATAACTCCCTATTTTCTGAGGTTACGTTGGTTGAAGTTGAAGGAACGACGTGAATACTTCCTTGGTTCATCTGTATATCAGATGTTGAGAATACGATTACCGTCATCTCTCTGTAAACGTTTCAAATTCACCTATCAACCTTCGATACTAGATCTGATCGTAACGCTCTAGTTATCCCCCTCCATCGTACCTGAACGGATGGGAAATCATTTACGATTTCGGCTGCAAGACTTTGGAACTCACTCCCAACCCACATTCGGAATCAGCCAACTCTTGCTCCCTTCAAAAGAGATCTACATCATCTTCTCATTAGTAGATACTCTTGATTGGGTCAATAACTCGAATGATGATTCTATGTTTGAATTATGAATGGTAGTATAAAATGGAATGAATTATTTAGATCTAGAGAGCATGTAAAGTGAATTTATTGGCTTTTAATTAGTTTTATAAGTTCTTTTTATTGTTGCTAGTTATTTAGAACCGCTGTACAATACTATACTGTATTTGCCCCATAGGTTTACCTAGGGCATAATAATAAACTTATCTATCTATCTATCTCTCGGACGAAGATTGAAGACGTGCTGGTTCACGATTAGTTTTTAACGCGATTTGAATGCCAAAATTAGTTAATTACACTGAATTTCACTGATTTTATTGTAACAAGAAAAAATGATTCTATTCGCGAAACTCGGTTGGACTATAGACTTATTCTACAAAGTCACGTTTCACCAAGTTTCAATCGTGACTAAGGCAAAGGAAATAATTTGAGAAAACGTTGCGTTGGAGAAAGATTTTTGAACATGAATTTCTCACAAAAGACTCCGTGGAACCTTTCAAAGGGACAGACTTTTACGATTTATTGCAAACTTGAAGTATTTAATCGTCAACTTGGCTTCAATCGTATCTTCGTTTCTACCCTCTTGCGGAAAAGGACGGACTTGTCTTCGGGTATGGAAATCGGCTATTCAACAAAACTTTCGCGTAACGAATCTCCCGATTTTTCCATTGTCCGTCCTATTTACGTGTTCTTCATCCGGGTGATGGAACACGCCAGATCCTGGCAAGAGGGGTTTTTCTGCCGACTCAACTGCCTGATCAGCAGTGATTAATCAATTCGGTATTTGGGAAGAGAGAGAGACACGGGCACTCGGGTACCGTGAACAAAGACAGCGAATCCGCGGGCGTTGAACTTTGGTTCCGCGTTGGTATGTTTCCTCACGGTGCCTCGAAAATATGCATCGATGTGGACATCGATGCGAGCTCTGATCTAGCTTTCTTTCTTCCTGCTCAGCGTTTTGTTTGAGCGTACGTTTTTTTCTTACATATTATGGGTCGATATACATATATTTAAACATATATTCCAAATAATGTTTGGGATCTGACTTCCCTTTGATTTGAAATAGTCCACGTACGGGAATACAGGCGGGAATAGGGATTATTCTTCTGTACTCCAGGAGCGAAATTCATCGTCACGTAACATCTTCCCGCTTGAAACCGGGAATGGGGTGCGAAAGACAATCCAGTGCACGGTCCCAGTTTCGAAAGGTGACGTGGAATTTCTCTCCTTCGTGGTTAATTCATGACCCTCGCTTTTTTTTCTATATATAACTCTAAAATGTGGAGGTGAGTATTATTCGTGTTTTGTTGTGAAGGCAGCTTCGTCTGTTAGTGCAGATCCAACGATGCGATTGGCGGGGCGCGGGCCAGAGGTTGATTTGGCGGACAGATGGCCTTTATTTGCACCGGCGTCGGTGGTGGCGCCGACCGTGCTGCTGGCGGCGTTATACTGGGTATTTCGTGGATGATCGCAATTTCGGGCCTTTTGACGAACCTTTTCCGGGGCTGTTGGTATGCTGTGTCGGCACTCCTCTCACAGCGTTTTCTGTAGATGACGTAGGCAATGATTTCGAGCGTTAGGGCCATCGTTAGGGATGGCACTCCGTACAGGGCCACGCGGGATTCGAATAAGCTCCGATGGTGCCTTTGTATATTTCGGGCCTCTGTTTCGATTTCCCCCAGGGTTGCTTCATCCTTTCCGCTGTCCCAGTCGTTGGCGGTGTCATCTTCGAGCCTTGGTGGTGACAGATTATCCAGTGCTATGGTATGTTCTGGGGTGAAGTTTCGGATCAGCAGGCTCAAGTTTGGAGCCTGCGGTGGCTGGTATCGGATGATGCTTGAGGAATTCATAAAGTCTTTGGCAGTCATGATGGTTGATCCAGTAGAAGCGGTGCAGCCCGCGTGTAGCTGTAGAATGCCGATCTCCTGTATTATCGCCTTGCCCATGGGGTGGTTCGGGCAGTGTATGTCTATTCCTTCGGACCGGCCAGCGGAGAAAAGCCATCCCATTCCGGATTTGAGTTCAGCCCAGTACGTATCTGGCGTTTGGGAAATCTTCACGGTGCACAGCTTCCAAGGGTTTGATGTTGGCCGACTTAGTAGTTCCGTTTCGCAGGTTGGCCTAGCAGTGGTGGATCGCAGGAGAGTGGGTCCGCAAATGTACGTGGCTCCTCTGACCCTGCAGTTACTCAGATATGCGGCTGTGGGCGTGAAATAGAGCATCAGCTTGGCCTCCACGGCCACATACGGGACCTGAGGCTCCACGTAGGCGACCACTGTCCGGTCTGGGCCGAAGCTTTGATTGACCGGGCATCTATACGGCCTATATAGCTGGTAGACGTTTCTTTCCAAGAGCGGGAAAACAAAATAAAAAAAGGATCCCACGCTGACTTCTCCACGTCACAGGAGCATGGGGGAGAGTATTAGTGTTTTTGTGTGTGTGTGTGTTTGACAGAACGCTTGTACCAGAGAGAAATAGCAGAGATTGCCAACGCGATGCCAAAAATCATGGCGCGTATCACGTTTTTTTTTGTTCATGAAAAGAAATGCATGATTGATTGAATAGAATTTTTTTTTTCTCCAAGCCAAACAGCATGGAGAGATATACGAGAAACGTGATACTGCCAATCAGGAACTGGATCCTGATTTTCCCATCTCGTCAGTAATTTTTCTCAACTCATCCCTGCTGGTATTGAGACCGCTAGAACCTCAACATACATGCGTATATACATACATATATATACACATATATACACATATACATACATTATAGGTACATACATATATACATATACGCACACATACATATACATATCTACATGAAGCAAATCTCTATTCCCGTGATGGGATAGATCTTTATATTGATGTTGTTCCAGGGATGAGAATATATATTAGGTGTACAAATAAGTTTCCGCGGTTTTTTATAAAAAATTAGGAATTTATTGTAAAGGAAAAGTACATTACGTTTCATTCAAAGTATTTTCCATCATTTGCCACTACTTTTCCCCATCTTTCTGGCAACATTCGGATACCCCGTCGAAAAAACTCTTCATCTTTTGACGCTATCCACAAATCTACCCAATTTTTGGTGTCTTCATATGATGTGGAGCGCTGCTCAGACAGACCATGTGCCATCGACCGGAACAGGTGATAATCAGAAGGGGCTGAGTCTGGTGAATACGGCGGGTGGGGTAAAACTTCCCAGTTGAGTGTTTCCAAGTATGTTTTTACCGGCGCCGCAACATGTGGACGAGCATTATCGTGTAAAAGAATAATTTTGTCGTGTCTGGAGTAGTAATGGGCGCGTTTTTCCTTAAGTGCCCGACTCAATTTCATCAATTGTGTTCGGTAGAGAGCTCCAGTAATGGTTTCGCTTGGTTTCAGCAATTCATAATACACGACACCAAGCTGATCCCACCAAATACACAGCATGAGTTTTTTTCCATGAATATTCGGCTTAGCTGTCGACGTTGATGGTTCGCCGGGCTTAACCCATGACTTTCTCTTCGTTGGATTATCGTAGTGAATCCATTTTTCGTCACCAGTGACTATACGATGCAAAAAACTCTTTTTTTTATTCCTGGCAAGCAGCATTTCACTCATGCATAATCGGCGTTCAACGTCTCTCGGCTTTAGTTCATATGGAACCCAATTTCCTTGTTTTTGAATCATTCCTAACGATTTTAAACGATGTGAAATTGCTTGTTGAGTCACTTGTAGAGTAAGTGCAAGTTCTTTTTGCGTTTGGGACGAATCTTCCTCCAATAGTACTTCTAATTCCATGTCTTCGTACACTTTCGGCCTTCCACTGCGTTCTTTGTCTTTAACGTCAAACTCACCGTTCTTAAACTTTTGAAACCATTCCTGACAACTCCTCTCACTTAAAGCAGCTTCACCATATGCTTCTAGAAGCAATCGATGCGCCTCAGCTGCAGATTTTTTCACATTAAAGAAGTAAATCAAAAGTTCCCGCAAATGATGCTTATTCGGAATAAAACTTGACATTTTTGCACGAAAAAAATTACGTGATGCTGATACGGGATCACTAGTACTTAAAGGTTATGGTGTTGCCAGATGACTATACTTGGGATATTACGTTTTACATCTGACAATTCCTCCATAACCTTCTGGTGGGGCCATCTTTTGACAAACCGCGGAAACTTATTTGTACACCTAATAAATATATAGAGGGTGTCCCATTTTAATCTATCACTTAAAATATCTCGAAAACGAATGGATTCAGAAGAAAATGTTCCGGGAAAAAAATGTAAGAATCTGAGAGGGACATCCAATAGTGAACTTGGCTTTGACCTCAGATCCCACTTTCAAGGTCATTCTGAGGTCAACTCATGTTTCTTAAATGGAATCCCCTATTTTTTACTACCGGTTTAGATTCTACGCTAAAACCCAGGAACTTTTGTCTCGAATGTTATTTCGAAATCCCCATAGATGGCGCTCTAATTGATGAGAAAATGAGAATTCCCAAACCCTCGGATTGTGTTCTGTCTAACATGATGCTCAAATCTTGAGTGTTTCTCATCTCCCGGAAATTGCCGTCGGTTGTGTTTTATTTTGGTTTTGTTCTTGAGAATTGTTATTGTTTTGATTCACGTGTGAATACCTTAGAAATTCAGCATTCCCAAACTGCTCAGTTCTCTGTTGTCATTTGGAGGAAACACGTCTCTAAATATCATGTCTGATTACGCGCCAAACGATATCGTTGACGTTGTGTTATGTCTTGGTGAAGCGCATGGAAATTATGTTGAAGCTGTGAGAACGTTTGAACGTCGTTTTCCGGATCGGAGATGTCCAAATCGCATTACGATCCGATTTCTTGAACAACGTGCTCGTCAAGGTCCCCTCAAACGACAGAGGAACAAGAAAGTTCATGCGGATGACAATGATCCTGATGTGAGATCGCCGGCTGTGCTGGCATCAATTAATATTAATCCCCATATCAGTCTTCGGGAAATTGAGGAAATGACCGGGATTCCTCGATCCACAGCTCAGCGTATCTTGAAATCGTTGGATTATCATCCGTACCATATCACTTTGGTGCAATCTCTAACAGCTGAGGATTTAATAACAAGATTGAACTTCTGCACGTGGGCCCAACGGAGAATTGAAGAAGATCCTACTCTCTCTCATCACGTTATGTTCTCTGATGAGGCAATATTTCACAATGTTGGAATTATATGCACAATTGCCATTATTGGAATGCTCAGAGTGCTCACTGGGTCCGTACAATTAATCATCAACACCGTTGGAGTGTGAACGTTTGGTGCGGAATTGTAGATTCCAGGATCATAGGGCCGTATTTTTTTGAAGGAAACCTGACTGGCGCGGAGTATCTTCGTTTTTCGCATTTTGAACTCCCTGCTCTTATGGAAGACGTAAGTCTTGACGTGAGATCAAGGATGTGGTTCCAACAGGATGGAGCACCCCCTCATTACATGTGAATTGTTCGAAAATTTCTGGACGAGAAGTTTCCCAGAAGGACCTGTGCGATGGCCACCTAGGTCGCCAGATCTGACGTCGCCTGATTTTTTCTTGTGGGGTCACATAAAAAATGTTGTATTCCGTGAACCTCCAACAACACGCGATGACATGAAAGATCGAATAAGAAGAGCATGCACAGCAATAACACCTGCTACGTTGCAAGCAGCTGTAGAAAACTTTCATAAAAGAATTGCGCTTTGTCAAAGACAAAACGGCGCTCATTTTGAACATCTTCTGAATGCCTAATGCGTCCCCGAAGATACACCTCCAGTTCAGACAATCGGCACTTTTCAGGGCCACAATGATGTGTAGAGTCCGATCGCGCAACCTCCTCGTGGTGCACATTGGGTAACGCTGATGCCGACGGCAATTTCCGGGAGATGAGAAACACTCAAGAGTTGAGCATTATGTTCGACAGAATACAATCCGAGGGTTTGAGAATTCTCATTCTCTCATCGAATAGAGCGCCATCTAGGGGATTTCGAAAGAACGTTTGAGACAAGAGTTCCTTGGTTTTCAGCGTAAAATCTAAACCGGTAGTAAAACATAGGGGATTCCATTTAAGAAACATGAGTTGACCTCAGGAAGACCTTGAAAGTGGGATCTGAGGTCAAAGCCAAGCTCACCATCGGATGTCCCCCTCAGATTCTTACATTTTTTTCCCAGAACATTTTCTCCTAAATCTATTCGTTTTCGAAATATTCTGAGTGGCAGGTTAAAATGGGACACCCTGTATATACGGCAGGTCCATTCGCGGTACACGTGTGTTCGCGAGTGGATCTGGTATAACGAAATTTCGATTGTTTCGACGTAATGTATCTCCTCGTGTTGTGAGGGATTATCTTGATGATTTTGTTATCATCATTGATTGGTATGGTCGTCTGAAATTTTTATTGTTCTTCGTTTGGTAGGTATTCCGTTCATGGCGTTGTTTTCGCCTCTTGTACGTATGAGCGCCCCTACACACGTATTCATGTTACGCGAGTACGTATATGTATTCGGATTCTCATACGTATTATTCAGCTAAGGGAACAGTAGTGATATTTTCGTGAACGAAGGTATCACCACTGTTCCTATACTTACTGGTTTTTTTTCAGTGGTGGAGAAAGGAAGAGAGAGATAGAGGAAAGGAAACGGAGTTTCCCTTTTTTTTTTATTACCCTTCTTTTTTTTCCATATCACCCCCTTTTTTTTTGGGGGGGGGGGGGTTTACTTGCCTCCTGTTTTTCTCCTTTTTTTTATATTATTATCATTACCCCATCTTTTTCCATTTTCTTATCTTTTTTTCTCCCTCTCTTCCTTTTTTATCATTTGCGTATATTTTTTGTTTCTTTTTTGGGGTAGGTGTGTTTTTTTTGTATATATAAAGAGCTCTCCGAGGGTTTGGGGAGGCGGAAATGAGCATGCTTTTTGGTTTCGGGAAGTTCAAGGAATGGTGAGGTGGTTCTGTCGATGGGGTCCCTGTTTTTCCTGGTAGTGTAGTGGTTCCGGAATGTCACCTAGTAGAGAGAACGATGCGGAAGCGGTCAAAGCGGAATTTATTCGAGACGGTGTGGGTGAACGATCGGTGATGACTTCTTTGTAAGAAATAATAGAGGAGAGGGGAAGAAAACGAATGTGATATATTCATCAAAAGGGACGAGCGATAATGGTCCCCGCAGATCCTAGTTTTTTCCTGATTATTTTATGTAATATATATATATATATATATATATATATACAGGGTGATTCAAAATTCGCGCACTCTTTTTTGGGAGTAGATTCCTGATGAAATTCTAAAACGATTTGTCCTGTTGCACAATGCTCTTCGACGCATAATTTCCGAGATATAATTAATTAAAGTTTACTAATTATGGGGTGGATCCGTCGGTCATTCAGGAGCGTCATAACAGAACAAGAGAGGAAGGTGCTTGCAGAGGGCGTTCATACGATCAGCTGATCGGTATAATCGATACGATTTACCAACATACAAATTGGTAAATTTTCTATGTAGAACGATGGAATTCGTCGACACTGTACACTCCGTGTAGATTTTATCCCAGAAAAAGTCTAAGAACACGTCTAAGAAGTTTTTCCTACGGGATGTCTTCTTTATTTCTAATCAAATTTATAAAAACAGCTGAAAATCTCATAAATGAATCCACATTGAGATGGCGAAATTAATTTGGTTACTATAACCAACCATTTGGTTATCATAACCGAACAAGTCTTACCATATTATATCAATACCATAACCAAATCTATCGAGGTTCAGTGACCATACAAAAGTTGTCTCGCTTAAACGAATAGTTCTCACAACCAACCCGTCAATAGCCAATTGTTTTCAGTTATCCTAACTATATCATTTTTTTCCGTGTGTATTAGAATTGTACTTACACAATATGAATTGCTGCGATGGAGGGCTTGACGCTTTGATTTTGAAGTGCATCAAAGGAGCCACTAATTTGAATGAACCTCACTATAATTCAAGTGAAAAGTACACAACACAATTTGATCAAATTCCCCTGTCAATACTCCCATAATAGTTACATGAAGTGTGCACCTTCAACATAAAAACGTGGCCTCAAGAAAATATCTCATCGACTCACCTTTTTCTGAATATGTACAATCCCTTGAATCATTTCCATTATTCTTTGTATCAAACCCAAGTTTCAAATGTGTTATAAATATCATCAGAATTCTAAGATGGATAATATTTATAGTACATTTGGAACTTGGGTTTGATACAAAGGTTAACCAAAAAATTATAACTGCTAATACTATGTCGCAAGGCTTAATCTTTATCACAAAAACCCATAAATATGAATACAAATTGGAAATATCCTCTCCAATGATAAAAGTTTATAGAAATAATTCAAGAGATTGTACATATTTAGCAAGAGGTGAGTCGATGAACTGTTTTCTTGAGGCTCTTTTTTTTATGTTGAAGGTTATGTTTTGTATATTGAGGTTTTTATGTTACACTTCATGTCACTATGATAGGAGTATTGGAAGGGAAATTTGATCAACTTATGTTTTGTACTTCTCATTCGAATCATAGTGAGATTGATTCAAATTAGTGGCTCCTTTGATGAACTTCAAAATCAAAGCGTCAAGTCCTTCATCGCAGTAATTCATATTGTGTAAGTACAATTCTAATACAATAAATATGGAAAAATTGTACATATTTGAACACCTCTTGCTCTAACAGAACGATTTTGGTACAAAGTGAGCACTTACACACATTTCTCAACATCCGTACATCAGTTTTGAGATTTCTCTCAAAACTTGCATCGATAAACAGGATTTTTTCTATACAAACGTTGATATTTAGGTTGATCAAAAGAGTTCACTGTTCACTGTTTTTCATCACTGTTCACTTTTCACGACCTTACCTTATTCACAATCGTCGCCCCACTGGCAGCGGCATCATAACCATAGCGTCTCTGATTTTGAATTAGAGAGAGGGAAACCAAGCCAGGCACACTAGCGACGCCTGGTTCTGTGGATAGTTAACTACGCCAAACTTCCTCCCCACTTGACGTTTGTGTACCCTGGTGACATCCTCTGATGCGTTACCGGCAATGGCCGCATCAAACAGGGTAGACAACATCCGCAGACTGGTGGGGAAAATCCATTGAATATACATGATTTGTTAATCGCTAGTAACTCAGTGATTGTCTATAAATCACTAACGATTGGCAAATCATGTTTATTCGACAAATGATCGTTCGGTAAATGTGCCTACTGATAACATCCAGAAGACAATGGAATGATTTTTCATACCGTTGGAACTTGAATCGTTTATTAAAATACGTTTTTCGGTGGACCTCTAATACACCGAATCTTCTTCGCACCGGATGCTCATTATACCAAAAATTCGTATCCTAAACGCTAATAGACCGAAGGATTGGTAGACCCTTATTGTCCCGAATGCCTGATAGCCTGAAATTTCTCGATTGGTCAACAACTAGTACTTTCCAGTGATTCTCCTAAAAAGTACTAGTTTTCAACGAATCAGGGAATTTCGAGCTGACAGACATTCACGACAACAGGGGTCCACCAGGGTATCCAAGCCGTTTCGTGTTTGCCATCTGAAACTGTAGAGGGCAATACTGTAGCCACTAACACATACCGCTTTTCACATTCATGTGCACACAAAAAAGAGGTATGTGTTGATGGCTATAGTATTGCCCTCTACAGTTTCAGATGGTGAACATGTTAGTTTGGGTACCCTGGGGTCTACCTGAAGGGATATCGACCCGAGTGTATTGGATTGTATGTGAACCGTGATTCTTTATGGATTCTACAGGAATGAGGGATCTTATTGGGTCTCAGCATCACGGATTGTCGGTTTAGTAGCGTTCAGAATATGAATTTTCAATACAATGAGCATTCGGTGCGAAGAGGATTCGATGCATTGAAGGCCCACCGAATTTTTCATCTGATCGAAAATACTAAAACAGGTAGCCCCTCACATAACCATCAGTAATCCCGAAGTACAGATGGCCCGAAGGGCAGTTGACCCGAATCTCAATATCCCAAAAATCGCTGATTGGTCAATTCCTAGTAATTTACTAGAGATTTCCCCTGAATTCACCAATCAGCGAATTTTGGGATATTGAAATTCAGGTCAACTGCCCTTCGGGCCATTTGGACGTAGGGATTAACGGTGGTCAACGCCCCCTAATAGGTGGAATACTTAATATCCCTAATAGGAATGTTGGATAGATTCGGATGAAAACTTGCAGATGGCTACCAAAATAAGATCGAATCGGATGAAATTGGATTACATTTCTATCCATTCCGATCCTATTTTTGTATTCATTTGCAAGTTTTTATATGGATCTATCCCCAACAATTTCACCCGGGATAAATATTACGATTTTCTGAGTAGAGTGTCATGAGCTTGAATTTTCGGTAACCACCAGTGATCCAGACGTCCAAATGGCCCAAAAGGCACTTGACCCGAACAGAACTGCTAGATTGGCACCGCCAGTGAGGGGAAGTGTACCCCCACTATCGTCCCATGTATGTAAGTGACATGTGTGTGTAAGGAATAGTACCCCTACCATTTCTCATACACATACTCTCACCTCCACACGAAACTTAGACCGGAGACTCATGCTAGCGACTGTCGCGCGCGACACCGTTAGAAGAAAAAAAGAGATCCGAGTTGAGGGACTTTGGCAGTTTCCAGGTCACGCTGTGATACACGACGGCAGGTTTGAGGACTTCGGCAGTTTCCAGGATTCCCGGTGAACAATTTTTTTCCGTAATTATTAATTCAAGGGTACTTCTCAGATAGCACAATTAGTTCTCAAACAATTCTTAATGAATAAATTCTGAACACCAAGTATTTTGGCAGAATTCTTTGAGAGTACGTACAATCATTCATTTGAATTCCAAAAGAATTCCGAAGGTATGCCCGTTATGACAGTAAAAATGACAACATATGGAGGCTGAAAAAGAATACCTGGTCTGCCCACAAGAATTCCTAATGTATTCAAATCTGAACTCATCAAGTATAAATAAGATACACCACAAGATCATCTTTCTACATTCTTTCGTAACTCAATAACCTTAAAAATTGAGTATTAAAAATGTTTCAAGTTTCCCATCGAAAGCGATAGACGTTACACCATCTTTCTCATCGTTTTCTATGGAAAATTTTTAGCAGAAAAGCCAAATCATATCGTTTCATTCATTACAATCGATAATTTCTTTCATGCGTCAACGATCGTTTATATGAATGCGTTTTTACCGTAAATATTCCCATATTTTCAATCAATACACAGTTCACTTCATTATTTATGAACAATTCATACATTCTTAGATGTTTCTTTTGATCAGGATTACATTCGTTGGCTGATAATAAAACTTCAACCTCAAAATTGTATCAAGTATCATTCATGTTCATCAATCATAGATTTCTTGCACTAAAATCGATTGCTAATTATTACATTTCCCAACACACATCACTTCATTGAACACTGTTGAAATATCATATGCACGCCGGTTCAATTATTTATGAGCAAAAATGTACTTTTCATGGTATCATGGACTTTACTTTTTATCTAAAAAGGTTTGTACATTTAGGAGAACTCCGATTGGATTTATATTGATCGAAGTTAATGGTGTTCGTTATAAATTTTTTTGAGCAGAATAAGACTACATTTTGAACTTCCATTAGGATTTATATTTACTGTCATAACGGGCAGTCTTTACGAATACTTGATGTATTCTTCATGTGCATATCAAGAACTCTCATATGTATTCATCAAGACTCCTTCAAGAATTCCTTTGAGACTTCATGTGTTCTTTTAGGATGCCATACGAATTCATAAAAATGAATTCCGTAGGTATTCATTACTCTGAATTCTCTGGAAATTCAAATGGGACTTGTGTGCTGTCTGTGTTCGTCCGGTTTGTCATTCTATTCAATAGTGTACAATTGTTGATTGTTTTTCATGAAAGTGAACTAGACATGAATCCCATTCTATGTCGGAGAACATTGGTCACATCCACTGATGGATTGCATATTTCCTAATGTTGACAAATTGAAATAATCAAAATCTTGAATGATTGATTGATGGATCAATTCATCAAGTCCTAAGGCAGTGCTTCCTGAGGAAAAGAAAAGAACACAAAATGGCCAGGAGTAAAATTCAAAAGTCAAAATGATTTAGAGACAGTCCTCAAAACTGCCAAAGACCTCAAACCTGTCATCTCACCTCTCATCGCAGCTCACCTACAGTGGTGATCAATACATTGCCCACTAACACCAATAATTGCAGGTAGCATCGCTGCGATATCATTATGGTATCTTAATGATCCGATAATACTGTAATAATATGTGCTGGGAGGGTGTACATCATCGATCCAGTTGTCGTCAAAAGGTGGATCATTCCATGGCATCATACCTGATCAAAATTTTTCCAAGAAAATGATAGTTCACCAAATAATAATTCACGATTCATTACGAAACATGAATGGTTCTCCACGAATGTTCTGCATGGTGATTCACTGTCGATGCAGAATTTAGAATCAATAGTCCGATATGACACTCTCATGAAGAACTCTCAAGAACTATTCGAATTTCATAGTGCATCTTGATATTTCGTGTGGTGAACTATAATTCTGATTAGTTGTTTCATAGATTAAATTTCATGAAATTGATCCATAGATTATGTCTGAAGATACTTCCAGCCTCTGAAAAAAGTGGCCCTGTTAATATTGACATGAATTTTGAATTAGATTTCGTCATATACCACCCTGATAGCACACGAACGTTTGAAATATTATTTGAACATTCATAGAATTTGATAGAATGTTTGTTCATAGAACATTCGAAACGTTCCAACATCGTATGGGTGGGCGAAATTCATTTCATGAGGATCTCAAAACAACCATTCATCAAACTAATGTCCCCAAAACTACCGTTGTTCATGACAAATGGTTCCCAAAACTGCCAAAGCATATTTTGAGGACCTCGAAACCACCATTCATCAAACTCATGTCCCCAAAACTGCCGTTTTTCATGACAAATGGTTCCCAAAACTGCCAAAGCATATCTTGAGGACCTCAAAACCTCCATTCCACCAAATTAATGTCCTCAAAATTGCCTTATGAATGATTACAAAGCTCTTGGAAATTTCATCGACAAGGAAGACCCCAAAACTGCCAGTTCGTGTGAATTCCCAAAACTGCCGGCTCATATCTTTCTCCTGAATTTGTGAGAAATTCATCAAACTGATCGATTCAGACCAACCTATAATCGATTTTTATCAATATTTCGCAAAAATGAGGATGGGTCTCCAAAGCTGCCGAGAAACATACATATATATATATATATATATATATATATATGTATATGGGAATATGCACTATCTTGTCTCTCCTCCTCGAAGTACTCTTCTTCACATCCAAATTTGGCAATTCTTTCTTCTTTCTTTCTGAAATTGGAGCAGGGATATCCAGAAGACACACTGGAGTTTTGAAGTTCACCACACAGTTTCAAAGTTTTAAATTGTGCACATTTATTTCGTTAACAACAACCAAATTCCGGTCTCACACTTTCACTTTCAAGGAATATACTATAACCGATATGATTGAGAATTTGACCATTTACCAATGTAACAATTTTCCGCGGCGGAGTACCTTAATACACCCTAAAGTCTTAACACGCGCACGGGACTCCGAAGAACTTGCGTACATCACGACTTTGCGTTACAACGAGAGTAGAGTTTTCTTCGCTCTTACCCTCGTTGTCAACCTCGACATCCCTTCCTTTCAAGGTGGAGGCGTGTCGAAGCTGATGGATTTGACTAATGAGCGTCAACTTAAGGGGAGCAACTCCTCCAGACAACAGGTTTTTCAATGATTTTTCACAAAAAATTCAGAGTATTCATCGTGCTCAAAGGAACAATTTATTATAATTGAAGTTTCAATTTATTCATATGAACTTTTTCATAACAAAGAAAAACAAAATGGCGGAGTTACAGCTGCTGAAACTTGGCTCCTTCATTTTGCGCCGGGGATTGCCCAGCCTCTTGTAGTCAACTGAAATCAAACAACTAAAATTTCTCCATTAGAATGAGTTATTTCGCTCAGCATACACCTACTATTAACAAACAAACAAAAATTGAAAATTTGGACACAAAAAGCCAAAATCAAACCTTTTTTTTCATGGACAAATTGTTGTAAACAATATTTTTAGTTATAATTTATGCAAACTTTCAGGCATATGCTGAGGCCAATACGTTGAACAATATCTAGGGAAAATTCCGAGTTGATATCTCAAGTGCTTTATGAGTTATAGTCCCCGGCGCATGTTTCGAGAAAAACGCCTCTGAAGTTTCCGTTCTTGTGAAATAGAATTGAAAGCAATTCGTAGTTACCCAAGCTTAATCCGCGATACCAGGACCATAAAGCAAACCTTCTCCTTCGTGAAAATCATTCATTACGGCCGCATTCTTTTCTTTCTGTGCAGTTCTCGCCTCTTTTGTCGATGTTAACGAACGTCGCCCTTGTCTCCGTACTCGATTGCTATCGTACAATTCTGCGAAAATCTTACATTCCAAGCCTATTGTTGAGCACAGGTCACTCATATTGGGCTCAAAACATTAAAAATATATTCTTAAGGTTGTCATTGAATTTTCAAAGCAAAAAACCACGAATGCAGAATTTGGAAGTTCTGGAGGAGCTTCCCCCTTGAGAAGTTATTTTCATGGGGCCCCGCTCGCACTGGTTGGGCAGCAACGATGGCTGTCACTCACATTTTCTCACGGACTGTTTGTGAGAAAGAAAATGTAACTGAATAGTTGGTGCTGATATGAAACAATTATTCTATTCAATTCAGCTGACCCCTGCAAGGCTATGTATGTTGGATAGACCGGAGCGAAAAACAAAGAAGTTTTCAAATGGAATCGTAATAGTGCGGAAAAGTTGCTACTCGTTAACACCAACACAGGGGAAAAAAAATTTTTGAAATCGGACAATATCTTCCGTTCGCGCATCGCGTTCAAAATTTTCGAATTTGAACAAAAATTCAACAAATATGCACAAAATTGCAGAAGGGGTATATGCTGTCCGATTGAGCCCATTTTTTTTGTATTCAACATGGTTTCGAGGCAAAGAATGAGGGAAAAATGCCACACAACCCTCCTCTACCTCTTTCCAACCCCTTCGAAGGGGTGATAATGGACAATTTCCGTTTAACATAGCTTGTATTACAGGAGGTGCAAATGGTAACCAATCGACCTGATTTTTCGTACATTAGATGTTTTGAGGCGCGAAGTGGAAAAAATTATTCTCCACCTCCTCTCTGCATGTTCCCCTCAAGGAGGAGGGGGGCTCTGTCCCGACTACACGAGCTGAAGTAGGAATTGCAGATATTTGGCAAAATTTCCTTGTAGAACGCGTTACGTTTTGTTTTGATTGCCATCCGTTCGGTCGGCGTCTCGGCTTCGTTCCCCACTCCCTTCTTCTCGACTCTGGGATTCCAAGAAACGGAGCGTATGAGCGAGGAAGCACTCTACTGGTCACTGGAAGTATATGATTATCTGGCTTGTTGCATAGCAAAGGAGCGCTTCTCGGACTGAAAACTTTTTTTATCAGCGTTGTTCAAAATTTCATAGCCTGCATTAGATCACGATCACATCGATCACCAATTTCATTTCATGTATGTTATTAAATCGTATGATCATATAATTCATTGGCTTGTCGCAGAACATCCTTCGCTAATGTTAATTAAATCTAATTATATCTAGGATGTTTAGTGCATCAGGTTGACGTGGAAATATTCATATTAGAACGAACCAATCTAACAATATTGGATTGTCTTTGAGTGACGAATATAATTTCGAGAATTTATTGAAATTTCAATAATTTTTAAACAATAATACGAATCTTACAATATCAGGTGTGACCAATCACCTCTCTTGATCTTGATTAAGGCACTCACTCGTAGTGCTCATGCTCATGCACCCTGCCCATTTTTTGGTGCACCAAGACCACTTCCACTGGCGGTTCTTCCCACCAATGCCGATATCGTAAAATGTTGGAAAGAAGTCAAGTATGACATGGCAGTAAAGTCTAGTGACTGTAAACCTGGAAGGAACTTGAGCTTCTCAGACGTGGCAAACATTGTAGCTCAACAGATTGAGTCAATATATTCCAAAGCTTCGATTCCTGTCGTGTGTCACACAAGAGTCGTTCAAAAGATCAAGCGACTGCATGATTGCTATTATGCACTTCGTGAATCATATCAAAGGGACAAAACCAGGGCTGGAAAAAAGAATAAGTACAATGACTTCATTCATAAATCTTATCACACATTATTTGACATATCATCTTGCAAGTGCAAGATGACACTACAATGCAATTGCAGAAAAACCTTTGAGAAATGTATTTGTCCAAATCCTGTAGTTGCCAGCTGCAATTGCCGTAAGGATAGGAAAATACCTACATTGGAACTGAAGTTTCTCTACGCACAAAGACACCTCAGAATAGGTAAAATTGGATTGACGGTAGATAAGAAGGAAACACAGAGACTTACATCAAAGTTACAAAGACAAGCTCGTCAGCTTAATCTGCTTAGCGTGCAAATACAAGACTTGCCTGGTCCCTCCGTCGGCAGTACCGATCCGGAAACAGGAGAGACAAATTTTGATGTCGATGATGATTCGGACTTTCAGCCCACACGTTTTTCGTCTGCCCTGTCAAGAAGCTGGAAGTCCTCACAGATGCGCCTGTTGCTTCCAACAACTGCTTTGACAAGTACTCGTTTTGGCCTGTCTGACAGAGCAACAGCTGCTATCACATCTAGCGTGCTGAAAGACCTAGGTCTTATCACTGATAGTGATACATCTCTGATCGTTGATAGGAGCAAAATTAGAAGAGAAAAAGAAAAGTGCAGAGTAAAACGTACTAATTTAGAGCGACGAGAACATCAAATGAACGGCCCAATGTGTGTATACTTTGATGGTAGGGCAGATAACACTTTAGTGTTGGTTGAAAAAGCAGTAAAACGATACCAATCTGTAAAAAAAAGAGGATCATATTACAGTAATTGAGGAACCGGGTTCAAAGTATCTTTGCCATCTAGTACCTACTTCCAAAAGTGGAAAGGACACTGCTTTCTGCATCATAGACTATTTCGAAGAAAGTGAAATAGATACTTCTGAAAGTGAAGTAGTTGGGACTGATGGGACAGCAACAAACACTGGCTGGAAACGGGGAGCAATTAAGTATATAGAAATGCGTTTGAAGAGGCCAATACAGTGGGTGATCTGTCTTTTACATTTCAATGAGTTACCTTTGAGGCATCTTGTAGAAACATTTGATGGTACAACCGCAGGACCGAAGTCTTCGAGTGGCCCTCTCGGCGAACGGCTGGTGGGTTGCGAGTCTTTGCCTGTAGTTGCATTTAATAAAATTGAATGTGTCATTTCACAAATTGACCCACAAATTCTGAGTAAAGACCAGAGATACCTACATGACATTGCCGTTTCCATTGCTGCTGGGTCTTGTTCCTCGGACCTAGCGAATCGAGATCCGAGACCAATATCTCATGCTCGGTGGTTGACGACAGCGAACCGGTTTTCGAGACTATATATTTCATTTGCAAACCCACCTGAAAATCTCATCAACATCGTTACATACATCATGACTGTACACGTACTCATGTGGTTTGAAATTAAGACAAGATCTTCAATAGTTGAAGGACCCAAGCATATTTTTGAATGCATCAAGAGATGTAGAGGCTTACCTGCAGAAGTCCAAGAAGTGGCGAAGAAAGTTATTCAAAGGAATGCCTTCTTCGCCCATCCCGAAAATCTTCTTCTTTCGATGGTTATGGATGATAGGCAGGATGTTCGGGAGCTGGACCTTCGGCGAGTATTGAAATCCAAAGAAACTACCACAAAGGGTAAATCTATCAGAAATTTCTTAGTTCCGGCCATAAATTTTGATGCTCATGATTATTTTGATATCATAAATTGGTCTGCAACCAAAATCACATGTCCACCTCTTTTGGCAACCCTTCCATCAGCTGATATTGCAGACTTGATTTCTCAAGGAAAAAAACCAACTCTTTCTCTGAATCTAGCAGACATACCCTGTCATACTCAAGGCGTAGAGCGCAGTGTTAAGCTAGTAACACAGGCCTCTTCAGCAGTTTATGGTCATGAGAGACGTGATGGTTTCATAAGAACTACACTCGCCTCTCGTGCTACCATGTCAAAATTTGAGACCAAATCGGAATTCGCAGTCCCTGAATGTGCATAATTCTCCACGCCCACGTTTGGTTGGTTGGTTGGGCAGGGTGTGGGTGGAACTTGCAGTGCAGCCACCTTCCCGTGGTAAGTTCTGAGTCGTTCAAGGAAGGACGGGCCAAGAGCTGCACATCTTCGGCCCCTCAGGGGAAATAACGAAGGAAGGGGAATACTTTTTTTACTTTCAGCCTTAAAGTTGCCTTATGTACGAAAAATCAAGTCAATAGTTCAGTATTTGCATCTTCTGCAATACGAACTGCTTTTAACGGAACATGTTCATCTTCACCCCTTCGAGGGGCTTGGGGGTGGGGTAGAAGAGAGGTATGCGGCATTCTTCCCCTATTCTACACTTCAAAACAATGTTATGTATAACAAATGAGCTTGACCGGACAGGATTCACACCTCCTACAGTTTTTCGTATATCTGTTCAAATTTGTTCAAATTCGGAAAAATTTTGAACGCGATGCGCGAACGGAAGATATTGTCCGATTTCAAACATTTTTTTTCCCTGTGTTTGTGTTAACGAGTGGCAACTTTTCCGCACTATTACGATTCTATTTGAAAACTTTTTTGTTTTACGCTCCGGTCTAATGTTGGAGCAATGAAAGATATACAGGTTGGTTGAAAAGTTCCTGCGCTCACCAAGAGATAGCACTGCTAGCTCAAAACTTTTTTTTTCTCAAGTTGTTATATCTGTCCTGAGAACACATGCAAAGTTACAAGTCATTCTGTCAATTCATTCTTTGTTTACAAGCCATTTGAAGTTGACGTGTCATTGATTTTTCTTAATATGGGAAGAATTGAATATCGTGCAATCATTGGATTCTTTGTTTTGAAGGGTTTAAAAGCAAAGGAAATTTATGAACAATTGTTAGAAGTGTATAAGGAGTCCTCACCTTCAGAACGCACCGTTGAATTTTGGACTGGTGAATTTAAACGTGGTCGTACTAGCCTTCAAGACGATCTACGCGAAGGACCACCAAAAACTGCAACCACAGCAGAGATCATTGAGCATGTACATAATACGGTTAGTGAAGATCCAAGTTTGACTAAGCGTGAAATTGCTAATGCCATAGGCATCTCAGACGAACGAGTACTCCATATTTTACATGGAGAATAACGTATGAAAAAACTGTTTGGAAAGTTAGTGCCGCACACGTTAACAATTCAACAAAAACTGGATCGAAAACAAATCTCTCAGCGTCATTTGGAGCGTTTTAAGCAGAATAAAACTGACTTCTTGCGTCGTTTCATAACTATGGATGAGACTTGGATCTACCACCATGATCCTAAATTGAAACAAGAACGTTTACAGTGGACTGAAGCTGGTTGTTCAGCTCCAAAGCAGGTGAAGTCACAACGATCAGCAAAGAAGGTTATGGTATCAGTTTTTTGGGATGCAAAAGGAATTTTGTTCATTGATTATCTTCAGAATAGTGAAACAATCAACTCCGAATATCACTGCAGCCTTTTGGATCAGCTGGACGAAAAAATTCGTGAGAAAAGACCTGGTTTAAAGGAGGAAAAAATCATTTTTCATCAAGATAATGCACCTGCTCACAAAAGTGTTTTGACGATGGCTAAATTCAAAGAACTCAAGTACGAATTGCTTGAACATCAACCGTATTCGCCAGATTCGGCCCCTAGCGACTACTATCTCTTCAGAAATCTCAAACAATTCCTTCGTGGAAAGCATTTTCCGTCGAATGAAGAGGCCATAGCAGCCGTGGACGGTTATTTTGCAGAGCTTCCGGAAAAACATTATAGGGATGGGATAAAATTATTGGAAGATCATTGGAACAAGTCTATTGAGCTTCTTGGAGATTATATTAAATAAAAAAATATATTCCGTAACAAAAACAGTATTCTTTCATTTCGAGCGCAGAAACTTTTCAACCACCCTGTACATGCATACACATTGAATTTGAGGAAGGAGGCATAGAGTTTCTGATTTATTATCTGAAATAGGAACGCTATTGGGATTGAAATTTATGGCAATCTGGTTTTAAAATTTGAATTGTTCAATTCCATGTGAATTTCCACATGTACATACATGCATACGTGTACATATTCATCAATCATGGCTTCAGCAGTGGGAGGGGTGGAAAATGAGATCAAAAGGGAGATTCCATGATAAATCTTCCGAAAAAATGCACGTGGCGGAATTCTATAGAGGTTCGCCAGCACGAGCATGGTGGTCAGAGAACACCATAAACTCAGGCTCTCAAATCCTCGAGACTGCTCGAAAAATGTGAGATTATATACAGGGTGTCCCCTTTTAATTTTTATATCGGAATAACTCAAAAACAAGGAGTTTTGGAGGAAAATGTTTCCAACAAAAGTTGTAAGATTCCGAGGAGGACATCTGATGGCGATGTTACGGGGTGACAAATGGCAAGTGTAGTTCATATCACTCCGTCACGAATTATTTATTGTTCGAAACGGCCCGAGCGGCTAGACCGAATCGAATGTGTGGGTCTGCTCACGTTCTGAGCTCGCCGAGGAACTCCAAATTCCAAGGCGGCACCCGTAGATATGTTCAATGATTTCTTTTTAATGATGAAAGGGGAGAGAAATGAACTGATAGATTGATCTGTAGTTTCTAAGGCGAGTGTTATTCGCATTGATATTCATTTCTCTTCGGAAGAGAAAGGAAGAGAGCAAACAAATGAAAGATATTACAATTCGAATGTAATGGAATAACAGATACAATGACTTTTTAATTACAAGATTTTCAACAGTGACATCGAGATAGTTTCTGATGGGAGAAAGTATGTGTATGTGTATGTGTGTGTATATATGGAAATAGTTTACGAACCTACTCCCGTTCAAGCTGACCTTTGAATATCTGGCGGCGAGCTGGATCCAAAGTGAGCGACCAAGATCTTGTAGATGGTGTCAACTGGATCAGGAGTTTGGATACGGTTCGAATGCACTGAATTTAGTAATACTCTGACTTCAAAATTAACTCGGAAAGTCCGAGTGCGAAGATTTAAATAAGAGAGTGAGAGCGGTACAAACGGGTTTGGTAGAACAGGTATTCCGTCAAAAATTGTTACCGGCACGTGGAACTTGCGCGAGTTCGATCACGGTACCAAACGAGAACTTTGTCTCGTTTAACTTGGTATATCCGCGTGTTATCGAGCCTGCTTTTGCAAGGCGTGTCCTCGATAGATCCCGAAAGTATACTCTGGCTTTCCATCAGGATCGGTCTCATTTGAGAGCGCGAATGATTTCTTTCTGCCGTCGGGAGGGGGAATCACGCGGTTGGATTTTTGCCGATTCTGAATTTGCTCTAGTTACCATGCTCCATAATGGATGAATGTGTGTCAGAGAGAAGTAATGAATTAGGAAGGGGATGGATGGAAGATGTGCGGGCCAACCTTGGACTCAGCTCGATGCAGTTTCAGCAAATTCTTCGCACATCGAAATGTTGCAAGTGACCTAGTCTTTATATGAACAGAAGAATGTCAGCAAATTCTTCGCATATCGATATGTTATGATGATTATTTGACAAACAGGAGGTCCAATGATAGAGAATCTTAGGTGAATTTGTTTATCCTCCCTCGCATGTATGCGCGCTTTCATTTTCGCTTCGGATAGATGCAGAGGAGTTGTTCTATGTTTCCAATATTTCGTCTCTATCCCACTCTCCCAAGTGTTTTCTCGAATTACATGTTATCACTTGCTTTCGAGAAGACCATTGGGAGAAATCGTTGATATTTTGACCTTGCGAGTTCTCTATCAGACCTTCCATGTCCGAATTATCCAAGTATAGCTTAACTGTATTAACTTGAGTGGATCTGATGAATAAATGGATAGCAGTGATATCCCATATAACGAGAGAAGCCTTCGAATTCATTGTTCATTATTGGAAGTAATTTCACTGTTTTTAAGACCTATGTTCTGGAAATGTTCTGATAACTTTTGTTTCAAATTCATTGACAGTATCCTCTGAATGAATTCGAACCCTTATCCTGCTTATGGGTAAAAGGTTTCATATAATCAGGAGAGAATGAGGGGGGGCAAGTTTTTGGTGGGCACATCACACCTCCCTACCCAAGATCAAGCATGGGGGAACGGAACGTTTCCACATGGTTGGTCCAGAATAGAAAAAAAATGTACCGAACAAAAACTCGCTGTTTTTTTCTCTGTGCATTTCCTATAAACGGAGTGATAAATTGATAGTGCTATTGACCTCATGATTAGAGAAAATCTGTCACATCCAGCGAATTCAAAGACTGTGTTGCTAGAGTTTTGAATTGTTCTTTCGGCCTATTGGAAATTGTTGTATGTTCGTGTGATGATTTGTTTATGTTGTGGTGTCCCTCAAATTTATGGGGAGGTTCTGTTTGTGTAGTTGTTGGTGGCGGTGGTGGAGGCAATGCTAGTCTAGTCGATGCTGGATGCATTTCTACGGCGATGTGATCTTCAGTATGGGGGTAGTGGATTCTGGGTTGTCTGGAGCGCTTCGATCTTGGTGATAGATACGTGTTATTGGAAGAGCAGGTGGTTCCAAATCTCCTGTATATCAACACAATGATTGCCATTGTTGATATTATCCCTATAAATGACGGTATTCCCATGAATGTGATGTGTGAGACGAGTTCATTCCTTCGTCGGTGTTGTATTCCTCTTGATTTTTCCTCGATTTCGTCCAGAGATATTGCATCTGCACTGATGTCCCAATCGTTGGTAATGTGCCGAATAGTATGTGTTGGCGTGATCGGTTGTCAGGGAACAGTCATCTGTAGTGAAAATTTGAGAATTGAAATTTTAGGAATTTTTGACAGTGTAGGGTAGGTGGTTTCTTCTGTATTTTCCTTTCCTCCGAGTTCCCTTTGGTTGTTCCGATGACGTTAGAGGTTCTTCCTGGTCGTCTCATGATGTTGAAGCAATGCGAAAATCATCAAAGCGAAATTTCGACAACGTTGGGATTGGAGCAAAAAATCAGAGTGGAAAAAGCGGAGTGGAATGTCCGACGCTGATTCATAAGAGGAGTAGATTGATTGGTGTATTATTTTATTGAAAGAATCGGTTCGTATCTAATACTTGTGTTTATATCAGAACTGAGGAGACTAGGGGCATTTAGTTTCACCATTGGTCTTATACGTTACTATGTTCCTGGATTCGCAGATCGAGAAAAAGTTTGAAATTATGGATAAAAACTTGAAATTTCTGTGAAATTCGAGGATTCTGAGGAATTTGCGGAAATTTGAGAATCATCGAAAAATTCGAGGAATTGGAAACAATTTGATATCCTGGAAAAAATTGAAAAATTTGAGAAATTCGGGAAATTCTGAAGAGGTCAAGAAATTTTGAAAAATTTGAAAATTTTGAAAAATTCGGGAAAATTTTGAAAATTCTGGGGAATTTGGGGAAATTTTGAAATTTCGAGAGATTTTAGGAAATATCGAGAGAGAAGAAAAGAAACTGTAGAGGAGCAAAAAAAATTTTGAATCTTGGAAATAATTGGAAAGTCTGAAAAAAAATTGGGAAATGTTATTTGTTGTATATACACTGAGAGAAGTATATGGCAACGATTTACTAGAAAAAATGAAAACTTGGTGACAGATATTCCAAAATTGTAATAAGTACCATTCAAAATTGTGGTAAGTATCAGGAACTGTTTACATCACCATGGAAACGATAGGTTAACATATGAATGGTCGCTCAATTGCGAGTGATCATCAACTTCCTATGCAAAAAGTCGCCATGAGAATTAGAACGAGTGGTAACCAATTACATACACTTTTTTTTTTCGTGTATGTGTATATTGTGGATGTATTGGATACCAATTTTGTCAATGTCATTTTTATTCTTTTTCCCTAAATGAGTTTATCTTCGATGACTCAGGAGAAAGCTTGCATCACGTTATACCATGTATGCTTATATGTGGTAAGATGCTTCATCGTATTCTGTACGGATGCGAGAATGAAAGCAACTACGTTTGGATGGAGCTCGAATGGACGGCGATAACTCCGTCGTTCGTGGTCCTCATATGTTTCTCGGGTATACTATCTCTTATGCGTGAAGGAATCGTGATTTCGATATCATTTCAAACATTGAAATATTATTTCATGAAAAATTCGATTCGCAATTGGCGTATGTTATTTATGCACAACATGTATAACTATATCCCTTCACACATAATTGACGTTACTTCGATGAATATGAAGGAAAATCATTGTCTCATGTATGGTTTGTATCCCGTTCTGTGGAAGATTCTGTTCTTCGTTGGTCACGTTACGTCGAGAATGAAGTTCGATGTTACGAATGGTGAGGGATGGAATAGACGGCGATAGCTCGTGCGTGGAAGCATATACTTCGATATTGTATTGTAGGAGGTAGGTATGCATGGTGTTTCCTTAGTATATCGTGCATGTGCGCGGATACATGCATGGAATCGTATGGCATTGCTATGATTGACCGATGGGCGGGATTTATGTGAGATTGTATACTGCTTTACTTTGCTTATCACTCCACTCACTTTCTCATTCTCTTTGTTTGAAGGTTTAGGTTCTTTCTCTCTTTCTTTAATCTCAGCCGTATTAATGGCTGCTCTAGAACTCGATATATATATATTCGTGCGTTATTAAATGGCCGTAATAATGGCTGCTATATATGGCTGAATGAATTTGTGTATGTTAATGTATGTGAGCCAGTTTTAGTTTGTCAAGATGTTTCGTGATATATCAATTTTCATCTGTCTGAATTGAAGCATTATTATTTTCGGTGATCTCTAAAATTCAGAAGGGGCCTAGGTAATGTTTGTCGAATTCGCTTATTCTTGGTTCTTTCAAAACGTATACTATTTGTCCGGGAAAGAATTCTATTTCATTGGCTCTCTTATCATACTGTTGCTTTGATTTTTGCTTTGAATTTACTAGATTTTTATGGGCTATTTCTCGAATTTTGTCTAGGTGAGGGAATAATTCAGTGAGGTACGAGTTATATGTTTGTAATTCCTCTGTACGTGAAAATGATGACGGTAATCGGGCTTGTTTACGAAAGACTAGTTCGTAGGGTGAAAAGTTTGTTGCTTCATGTGTAGAAGTATTATATGAGAGCATTGCGAACGGAAAAAGTATGTCCCAGTCTTCATGGCATTCCATGTGATGTTTCAAATATTCGGTTAGAACAATATGGCTACGTTCTGAGGATCCATTAGATTGTGGGCGATAACCCGAAGTTGAAATTTGTTTGATTTTGAAGATTTCAGCCAGTTGGGATAGAACATTCCCTACAAATGCTTCACCTCTATCAGTCAGGATACATCTCGGTGCACCGAGAGTGGCAATGCAATAGCGAGCAAATGCATCGGCTATTGTTGGTGCTCTGGCATTGGGAATAGGGATGGCGAGACAGTATTTTGTAGATGTATCTTGCATCGTTAGAATGTATTTGTTTCCACCGGGAGTAATTGGGAGTGGTCCTACAATATCTAATGCAATTTCATCGGAAGGTTCTGACGGCGTATCTGTAATTAACATTGGTTCTTTTGTTTTGATTCTAACGAGTTTTTGTTCTTGGCAACTTTTACAAAATTTGATGTATGTTTGGATATCTTCGAACATTCTCTTCCAAAAATAATATTGGCGTGTTCTGTTATATGTTTTACCAACGCCTTTGTGACCAGCAAACAAACTTTCATGATATTCTTTTATGATTTGCGGTCTGATTTCTGATGGAGGTGTTTCTATCTCTCTCGTACACAATGTAATTCCGTAAACTGGGTTCGTAAAGATTTCTTGGGATAAAAATTTGATGTGTTTAGGCTACAGGGGTAAAAATTGTCTGGTTGGGATATTGACTCGAATGGTACGTATGTTATCTTCGTCCATAGCATCTTTCAAATCTTGTAGGAAAATTTTTGAATCGTCAGATTTAATCTTTTCCCTGAAATTATGTGATGCTACTATGGTGTATGTGCGAGATGAAATTCTTTCGGAAATTCAAATTTCTCCTTCTCGTGGATGATGTTTACGGATTTTATCTGCTTGAATATAATTTAGTTCCGCTAGGGTTTTGTATGTTATGTCGTCAATTACTCCGTCAGCGGGGGCAAAATGAGCATAAGTATCTTCCATCCAAGTTGAGGTTTTTTCTGATATGGATACCATGCATTCTGATCTGTCTGAGAATTTTGAAGGTGGAAGTGGTGTATACGAAAGAACGGAGGTGACGTTATCGGCGTGATTTGAATTTTTGTGAGTTGTGTTTTGAGTTTCATTAGATAATGGTTTTTCGTGTTCTAGGGGATAAGTAATTCTTCAAATCATTTTCTTGTGATCTCATGTTCTTTATTGGAATCGACTGAACTGTTGGGTATGGAAAGTTTCGTTTCTAGATGTCGTTTGGAAAGGATCGAGTTTTTCTTGAGGTATCATTGTTTTATTGTAGGTTGATGAGTCGTTGTCGGACATTATCCCTGAATCGTAGTTACTGTGAGTTGGGCTTTGGTAGGGGGAGAAACCATATGTCTTCAATGTTTCTGATAAGGTTGGGTCCCAAATGTTTGAGACTGATGAGTTTGGAGTGAGGATAGGTGAATTTATGGGAGTTGTCGGGTCATCTGAGTTTTGTGGAAATTGTGTGGAGTTGGCATTTGGGTTTGGGTTGGATGGGATTGATGGGTCTTTGTCCTTCAGGGTTATTTCATGAGTGAGAGTAGGAAGTAGACTGGATCTCGAGGAGCTGACAATTCGAGATGATTCGATCATTTCCTTTGGGGCATCTTCATCTGGAGTGATTATTTCGGTCTGTGGATTTTGTTCCTGTTGTAGTTTTCGTCTTTGTCTGACTCGAGCTGCGATGCAGCTTCTGTCTGCAGGATTTTGGTCGGTATTCACTGTGAAAGTTGGGTCTTCGTTGTGCCTGGGTCGAATAGAGTTTACTGAAACTATTGGGGTTATCATCGACCGTTTTCGCATTCGGAGCACGATAATCAACGGCTATCCTCCATTTCTTTTCACCATCTGGCCCAGCCTTTTTGGGACAGGGCGTAGTGGCGCGTTGTATGGGGACTCAGATTCGATAACTATTCCCAATTCTCCCCAATTTTTTACTTGTTTTCCAACTTCTTCAATTAATGCTGGTGCATAGGGATACTGCGGTTTGTTGATTGCAGAAAAATCGACTTGTGGAATTCTATGATATATGGTAGTGCATTGTTTTAATGAGTCTCCAGTTATGTGAAATACGTCCGGAAAATCTATAATCATTGGTTTGGTAATTTCTCTGTATTCTGCACTCAACTTATCTAACTGTAACAGTTGATGTATTAAAAGGACTCTTTGGTCACCCTCTTTCGGATCTACCATGTATTCACCAAAACCTCCTCCACTATCGGTGGAAAAATCATCATCTTCCGCCGATAAATGAGTGGGAGTTTGGATTTCGTACTGGTCCTTCGGTCCTGAAAAAATATCTTCTTGTTGAGTTGTGTTATCTTCTAATTTGATTATGTTATTGAGGGCGGAGTAGAAGGTGTTGGATTTATTCGAAATCGTTCGTTTCGGAGATTTATTTTCGATTTCAGTTTCATGAAGCGATAAGTTTCCGACTATTTCCTCCAATTCGCAGTGGTTAGAAAAATGTATGGGTTTAATTGGAGCAATTCCATTGACTATTGTGTTATGGTGGGATGGGATTTCCGTTTGGTTTTCTACGAGGAAAGGGGCTCCTAGAATTCCGTCGTAGGGTACTTTACAGTCCACTCCGTAAAAATAAGCGTTTATTGTTCTTCCCGCAAAGCTTAAATCCATGATTATTGTTCCTAAAACGTGTGTTGAACCAGCTATGCTTATGATCGAAGTGCGTCGGTCTTTTTGAAATTCGGAATTTGGAGATTTGTAATGGATGATGTTGATTTCTGAGCCAGTGTCGATTAAAAATTCGCCTCCTTCTTTAATTAGTTCACTGGACTTCAGTGAGAGAGTGTGGGAGGAGAGGCTCGAGCTAACAATCGGGATTCGTTATCTATTGCGAGAAACGGACTTTTCGGCGACTGTTTGATGGGTCTCCGCTCATCGATTCACCAAGGTTTCGATGAACGCGGTTGGAGTTTAAAGATTGAGATCGTTGTGAGGGGGAGTGATCTCGGATATTATAACGTGCAGGAGATTGACGGGGTGAATAGTGTGAACGATTCGGTGGTGGAGTTTGAGATCTTGATTGACATCGCAAACAACGAGTTTCTTCCGTTCGAGAATAAGGATTTCTCTCTGGACGAAATTCTCGTCCTCCCCTGGATCTTTCGTCATTCATCTGTGTATCGGAATCTTCTTGTCGAGAGTCGTATGCGCGGTCTCTGTCTCTTGATTCTCTATAGGGGGGATTGTTCGTGTAATTTGGATCTCTCCAACGTGTTGGAGACGGGCTATCATTCCTCCAGCGGGGATCTTTTTCGGGGGTATTCATGGCATAGGATTGTGGAGGGTGAGATCTGAGATACCTTGGATATGGTGGGTATGTGTCGTTCGGATAGCGCGGGGGTCCGTGAGATTCTGGACGGGGTGAGTTCCTTCGCGCTAGGTCGTATTGTGTAGGATATTGTGGATATGAGACGTTTGGCGAGTGATATGATGTAGATGGTGGATTAGGGTCGTATGAGAACGGAGATCTATGTTCATACCGATGAGAGAGGGATGGATAATATTCTTCTGGTTGACTAGGATAATGAGGAGGCTGTGTGAATCTGTTATCGTGGAACTCTTCTAAGGATCCACCGTATTATGACTCTGCTTCGATCGCTCGATTACAGACTTCGTCATAGTCGGCAGGATTCCCTAGCATAACGTATCTAGCGATGCTATCTGGAAGTCCATCTAAACATCCAGTTTTCGCGGCTTCATTTATGTGATTCTTCATCGCTTGCGTGAGTGTAGTATTTTCCTTTATGTACAATTTGGCGTCACGCACCACATAACTATATCTATTGAGAGAATCTCTCACTGTTTCGTTTGGTTTACTGGCCGTGGTTTTCAAGTTCCTCATTATTTCTTCGGAAGATTTTGGGGTGGAAAACCTACTTCTAAGTTGTTTTGCTGATGCAGCTAAATCCTCGAACTGTTTTCCATCTACGAAATATTGAGCAGGGCCAGTGAGTCGCGTTCGAATTTTATTCACTATATCTTCTTAGGCGAGCCCAGGATTCATTTTATTGAATCGATCGACCTCCTGTAAGAAAATTTCGAGCGGAGGTGACTTTCCGTCGAACAGGAGTATGCGAGCTAGTTGTTCGCAGACTCGGAATTCTGAATTAGATCTCGCGACTTCAATGGATGTTTGAGAGATATCTAGTTCTTGATTCGCCATGATGTGTTCGAAGGTGAGTTCGAAAGAAGAAGAAGAAAAAAAATTGGGTATTTTTCCTTCCTCTGTTTTTTAAAAGAATAGATTTTAGTGTGAGTTTGGGGACCTTTCTCCTTTTACGAAGAGGAATCAAAAATTATTTCAGATTCTCGTTGAATTGACACGGACCGGATTGAGAGTCTTGCTAAGTTCGGATTCTTATTAAATTTCGATTTCAGAAAAGTTGTCTCTTTAATCCTTCGAAGACTGCTCTTCGACCGGATTTAGGCATTGACAAACAAATGTCAGGGCATGAAAGTGGACGGGAAACAAAATTCTTTTGTTCCGGAGGAGAATCTACCACAGCATGCAGTCAGAATTTTCTCGAAACCGAGGTAGTCAATGTAAGTGGAAGGAAAAAAAACGTGGTGAAAAATCTCTTTATGAAAAATTTCGGAGCCTGATTTCCTGTTTGAGAGGAAAACTCACCGCAGACTGCAGTCAAGCTTCCTCGACAGCAACGAGATGGCTGCAATTCCTAATAAAAGATAAATGCACCGTATTCGGTTCTAAAGGAGTTACTTTGATATTCTCGTTGTAGTATTATTTACAACCTTAACAACAATCAAGCACCACCACAAGAGGCTGTCACCGACGATTGGAAGAATTCGTAAACACAGTAGAAGAATTTCGCGCTGTTGCTCTCCAAAATGAAACACTCACCGCTGAATGCAGTCAAATCCTTCACAAGAGAGAGAAAATACCGCAGAAAATCGAGAATCGGATCAAATTCTATAATCTCAATCTGCTGACACTCCTATCAATCGTTTCACCACCATTACAGTCAGTGTCAATTAGAATGATCGGTCAACAGATTTCTATCCACACGCTGTAATCCCACAAATGCAAAACAATCACCATTGACTGCAGTCGAAAATTTTACGAATGAGGAAAACAATATAACGCACAGACCCTATGGTTTGAGGATAATATCACCATTCACCATTCACGGGCCTTAACAATGAACCAGCACCGCGTGAAAGGCAGTCACTGACCATCGAAAAAGTCCGCCAAATGCTCAAAGTCCCAAGTTATTATTCTCCTCTCGTGAAACACACACCACAGAATGCAGTCATATGTCTCACAAGCAGAGATAAAGAATAACCTGGAAGAACCCAGTGATTTGATTCAGGATTTTACGTGAACACGAAGAGTCTGATCGAGCAAACAAAGGGCAAGCCAATCTATTTCTTTTTCCACAAATCTACTGAAAGAGAACCATCTATGTCCAAACAGAACGAAAATTTCAATGCCGAAGAACGTGTTTTAACCGTTTGCGGTATACGAAGCCACTCGTATACTTCCTGATCGCGGATGATATAATTCCCTATGTTCTCGACTGTAGAAGATTGGGGTTCTTCGAGAACTGTTTGTAACGTAAAAATGCGACAAAGTAGGTATGATTGCCGTTTGCAATCACACTACATACATATGATACAAGAGAAAAAAAATAAGAATTCAACAAGAGAGCATGAAGAATCAATGAAAAATTGCATGTAAAGAGATGAAGCGGTGTAAGGTAGAGGAAAGAATTGTGTGTATTTAGTTCAGAGTATCGCGAAGAACACGTGTAGTTGCATGACGTCAGCATGCAACGAAACGTATGCAACGTTCGTCGTCGTCGACGACGTCGAAAAAGAATCGATTGTTTGACACAGTAACGCGAGGAAAAGAATTCTCACAATGAGATATCCTTCGTCGTATATGAATGTTTAATTGGAGGAAACTCTTTCAATGAATGAAAAGTTACATTTCAAAGGAGAAGAGATTAAAATTGTGAATGAATCGAATTTTGTAATGTCATTGAACAAACTACGTTGTTGAGCAAAATCTCATCAACTCGATAAGTACCCTCATTGAATCGAATGAAGGAAAAAAAAATATTTACTGCCGATGAAGATCTCAAACCCCACACCCGGCACCAATTTTGTTACGAAGTGAAATTGGCAAGTGTAGTTCATATCACTTCGTCACAAATTATTTATTGTTCGGAACGGCCCGAGCGGCTGGACCGAATCGAATGTGTGGGTCTGCTAACGTTCTAAGCTTGCCGAGGAACTTCAAATTCCAAGGCGGCACCCGTAGATATGTTCAATGATTTCTTTTTAATGATGAAAGGGGAGAGAAATGAACTGATAGATTGATCTGTAGTTTCTAAGGCGAGTGTTATTCGCATTAATATTTATTTCTCTTGGAAAGAGAAAGAGAGAGAGAGAAAACAAATGAAAAATATTACGATAAAACTGTTACGTAGCGAAACAGGATTTCGCTCTGTAGCAAATTTATTTATTTGTCGACACGACCTGAGCGGCTAGGTCGAGTCGCTCATGTGGGTTTGTTCGGATTCTAAGTTCGCCGAAGGTGGTAGAGAAGACCTAGGGCGGCAACCGTAGTCGTATTCTCAAAACAACTTCAACGTGAGTTCTCAAGGATTGTAAATGAAAATTCGAACAAAATGAGGATGTGCAGTTCGGAGATAGTGAAAGAGAAGATCGTTAAGTGAGGTAAGTGACAAATATATTTCTCTATTTAAATTAAGAACAAAATCACATTAATACTTGGAGTTATGTGAGTGTGGGAAGATGTGTGTGTGCGTGTGTAATACAGTTTTCTTTTCTTACTCTTTGTTGTCTATTAAGAATCGCTGGTGATCTCGCTGGAGCTGGTCCTGAAGGGAGCAGTGTGGATGATTGGACGGTAATGAGGAACCAATGGAGCCAAAATTCGGAGCCTAGGTCCCTCGTCTTAGACGGTGGTTCGCGCACTGAATTTACACTACGATATTTCTTATTCGACCTAACTCAAAACATAAACTTTTTGAGTGCGAAAATGAATAGAATGATATGAGAGCCTTAATGGTCGGTTCTTCTGACGAGGTGGAATTTGTCAGAGAAGAATTTACTGGCACGTGGAACTTGTGAGACAGTGTCACGGTACCCAAAGACTTGTTTATAACTTTAATTGGTGAAGCCGCGAATTACGCGATCTCTTGCACAAGACGTGTCCCCGATAAATCCCGAAAATGTACTCTACTGTTTTCATCATGCATGCTCTATTCACAAGAGTGCAGATTTCTTAATTATGGGAGTGGGGAATCGCGTGATTGCGTTTTTTGCTGTATTCGGCAAAGTTCCACGGTTGTTATGCTCAATAATTTCGTAGTGTGTGCGGGAAGGGAAAGAGGTATTAGGAAAGGGAAAGAAACAGAGGTACATACCGGACTTTGGACTCCGCTCGAAGCATCATCAGCGATTTTCAAAGTCGACGTGTATTTCAAAGATTGTATGAATCATTTAAAGTCATCTAAAAGAAAATGATAATTGAATTGTGTTTAGTTAAAAATGTTCAGAATTAAAAGGTGTTTATGGTCTAATGGTATTTTTTTTGAGAAACTATGTTCCAGTAAATGAAAATAAGTTGGTGAAAGAATGCAGAAGAGGAAGATCAAAGAGAAATCAAGGTGGCTACGGGATTTCGTAGTCGTGAATCTCGTATAATCGAATGTGACCGGATGTGAGATTGCTGAGGTTGCAATCATGGTTCACTTTGGTGATTTCTGTTCGTTTTCAGGTAGCTTAATATTTCAACTATATGAGATAATGCTCAAAGAGTAAGGATTGAGAAAGCGAAACGGAGTTAAACGAATAAATTGCATTTTCTAGAATTATTATTAAATTGTACAGCTTTCTGGATTCTTCTCCTTTGTTGAAAATGTGGAAACAATTTGGATTCTCATACATTTTGAGGGGATTGTACGATGCGATCCGAATTATTTCCAACTACGAATAAAAACAGAAGATGAGGTTTTTGGTTGACATATCACAAAACGATTCGAATAGAATGGAATGACAGATACAATAACTTTCTAATTAGAAGAGTTTTAACAGTGACATCGAGATAGTTCCTGATGGCAGAAAGTATGTGTATGTGTATGTGTGTGTATATATGAGGATAATTCACGAACCTCCTTCCGTTCAAGCTGACCTTTGAATATCTGGCGGCGAGCTGGATCCAAAGTGAGCGACCAAGATCTTGTAGATGGTGTCAACTGGATCAGGAACAGTGATGCCAGTATTCCCTAGAAAAATCTTCAGATTTTTCGTCATTGGTCACTTCTTTCCAAATTGAGCATATGATTGGCCGGTTTGACAAGAAATGACCAATCATCAGATGCTGAAGGTTTTTCTAGGAAATACTGGCAACGCTGATCAGGAGTTTGGATACGGTTCGAATGCACTGAATTTAGTAATACTCTGACTTAAAAATTAACTCGGAAAGTCCGAGTGCGAAGATTTGAATAAGAGAGTGAGAGTGGTACAAACGGGTTTGGCGGAATAGGACTCCGTCAAAAATTGTTACCGGCACGTGGAACTTGCGCGAGTTTGATCACGGTACCAAACGAGAACTTTGTCTCGTTCAACTTGGTAAATCCGCGTGTTATCGAGCCTGCTTTTGCGAGGCGTGTCCCCGATAGATCCCGAAAGTATACTCTGGCTTTCCATCAGGATCGCTCTTATTTAGAAGAGCAAATGATTTTTTTTTGCCGTTGGGAGTGGGGAATCACGCGGTTGGATTTTTGCCGATTTTGAATTTGCTCTAGTTACCATGCTCCATAATCAATGAATGTGTGTCAGAGAGAAGTAATGAATTGGGAAGGGGATGGATGGAAGGTGTGCGGGCCACCTTGGACTCAGCTCGATGCAGTTTCAGCAAATTCTTCGCACATCGAAATGTTGCAAGTAACCTAGTCTTTATATGGACAGAAGAATGTCAGCGAATTCTTCGCATATCGATATGTTATGATGATTATTCGACAAACAGTTCAATGAGTTTAAAAATAATGAAAACAGGGGGTCCAATGATAGAGAATCTTAGGTGAATTGGTTTATCCTTCCTCGCATGTATGCGCGCTCTCATTTTCGCTCCGGATTGATGCAGAGGAGTTGTTTTATGTTTCCAATATTTCGTCTCCATCCCACTCTCTCAAGTGTTTTCTCGAATTACATGTTATCACTTTCTTCCGAGGAAACCATTGGGAGAAATCGTTGATATTTTGACCTTGCGAGTTCTCTATCAGACCTTCCATGTCCGAATTATCCGAATGTAGCTTAACTGTATTAACTTTAGTAAATCTGATGGATAAATGGATAGCAGTGATATCCCATATAACGAGAGGGGCCTTCGAATCCATTGGTTATTATTGGAAGTAATTCCACTGTTTTTAAGACCTACGTTCTGGAAATGTTTTGATAATTTTTGTATTGAATTCATTGGCAGTATCCTCTGAATGAATTCGAACCCTTATCTTGCTTATGGGTGAAAGATTTCATAGAATCAGAAGAGAATGAGGGGGGGGGGGCAAGTTTTTGAGGGGAACATCACAGTGACCTTGACTTTGGCATCGGATCTCAACTTCAAGGTCATTCAGAGGTCAACTTTCGTTTCTTAAATGGAATCCCCTATTTTTGACTGCAGATTCAGATTAGACGTTGAAAAACAAGGAACTTTCGTCGGAATCATTTTTCCGAATTCCGCACAGATGGCGCTCTAATCGATAAAATATTAGTTTTATGGAACACTCGTATTGCTTCCTGTGTAAAACGACATTTAACTCTCCAGTGTTCTTTTTTCAGCTTCTGAGGATTACCGTCGCCATGAGAGTTACCCAATGTGCACCACGAGGAGGTTGAGCGATCGGATTTTGCACATCTTTATGGCCCTGAAAAGGGTCGATTGTCTGGACTGTAGAGGTGTGTAATTTTTCACGACAAACGCTCTGCAATATGTATGAAAATTCACCGTATCAAATGTTCGATATTTGCACCGTTGACCTGTTGGCATAAAATAATTCGTCTCCGAAAATGTGGTTCTAACGACAAAAGCAGATGACGTGGAATTGTTCGGCAGACAGTTCGTATTCGGCTTTTCATGTCATCTCTGGTCGTTGGTGGTCTTCCATAAACTACATCTTTGATGAAATCACATGAGTAAAAATCCAAAGGGGTAAGATCCGGAGACCTAGCCGGCCAGGCCATGTATCCACCGCGACCAATCCATCTGTTTGGGTAAGATGTGTTCAAGAAATTTCTGACAATTGCAGCGTTATGAGATGGTGCCCCATCATGTTGAAGCCACATCCTGTTCCGTGTGTAGAGATCAACATCTTCCAACATCCTTGGTAATTTGTCCCGAATCAATTGCAGATAATTTTTCTTCCTAACAGTATGTTGGAAGAAATAAGGACCAATGATCTGACCATTCAAAATCCCACACCACACATTCAGAGTCCAGCGATGTTGATTATCAATTCGTCGATGCCATCTTAAATCTCCAATTGACCAATAATGACAATTAAGTCTGTTCATATGCGAAATGTTGCCTCATCACTAAACATCACGTAATTGGAAAAACCAGGCGGTTGTTCCGAGGCCCATTGACCGAATTCAACCCTACGTCTAAGATTATCTCCACTCAATGCTTGCACCGATGTAATGTGGTAAGGATGATATTCACCAGATCTTAGTAGGCGGTGTGCTGTTGATCTTGGGATACCTAATTGATGCTGGATTCCTCTGATACTAACGTGAGGATTCGGGTGCACCATTCCTAAAACGGCTACTGAGCGTGCATCCATACGATTTCCATCATAACGCCTTCCGACTCGTGGGATATTCATTCTTCTAACTCGTCTTTCTATTCAGCGTATCGCCTGAAGTAAAGGCTGGCGTCTATTTGGATACCTCTCTCCATACAATCTCGATGCTGCACCGTAATTATGTCGACATTCTCCTAGTATCAGGAGAATACCAAGTACTTCACACCAAGGATAATCCATGGTATTGAGACCTTCACAACACTGATCAAAGATCTTCTTCAAGTTTGAATCGTATATCGAAAAAAATTTGTGGATGAATGGAGGATATTCAACATTCCGTTCCACTTATGTTTGTGAACAATGCTCTAATATGAACTTTCTTGTACATGATAAACACAAGTATTGTTGTGTACTTTTGTTTCGCAACAATTCACAGTAACGGTACTACGAACAGACATAATTGACAATATTGTTCGATGAAAAATCCCAGCTAGGTCTCCGGATCTTACCATTTGGGATTTTTACTCATGGGGTTTCATCAAATTTTCAGGGCCACAAAGATGTGCAAGATCCGATCGCTCAACCTCCTCGTGGTGCACATTGGGTAACTCTAACGGCGACGGTAATCCTCAGGAGCTGGAAAAAGAACACTGGAGAGTTAAATGTCGTTTTACACAGAAAGCAATACGAGTGTTTCATAAAACTAATTTTTTATCGATTAGAGTGCCATCTGTGCGGAATTCGGGAAAATGATTCGGACGGAAGTTTCTTGTTTTTCAACGTCAAATCTGAATCTGCAGTCAAAAATAGGGGATTTCATTCAAGAAACAAAAGTTGACCTCTGAATGACCTTGAAGTTGAGATCTGAGGCCAAAGTCAAGGTCACCATCAGATGTCCCTCTCGGAATCTCACAACTTTTGTTCGAAACATTTTCCTCCAAAACTCCTGGTTTTTGAGTTATTCCGATATAAAAATTGAAATGGGACACCCTGTATATGATTATATATATATATACAGGGTGATTCAAAATTCCCGCACTCTTTCTTGGGAATAGATTCCTGATGAAATTCTCAAACGATTTGTCCTTTTGCACAATGCTCTCCGACGCATAATTTCCGAGAGATAATTAATTAAAGTTGACTAATTATGAGGTGGATCCATCGGTCATTCAGGAGCGTCATAACAGAACAAGAGAGGAAGGTGCTTGCAGAGGGCGCTCATACGATCAGCTGATCGATATAATCGATACCATTTACCAGCATACAAATTGGTAAATTTTCTATGTAGAACGATTGAATTCGTCGACACTGTGGAAAAATTGATCATTGTCATGAATTCTTATCACGATATGCTGTAGGTGAAAGTTGTAATTTCAGTAATGATTTTTATTACGCAGACAAATGTAAAATAGTGTTGTTTCGTAGGGATAGGGATTCAAGTGGGAGAAAAAAGTATAACTACTCGTTTTCAATGAGAATTTTCATGTAAAGAAGAAAACATGAGAATTTTCATTCATCCGATACCCAATTTGAACGGTTTGATTATTGAGTTCAACACAAGAGATTGGCTTCCGAATCCTGTATTCTGAATGGTCGAGAATCAATGTATGTTAGATCAATCCTCGGCCGTTCCAAATGATTCTTCTGAAGAATGTGTTTTCGACTTATCCCAACCACAACATTGAACAATGATGAATTTATCCGAATTCACCCTTTTTACATCATTCGATGATCATAAAGGGTTTATCGAACGTTAATAACTTACTTCAACTTGCAGAATCCATCAATTTTCACGAAAATACAAGGTGTGACATCGTATACGACCCAATCATTGCTCTTGATTGACATTGTAATCACATACGGTTTGTTTAGCTTAAATCAACCATTCGTGATACGAATCAACCAATCAGGTTACAGCTCGAAACAGTTTCATTTAAAGCACATATGACTTCAAAGGGCATATTGTTATTTCAAATGGCAAAAGAACGGTCTTTGAAGATTAACCAAATCCATCCTTTCAAGGACGAATACATTTTCTACACGTAGAAACGCGCTCGAACTTGCACACAATTTGAATTAGATTTTGATTTAAACATGAATGATCTTAAGTGATCTCGAGTAAGTTATTAACGTTCGATAAACCCTTTATGATCATCGAATGATGTAAAAAGGGTGAATTCGGATAAATTCATCATTGTTCAATGTTGTGGTTGGGATAAGTCGAAAACACATTCTTCAGAAGAATTATTTGAAACGGCCGAGGATTGATCTAACATACATTGACTCTCGACCAATCAGAATACAGGATTCGGAATCCAATCTCTCGTGTTAAACTTACTAATCAAACCGTTCAAATTGGGTATCGATGAATCGGATGAATGAAAATTCTCATGTTTTCTTCTTTGCATGAAAATTCTGATTGAAAACGAGTAGTTATATTTTTTTCTCCCACTTGAATCCCTATCCCTACGAAACAACACTATTCTACGTTTGTCTGCGTAATAAAAATCATTACTGAAATTACAACTTTCACCTACAGCATATCGTGATAAGAATTCATGACAATAATCAATTTTTCCACAGTGTCGACGAATTCAATCGTTCTACATAGAAAATTTACCAATTTGTATGTTGGTAAATCGTATCGATTATACCGATCAGCTGATCGTATGAGCGCCCTCTGCAAGCACCTCCCTCTCTTGTTCTATTATGACGCTCCTGAATGATCGATGGATCCACCTCATAATTAGTCAACTTTAATTGATTATATCTCGGAAATTATGCGTCGGAGAGCATTGTGCAAAAGGACAAATCGTTTTAGATTTTCATCAGGAATCTACTCCCAAAAAAAAGTGCGGGAATTTCGAATCACCCTGTATATGTATATAAAAGAATTTCGAATCTCCCGAAAATATGGTACGGGACGTAACACTACACTCGAGGAGATACTAGCATCGTTGTACTAGCCAAATCGTACATCTCAAACTATTCAAAAATGGCTTCATACAATCAAAATACCGCTCTGTGCAACAATTCTTTAGAGCAAATAAAATTGCCAAACAGAGCGATATTTTAATTTTATTGGAAAATTTTTGAGTGGTTTGGAATAAACAATGTGGCTCGTCTACATAGCATTAGTATCCCTTTGAGCCAGCCACTAGTCATAGATCACTAGCCATTTTGTATTAACCAGTTTTCGTTGGAAATTACTGTATTATAAATTTTTACAAACAAAGTTTCTGAAGATTCTCTACGCCTCAAAGAATCAGTATAAACTGGAGACTTTCGAAGTAGCTGATCCAGGTGATCCTGATCAGTTACTTCAGAGGCCTCCACCCAGTTTGGAAGATTTTATTCAATAGTTTTCGAATAAACTGGCCAATACGGGATAACTAGCATCTCTTGCTATCTTTTGATCTCAGCTCTTTCCAATCAATGTTGCGAGTCACCAATGCTAGTATCCTCTCAAGAGGATAGGTATCAGAGTTACTATTCAAGCGCGTTTTTCTTCGTACCAAAATACTTATAACTGAATTCATAAAAGAGTTAAGCAAAGAACTGTATGTGCTGTCTGGGTAGGACTCGGACACATTCCGAATCAAAATTTAAAACCTCCTCTCCCCCTAACTATGGAAGGTGAGGAAATTTGTACCATTCTGACGGGAAAAGGAGAAGCTATATCCTCCTCCTTTGCCTTTCAAAGTGGTGCGAATTTCCTGATTTTCCATAGGTAGGGAGGAAGGAGATTTCAATTTTCTGTTGGAGAAGAAATATTTTTGTAATTTGATTCATATTTTATCCATATTATTATTGTTCCAATAGCCGTTTAAGTGAATTGATAGAAGATATTTCAGGACCAGTGGCGGGGTGAGAGCTTGTTTGTCTTCCTTCAACTGACACGAAACAAAGGATAAGAAGCGGGAAAATCCCGCCTCTTATCCTTGTTCTCACGCGAATTAAAAGAGGATAGAAATGTTCTCACCGCACTACTGTTCAGGAAATATTTCTTGACCGCTGTTGGAAGAATTTATTAGACCAAGAAAAGAAGGCTGGAAAAAAGTCAAGGTTACTTCAACGTTTGGTCCTCATTTCATAGCCATGAAAAGTATCCGGAATACATAGGTCATACACTTAAAAATACCCGGGAAATTCTGAATTTCCCACGAGGGAAACCCGGGAATTTGACCCAAGCCTTGTGCTCGACACCCTGGAATCCACCGTGATGTGACGTGATGTGTATATATCTTGGAAATGGCGTCAGATGTTCTGAAATCCTCCTTCGTGTTAAATGTGGGCATGACATTGCGTGAAGTCATCTTCGTCAGGAACACCCTCGCGGCTCTTTGCGTTATGTGTAGACCCACAGAAATCTGAAACGGTCCCAACGGCTCCTTCCACTGCTTGGGAGTGACATGGGAAGTGGATGAGAACAGCAGGATGACTGCCATTCTCCGCAAGAACGTCCAAGTCTTCCTCCTAAAGGTGCGCAGTGAGCGGTGACTCAGTAATGTGGCAATGTTTCTTACTTCTCCAGGGTATCAAGTCTGTATACTCTACTGCCCGAAAACCAATGGGCGGAATAACAAATCGTCGGATTTCCTGATCTTTGGCTCTTTGAAGTGCTATTTTGATCCTCGCAACAGCTAACCTCCGCACCTTTGGCCTTTTGTCGAAGAGCATAGCCAACAGAATGTCCTCTGAATGAGAATAGAAACCGTTGGTTTGAATATTAGGTTGCGCAATGGCTTGAACTTCTTTTGGCTGTGATCCCGTGCAGTGGATTAGATACCGTTGGTGCTTGGCTCCTTCAATACACCTAGACTTCGTTTTAATATCAAACCAAACAGGGACGTACACTTGAAGAATAAATTTGACAATAGTAATTAATGATTGAACAAAGCAGTCATCCCGCTGTTCTTATCGACTTCCCATGTCACTCCCAAGCAGTGGAAAGAGCCGTTAGGACCGTTCCAGATTTCTGTGGATCTGTACATGACGCAGAGAGACGCGAGGGTGTCATCCTACTGAAGATGACTTCACGCAATGTTATGCCCAAATTCAATACAAAGAAGGATTTCAGAACATCTGATGCCATTCCCAAGGTATATACACATCACGTCACATCACGGTGGATTCGCTTATGATTTCCATTAATTCTTAATGCATGGCATACCTAAATTGAACTTTCTTACTTCTCTGATCTAACCCAACTCGATGATGCAAACAAATTTTATTCACCTTTAGTGTGCAATAAACTGGTTCAAATAAACCATTCTTTGTCATGTTTCATCTACAGGGGAAAAATTGTATTGTTGTTTCAACTGACTGTACGGCTGTATTTGGCTCACCCCAAACTTATGGCCATCGGAACCAGAAATTTAATTGTGACAAACAGATATTTAACAATATCAACCGAATTTCGGGTTCAAGCCGGGATCAAGTTCGGGGTGAGCCAAATACAGCCATACGGTTGATTGGGACAACCATACAATTTTTTCCGTGTCACCTTCGGAAACTACACGTATTTCTACAAAAATTATGAGAAAGTTTGATGGTATGGGAGTTTAGTGTGGATGGGGTCAGATGAGACCCTACTCGTTGATACGATTGATTACAAAAATTCTTTAGTCAATTTGATCCAATTTGACAACTATTCCTTGAGAAAGAAATCAAAGTTACAAAATAACAGGTTGACATTGTTTTGATTATCCGAACTTCAAATGGGACGGGGAGACCTCTGCACTTGGTCCGATCGTGCTGAAATGTTTGTGGAGTTAGTCGAGTCACATTTTACGACCATTCTGGGCCAAAGAGGGCAAAATGACAAAAAAAATGGATGGGAGAAGAGGGATTGATCACATTTTTTTGATTTTTCGAACTTCGAGGGGGGGAGCGGTGAGACCCCTACAGTTTGTTTGCTCAAGCTGAAATTTCTTGGAGTTAGTTTGGGCACATTTGACAACCATTGCGTGAAAGTAAGGTCGATATTCAAGAAAAGCGGTTTTTCACTACACCCTAATGATCCTCCCAGCTAACATTCAGATATCTTCGAGATGTCTTGCTAAGATTTCTCTAGGACCTTGAGGAAATCTTGGTAAGACATCTCAAAGATTCCTGAATGTTCGCTGGGCTATTCGATGCAGTAATATGATTGAGTTCGAAAAACATTGTTTTGATTAACTTCTCCATCAACCAATGTTATACCCGTAAATCGACAACTCCATAAATATCAATTCACGGAGCTGCTGTTATCAGTACAAGGTAGCATGAAAGAAAGGTCATCCCTGAAACAATGTTTTTTCGCCCTGCTTACCTCGCTGTTTCGACTTAGCAGGATGGAAAATTAGTTACCTTGGGATAATGTATATGTGGGAAAATACTTTATACGGCTCCTAACTGCAATTCTACGATACACAAAACCCGTCAATTCTGAACGAAATATGTTAGTGAGAATTTTTTATCCTATGCCCTAAGACGACACAATCTCTTCAGGTAAGATAGATTTATTTTAGGTTAATATGCGTTTTGTAAAGGTTCTTGGAACGTTCGAATACTCACCCAGACAGCAAGACAGTGTCGAAAGAATGCCATATGAGGTCTTTAACATGAACTTCTGAAGAACTCTTAGCATGGGATTCTTCCAGAATTCATTTGGAACGTATAGGGTTCTCAGAGGATTCTTCTGAATGATCTAGGGAGTTTGTAAATTGTTCGGAAACATTTCTTAAGATGCGATTGAAGAACTCTCAAATGTCCAATGATATTGACTCGTGCGGTGTTCTTTATCGGAATCCGAAAGAATTATTTCCAATCAAAAAGCTTGAGAATTGATCCGGATCACTTGGATCAGTTACTTCAGCAGGCTTCTATGTTTTCATATGTGTCGATATTTCATATTATCCTTCTCGTCTTTACGGATGCGAGGAGAAACTGTATGGAATTTTCAAGAAATTGAGACATATATGCAATTTTTTTGAAAAGTTAGAAAATTATATGATGATACACTTATGTTTATGAATAATTGTAACTCCTTTGGTCAGAAATTATGAGTTTTCATGAAAAATTATGACTTCTGATGAAAAACCATATTTCATAGTCATCATTATATTTATGAAAAATTTTCTGTAATTTTATGAGAAATTATGAAAATATATGACATAATGTGATTTCATTCATGGGGAATTATGATTTACTATGAGAAAACATTTCTCATACTAAATGTTCCAATTCCTTGAGAAATTATGAAAATTCATGACATTCATGAAAATATATGAGAAATTATAAGGAATATGAAAAAATACTGAAACATATGAGAAATTATGTAAAACTTTTTCGCCAGGGATGCGTTGATAATAAATGGTCCTACTTCATAATAAATCTTATACGTTTCTGACAAAGATACTATTTCCGAATCCATTGTCAATTAACAAGTAGTGTTACGTCCAGAGAATCCAGGTCCGAGATGTATCGAAACACGCTCCTCTTCCAGCTAGAGTTTCACGATACTGTCGAAAGTATCAATATCCAGGTATCGATGGAATCGATTACATATGGATCGATCCAACCAGATATTAGATAGTAATGTATCAATATTCGAAATATTGATATTATTTCAAGAACGTTCAAATTCAATTATTTTTGACAATTCGGAGTGTATATGTATGTATTATCCATAATTTTATTGTATATAGTCTTATTGTATCAATACTTGTGAAAGAAACACTTCAGAACAATAACATGCTGAATCATTCAACATAAAACCGTGTATCAATTTGCAAAATACGGCTAAAAAATAATTTTTTATTATGTTTATAATTTATAATATCTCTTCATATTCAATTTCCAAGAATTGCAAATGAAGCTTGATACAAGAATCAGCATAAATGCCATTCGGGTTCCTTCAAGGATTTTAGAAATAAAAGTTGTGAAAGATGAGTTGCACTAAGTTGGCTTCGAGTATCACTCAGTACATTTCCGGCTCTAGAGAATAATCTCTCACATGGTACAGATGTGCTTACAATAGATAAATGTTGTGAAGCTATTTTCGCTAACTCTGGATATTCTTCTTCTCGGGATCTCCAATATTTGAATATATCTGTTTCCAAAGGCTATATTTCCTTCTGAAGGTGAGATTTTAAATCAATATCAATCGAACCTAGTACATCTTGGGATTGTCGACTCCTTTCTTCTGAAATTTTGTAATGGTATTTCCATAATTTGTTTTTAGGTTCACCCTTGTTTGCCACATCACTCAATCGTGTTTCATTTGATTTTGTTGTTGCAAGTGTGGATCAAAGCTACTATCACATGCGTGCGGTTGTCGCATGCGACATCATTAGATGAAAGAAGAGGCAAACTGTTTTTCCCTAGGACTTCGCTTTTCATCTAATGATATCGCATGCGACAGACGCACGCATGTAATTTCACTTAATTCTCTGAAGCACTTGAGAACATGCAAGAGCGCTGGAAAAATACATTCTTTTGAATCGGGGATCAAGAATACTTGCTACTGCAATTAACGGATTTTCTTCGATCCCGGAAAATCTATGACTAATTCCTTTCAACAATCTTTGTTTCAAATTGATTGCTTCTGCAGTTTGGACTACCATTTCTTCTAATGATTTTTGGAAGACATTAATCAGTGGTATTATACGATTTAGAGTTACATACTTATCACCACTAACTTCATTTGTGATATCTCTAGCTAACTCCAGGAGTGATACTATTTCACTTGCCACTTCAACTTGATTCGGAGTGAGCATTTTTGGAGCTTGAGGGTTTTTTAATAAGATAGAACTGATTTCATCAATAAGTATCATAAAACGTTGTATCATTAGGAATTTTGAATTCCACCGAGTCGGACAATCTTGCCTCAAACCAATATTACGATTTTCGGTGTCAATTTCAGATTGGAGATTACGTAGATTATAAGAAGCAATGGAAGAATGCTCCAAGTACGTCACGATTGTTTTTATTAGCTTAAGTATATTTTGAGAGACGTTTTCATCGGCTAGAGGATCTTGGACAACTGGATTGATCAAGTGGGCGAAACATGGCAAATGTTTTTGAGCGCCAAAGGTATCTCGGGTTGCCTTTACCATATTCGCAGCTCTATCGGTTATAATCGCTGATATTTTATTTTTGTCCGGATTCCATTTTTCACAAGTATTTGTTGATATTTTTGAAATGGTTTCAGCAGTGTGACTCCCAGGTATCTTAATCATATCTAATACAATCATGAAGAGATCGTTACCGTCTAGAAAATGTCCGTTACATCCTAAGAAACTTCGAGTGGTTCTTGAATCCGTCCATGCATCGGTAGTTAATGTGATATAATCAATTTTTTCTAAATTCTTCTTAGCTAAATCAAAAAGCACTTCATATTCGCTTTCCATTAAAAAAGTTATTTTATTTCGTCCTGGAATCTCGTAATGAGGGACGGCAATACTCAAAAACTTTTTAAAACCTATTCTTCCGGTGATGCTTAAAGCTCCGTCATCTTTGGCAATCATGTAAATGATTGCATTGATGATCCAATTTTCTTTCGATCCACCTTCTGAAAGAGATAATATTGCCAAATTATTGATGATTCATGTACTCTAAACAAATTTTCGAATATCAAAATTTATTGATTTGATGATATCATTACTTTTATAAGCTGAAATGTTGCATATCATGGAATCAATCCGAGATTGGAGGTGTTTAGTTTCCGGGATTTCCTCAGGCCCTAGAATTATGACAGGATACAATAAATATCGTACAACAAACATGATATGATGAGATGAATGGCGATATTTACTTATAGAAGTAGTAGAAGTAGTAGGAATATCTTGGATACAAACATCTTGAACATCTTCTAATTTTTTTGAAGAATTGGTTGCGATGGTGTTCACATTCCCACGCAGCTCAATTACATTTTCTGTTGATGTAGAATTATTTGTATTCCCTCTTTTGTATGTAGAACTATGTCGATTAACAAGATGTTTGTGCAAATTTGTTGTATTACCAGAAGAAGCAATGAGTTGGGAACAAAGTTTACACATTCCTCCGTTCTGATCTTTAATGAAGAACTTCCACACATCGCTCCTTTTCGATTTTTTCCTTTTGAACGATATGTTTCTGAAATAAATGGAATTTATTTTGAAAAAGAATAATATTTAATTTATAAATACATAGTTCATATTGATATTCACTTGATCTTAGAAAATTCTCGTTGCTGAGGAGAGAGAGGTGACTCTGGAAAAAAATTATTCATTAACCACTTTTACAAAAAAATATAGGATGAAATTTCCCATCATTCCCCAATTTGGAAACAGCAATTAAAATGAATTGGAAGAAAATTGCAACATTGAAAACCCTCATTACCCTTCTTTGAAAATACCTCCAATCGATCCCAGAACAACAACATGAACTAAAAAATTGCATCAAATGTAATTCTGTTTTTATCCATCAACAATCTCATTCAACTTTTCAAAAATATTCTCAATTTTTTTTTGCCATCACATTTTCTGCTTCACGGCTTAATTATTATATCCAGTGATGTTTGCAAAGAACATTTACGAGGAATCAGACGCTATAATTGGCTTGTTATATAAGACCGAATCAGGAAGTCCAATAACATTTATCCTAATTTATTCCAATCAAACTCGCTTTAATTTTACACAAATATCAATTGTATCGGAGGTGAAATCAGAATCGCATTCAATCAGCAACTTGAATTTATAATAATAAGCATTTCAGAGCTGGATCAAATATTACAAAATATTAACTTTTTGGTGGAGAATGAGGTGTTTTATCAACATGGGCAAAAATTCCTGCTTCTATTTCTGTATCAACTTTTCTTGCAGTTTCGAATATTCCTTCTCTATTTAGTGCAATAATCACTTTTTCATTAGTTCCAAGAACTGGACCTTCTTTTGGATTGCCTGTGCTTTTTGTCAACCCGAATTCGATGTGATATGGGTTGGTTGGAGGCTCAACAGATTCAGTCACAGTTGGCGTATCACTTGAGCGATGCTCTGTATCGACACCATCAGAAACAGGATCACTAAAACCAAAATTGAACCGGACAGAAAATTGTTGTTAGCATTTGAACGGTTTCTTTCCCAGGTTATCCAGACAATGACTGGCAAACTTTCTACCCGATTTGGTCCGGAATTGCCAACTCGGAATATCCTGTAGAAAACTGACGAAAATTTTCCTGCCAGGTTTTGAAAGGATGTCACAATTCAGTGATTTCGGACCAAATCGGGTGGAAAATTGGTCAGTTTTTGCCTGGATTACCTGGGAAGGGGCCGTTCAAAGCCTGACAACGATTTCCTGTCCGGTTCTGCCTGGCAATTTTAGCAGGGAATACAGTCCATACGCCAATTTTATGTCATTTTCATCCTATCCTTTCCTGAAAACAATGAATATCTCGAATGATCCGAAATAATCAAAAGACAATTTTTCACGAAGGACAAGTCAATATATTAAATCAACACTAAAGTAGGAATTAAATGTGTATTCCTAATTAGCAACAATACTTTCATTATCTTTGAGAAAATCTTTATTATGAATTCCTAAAACGATGCATAAACAACAATAGGTTATGGACAAAATAATCATTCACATATGATCAGTTTCTTATGACAATTGAATCCAAGTCTGTTATTCACACATATATTATGATTTAAGAAGACTTACCTAATTGATTTAGTTTGGGCATGACGATTTCTTCAATTCGAAAACTAAAAATAAATATATTTCTTCGACGCATCAGTGCTCCTTCCTTTAAACCAGTACTTCTATATGTTATACCAACTACGTACTTGAGAAAAACACCATCTCACCTAAGGTAAAGGTAAATTTTCATATCCAGTGACTACGTCTTCAGGGTAGATCGGAGCCCGTAAACTCGATACGACACTTCACAGAACTGTTTTCAGCACTCCAAGCATAAGGTCGCGAAACTATCAACTTTCCAAACCAATGAGAGAGCTCTTGTAGTAGTGTTGATATATGTGTGTGCGTTAGTGTTAGTATATACAGGGCGTCCCATTTGAAACAGGACAGCTGAATAACTCTTCAGGGAATGGAGGGGGAAAAAAATTGTTCACATAAAAGTTGTAGGGTTCGCAGGGGGCCAGAAGATGGTGACCTTGAATTTGACCTTGAGGTCAATTTTGAGCATGATTGATGGTCAAAGTATGTTTTTTCGAATAGAAAACCCTACGTTCGACCTCAGAAATGGAAAGAGCGGAAAATTTTACGTCCGAATATGTTAACATATCAGGTCATTTAGAGGTCATTTGAAGGTCAAAAAACCATTTTCTATGGATTTTCACGGAAAAGCCTCAAACGAGTTGTTTCTCTGACCAAAGTTATCAAAGTTAAAGTGAAACCCCACGTTTCGACCTTGAATTCGACCTTGAGAACGATAATGAATGCCAAATTTGAAACAATAATTAAAAAATTATTTATTCCTCCAGTTCGTCGTTTCATAATTACAGATGGCACAAATCCGTTGACGGGTAAGACACACTTATTGCAGGAGATGTTCGAATTGACCGCCATTTACTTCAATACATAACTCCAGCCGGCGTCGAAAGTTTCCAAGAACAGACTGAAAAACTTCTGCACGAATGTGCAGAAACTGATGCATTGTTGTAGATCCACAGGTGTTGTTGGTCGGTTGGTATAAACGACATTTTTTACGTAAACCCACAAATAAAAATCTAGAGGGGTGAGATCAGGAGATCTTGCTGGCCACAGTACAAATCCACCTCGACCAATCCAACGATTGGGGCAAAGGATATTTAGATAATCCCTCACACATCGAGCAAAGTGTGGTGGTGCACCGTCTTACTGATACCACATCCTCTGCCTAGTTGCTAATGTCACATCTTCTATGAGAACTGGTAATTCATTCTGTAGAAACTGTAGATAATTAGGACCGTTAACAGTTCCATCAAAAAAATACGGCCTAATAACTTGATTGTCTAGAATTCCACACCAAACATTTATACTCCACCGATGCTGATGATCAACTTGTTGAGTCCAGTGCGGGTTTTGCGCTGACCAATAGTGGCTATTGTGACGATTTAACAAGCCAGTACTTTGAAACGTTGATTCATCACTGAAAAGAACATATCGAAAGAAATCGGGCGCTTCGTTCAACCTCTGTAAAGCCCAATGGCAAAAGTTAACCCGATTCTGCATATCTTGTTGAGATAATTCTTGGGTCAGTGTGATGTGGTACGGATGATATTGAGCAGCTTGTAGAATTCTGTGTGCCGTACTGCGTGGAATACCCAAATCGCGTTCAATATCACGTAAACTAACATAAGGATTCGTGTGTATCATTGCTAAAACAGCAACGCATCGAGGGTCGTTAAAGTTCGAACCTTGATTGTTTCGGCGTTGACCAATCCTTCCTTGTCGACGATTTCTTTCAACTTGGCGAATGACTTCTGGAGAAGGGTGATGTTGCCGATCTCCAAACCGCTCTCTGTACAATCGTGACGCTCTTTGATACACTCCGCGACACTCACCCAAGATCATCAAAATATCAACACATTCGTTAGGTGAGTAAACCATTTTGAACCCGCACTTACACCGTAAACTATGAAAACTTCTTAATGATCATTTTCGTACTGATATGAAGAATAAACTCTGAAGGTCAGTTCTGTTTACTTTCAATTCAAGGTCGAAACGTGGGGTTTCACTTTAACTCTAATAACTTTGGTCAGAGAAACAACTCGTTTGACGCTTTTCCGTGAAAATCCATAGAAAATGGTTTTTTGACCTCCAAATGACCTCTAAATGACCTGATATGTTAACATATTCGGACGTAAAATTTTCCGCTCTTTCCATTCCTGAGGTCGAACGTAGGGTTTTCTATTCAAAAAAACATACTTTGACCATCAATTATGCTCAAAATTGACCTCAAGGTCAAATTCAAGGTCACCATCTTATGGCCCCCTCCGAACCCTACAACTTCTATCTGAACAATTTTTTCCCCCTCCATTCCCTGAAGAGGTATTCAGCTGTCCTGTTTCAAATGGGACGCCCTGTACATGTGTCGGATACTTCAATGACCTCACGCTTGGAGCGCTACAAAGAGTTCTACAGATTTTCCTGCTGACTTTGTGGGCCCTGGGGTAGATCCCAATCAGAGTTGCCAGACAAGAAGCGCCAACTCCAGTGATTGGCTGTTTCTTGTATAACTGACCGATCATATTTCTGATTCTTGAACAAATCACGAATCAAAAAGAAGTTGGCGCTTTTTGCTAGCAACTCTGACCCCAATAGACCCGGAAAACAATTGGCAGTATTACAATTCTGAGTGAAGACCAGAGATACCTACATGACATTGCCGTTTCCATTGCTGCTGGGTCTTGTTCCTCGGACCTAGCGAATCGAGATCCGGGACCAATATCTCATGCTCGGTGGTTGACGACAGCGAACCGGTTTTTGAGACTATATATTTCATTTGGAAACCCACCTGAAAATCTCATCAACATCGTTACATACATCATGACTGTATACGTACCCATGTGGTTTGAAATTAAGACAAGATCTTCAATAGTTGAAGGACCTAAGCATATTTTTGAATGCATCAAGAGATGTGGAGGCTTACCTGCAGAAGTCCAAGAAGTGGCGAAGAGAGTTATTCAAAGGAATGCCTTCTTCGCCCATCCCGAAAACCTTCTTCTTTCGATGGTTATGGATGATAGGCAGGATGTTTGGGAGCTGGACCTTCGGCGAGTATTGAAATCCAAAGAAACTACCACAAAGGGTAAATCTATCAGAAATTTCTTAGTTCCGGCCATAAATTTTGATGCTCATGATTATTTTGATATCATAAATTGGTCTGCAACCAAAATCACATGCCCACCTCTTTTGGCAACCCTTTCATCAGCTGATATTGCAGACTTGATTTCTCAAGGAAAAAAACCAACTCTTTCTCTGAATCTAGCAGACATACCCTGTCATACTCAAGCCGTAGAGCGCAGTGTTAAGCTAGTAACACAGGCCTCTTCAGCAGTTTATGGTCATGAGAGACGTGATGGTTTCATAAGAACTACACTCGCCTCTCGTGCTACCATGTCAAAATTTGAGACCAAATCGGAATTCGCAGTCCCTGAATGTGCATAATTCTCCACGCCCACGTTTGGTTGGTTGGTTGGGCAGGGTGTGGGTGGAACTTGCAGTGCAGCCACCTTCCCGTGGTAAGTTCTGAGTCGTTCAAGGAAGGACGGGCCAAGAGCTGCACATCTTCGGCCCCTCAGGGGAAATAACGAAGGAAGGGGAATACTTTTTTTACTTTCAGCCTTAAAGTTGCCTTATGTACGAAAAATCAAGTCAATAGTTCAGTATTTGCATCTTCTGCAATACGAACTGCTTTTAACGGAACTTGTTCATCTTCACCCCTTCGAGGGGCTTGGGGGTGGGGTAGAAGAGAGGTATGCGGCATTCTTCCCCTATTCTACACTTCAAAACAATGTTATGTATAACAAATGAGCTTGACCGGACAGGATTCACACCTCCTACAGTTTCTCGTATATCTGTTCAAATTTGTTCAAATTCGGAAAAATTTTGAACGCGATGCGCGAACGGAAGATATTGTCCGATTTCAAAAATTTTTTTTCCCTGTGTTTGTGTTAACGAGTAGCAACTTTTCCGCACTATTACGATTCCATTTGAAAACTTTTTTGTTTTTCGCTCCGGTCTAACCACCAATCAGAAACTGGACGATGGTTTTCATATCTCGTTAGCAATCTCTTTAAATCATCTCTGCTTCGGGACTGCGAAACTACCGTGAGAACCAAGATAATACCTTTTCTGAACATATTTCCGATATTTTTATGATCAATCTGTGGAAAAAAGTATCGATACACTGAAATATCATCACTTGAGAGATCGATAAAAAAATCGAATATCAAACTGCGAAATATCGATATTCAGAAGTATCGATAAATATCGTAAAACTCTACTTCCAGCAACTATAAGGAGGGGAGGTGGTCAACCTTCCCTTTTCTTATCGAGATCCCCTATTTTGATGTCTTTAGACAAGGACAGGGAGGGACGGAAAATGAGCGTGAGGATATTCAGATGAGCACAATTAATGGTGATTGATTTTAATTTAATGCTTATGGATGAATGATTACGAATATAGTTGAGGAACATAAATGAAGTTAATTATACTGAAGGAATGAGAAAATAATGGAATACAAGAATTTAAATGTTTATATGAAGATAAATATTTCAATGTCCTAATATCTAAATTTCGGCTTTCCCCTAGGCACCTGAATGAAAATGCTCTCCCATTGACCGGAATTTCTAGGGAACGGAACGGAATCCGCAGACCCAATTGATTCATGGATAGTAACTCACTAGAATTCCCTGCAAATCCCCCAAAAATTCCGTGAAGGTGACTTTTCTGATATCTTTGTACGACATAAGCTTCGTTCGTTCAAGGGTGTTCTGAGTTGCTCCAACGTGCTCCAGATATTTGTGATAGGCTCTTCTAGTTATAAACATGAATTGATTGGTTTGGTGCAAGTTGGGGCAACTTAGAACACCTTAGAATGAACGAAGCTATAGATGAATAAATGCTTACTAAATTGCGACATTTTGTGTATTTATGAAATTCTGCCCTCTCCCTCACGCAGGTCCGGCACCTGGGATGGAGATTGGGACGGTCGTATTGATGATTAGCCCGAAGATTGATCTCATGGGAGGGAGAACCTCCTCCTGAAGGTATTATTTTGATCCTCTCTTCGGGAAGTCCCTGGATGAGAGCCCTGAGCTGGATTTTGGTGCTCACTAACTTCCTCACAATTGCTTCGATGTGTTGAAGCAGTTTTTTTATGTATCTTTGAGGAAAGAAATGAGCCCTTTTCCTTCAGGACCCTCTGCCTGAACACAATTCTTCTCTCCGAAGACCTAATTCCTCTAAGGAATGAGGGAATTGTGTTCGTCACTGGGAAATAGGTGAATGAGTTAGTTATTGAGATTTGAATTACAAGTATTCATTTGTTGACAAGTTTGATCAGATCAATAATTGACAGAGTTTGCTTTCTCAAATTCCACTGCACATGAGTTATTGAAGAACTGAGTGCAGTGTGGGATATTGAATATATATATATATGAGGAGAAATGATAATTGAAATAAAGAATTTGAAATGACAATTGAATACAATAGATGAATCTTACGAAACTTGTTTGAAGTTCAGTTCATATTTGTCATCTGAGATTATGATAGATTATTGTTTATTTAAGAATTGAAGAACTCGACTGATTGCAACCAGATGCTCATAGCCAATGTTCATCAATGCATTCAATCTCAAATTCCATTCAGTCAAGCCACCAGAGGCGAGAAGTGAATTGAATATCGAAGAATTTCAATGAGGAATAGGAATAGATTAATATTCGTTTAAGAATTGGAGAACTTGACCAATTGCAACCAGATGCTCATAGCCAATGTTCATCAATAAATTCAATCTCAAATTCAATTCAGTCAAGCCACCAGAGGCGAGAAGTGAATTGAATATTGAAGAATTTCAGAATTATTGAATCATGTTCAATATGTATTGATTGTATGCTTGAGAGAATTTCATCCAACTCACTTATGGTATTGATTGGGAGATGTCCATTTGATGAATACTTTGGGACGAAAGTTTGACTTCAAAAGGTATGAATGTTAATTAATGTATGCAATGTGCTGTTAGTGAAGACTAATTGTAGGAATGAGTTGATGGGGGTCGACTCGTCCTTTTATGTGCTACTAGTGCCAATGACCGCTTCGCGGTCGCCGTTGCTTCCCAATTATTATGATTCCACCTACCCACACACCGACACAAATGAGAAAGTGTTCTCAATGCATTCATTTTGAATTCTCATGGCGTCATATGAATTCATTATGCACTCTTTCTGAGCTCCGGTGCTGTGTACGCAGGTAGCACGAGAAGCTCTATGAGAATTTGAAGGAAATTACGAATCCTCGAAAAGAGTTCTTCAAGACTGTCGAGAGTATTCAAATGGATACTCACAGAGTACTTAGAGAACTCGCAAATACCCGAAGAATATACCCATACAGCGCCGGGAGGTCTTTCGAATGTTCAAAAACGTGCTTGGTTACACACAGAACGTGCAAATAACGTCTGAGGATGTTCTAAGAACGTCACAATGTATGTCCTAGGCAGGGATGGGTTCTGTGCGCGTGCGATAAGTATTATGTGTTAACTATGCGCATATTATGCATAAAACGTGTAGAATACGCAGGAAGTGCATGAGAGATTGTGAAATTAATTCCGACTTGGAATTCAAAATTCAGAATATATGTAATAGATATTTATGAGTGTTGAAATGGTCACAATTCATAGTTTTAAAATTAAAACCCAACTTGACCACACAGTAAAAATTTTATATTAGATATTAGCATATTCATATTGTGCTTTTGAGATATATTTGATTATGTCGCTATGAACCACAAGTATACGAGCATTTACCATACTCTCTCGTTAGGATGAAGATAAATATGTTATAATTTGAAATAAATATAATTCTGATCCTCATAGTGAAGTATATCCAGGTCCATGAACCTGGAACCGCCACAAGCGATTTCGGGATAAGTGACTATTGGAGAATTTGGAGCTAATTTAGAGCTAATTCCGTACTGGACGGAGAAATTTAGAGCTCCTCTGGAAACGCTAGGAACTGTGGCGGTTCCAACATCATGGGAAGCTGGAACCGCCACAACATGCGGGTGAAGTTTTTCGGGGAAAAGCTTCGATAGGAATTTAGAGCTGATTTAGAGCTCTTGAAATCATCCAAGAAAATTTTCGGTAAAAATTACCCCTGGAAGTGGGGGAAGGGAAATTTGGGAAAAGGAATTTTTTCACCTAAAATTGCACCTATGGGGGACATGAAGAAGATGTGCTGAAGACTGGATCGTTGGCTGAGCTGGAACCACCACCACATAAAGGGGGATTTTTTGGGGAAAAGCTCCAATAGAAATTCGGAGCTAATTTAGAGCTCTCGAGATCATGCATGAGAATCTGCCAAAAAATTACCATAGAGGGTGGGGGAGAAAAAATTTGAGAAAAAAATTCTTTTTTTCCTGAAATGGTTCTGAGATGAATTGCAGGACTTTTCTACGCTGTCAGAGGAGGGAACCAAGCCGGAGAAATCGGACCCAGATACCTTTGGGAGGAATAAATAAGATTTGCTGAAGACTGGGTCGTTGGCTGTGCTGGAACCGCCACAACATAAAGGGGGGGTTTTTCAGGAAAAAACTTCTATAGGAATTCAGAGCTGATGTAGGGCTCTCGGAATCATCCATGAAAATTTTCGAAAAATTACCCCTGGGGGTGGGGGGAAAAAATTTGAGAAGAACTTTTCCTTTCCTGAAACGTTTGTGAGATGAATTGCAGGACTCCTCTAGGCCTCCAGAGGAGAAAACTCAGCCGGAAAAATCGAACCTAGATACCTATGGGGGACATAAAGAAGATGTGCTGAAGACTGGGTCGTTGGCTGAGCTGGAACCGCCACAACATAAAGGGGGGTTTCTCGGGAAAAAGCTTCTATAGGAATTGAGAGCTGATTCAGAGCTCTTGGGATTATACATGTACACGTCTGATAAATCAGCCCAAGTATTATGAAATCAAATGAACGTGGAAGAATGGGAAATACGATCGATTGATTTTTGTTTTATTTTTTATCAGAGACTACTCCAGTTTGTATATAGTGATTAAGATTCAGGATGGAAGATGAAATGTTGATCATATACAAATGAACGCCACTTCAGGATTTCAACTTATCCAAAAATCATTCAGTTGGAATTTACGTTTTTGTTCGAATTTTCTCAATGTGACCCCAACGGGGTGATTTCTCACCGAAGTGCATTTGGGACTCTGAGAGCTCTGAAATAGCTCTGAATTCCCACATATCATTTACCCCGAAACCTCCGATTTTTCCCTGTGGCGGTTGCAACTCAGCATATCATTTGTCAGGACCAAACTTTTTTCACCGGTTGCAGCAACTTGGATGGACACTGTGGAGTTCGAATTCCCCTGCTTACTGCCTAGAATTATGAATTCACTGTAATCCACTGATCAATCGATCGAATTTTCCATTTGTTTCACGTTTTTTCAATTCTATCATACTTGAGCTGATTTATCAGACATGTTTATGTGTAATTCTGAGAGCTTTGAAAAAGCTCTAAATTCCCACATATCCTTCTCCCAGAGAAACTCTGACTCACTTTTGTGGCGGTTCCAGGTCAGAATATCATTTCCTGAGAATCAAATTGTTTCAACGTTCTATGAATTATATCATCTTTGGGCTGATTTATCAGACATGTTTGAGTGTGATTCTAAAAACTCTAAAATAGCTCTAAATTCCCATAGAATCACTTTTTCGAAAAACCCACTCTCTGTGTTGTGGCGGTTCCAACTCAACAAAGTACTTGTTCTCTTCCAAATTTCTTTTTCCAACACACTGGGTGATTGAGATCCAATTATGGGAGTTGGGTCCCCACCTCTGAAGCCTTACAATCTCGCTGGATATTATTTTACAAACATTCTACTTGATTTCTTAATTCTCTTTCAAATGTCCTCTTCCACACTCTGAAGGGGTACTTTTTCTGAGAATCTGCATGGATGATTCCCAGAGCTCTGAATAAGCTCTAAATTCCGATAGAACCATTTTTCCGGAATACTGACTCTCTATGTTGTGGCGGTTCCGACTCAACAAAGTACTTGATCCCTCCCAAATTTCTTGTCAACCCATTCGGTGATTCGGATTCGATTATGGACGTTGGGTCCTAACATCTAAAGTCCCGCAACCTTGCTGGACATTATTTCACCAACATCCTGCTTGATTTTTCATTTTCTCTTAAAATTTTCTCTCCCACACTCTCAGAGGTACTTGTTCGGAAAATCTTCATGGATGATTCCCAGAGCTCTGAATCAGCTCTAAATTCCTATAGAAGCACTTTTCCGGAGAACCCACTCTCTATGTTGTGGTGGTTCCAGCTCAGCCAACAACCCAGTCTTCAGCAAACCTTCTTTATGTTCCCCATAGGTATCTGGGTTCGATTTTTTCGGCTTGGATTCCTCCTCTGCAATTCTAGGGAAGTCCTGCAATTCATCTCACAAACTCTTCAGGAAAAAAAAATTTTTGTTCCCAAATTTTTTCTCCCCCACCCTCTACGGTAATTTTTCCGGAAATTCGCATGGATGATCTCCAGAGCTCTGAATAAGCTATAAATTCCTATAGGAGCTTCTCTCCGGAGAACCCTCCTTTTATGTTGTGGTGGTTCCAGCTCAGCCAACGACCCAGTCTCCAGCAAATCTTCTTCATGTCCCGCATAGGTATCTGGGTTCGATTTACCCGGATTGGTTCTCTCCCCTGTAGGCCTGGAGAAGTCCTACAATTCATCTCACAAACAATTCAGGAGAAGGAAATCTTTTTCCACATTTTTCCTTCTCCCCCCCAAGGGGTAATTTTTTCGAAAATTTTCATGGATGATCTTGAGAGCGCTAAATTATCTCTCAATCCCTATAGAAGCCTTTTCCCGAAAAACCCTACCCTCATGTTGTGGCGTTTCCAGCTTCCCATGAAGTTGGACCCGCCACAGTTTCTAGCGTTTCCAAAGGAGCTCTAAATTTTCACGTCCAGTACCAAAGTAGCTCTGAATTAGTCCTAAATTCTCCAATAGTCACTTATCCCGGGCTCACTCGTGGTGGTTCCAGGTTCATGAACCTGTCGCCAATCTCCAACGTGATTTTCACTTGTCTTTGGCGTTTGTTGTGTATCGTCAAAATTACATTCTCCCAAATTCGAACCACGGGGATGACGGTGGTGGTAGTTACCGTTGCTACTTATTCGCGTACATTTGAAATATTTGAAGAGAGATTCCAAAATTCTTTGCGATGAGCGAACATGCACGATTAAGAATTTATAAATAAATCAATAAATAAATGAAGTGAATAAATAGGAAGTAGACGACACAAAGAACATAGCTCTTGAAGGATATCACGTGTTATAAGTGAGGCCAGGAATTCGGTTTCGTTGGAAGACAGAGAAATAAGATGGGCGGGGCTAATATTTCTGATTGGTTGTTATGGATCTGATGATTATTTGTTTTCGCAATCTAGTGGAGCAAGCAATGAGTATGAAAATAGATGAAAAAAAAAACTTCAACCGGTGAGGGTGGATTCTGCAGAATAATCGATTTGCAGAAATTTCATTTTGCCGAAAAGTTACTAACTTGAAGTTCGATGACAATGCGATACATTGAGAGGTAACGGTCACGTGGGATTGTAAACACAGATGTCACTGTAGTCGCGTTTAACGGAAGATTATATGACATTGCAGGAAGAAATGATACCGAAGAATTCAGGGGCGTACCCAGCATCTAAGAGGGGGCTAGCTGGTCGCCCCTCGATCCGTTCTTAACATGTATGTTCAGACGGACGGCAAGAGGAGAAGAGAAGAAGCTGCGTAAGCCCATGAAACGGATCGCATACATATATTCCACGAATTAAATATGCATGCGCACGTGATTACATCACGTCATTGGAAGAACCGATCATTTGTATACTGGGTAGAACGGAAACAAGGATGACTGGGATGCAATTATATGTAAAGCAAAGAGAAGTTGATGCTGGAGGTGCGATGTTTATTCTAGTGCAGGGAACACTGGGAAGAGAATACGCAACGCGATATTACTGGAAGAATTCCACATCGGGGAAGAAGGAATTGAGGAGGTTCGGACACGCATCGGAACCAACAATTTGTAAGAGCGACTCTCCGACTGTTTGAGGGTAAATTTACCTTTCGCAGTGGAGCGAGTCATCCGTGTGGTTTCCTTTTGGAATGATATTGGATCACGAAACCTTCACGAAAAATCCTAATTCGGTCGGTTTGAACATATACCCGTAGCACGAGATCGTACGAACAACCCTCTCCTTTTCAGGGGATGATTTTCATCGGTGAAATAAGTGATTTGAGCTGTAATTCGTTCTGTGAGTGATGAAACGACGAGATCTCCACCATAAATCCCAATCCGGTGAGTTCAAGCATATATCCAGAGCCAAAGGTCGTCAGAACAACCCCCTCCTGCTTAGGGAAAGATCCCAATTGGTAAAATGAGTAAATTGACCTGTAATTTGTTCTATGGGTGATGAAACGACGAGATCTCTACTGAGAATCATAATTCGATCAGTCCAAGCATATATCCAACGCAAAAAGTTGTCAGAACAACCCTCTCTTTTTATGGGGATGATTTCCGTTGGTAAAATAAGTGAATTGAGCTGTAATTTTTTCTATGAGTGATGAAACGACCAGATCTACACTGAATATCCTCTTTTGGCCAGTTCAAGCATATATGCCACGCACAAGGTTGTAAGAACAACCGTCTTCTCCTCAGGTGATGATTCTCATTGGTAAAATGTTTGATTTGATCCGTAATGTCTTCTGGGGGTAGTGAAACGACGAGATCTCCACCATAAATCCTAATCCGGTCAGTTCAAGCATATATCCGGAGGACAAGGTCGTCAGAACAACCCTCTCCGGTTGAGGGGATGATTTTAATTGGTCGAACAAGTAAATTGAGCTGAAATTTTTTCTATCAGTGATGAAACGACGAGATCTCTACTAAAAATCCTAATTCGGTCGGTTTGAACATATACCCGTAGCACGAGATCGTACGAACAACCCTCTCCTTCTTAGGGGATGATTTTCATTGGTAAAATCAGTGAATTCAGCGGTAATTTTTTCTATAGGTGATGAAACGACGAGATCTCCACTCGAAATCGTAATTCTGTCGGTACAAGCATATATCCGAAGCCCAGGGTCGTCAGAACAACCCTCTCCTTTTTAGGGGTTCATTTTCGTTGGTGAAATGAGTCAATTGAGCTGTAATTTCTTCTATGAGTGATGAAACGACGAGATCTACACTGAATATCCTCATTTGGCCAGTTCAAGCATATATGCCACGCACAAGGTCGTAAGAACAACCCTCTCCTTCTCAGGGGATCATTCTCATTGGTAAAATGATTGATTCGACCTGGAATGTCTTCTGGGGGTAGTGAAACGACGGGATCTCCACTAAAAATCCTAATTCGGTCAGTCCAAGCATATATCTAAAGCACAAGGTCGTAAGAACAACCCTCCACTGTTTAGGGATGATATTCGTTGGTAAAACGAGTAAATCGACTTGTAATTTTTTCTATGGGGAATGAAACGACGAAATCTGGACTCAAAAACCTTTTCCAGTCAGTTCAAGCATGTATGCAAAGCACAAGGTCGTAAGAACAACCCTCTCCTTTTCAGGGGTTGATTCTCGTTGGTGAAATAAGTAAATTGAGATGTAATTTGTTTTATGGGTGATGAAGTGACGAGATCCGCACTGGAAATCCTAATTTGGTCAGTTCAAGCATATATCCGTAGCACAAGATCGTCAGAACAACCCTCTGCTTTTGAGGGGATGATTTCGATTGGTAAAATGAGTGAATTGACCTGTAATTTTTCCTATGTGTGATGAAACGACGAGATCTCCACTGAATATCCTCATTTGGCCAGTTCAAGCATATATCCAAAGCACAAGGTCGTGAGAACAACCCTGTCCTTCTGAGGAGGTGATATTCGTCGGTGAAATGAGTGAACTGTGCTGTAATTTTTTCTATGGGTGATGAAACGACGAGAATGCTTGAACTGACCGAATTATGATTTTTAGTGCAGATGTCGTCGTTCCATCATTCACAGAACGAATTACAGCATTCAAATTACTCATTTCACCAATGAAAATCATTCCCTGAAAAGGAGAGGGTTGTTCGTACGATCTTGTGCTCCGGATATATGCTCAAACCGACCGAATTAAGATTTTCCGTGAGGGTTTCGTCATCCAATCTCATTCCAAAAGGAAACCACACGGATGAATCACTTCACTCCGAGAGGTGAATTTACCCTCAAACAGTCGGAGAGTCGCTCTTACAAATTGTTGGTTCCGATGCGTGTCCGAACCTTCTCATGTGGGATTCTTCCAATAATATCGCGTTGCGTATTCTCTTCCCAGTGTTCCCTGCACTAGAATAAACATCGCACCTCCAGCATCAACTTCTCTTTGCTTCACATATAATTGCATCCCAGTCATCCTTGTTTCCGTTCTACCCAGTATACAAATGATCGGTTCTTCCAATGACGTGATGTAATCACGTGCGCATGCATATTTAATTCGTGGAATATATGTATGCGATCCGTTTCATGGGCTTACGCAGCTTCTTCTCTTCTCCTCTTGCCATCCGTCTAAACATACATGTTAAGAACGGATCGAGGGGGGACCAGCTAGCCCCCTCTTAGATGCTGGGTACGCCCCTGAATTCTTTGGTATCATTTCTTCCTGCAATGTCATATAATCTTCCGTTGAACGCGACTACAGAAACATCTGTGTTTACAATCCCACGGGACCGTTACCTCTCAATGTATGGCATTGTCATCGAACTTCAAGTTAGTGACTTTCCGGCAAAATGAAATTTCTGCAAATCGATTATTCTGCAGAATCCACCCTTACCGGTTGAAGTTTTTTTTCATCTATTTTTATACTTATTGCTTGCTTCACTAGATTGCGAAAACAAATAATCATCAGATCCATAACAACCAATCAGAAATATTAGCCCCGCCCATCTTATTTCTCTGTCTTTTAACGAAACCGAATTCCTGGCCTCACTTATAACCCGTGATATCCTTCAAGAGCTATGTTCTTTGTGGTGTCTACTTCCTATTCATTCACTTCATTTATTTATTGATTTATTCATAAATTTTTAATCGTGAATGTTTGCTCATCGCCAAGAATTTTGAAATCTCTTCTCAAATATTTTGAATGTACGCGAATAAGTAGCAACGGTCACTACCACCACCGTCATCCCCGTGGTTCGAATTTGGGAGAATGTAATTCTGACGATACACAACAAACGCCAAAGACAAGTGAAAATCACGTTGAAGATTGGCGAGAGGTTCATGAACCTGGAACCGCACGAGCGAGTGCGGGATAAGTAACTATTGGAGGATTTAGGACTAATTCAGAACTGCTTTGGTACTGGACATAAAAATTTAGAGCTCCTCTGGAAACGTTAGAAACTGTGACGGTTCCAACTCCATGGAAAGCTGGAAACGCCACAACATGAGGGTAGGGTTTCTCCGGAAAAAGGTTCTATGGGAATTTGAAGATAATTCAGCGCTCTTAAGATCATCCATGAAAATTTTTGAAAGAATTACCCCTGGGGGGGGGGGGGGGAAGGTAAAACGAGGAGAGAACCAATCCGGGAAAATCGAACCCAGATACCTATGGGGGACATGAAGATTTGCTGGAGACAGGGTCGTTGGCTGACCTGGAACCGCCACAACATGAAGGGGGGTTCTTCGGAGAAAAGCTCCTATAGGAATCCATAGCTTGTTCAGAGCTCTGGAGATCATCCATGCAAATTTCCGAAAAAATTACCGTAAAGGTTGGGGGAGAAAAAATTTGAGAACAACAATTTTTTTTTCCTGAAATGTTCGTGAGATGAATTGCAGGAATTTCCTAGGCCTTCAGAGGAGGAAACCAAGCCGAAAAAATCGAACCCAGATACCTATGGGGAACATGAAGAAGGTTTGCTGAAGACTGGGTCGTTGGCTGAGCTGGGACCGCCACGACATGGAGGGGGGGTTTTTCGGGAGGGAGCTTCTATGGAAATTTGGTGCTAATTTAGAGCTCTTAAGATCATCCATGAAGATTTTCGAAGAAATTACCCTCGGGTGTGGGGGAGAAAAAGTGTGGGAGAAAATTTTTCTTCCCAGGAATGTGTTTGGAATGGATTGCAGGACTTTTCTAGGCCTTCAGAGGGAAATCCAAGCCGAAAAAATCGAACCCAGATACCTATGGGGAACATAAAGAAGGTTTGCTGAAGACTGGGTTGTTGGCTGAGCTGGAACCACCACAACATAGAGAGTGGGTTCTCCGGAAAAGTGCTTCTATAGGAATTTAGAGCTGATTCAGAGCTCTGGGAATCATCCATGAAGATTTTCCGAACAAGTACCTCTGAGAGTGTGGGAGAGAAAATTTTGAGAGAAAATGAAAAATCAAGCAGGATGTTGGTGAAATAATGTCCAGCAAGGTCGCGGGACTTCAAATGTTAGAACCCAACGTTCATAACCGGATCCGAATCACCAAGAGGGTTGAAAAAAAATTTGTCAGAGATCAAGTCCTTCGTTGAGTTTGAACCGCCACAACATAGAGAGTGGGTCTTCCGGAAAAGTGGTTCTATCGGAATTTAGAGCTTCTTCAGAGCTCTGGGAATCATCCATGAAGATTCTCAGAAAAAGTACCCCTCAGAGTGTGGAAGAGGACATTTGAAAAAAAATCAAAGAATCAAGTAGAATGTTTGTGAAATAAAATCCAGCGAGATTTTTGGGCTTCAGAGGTGGGGACCCAACTCCCATAACTGGATCTCAATCACCTAGTGCGTTGAAAAAAGAAATTTGGGAGAGAACAAGTACTTTGTTGAGTTGGAACCGCCACAACACAGGGGGTGGGTTTTTCGAAAAAGTGATTCTATGGGAATTTGAAGCTATTTTAGAGTTTTGAGAATTACACTTGAACATGTCTGATAAATCAGCCCAAAGATGATATAATTCATAGAACGTGGAAAAAATTTGATTCTCAGGAAATGATATTCTGACCTAGAACCGCCACAGAAGTGAATCAGAGTTTCTCGGGGAGAAGGATATGCGGGAATTCAGAGCTTTCTCAAAGCTCTCAGAATTACACATAAACATGTCTGATAAATCAGCTCAAGTATGATAGAATTAAAAAAACGTGAAAAAAATGGAAAATTCGGTCGATTGATCAGTGGATTAGAGTGAATTCAAAATTCTAGGCAGTGAGCAGTGGAATTCGAACTTCACAGTGTCCATCCAAGTTGCTGCAACCGGTGAAAAGAATCTGATCCTGAGGAATGATATGCTGAGTTGGAACCGCCACAGGGAAAAATCGAAGGTTTCGGGGGAAATGATATGTGGGAATTCAGAGCTATTTCAGAACTCTTAGAGTCCCAGATGCACTTCGGTGAGAAATCACCCCGTTGGGGTCACATTGAGACAAATTCGGAAAAAAACGGAAATTCCAACTGAATGATTTTTGGATAAGTTGAAATCCTGGAGAATGACAGTGGCGTTCATTTGTATGTGATCAACATTTCATTTTCCATCCTGAATCTTGATCACTGTACAAACTGGAGTAGTCTCTGATAAAAATAAAAAAAAAATCAATCGATCGTATTTCCCATTGTTCCACGTTCATTTAATTTTATAATACTTCGGCCGATTTATTGGACATGTACATGATGAAGTGGAAGCTGGCAGCCGCGAGCTGGCGGCCGCAGGGGTTATGTTTTGGCTGGGACTGTACCTGAACAAAACGATCGAACTATTTGGATATTTCCTACATAAATACATGCGGAAATAAAATAATGGTGATATCTAAAGACATGAATTTGTAGTATTTGAGACGAGGAATTCGAAAACATAAGATTTGTCTCGATACGAGGTCGTTTTCATAGAATTTTTTGCAGAAAAACGAGGGGTTGTGTATTGGTTCAAACGAATTTCATCACCTACTGATGAGACGGCGTTCGATTCAGAGGATGAGAAGCATCAATTGTTATAGGATTTTGTCTGGGGAATCCAATGGCATAAGTTTCATTTTGTTACGCGGCCGTTTTCGTGGTTTTTTTGTCGATAAGAAGCGACATTTCTAACAATGTTGACATGATTTCGGTGAATTTTGTTATTTCGTGACAGGACGTCGTCCGACCTAGGGATGGAAATCCATCAATTCTTATGGGAAATTGTCCAAGGAATCCAACGGTGTATGACTCTTTCCGTTACGCAGCCGTTTTCATGCAGTTTTCGTCGAAAGAAAGCGAGACTTTTGTCAATTTGCCCACAATTTGTATGAATTTCGTTATTTAATGACAGGTCGACGTGCGATTATTGGAATAAAATCTATGAATTCTTATGAGGAATTGTCCACAGAATCCGACGATATACGGCTCAATCCGTTACGCCGCCGTGTTCTTGAATTTTCACGCGAAAACGCATTGGCTGGTAATTGATGGAATAATCCAGATTATGCGAATTCCTCCAGCAGCCGCGGGGTTGTCGTTCGATTGGAAGGATGAGATGCATCAATTCTTATAGCAAATTGTCCGGGGAATCCAACGGTGTATGACTAATTCCGTTACGCGGCCGTCTTCATGCAGTTTTCGTCGAAAGAAAGCGAGACTTTTGTCAATTTCCCCACAATTTTCATGAATTTCGTTATTTAATGACAGGTCGACGTCCGATTATTGGAATAAAATCTATGAATTCTTATGAGGAATTGTCCACAGAATCCGACGATATACGGCTCAATTCGTTACGCCGCCGTGTTCTTGAATTTTCACGCGAAAACGCATTGGCTGGTAATTGATGGAATAATCCAGATTATGCGAATTCCTCCAGCAGCCGCGGGGTTGTCGTTCGATTGGAAGGATGAGATGCATCAATTCTTATAGCAAATTGTCCAAGGAATCCAACGGTGTATGACTCATTCCGTTACGCGGCCGTTTTCATGCGGTTTTCGTCGAAAGAAAGCGAGACTTTTGTCAATTTCCCCACAATTTTCATGAATTTCGTTATTTAATGACAGGTCGACGTCCGATTATTGGAATGAAATCTATGAATTCTTATGAGGAATTGGCCACAGAATCCGACGATATACGGCTAAATCCGTTACGCCGCCGTGTTCTTGAATTTTCACGCGAAAACGCATTGGCTGGTAATTGATGGAATAATCCAGATTATGCGAATTCCTCCAGCAGCCGCGGGGTTTTCGTTCGATTGGAAGGATGAGATGCATCAATTCTTATAGCAAATTGTCCAAGGAATCCAACGGTGTATGACTCATTCCGTTACGCGGCCGTGTTCATGCAGTTTTCGTCGAAAGAAAGCGAGACTTTTGTCAATTTCCCCACAATTTTCATGAATTTCGTTATTTAATGACAGGTCGACGTCCGATTATTGGAATAAAATCTATGAATTCTTATGAGGAATTCTCCACAGAATCCGATGATATACGGCTCAATCCGACACGCCGCCGTGTCCTTGAATTTTCACGCGAAAACGCATTGGCTGGTGATTGATTGAATAATCATTACATATGCGAATTCTTCCATAGGCTGCTAGCACTCTCTTACTTCTTCCCACACTGTAAAAAATTCCTTTGTACATTCACAAAAAAAGTTCGGAAGTTTTTTACATAACTTTTTTTCGTTGGATTCCAAAAGAAAGTTTGGAGAACATCGAAAATTTTTGTTGGTTGACGAAATTTCTTGATTTTCTGCAAACTTTTTTCTGAAATTCAACGGAAGAAAAGTTATGTAAAAAACTTCCAAACTTCGTTTGTAAATCTACAAAGAAATTTTTTACAGTGTGATGAATGAATTGTGAAAGTTATTTCAACATCTACGATTCCAAATATTAGAACAAATCACGAAATCTAATGCGTGTATATATTTCTTGTCACAACAACAAATTTTCCAGGTGATGATCCCGCAAATATCAGGTATTGGAATGTTCAGGTAGATTTTCGGTTACATAACGAGTCCATTTTGGACGATTTCGAGGTCCAAGGCGATGGCAATTGGATACCTAGAAAATTTGAGGATAATGAAAACAAAAGATACGGATTGTGATTCCATACACATCCGATAGCGAAACGTTCGTCGTCATCGATGTAATGGAAGAAACATATTTCGAATGACATTTTCACTCATACAGGAATGGAAATCTCACAGTAGAGAATCCCTGTGTAGATTTACAAAAAAGGTTTTTTACATAACTTTTTTTTCGTTGGATTCCAGAAAAAAAGTTTGGAGAACTTCGAAATTTTTGTTGTTTGACAAAAGTTTTTGATTTTCTGCAAAGTTTTTTCTGAACTCCAACGAAGAAAAAGTTATGTAAAAAACTTCCAAACTTTTCTTGTGAATGTACAAAGGAATTTTTTACAGTGTGGGAAGAAGTAAGAGAGTGCTAGCAGCCTATGGAAGAATTCGCATATGTAATGATTATTCAATCAATCACCAGCCAATGCGTTTTCGCGTGAAAATTCAAGGACACGGCGGCGTGCCGGATTGAGCCGTATATCATCGGATTCTGTGGAGAATTCCTCATAAGAATTCATAGATTTCATTCCAATAATCGAACGTCGACCTGTCATTAAATAACGAAATTCATGAAAATTGTGGGGAAATTGACAAAAGTCTCGCTTTCTTTCGATGAAAACTGCATGAACACGGCCGCGTTACGGAATGAGTCATACACCGTTGGATTCCTTGGACAATTTGCTATAAGAATTGATGGATCTCATCCTTCCAATCGAACGACAACCCCGCGGCTGCTGGAGGAATTTGCATAATCTGGATTATTCCATCAATTACCAGCCAATGCGTTTTGGCGTGAAAATTCAAGACCACGGCGGCGTAACGGATCGAGCCGTATATCATCGGATTCTGTGGACAATTTCTCATAAGAATTCATAGATTTTATTCCAATAATCGCACGTCGACCTGTCATTAAATAACGAAATTCATACAAATTGTGGGCAAATTGACAAAAGTCTCGCTTTCTTTCGACGAAAACTGCATGAAAACGGCCGCATAACGGAAAGAGTCATACACCGTGGGATTCCTTGGACAATTTGCTATGAGAATTGATGCATCTCATGATTCCAATCGAACGACAACCCCGCGGCCGCTGGAGGAATTCGCATAATCTGGATTATTCCGTCAATTACCAGCCAATGCGTTTTCGCGTGAAAATTCAAGAACACGGCGGCGTAACGGATTGAGCCGTATATCGTCGGATTCTGTGGACAATTCCTCATAAGAATTCATAGATTTTATTCCAATAATCGGACGTCGACCTGTCATTAAATAACGAAATTCATGAAAATTGTGGGGAAATTGACAAAAGTCTCGCTTTCTTTCGATGAAAACTGCATGAACACGGCCGCGTAACGGAATGAGTCATACACCGTTGGATTCCTTGGACAATTTGCTATAAGAATTGATGCATCTCATCCTTCCAATCGAACGACAACCCCGCGGCTGCTGGAGGAATTCGCATAATCTGGATTATTCCATCAATTACCAGCCAATGCGTTTTCGCGTGGAAATTCAAGACCACGGCGGCGTAACGGATTGAGCCGTATATCATCGGATTCTGTGGACAATTCCTCATAAGAATTCATAGATTTTATTCCAATAATCGGACGTCGACCTGTCATTAAATAACGAAATTCATGAAAATTGTGGGGAAATTGACAAAAGTCTCGCTTTCTCTCGACGAAAACTGCATGAAGACGGCCGCGTAACGGAATTAGTCATACACCGTTGGATTCCTCGGACAATTTGCTATAAGAATTGATGCATCTCATGATTCCAATCGAACGACAACCCCGCGGCCGCTGGAGGAATTCGCATAATCTGGATTATTCCGTCAATTACCAGCCAATGAGTTTTCGCGTGAAAATTCAAGAACACGGCGGCGTAACGGATTGAGCCGTATATCGTCGGATTCTGTGGACAATTCTCTAACGGCATCGTTTCGTCCCGGTGTGACACTGAATGAAAGGTCTGCGGTGGAGATTTTGACTCAATATTTCAACTATTTTGGTTTATATCAAAAAAACAATATTTACAATGATTTCAATGGTATGCTGGACTTGATTTTTACCACCGATGAGTATGTTGAAACTATTAGTCCGGTTGATTACCTCCTACACTGTGATGCTTATCATCCCCCTATCGAAATTAGATTGTATTCTCTTCCATTGAGATCTTTGTCTTGTACCGACACGTACCGGTACAATTATAAATTGGCTGATTTTTTTTCTATTCGGCAGCATTTGAGTCAAATTGATTGGGATTTGGAGTTAAAATGCATGGATGTAAATACTGCTATTAGTTTTTTGTATGATCAACTTTCTGTGGCTATTGAGTTGTACGTTCCGAAAACATTGATCAAAAGATCTATTTATCCTCTTTGGTTTACTCCTGAGCTCAAAAAATTAATTAGAAGAAAGAAAGTTGCCCATATGATTTACAAATCGTCTTATAGTCGCGGCGATTATTTAGCGTTCTCTTTTTTGCGTGCTCAATGTAAATCACGAGCTCGGGCTTGTTATTCGAATTACATTCGCCAAGTTGAGACTAATATTCAAAAGGATGTTAAATCTTTTCGGAATTTTGTTAACAGTAAGCGTTCATTTAATGACTTACCTAGTACTATCATGTTAAATAATGTAGTTGCTGACTCTGCAGCTGGAATGGCTAACCTTTTTGCTGATCACTTTTCATCGGTTTTTGCTTCACATAACTCGGTTAATGTTAACCATTCTAAACATGATATGTCATTCAACATGCTTTCTGATTTGGATATTACCATAGGAGAGATCTACTCTGTTCTTGATTCGTTGGATACGAGCAAGGGCCCAGGATTTGATGGCCTTCCGCCGTTGCTGTTCAAGTCTTGCAAATTTATTCTTTCTCGACCGCTTTGGCTTATCGTTAATGAATCTCTTTCTTCCGGATGTTTCCCTGCTGAATTGAAAACGAGCCTGATCTCTCCTATTTTCAAGCATGGTAATAAACTGGATGCTAAGAATTATAGACCTATAAGTATTTTAAATGTTATGTCTAAGATTTTTGAGCGCGTGGTTGTTGACAAGATTACTCCTTTGTTGTCTCCTCTTATCATCCCGGAACAACATGGTTTCATGTCAATGAGGTCTACTACTACGAATTTGGCTGCTTTCTGTAATTACACCGCCATTGCGCTGGAGAATAACTCACAAGTTGATGTTATTTACACTGATTTCAGTAAAGCGTTTGATACTGTATCTCACAGCGTTCTTCTATCTAAGTTGAGTAGCTTTGGAATATCTGGTAATCTGAAACTTTGGTTCCAGAGTTACTTAACTGATCGGGTGCAGATGGTAAAAGTTCGGAACTGTTTTTCTGAACCGATTATACCTTCTTCGGGAGTGCCCCAGGGATCCCACCTTGGTCCACTTTTATTTTTGCTATTCATAAATGACATTGGGCAGGTTCTCAATGATTGTGATTTCCTGTTATTTGCTGATGATCTAAAAATCTTCAAGAACATAAAATGTCTTGCGGATGTTCATCACTTACAGTCAGTATTATCGGGATTAGATTCTTGGTGCACCCGTAATTCTCTGCATCTGAACTTGGAAAAATGCTGTGTAATGAGAATCTCGCGGTCAAGGAATCCTCTCATATTCTCCTACAAGATTGCGAATATTACATTGAATACTGTTAAATCTTATGTTGATCTTGGTGTAACTATAAATGATGAATTGGATTTTTCTGAGCATTCTGTGAAAGCTTGTGGTACTGCGATGAGAAATCTCGGCTTCGTCAAAAGATTTTCCAGTGATTTCAAAGATGTTAGGTCATTAAAAGTACTATATTCCTCTTTAATTAGACCCCATCTTGAATATGCGTCCCCTATCTGGTCTCCGTACTTGAAGAAGGATATTAGAATGATTGAGAGTGTGCAACACAAGTTTTTACGCTTTGCTGCTTTTGGAATAGGCTGCCCTATGAGATATTCTGACCATGATTACTCCAGAATTCTTGACAGAATGAATTCAACTCCCCTCGAAGAGCGGAGACAAATGAATGATCTCCTATTTCTTTTTAAATTGATTAATGGTTTTCTTGATTGCGAGTCATTGCTGAGTAAAGTTAATTTTAACATCCCCGGTAGACCAGTTAGGAGAGCGCTTTTATTTAGACCTGTACAATTTAAATCAAGATTTGGAAATTATGATCCGATATCTCGCATTTGTGAATTAGCAAATAATTTCGATCGGTCGATGGAATTGTTTGGTGTTTCCTTGAAGCGGTTTAAACTGTCGGTTAATGCATGACTATATTGTAATTGTATTTTATGCGTCTGTGGACGCTGTCTTGTATTGACTCTGTATTTACTTTTTATATCAAAGGGTGCTAACCCGTGTTTTGCAATGAAAAAAAAAAAAAAAAAAAAAAAATTCCTCATAAGAATTCATAGATTTTATTCCAATAATCGGACGTCGACCTGTCATTAAATAACGAAATTCATGAAAATTGTGGGGAAATTGACAAAAGTCTCGCTTTCTTTCGACGAAAACTGCATGAAGACGGCCGCGTAACGGAATTAGTCATATACCGTTGGATTCCTCGGACAATTTGCTATAAGAATTGATGCATCTCATGATTCCAATCGAACGACAACCCCGCGGCCGCTGGAGGAATTCGCATAATCTGGATTATTCCGTCAATTACCAGCCAATGCGTTTTCGCGTGAAAATTCAAGAACACGGCGGCGTCACGGATTGAGCCGTATATCGTCGGATTCTGTGGACAATTCCTCATGAGAATTCATAGATTTTATTCCAATAATCGGACGTCGACCTGTCATTAAATAACGAAATTCATGAAAATTGTGGGGAAATTGACAAAAGTCTCGCTTTCTTTCGACGAAAACTGCATGAACACGGCCGCGTAACGGAATTAGTCATACATCGTTGGATTCCTCGGACAATTTGCTATAAGAATTGATGCATCTCATCCTTCCAATCGAACGGCAACCCCGCGGCTGCTGGAGGAATTCGCATAATCTGGATTATTCCATCAATTACCAGCCAATGCGTTTTCGCGTGAAAATTCAAGAACACGGCGGCGTAACGAATTGAGCCGTATATCGTCGGATTCTGTGGACAATTCCTCATAAGAATTCATAGATTTTATTCCAATAATCGGACGTCGACCTGTCATTAAATAACGAAATTCATGAAAATTGTGGGGAAATTGACAAAAGTCTCGCTTTCTTTCGATGAAAACTGCATGAACACGGCCGCGTAACGGAATGAGTCATACACCGTTGGATTCCTTGGACAATTTGCTATAAGAATTGATGCATCTCATCCTTCCAATCGAACGGCAACCCCGCGGCTGCTGGAGGAATTCGCATAATCTGGATTATTCCATCAATTACCAGCCAATGCGTTTTCGCGTGAAAATTCAAGAACACGGCGGCGTAACGGATTGAGCCGTATATCATCGGATTCTGTGGACAATTCCTCATAAGAAGTCATAGATTTTATTCCAATAATCGGACGTCGACCTGTCATTAAATAACGAAATTCATGAAAATTGTGGGGAAATTGACAAAAGTCTCGCTTTCTTTCGATGAAAACTGCATGAACACGGCCGCGTAACGGAATGAGTCATACACCGTTGGATTCCTCGGACAATTTGCTATAAGAATTGATGCAGCTCATGATTCCAATCGAACGACAACCCCGCGGCCGCTGGAGGAATTCGCTTAATCTGGATTATTCCGTCAATTACCAGCCAATGCGTTTTCGCGTGAAAATTCAAGAACACGGCGGCGTAACGGATTGAGCCGTATATCGTTGGATTCTGTGGACAATTCCTCATGAGAATTCATAGATTTTATTCCAATAATCGGACGTCGACCTGTCATTAAATAACGAAATTCATGAAAATTGTGGGGAAATTGACAAAAGTCTCGCTTTCTTTCGATGAAAACTGCATGAACACGGCCGCGTAACGGAATGAGTCATACACCGTTGGATTCCTTGGACAATTTGCTATAAGAATTGATGCATCTTATCCTTCCAATCGAACGACAACCCCGCGGCTGCTGGAGGAATTCGCATAATCTGGATTATTCCGTCAATTACCAGCCAATGCGTTTTCGCGTGAAAATTCAAGAACACGGCGGCATAACGGATTGAGCCGTATATCGTCGGATTCTGTGGACAATTCCTCATAAGAATTCATAGATTTTATCCCAATAATCGGACGTCGACCTGTCATTAAATAACGAAATTCATGAAAATTGTGGGGAAATTGACAAAAGTCTCGCTTTCTTTCGACGAAAACTGCATGAACACGGCCGCGTAACGGAATTAGTCATACATCGTTGGATTCCTCGGACAATTTGCTATAAGAATTGATGCATCTCATCCTTCCAATCGAACGACAACCCCGCGGCTGCTGGAGGAATTCGCATAATCTGGATTATTCCACCAATTACCAGCCAATGCGTTTTCGCGTGAAAATTCAAGAACACGGCGGCGTAACGGATTGAGCCGTATATCGTCGGATTCTGTGGACAATTCCTCATAAGAATTCATAGATTTTATTCCAATAATCGCACGTCGACCTGTCATTAAATAACGAAATTCATACAAATTGTGGGCAAATTGACAAAAGTCTCGCTTTCTTTCGACGAAAACTGCATGAAAACGGCCGCGTAACGGAAAGAGTCATACACCGTTGGATTCCTTGGACAATTTCCCATAAGAATTGATGGATTTCCATCCCTAGGTCGGACGACGTCCTGTCACGAAATAACAAAATTCACCGAAATCATGTCAACATTGTTAGAAATGTCGCTTCTTATCCACAAAAAACCCACGAAAACGGCCGCGTAACAAAATGAAACTTATACCATTGGATTCCCCAGACAAAATCCTATAACAATTGACGCTTCTCATCCTCTGAATCGAACGCCGTCTCACCAGTAGGTGATGAAATTCGTTTGAACCAATACACAACCCCTCGTTTTTCTGCAAAAAATTCTATGAAAACGACCTCGTATCGAGACAAATCTTATGTTTTCGAATTCCTCGTCTCAAATACTACAAATTCATGTCTTTGGATATCACCATTATTTTATTTCCGCATGTATTTATGTAGGAAATATCCAAATAGTTCGATCGTTTTGTTCAGGTACAGTCCCAGCCAAAACATAACCCCTGCGGCCGCCAGCTCGCGGCTGCCAGCTTCCACTTCATTGTACATGTGTAATCTCAAGAGCTCTAAATGAGCTCTAAATCCCTATAGAAGCACTCTCCGCAAAACACACTCTCTATGTTGTGGCGGTTCCAGCTCAACAAAGTACTTGATCTCTCCCAAATTTTTTTTTAACCCTCTGGGGGATTCGGCTCCGAATATGGAAGTTGGGTCCTCACATCCGAAGTCCTACAATCATTTTTTCATTTTTCTTTTTCATTTCATTTTTTCTTCAAATTTTCTCTCCCACACTCTGAGGGGTACTTCTCCTGAAAATGTTCATGGATGATTCCGAGAGCCCTAAATTAGCTCTGAATTCCTATAGAAGCTTTTTCCTGAAAAACCCCCCCTTCATGTTGTGGCGTTTCCAGCTCAGCCGACGACTCATTCTTCAGCAAATCTTCTTCATTTCTCCCATAGGTATCTGGGTTCGATTTTTCCGGCTTGGTTCCCTCCTCTGACGGCGTGGAAAAGTCCTACAATTGATCTCACAACCATTTCAGGAAAGAAACAATTTTTTTCTCGAATTTTTTTCCCCCACCCTCTACGGTAATTTTTTTGCAGATTTTCATGGATGATCTTGAGAGCTCTAAATTAGCTCCAAATTCCTATTGAAGCTTTTCCCCCAAAAAAAACCCCCCTTTATGTTGTGGTGGTTCCAGCTCAAAGAACATTCGAAAGACCTCCCGGCGCCGTATGGGTATATTCTTCGGGTATTTGCGAGTTCTCTAAGTACTATGTGAGTATCCATTTGGATACTCTCGACAGTCTTGAAGGATTCTTTTCGAGGATTCGTAATTTCCTTCAAATTCTCATAGAGCTTCTCGTGCTACCTGCGTACACAGCACCGGAGCTCAGAAAGAGTGCATAATGAATTCATGTGACGCCATAAGAATTCAAAATGAATGCATTGAGAACACTTTCTTATTTGTGTCGCTGTGTGGGTAGGTGGAATCATAATAATTGGGGAGCAACGGCGACCGCGAAGCGGTCGTTGGCGCTAGTAGCACATAAAAGGACGAGTCGACCCCCTATCAATTCATTCCTACAATTAGTCTTCATTAACAGCACATTACATATTACATATACATGAAATTCTCTCAAGCATACAATCAATACATATTGAACATTATTCAATAATTCTGAAATTCTTCAATATTCAATCCACTCCTCGCCTCTGGTCGCTTGACTGAATTGAATTTGAGATTGAATTTATTGATGAACATTGGCTATGAGCATCTGGTTGCAATTGGTCGAGTTCTCCAATTCTTAAAAGAATATTAATCTATTCCTATTCTTCATTGAAATTCTTCAATATTCAATTCACTTCTCGCCTCTGGTGGCTTGACTGAATTGAATTTGAGATTGAATTCATTGATGAACATTGGCTATGAGCATCTGGTTGCAATTAGTCAAGTTCTTCAATTCTTGAATAAACAATAATCTATCATAATCTCAGATGACAAATATGAACTGAACTTCAAACAAGTTTCCTAAGATTCATCCATTGTATTCAATTGTCATTTCAAATTCTTTATTTCAATTATCATTTCTCCTCATATATATATATATTCAATATCCCACACTGCACTAGGTTCCTCAATGACTCATGTGCAGTGGAATTTGAAAAAGCAAACTCTGCCATTTATTGATCTGATCAAACTTGTCAACAAATGAATACTAGTAATTCAAATCTCAATAACTAACTCATTCACCCATTTTCCAGTGACGAACACAATTCCCTCAAATTGAATTGTGTTCAGGCAGAGGGTCCTGAAGGAAAAGGGCTCATTTCTTTCCTCAAAGGTACATAAAAAACTGCTTCAACACATCGAAGCAAATGAGAGGAAGTTAGTGAGCACCAAAATCCAGCTCAGGGCTCTCATCCAGGGACTTCCCGAAGAGAGGATCAAAATAATACCTTCAGGAGGAGGTTCTCCCTCCCATGAGATCAATCTTCGGGCTAATCATCAATACGACCGTCCCAATCTCCCTCCCAGGTGCCGGACCTGCATGAGGGAGAAGACAGAATTTCATAAATACACAAAATGTCGCAATTTAGTTGAATTTTATTCATCCATGTCGTACAAAGATATCAGAAAAGTCACCTTCACGCAGGAGGAATTGCAGGTTATCTGCGATTACAGAGTTTCTTATTCAGGTGCCTAGGGGAAACCCAAGATTTAGATATTAGGACATTAAAATATTTATCTTCATGTAAACATTTAAATTCTTGTATTTTATTATTTTCTCATTCCTTTAGTATAATTAACTTCATTTATGTTCTCAAACTATATTCGTAATCATGTATCCATAACCATTAAATTATAATCAATCACCATTAATTGTGCCCATCTGAATATCCTCATGCTCATTTTTCCCTTCCCTCCCTGTGCTTGTCTAAAGACATCAAAATAGGGAATCTTGATAATAAGAGGGAAGGTTGACCATCTCTCCCCCTTATAGTTGCTGGAAGTAGAGGTTTACAATATTTATCGATACTTCTGAATATCGATATTTCGCAGTTTGATATTCGATTTTTTTATCGATCTTCCAAGTGATGATATTTCAGTGTATCGATACTTTTTTCCACAGATTGATCATAAAAATATCGGAAATATGTTCAGAAAAGGTATTATCTTGGTTCTCACGGTAGTGTCGCAGTCTCGAAGCAGAGATGATTTGAAGAGATTGCTAACGAAATATGAAAACCATCGTCCAGTTTCTGATTGGTGGTATCATGTTATTCGTTTATCCTTCCATGCTGATTGGCTCAGAAGAAAAATTCAACCAATGACATAATTTTCTCCAAGAGAAAACAACGTGATACCAGGGGTGCTTCCGATACCGAGGGAGAAGAGTGGAGTGGTTTATCTTTCGACCAATTGAAAAATGAGACGAAAATTCCTAATCTTTGATTGGTCAAAAGATAACCCACTCCACTCTAGTCCCTCGGTATCGGAAGCACCCCAGAGCTGCCAGATTGGCATTGCCATTGAGAGGAATAGTGCTCTGACCATTATTCATATTCGTAGGAGCCTTCCGAAGTAGCTGACCTGTTCATCTGGTCATGGCCAGATCACTTCAAACAATCAAAGGTGGTCTGGTCTTGATCATTTGGTCAGATCAGCTACTTCGGAAGGCTCCATATTCTCACAACACGAAACCTATACACACATGTCACTTATATACATGGGACGATAGTGGAGGTACACTTCCCCTCAACGGAAATGTCCACCTGGCAGCTCTGCGTGATACGGACCACGATTTGAACATTACGTTAGCAATCTATCAAATTCATCTCTGCCCGAAGGTTTATTCTCCCGAAAGTTCGATGTACCGAATTGCGGAATCCCCAAGGTGCACAGTCCCGAATCATTCTTAGACTTCACTAATCATCTGACAATTCTATTCAGAGTTACTGAAAATCTTCCGGGACTGGGCACCTCCGAGATTCTGCAAGGTAGAGTATCATAATACCGGAGGTGGCATAGTCCCGAAGTGTCATAATCCCGAGATGGGTAGCCCCTCAATACACCGAACGTTCATTAGGCTCGTTCGTTCTACGTACTCTGAGTTGCTCCAACTTGTACCAAACCAATCATTTCGTGGCTTAAACTGGAAGTAGCGAATCCAAAATACTTGGAGCGAGTTGGAGTAACTTGGGACATCGGTAAACGAACTTAGCTATTGTACTGAATGCTCATTATACCGAAAATTTTTTGACCGAACATCAATCAGCCGAATGTCCATTGTGACGGAAACTCCTGACGGGTTTGTCTTGTAGAGTATGTGGTGTATACACAAGTAAGCAGCTTTTTTCATTGGCTTCCGAAAATTCGGTAGAATGGTCGTTCGACTTATTGAAGTTCGGTCACAAAAAATTTTCGGTATAATGAGCATTCGGTACAATGAACGTTTGGTCAGGGATGAATTGGAGAGATTGCTAACGCAATGTTAAAATCATGGTCCGTATCACGTTTTTTTCTTTTGAAGAGAATTATGGAGCCTCCCGAAGAAGTAGCTAACCTGATCATCTGGTCATGACCAGATCACCTTTAATTGGTTGAGAAATGATCTGGTCATGATCAGATGATCAGGTCAGCTACTCCGGAAGGCTCCTATGTGATTGGTTGAATTCTTATTCGTCAACCAGCATGGAAGGATAGACGGAAAATGTGGTACCACCAATCAGAAACTGGACCATAGTTTCTATATATCGTTAGCAATCTATCCAACTCATCTCTGGTTCGGTGGATAGGGAGGATACCCCGAAATGGCATAATCCCGAAAGGTCGTAGTCCCGAAAAAAAATCATCGAATTTAATATAAATCGAGTATTTGTACACTTCCGTCATAAAACATATTTTGTTGATGCATATTATGTGGAAACAAAATATTTTCCATGATAAAAGTGTTCAAATACTCGATTTATATTGAATTCGATAATTTTTCATATCCGGAATCGCCAAATTGGAATATTCTGTCAAAATCTGACAAAATTTTTTCTCTTAGTTTTGGACAGGATATTCCATGTTTAGTGATTCCAGACGGAACGAGGTAAAGGTTTGTCAGTTTCTGACCGGATTTCCTAGGACAAACACCGTTCAAAACCTGACAACTATTTTCTGTTCGGATCCACGTGGCATTCTCAGCAGGGCTGTCGACCCAGATTGAAAAAACAGACACGTCAATTCGTGGGAGCGCTGCACACGGTATTGTTGGGAAGCTGAGACTTCCAATTTTTCCTCAGTGTTGAACCTTAGGAGCCTTCCGGAGTAGCTGACCAGATGATCAGGTCAGCTACTTCGGAAGGCTCCTGAGGCTGGGCTCCCATGGACCGGAATACGTTCCGGCGGAATGAAAATTGAACCAGTGTATAATCTCTCATAGATTTCTGATAGAACGCTCTGAAAGAATCTGTGAAAGCGATTGGTTTACAGTCATTCCGCCGGAACGAATTCCGGTCCATGGGAGGCTAGCCTGACAATCGGGACGCTCGCCTTCGGGTGATAGGGTCCAGCAATACCAAACATTCTTAATGCGGTAACCACCAGTGATCTCGACCAGGGTTCGGAACTCCTAGGATCGTACACGATTTTGATTGATCACTTCTCATAGAATGTTGGATGTGATTGACTGCTCTATAAGAATTAACCGATGAACATTGTGTACGATCCTGGAAGTTCCGAACCCTCATCCCGACACACCAATGGCCCGAAGGGCAGTAGTCCCGGATTTCAATGTTCCGAATGAAGATGTCCCGAAAGCTCAACATCCCGAACAATGCTGATTCCTGGAGGACCTCTAATGAGTTACTAGGAATTTACCAATCAGCGAGTTTCGGGATATCGACTTTTCGGGACATTGAAATTTGGTTCAACTGCCCTTTGGGCCAGTATTCAACGACCAAGCCAGGGTTGATAGCGGTCCTTGAATCCAAACAGATTAACCAATCACACATTTCTGTTGAATAGGTTACCCAATAAGAAAAAAAAATTCAATGACTGATTCTATTCGGGATCATGCCATTCAGGCTTGCTGACCTTCGGGATCATAAGTATTGGGGGCAAACACCCGTTGGTCCGAAAGCCCGTTAGTCCGAAGTGCCGTTGGCTCGAATTCTCAAATTCCGAATGAGGTAATCCCGAAATATACCTGGATATTTCTAGTCATGTGCGAATGAGATGAGATGTTACCAAAACTTTTCCGGAATGTTATCTATTCGGATCAACGGGCGTTCACCGTATTCGGTATTGCTGAACCCTACCCTTCGGGTCTATCGTGCATCGGGCCAATTGTTTTTCGGGTCTATTGAGGTCAGAGTTGCTAGCAAAAAACGCCAACTTCTTTTTGATCCGTGATTTGTTCAAGAATCAGAAATATGTAGGGATCTTTTAATGAGGGATCAGGCAATCAGTCACCATTAGTGGGATACTTCCGGTTTTTTCTATAGTTTAGTTAAGCATGCATAGTGTATGTTATTTTATTAAAATCATTTTTCTCAAATGTATTCACATGCTTTGTTCGAAGAATGTTTCAGATTCACTTAATTGTGAGTATTATACATGAAGAAGCTGACTTTAAATATGTATCTCGAATATTTTCATAAATATCAGTACCTATCCCACTAATGGCGGCCGACCAATCCGTAATCAGCAGTTGATTGTCCGATCCCTCATTAAAGAATCCCTAGAAATATGATTGGTCAGTTATACAAGAAACAGCCAATCACTGGAGTTGGCGCTTTTTGTCTGGCAACTCTGATTGGGATCTACCCCAGGGCCCATAAAGTCAGCAGGAAAATCTGTAGAACTCTTTGTAGCGCTCCAAGCGTGGAGTCATTGAAGTATCCGACACATATATACTAACACTAACGCACACACATATATCAACACTACTACAAGAGCTCTCTCATTGGTTTGAAAAGTTGATAGTTTCGCGACCTTATGCTTGGAGTGCTGAAAACAGTCCTGTAAAGTGTCGTATCGAGTTTACGGGCCCCGATCTACCCTGCAGATCTAGTCTCTGGATATGAAAATTTACTTTTTCCTCAGGTGAGATGGTGTTTTTCTCAAGTACGTAGTTGGTATAACATATAGAAGTACTGGTTTGAAGAAATGAGCACTGATGCGTTGAAAAAATATATTTATTGTTAGTTTTCGAGTTGAAAAAATCGTGATGCCCAAAGTAAATCAATTAGGTAAGTCTTCTTAAATCATAATATATGTGTAAATAACAGACTTGGATTCAATTGTCATAAGAAACTGATCATATGTGAATGATTATTTTGTCCATAACCTATTGTTGTTTATGCATCGTTTTAGGAATTCATAATAAAGATTTTCTCAAAGATAATGAAAGTATTGTTGCTAGTCAGGAATACACATTTAATTCCTACTTTAGTGTTGATTTAATATATTGACTTGTCCTTCGTGAAAAATTGTCTTTTGATTATTTCGGATCATTCCAGATATTCATTAATTGTTTTCAGGAAAGAATAGGATAAAAATGACATAAAATTGGCGTATGGACTGTATTCCCTGCTATAAATGCCAGGCAGAACCGGACAGGAAATCGTTGTCAGGCTTTGAACGGCCCCTTCCCAGGTAATCCAGGCAAGAACTGACCAATTTTCCACCCGATTTGGTCCGAAATCACTGAATTGTGACATCCTTTCAAAACCTGGCAGGAAAATTTTCGTCAGTTTGCCACAGGATATTCCGAGTTGGCAATTCCGGACCAAATCGGGTAGAAAGTTTGCCAGTTATTGTCTGGATAACCTGGGAAAGAAACCGTTCAAATGCTAACAACAATTTTCTGTCCGGTTCCGCCTGGAATTTTTAACAGGGTTGGTCTGAGTGATTTATGATCATAATCATCTCCATAATCATTTATTGTTTCCAATTCTTATGTATTGAATTTGTTCCTTTCGTCGAATTCCTTTATGTTGCGTTTGATAATCGATGCACTCCAATGCAAAATTTTTCATTGTCATGATGAATTTTGTAAACTATGAACAACCCTAGTCGAAAAGTGGAAACAAACGGAAAACATTCGGAAGTATGGAAATCGTTTCTAAAGATTTACGATTGTAAAATAATGGAAACTTTTGGAGAAAATTCACTTCCGGATGTTTTCCGTTTATTTCCATTTTTCGACTAGGGGAACGTCCTGAAGAGAACCTGAAGCTTCAGCGAACGTTCAGATCAGATCTGTATAGATCGGATCGAAGGTTCGTGAAAGCTAACTTTTAGATTCACAAACGTTTGTCAGAGGTACTACGAACGTTGGAATGTCCGCCTCAAAATACTTTTAGGAAACATAGATGGAACGTTCATTGAAGGTTCATCGAAGGTTTGAGGAAGCTTCACAAAAATATCTATACTTAGATTAATTTATAATAGTTCATGTTTATTAATTAATTCCTTTTCCACATAAATTGATCAAAATTAATATAAGTATAGATATTTTTGTGGAGCTTCGTCAAACCTTCGATGAACCTCCAGCGAACGGTCCATCTATCCTTCCTGAATGTATTTCGAGGCGGACATTTCAACGTCCGTAGAACTTTTGTCAAACGTTTGTGAATCTAAAAGTTAGCTCACATGAACCTTCGGCCCGATCTATACACATCTGGTCTGAACGTTCGCTAAAGCTTCATGTTCTCTCCGGGGTTTTATAGTTAATTGGAGTATCTTAAATTCTTCATAAAATTCTATTCATCTCTACGCCAATATCAATAAACTCACTTCAAGAGAACACGGGTTAAATAGATTGAATTGATTAATCAATTAACTTATTTATTCAGAGAATTTTAGGTTGATTTGAGATAAATATGTATTCAACAAACATTCAATGCATCTTCAAATTTCCGAAATTCTATTTGAGATTGGAAGAACGTTCGTCGAACATTTATGTTCTCTTGGAGTGACAGAAAAAATGATCCAATAAATGAGAAAAATCAAAAACGTTCTTTTCATGAGGGATCTTATGTTGAATCACATTATCATGCTTATCAATTTGTAGTTTGTAATGATAATATCAGCTCTTCATATATATACATAATTTTGTAAAAGAATTCACAAAATTTCATTTCCCAAATCAATTATCACAGAAATAATTTATTTTTTAGCACCGTATTCTGAAAGAAAGTATACGATACATTTCCAAATAGACAATGATCCAGCGCACAGTATCGGAGATTTAGATTACAGGACTTACGTGAGATTGATATGTATGGGTTAACGAATAATTTATATTATGATATACAATAAGATACTAATTATCTGGCCGCTACAATTCATTGATATTATTATTCACAGATAACCGCAAAAATGCTCTTGATTTCATTCGACAGCTGTTGGACAGAAATGAGTATCCATGTTCTGATAAGAATTTTGAAATTTTATATATGAGCACTGATGGTATTGAATTGTAAGTTTATATTTTCATGAATATTTTAGTAAAATCAAATATAAAACAAAATTTTCAATAATTGTTCACTACACGGAGAAAAATAAAGTTTTACAAATAACTACATTTCTACTGAATTAGCGGAATAAGAGGAAATATCACTGTTATTGGTATAGAAGTGTAGTAAAAATGTGTAATTTATGATGCAGAAGGTTGCACGCTCGTACTTAAGAATATTTGGTTAATTATTCATTTTTACCACACTGTCTACCAATAATAGTGATATTTCCTTATACCCTGCCAATTCGGTAGAAATGTAGTAATTTTCAAAACTTTATTTTTCTCCGTGTGTACATATGTATATTCAATAATGTATCAAATAATTGGATCATTGTACAGTCTTTGCATTCTATCATTGTTGTGAGAAATATGTGTACCTAGATAGCACACCAATTCAGAAAGAGTTCATAAAGGATCCAATTGAGGTTCAAAAAATTTATTATGAATTCTCAAGAATTCTTTTTGAACTTCTGTGCTATGTGGGTAGTAAAATTAGAGATAACTGACATCATCAGCGATCATTGGATAATGAAGGAAAACTGACAGGATCTCTTCTTCCAACTAATGTGCCGCCGTGTCAAAAACGTCACCATAAAATCTCAGCTTTAGGAAAATTTACCCCATTTCAACCAAGGTGATCCAAATTGTGGTCAGAACAAAGTGGATTTCCTAATGGTATAATGAGTTCATTTTTCACTACATTTTTTCAGTCCATATTCAACTGCTTTCCACAAATCTGGCAAATTTAAATGGAAATTATTCAAATTTATCACATTCAAAATTTGACTCCAAATACTTGTGCATTACTATTAAGGTGTAATTTTATGGGAGCTTCTGCATCAAGCGTCAACATTAGGAGGGAAGAAACAACCTGTCGGACCTCTCGTGTCTTCCAATATTGACTCTCGACGCGGAAGCTCCCACAAAATGGGTTTTTTATGCTCAAAAACTTGGGGATATTTCCATGAAAATGCAACACAATTTTAGTTTGTCCATCATTTATATTATGTGAGCATGAATTAATTATATTATTTTGAACTTGAACATTCAATTTTGGTTTTAGTGATCCTGTTTTTGATGGTGTTGATACACAGCATTGCTCAAGTGATACGCCAACTGTGACTGAATCTGTTGAGCCTTCAACCAAACCATATCACATCGAATTTGGGTTGACAAAAAGCACAGGCAATTCAAAAGAAGGTCCAGTTCTTGGAACTAATGAAAAAGTGATTATTGCACCAAAAAGAGAAGGAATATTTGAAACTGCAAGAAAAGTTGATACAGAAACAGAAGCAGGAATTTTTGCCCATGTTGATAAAACACCTCATTCTTCACCAAAAAGTTAATACTTTGTAATATTTAATCCAGCTCTGAAATGCTTATTATTATAAATTCAAGTTGCTGATTGAATGCGATTTTGATTTCACCTCCGATACAATTGATATTTGTGTGAAATTGAAGCGAGTTTGATTGGAATAAATGAGGATAAATGTTATTGGACTTCCCTGATTCGGTCTTATATAACAAACCAATTATAGCGTCTGATTCCTCGTAAATGTTCTTTGCAAACATTCCTGGATATAATAATTAAGCCGTGAAGCAGAAAATGTGATGGCAAAAAAAAATTGAGAATATTTTTGAAAAGTTGAATGAGATTGTTGATGGATAAAAACAGAATTACATTTGATGCAATTTTTTAGTTCATGTTGTTCTGGGATCGATTGGAGGTATTTTCAAAGAAGGGTAATGAGGGTTTTCAATGTTGCAATTTTCTTTTAATTCATTTTAATTGCTGTTTTTAAATTGGGGAATGATGGGAAATTTCATCCTATATTTTTTTGTAAAAGTGGTTAATGAATAATTTTTTTTCAGAGTCACCTCTCTCTCTTCAGCAACGAGAATTTCCTAAAATCAAGTAAATATAAATATGAACTATGTATTTATAAATTAAATATTATTCTTTTTTAAAATAAATTTCATTGATTTCAGAAACATATCGTTCAAAAGGAAAAAACCGAAAAGGAGCGATGTGTGGAATTTCTCCATTGAAGATAAGAACGGAGGAATGTGTAAACTTTGTTCTAAACTCATTGCTTCTTCTGGTAATACAACAAATTTGCACAAACATCTTGTTAATCGGCATAGTTCTACATACAAAAGAGGGAATACAAATAATTCTACATCAACAGGAAATGTAATTGAGCCACGTGGAAATGTGAACACCATCGCAACTAATTCTTCAAAAAAATTAGAAGATGTTCAAGATGTTTGTATCCAAGACATTCCTACTATTAGGTGTACAAATAAGTTTCCGCGGTTTTTTATAAAAAATTAGGAATTTATTGTAAAGGAAAAGTACATTACGTTTCATTCAAAGTATTTTCCATCATTTGCCACTACTTTTCCCCATCTTTCTGGCAACATTCGGATACCCCGTCGAGAAAACTCTTCATCTTTTGACGCTATCCACAAATCTACCCAATTTTTGGTGTCTTCATATGATGTGGAGCGCTGCTCAGACAGACCATGTGCCATCGACCGGAACAGGTGATAATCAGAAGGGGCTGAGTCTGGTGAATACGGCGGGTGGGGTAAAACTTCCCAGTTGAGTGTTTCCAAGTATGTTTTTACCGGCGCCGCAACATGTGGACGAGCATTATCGTGTAGAAGAATAATTTTGTCGTGTCTGGAGTAGTAATGGGCGCGTTTTTCCTTAAGTGCCCGACTCAATCTCATCAATTGTGTTCGGTAGAGAGCTCCAGTAATGGTTTCGCTTGGTTTCAGCAATTCATAATACACGACACCAAGCTGATCCCACCAAATACACAGCATGAGTTTTTTTCCATGAATATTCGGCTTAGCTGTCGATGTTGATGGTTCGCCGGGCTTAACCCATGACTTTCTCTTCTTTGGATTATCGTAGTGAATCCATTTTTCGTCACCAGTGACTATACGATGCAAAAAACTCTTTTTTTTATTCCTGGCAAGCAGCATTTCACTCATGTATAATCGGCGTTCAACGTCTCTCGGCTTTAGTTCATATGGAACCCAATTTCCTTGTTTTTGAATCATTCCTAACGATTTTAAACGATGTGAAATTGCTTGTTGAGTCACTTGTAGAGTAAGTGCAAGTTCTTTTTGCGTTTGGGACGAATCTTCCTCCAATAGTACTTCTAATTCCATGTCTTCGTACACTTTCGGCCTTCCACTGCGTTCTTTGTCTTTAACGTCAAACTCACCGTTCTTAAAGTTTTGAAACCATTCCTGACAACTTCTCTCACTTAAAGCAGCTTCACCATATGCTTCTAGAAGCAATCGATGCGCCTCAGCTGCAGATTTTTTCACATTAAAGAAGTAAATCGAAAGTTCCCGCAAATGATGCTTATTCGGAATAAAACTTGACATTTTTGCACGAAAAAAATTACGTGATGCTGATACGGAATCACTAGTACTTAAAGGTTATGGTGTTGCCAGATGACTAAACTTGGGATATTACGTTTTACATCTGACAATTCCTCCATAACCTTCTGGTGGGGCCATCTTTTGACAAACCGCGGAAACTTATTTGTACACCTAATACTTCTACTACTCCTATAAGTAAATATCGCCATCCATCTCATCATGTCATGTTTGTTGTACGATATTTATTGTATCTTGTCATAATTCTAAGGCCTGAGAAAATCCCGGAAACCAAAAACCTCCAATCTCGGATTGATTCCATGATATGCAACATTTCAGCTTATAAAAGTAATGATATCATCAAATCAATAAATTTTGATATTCGAAAATTTGTTTAGAGTACATAAATCATCAATAATTTGGCAATATTATCTCTTTCAGAAGGTGGATCGAAAGAAAATTGGATCATCAATGCAATCATTTACATGATTGCCAAAGATGACGGAGCTTCAAGCATCACCGAAAGAATAGGTTTTAAAAAGTTTTTGAGTATTGCCGTCCCTCATTACGAGATTCCAGGACGATATAGAATAACTTTTTTAATGGAAAGCGAATATGAAGTGCTTTTTGATTGAGCTAAGAGAATATAGAAAAAATTGATTATATCACATTAACTACCGATGCATGGACGGATTCAAGAACCACTTGAAGTTTCTTAGGATGTAACGGACATTTTCTAGATGGTAACGATCTCTCCATGATTGTATTAGATATGATTAATATACCTGGGAGTCACACTGCTGAAACCATTTCAAAAATATTAACAAATACTTGTGAAAAATGGAATCTGGACAAAAATAAAATATCAGCGATTATAACCGATAGAGCTGCGAATATCGTAAAGGCAACCCGAGATACCTTTGGCGCTCAAAAACATTTGCCATGTTTCGCCCACTTGATCAATTCAGTTGTCCAAGATGCTCTAGCCGATGAGAACGTCCCTCAGAATATACTTAAGCCAATAAAAACAATCGTGACGTACTTAAAGCATTCTTCCATTGCTTCTTATAATCTACGTAATCTCCAATCTGAAATTGACACCGAAAATCGTAATATTGGTTTGAGGCAAGATCGTCCGACTCGGTGGAATTCAACATTCATAATGATACAACGTTTTATGATACTTATTGATGAAATCAGTTCTATCTTATTAAGAAACCCTCAAGCTCCAGAAATGCTCACTTTGAATCAAGTTGGAGTCGCAAGTGAAATAGTATCACTCCTGGAGTCAGCTAGAGATATCACAAATGAAGTTAGTGGTGATAAGTATGTAACTCCAAGTCGTATAATACCACTGATTAATTCCTTCCAAAAATCATTAGAAGAAATGGTAGTCCAAACTGCAGAAGCAATCAATTTGAAACAAAGATTGCTGAAAGGAATTAGTCATAGATTTTCCGGGATTGAAGAAAATCCGTTAATTGCAGTAGCAAGTATTCTTGATCCCCGATTGAAAAGAATGTATCTTTCCAGCGCTCTTGCATGTTCTAAAGCGCTTCACAGAATTAATCTACACTTGCAACAACAAAAACCAAATAAAACACGATTGAGTGATGTGGCAAACAAGGGTGAACCTACAAACAAATTATGGAAATTCCATTACAAACTTTTAGAAGAAAGGAGTCGACAATTCCAAGATGTACTAGGTTCGATTGATATTGATTCAAAACCTTACCTTCGAAAGGAAATACAGCCTTTGGAAACAGATATATTTAAATATTGGAGATCCCGAGAAGAAGAATATCCAGAGTTAGCGAAAATAGCTTTACAACATTCATCTATTGTAAGCACATCTGTACCATGTGAGAGATTATTCTCTAGAGCCGGAAATGTACTGAGTGATACTCGAAGCCAACTTAGTGCAACTCATCTTTCACAACTTTTATTTCTAAAATCCTCGAAGGAACCTGAATGGCATTTATGCTGATTCTTGTATCAAGCTTCATTTGCAACCCTTGGAAATTGAATATGAAGAGATATTATAAATTATAAACATAATAAAAAATTATTTTTTAGCCGTATTTTGCAAATTGATACACGGTTTTATGTTGAATGATTCATCATGTTATTGTTCTGAAGTGTTTCTTTCAGAAGTATTGATACAATAAGACTATATACAATAGAATTATGGATAATACATACATATACACTCCGAATTGTCAAAAATAATTGAATTTGAACGTTCTTGAAATAATATCAATATTTCGAATATTGATACATTACTATCTAATATCTGGATGAAACGTTCTTGATAAGTCCGTTGCCATTCTGCATAGTAAGAGTGTCCGATCTAACCGTGTATCACTCATCTGATTCATATATCGGAAGAAACTTCCAACAAAATGTGTTACCACAGTTTGTGGGCCCGCAAATTATAGCTGTCCAAGGGTGTTTCCACCTGGTGTCCATGTTGTAAAATGAATTAAATTTCAAGTGTTAGAGCCTAAATATACGTTGCATGTACCTCACTATGATGATATAGAAAATCACAATTTTCTGATTTCTTTTCCATTGATTTGAATATCCCATTCCCTTATTGGTTCTCTATCATGAATCTTCTTGTATCATGTCCATCGTTGTTGCGACCTAAGCTATTACTTTTCACTTACTCAGCAACATTTCGGTCTCGTGATCATTACCATCATCATTTTTTTATTTTCTTATCTGATGATTGGGTGTGAATAGATGACGTCATTTGAAATGTTAATATGACAGTTTCATTTTTGATGAGATTTGCGACTTTGGTCCCCCCACTTTTTTCTGTATATATCTGCACTATATATGTAGATCATTTTTTCTGGAGGAGAACAGTTTGATTCCATTCTCAACAAAATATAGTTCCAAGTGATATTATCTAAATACAATGGAGAACACGGTTGTGTCGCGACTTCATCAAGAGAAATTTTCTTACAAACGGTTGCCTTTCAACCTACTACTGTCTACGACTTATGATTCGAACGTGTCAGGCACCAAAAAAGTGAGTCTTGGGATATCGCTAGATGAAGACGACAAGCTTGAACCTGTTATTCTCTTGAGAAGCAATTCTTTGAATCAAGGCCTGAAATTTGAACGCGATATTGGGCACACTTGAGAGATCATTTTCCTGAAGCACGGCAATATCTCGGATTTGTCGAAAAAATCAGTCCTGCACCGATCGATATAAATAATGTCCGAATGTGGTTCACCACGGCATACAATGTAAGATCTATCTCTTTTGAATCATGTGAAAAGACTGGAGCTTCTTCATCATCATCATTAGTATTAAGTGATCAACCACCGCTGAAAAAGAAGAAAACGTATATTCCCAGTTTAATGATGCAACAGCCGACTTTCATTCAATTAGAAGATATACACAGCTGTGTTCTTTTGAAGTACGTAATTTCGGAAACTATGATTCATGAAGTGCAAAAATGTTATGAATTATATAAGAAGGAGGTTGAATTGAATCTTCCGAATAATTTCATCGAAACTGAAGACATACATCGAGTGGCTCATGTCAACGATTCCCATATTCAAAGTAACATCAAACCAGAGCTATCTGACAAGTTTCCAGAGGAATATTTTGATTTGTTATATGCAGAAATAAAATCAATATATCTACCATACATCGCGGAAGCTATAGTTTCCAAGTGGAAAAGACAATCCGTTTATTGAGTCGGAAATTCAACAAATTTCAAGAAAACTGTTTGCGATTACATTTATTCTCATCTGTTATATGTTATTTTTCATATGTTGAGTTTTTTTTCGTTCATTTGATGTTCTCCATGGGAAAGTTTTCATGTACTTAATGTAAAATACATTGCCCGCATGAGTTTGTTATAAAGAAAAGAGAGAATGGCATAATTGGTTGTTGTAAATAAATTAATGAATAACCGAATAAATTGTATGATAATCACAGTTTCCTTGTTTCTGATGAGTTGATGTCATCTTGAGTGGTAAAACCTCAATTTGCGAATCTTAAGAAGGCATCGATTCATTTGAACATTTTTTTTTTCATCCATCATTCCTATGATTTCTCCTTCCAATTGGATCCGTCCATCTGATATTCAAATCAAGGTTATGAAATGGAAACAAGAAACAGTGTAGAATAGAATTGTTTCGAAGTCATACTCATTGAATAATACGTGATACAGAAACATGATACTTATAATTTCACGAGCACTAAACGGTGTATAATATGCGTTGATCTCGTCGGCACGTGCATCTTGCTGCATCTACGATTACATTCATGTCTTCTCCTCGACTTTGTAGACCAAAATCCGCAAAAATCATTGCCTTTGAGAAATGAATCACTAAAAACAACACAGAGATGCGAATATGTTTGAATCAATGGAAGATGGTACCTTATGAAAGGATGACAATTACACAGTTCTGTTATTATTTCAATAGTATTGGACCAAGCTGACACAAAGCGACTAATACAAGAAGTTGAATAGTCCCTCCTTTCATTACATGAATCAGGAAACAAAATGTCTCTACGTGAAACTGTGTTAAGATGTGCAGAATATGTGTATTGTGCTAAAAAGTTGTTCAATATTGCATATTTTGAACGCTCTTCATCCTCTGAAAATGTATCACACCAAGTTGTGTTGAACTTATTCAAAGAAATGATATGTCATTGTGAACTCTTTATGTTCTTAAGATTGTATGTTCAGAGGTTTATTCAATGATTTCAATATGTTACGTGATATGGTTGCTGGAAGGATGTCATATTTAAAACTTCACTTTTGGGACGAAAGCATGAAGGAATTGATGAAAGACTATTATTCTTCGATCGGTGAGTTATTTCACATATTCTTCGCACGATTTCAATGGGAGTTTCAAGTAGTATGGGAGTGGATTGAGAAAAGCTCTGATGTTACACACTGTAATATTCACATTATTCATATGCATCTTGTATCCGAAACGTACATGTTCTACACATTATTTCAAATCAGTTTATATTCAATTCACATCTAAAATGAAATCAATATATGAACTGAGTGTGCGCGATGCTATAAAATTTTAGAATCATTAATGGAACTCGACGAGGATGATAATCCATCTCCACAGTTACAAACTTCGTATGAGCGACTATCAGTTCAAAAAAGTATGTATTATTATTGTGATTAAATAACTCACAATGATCATTTCTTGTTTTTCATCGATATTCTTCTATGAACAATGAAATTTTTTCATCAGCTTCGAATAATGTCAAAGAGATTGTCGCTTCAATACCACGAGAAGCTGCAAATGAACAAATGTCACCACAGGGAGGGAATATATTAATTTCATGATAGAAGTTTTCATAACTATGAATTATGTAAATATTATTCGGGAGATGTATTTTCATCAGATTCGGAGGGAATTCAGGAAATTATTCTGAGTGATGATGATGATCCCCCTGCAGAGGAGGAGGAGGAGAAGGAGGAGGAGGATAATCAAAAGCTGCTTCCTCGTCAAAAACCTATGATCATTGAAGATGCTGTTCTACTTGATCATCATCTTTGTGTTTGTGAGGATATGTTGAGAGAAAAGATGTCGATAAAAAATTTGTGATACATGAATATAGTGATTTTTCTGAGAGTTATTATTAAAATTCAACGATTTCTTTATCCTTGAAAGAAAAGTAGTTCCAACTTCGTGAGGCATTTTGAGCGATGATAATGATTCCCCTGGAGAGAAGGATGATCAACGCCTGCGTTCTCGTCAAGAGCCTGTGATTATTGAAGATGTCATTCTACTTGATCATCCTCTCTGTATTTGTGAAGGTATGTTGAAGAAGGAAATGTCAATAAAAACTTGTGATACATGAATATAGAGATTTTGCTCGAAAACGAATCAACATGAAGAATACCATTTTTTCAAGAGCAATTATCAAAATTCAATGATTCATTTGTGCTTAAAACGTAGCTTCAACTTCGCAAGGATATCAAAATCAACGTGGATGGGGTCGCAGATTTCCTCGGAAACATATCGATATTGATGAAACCGCTGACAACGAACATAACGCCATAGACTGTTATCCAGTACACGAAAAACCAGAAGAAGGGAATGAAGAAGGAGTAGAACAAGGTGATCATGATGATTATCATGAAGAAAGAGAAGAGGCGGTAGAAAGAGGAAAGAAAGAAGAGGGAGGAATGGAAGAACAAGTAGAAGGAGAAAACAATAGGGATAACAATAAAGATGGAATACTACCACCGGGACACAGGTTCGTGATCATGTCACAGCATAGAAAATACTTTCAAAAATTCAAAACTCGTAGCCGTGAAATCGAACTGAAATTCAATCTCCCTCAAGCTCAAAATACGAATTCGTCGAATTGGTTGAAAACAGCCTTCCGTGATATACATACATACCTCACCAGTTCATGTCAAAGTCATGATTATATAGGATTGACTTTTTCTGCGAATAGATTCGAACATGGTGTAGTCTGGCAATCTTTTCGACCAGTTCGTGATTTCTTTTTTGAAAATCCGTGGGAACTTGTGAGTAGTGTTGCTCAAAGTTCGCGTAGTTCCAATATAGATGAATCTTGTGTCATAAATTCTTGTATTGTTGGTGGTACTCCTGTAGGTTGTGGTAGAAAATCTTCAAATTTTGAGACTGCATCAAAGCGATCGATTGCAACTATCCGTAATGACAATGATAAATTGTGTCCACCACGCTCCCTTGTAGCAGCAGATGTCTATGTGCGGAGGGGTACTGTACGTTCAGGAACTTCACAAAAAGAATGAAATGAAATAAGACAACCGCGATCGTCTTTACAGCGAATAAGAGCATGTGAAGTGATGAGAAATGCAGGGGTGTGTATCACTGCGAACGGTTGTGGACCAAATGGAATAGAACGTTTCCAAAATTATCATACGCATATAGGTACGGCAATTGTCATTTACAAATTCGAATCTTTGGGAAAAGGCGTGAAACCCTCATTTGATGGACGATCAAAAGTTTCCCGATTCTTTGGACATGTTGTTCATACTTTAAACATCGCTTATTATGAGGAATGAGCTCACTCCAAACCTATTTTGAGTCTACGCGGAGCTGCGGGTAGTCGAGGATTTTGTGAGGCTTGTCATAAATCTTATAAACAAAATGCTATCAGACATCAATGTACTAAACAATGTTCACGATGTAAACACAGTCCTCCATGCGATACTGCATCGAATCAAATGTTCTGTAGAGATTGCAATCGATATTTTTACGGTATAACTTATTACGATTCACACAAAAAAAAACATCCAACACGTTCGCAAATTCAAACTCGAGTGTATGCACGTCATTGAAAAAATGTAATAAGTGTTTAATTTCAATACCACAAGATCGCAAACACGTATGTGGGTGGACATTTTGTAACATTTGTCGTAAGCAACAACCTTACAATCACCAATATTATATCATGCCTCTCAAACATAGAGATTTACGACAACCAGTTATGTTCATTTTCTATGATATCGGAACGCAACGAGATCGAAATGTCAAAGGCGACCAAAATACCCGTCTGCATGTACCTAGTCATTGTGTGGTACAGAGAATTTGCACATATTGTATCAATGAACCCAATATCATGATAAAATGTGATTATTGCGGCGTGCGTGAATATGTTTTTGGTTGAAATCCTATTCAACAGTTTATCGAATTGATTTTTCAACAAAAACGAATTTTTTCGTAAATCGTATGTATAGCACATAATGCTAAAGGCTACGACGCTCAATTTATATTGGAATATTTGATGGGGCAGAAACGCGATTCATATCCTCAGTTTAATACCTAACGGGACTAAAATCCTGCGGATGAAAATGGGTTCCCATGGCCTTGAACAACCTTCCAAAAGCTTTCGATCTACCTGGTGGTTCCGAAAGAGAGATATTTCCCCACCTTTTCAATGCTCCAGAAAATCAAAATTACACTCGATCATCACCATCTATCGAATTTTACATGCTTGACACCATGAAAACAGTTGAACGTGGAGAGTTTTTGGAATGGTATCATGAGAAAAAAACGAACGCCGATTAGATTCTTGATTTTCGAAAAGAAATATTCAACTACTGTCGAAAAGATGTGGAAATTCTACGTGAAGCATGCATTGTTTTTCGAAAAATGTTCTTGGATTGCGGTAATGTTTGTCCGCTTACAGAAAGCATTACAGTCGCTTCAGCTTGTTCTAAGGTTTTCAGAAAAAATTACTCAAAAGAAGAGACCATTGGAATTATTCCTGAAAACGGGTATAGATGTGCACAAAATTTTTCTCGTAAAGCTTGTGGATGGTTGTCGTGGATTGAACACACACGTGGTTGTCACATTCAATCCGCTGCTCGCGATCGTGAGTACCGTATACCGGAAGGCATACTTGTAGATGGTTATTTTGAAGATCAGGAAACGGGCTTAAAATATGTATTTCAATTCATGGGTGTTATTGGCACGGTTGTCCACGATGTTTCACTGTGGATCGAGATCGACCGTTGAGTGATGGTGGTTCATCGATGGAAAGTAGATACGACGAGACAATAAACACCAGTGGCAGAATAAAATCTTTCGGCTATGTTTTGACAGAGATTCATCCAAATATTTTAGGTGCGGTACCCGGCCCTTAGTGGGCTTCTACCCGCACTCATACGTAACCCCCTCCGTCATAGCTCCACGATCCCTTCCCGCCTCAACGGCTCGGGAGTGGAGTTACGGACCACTTAACGCAGGGTCAGGCGCGGCCCCCGGTCATTGAGACCCAGGACCTCCCAGTGTGCTTCAGGGGGTTGCGGGCCCCATCAGCGCCCTACTGGTCGAGGGAGGTCACTTTCCAAAACCCTACCAGCTATGCAGGCTGGTTCCCGAGTTGAGACCGCAACTCACACGTCGACAGCCCCGTCGGGGCCGTCTGGCCAGCATGTAGCCGTAAACCACTGCCCCCGCGATTTCACCACCTTACGTGGGCCTTCCCATGACCGGGCTAGGGGGAATCGAACCCCCCAGGGGCATCCCGGTCCCCGCGGGTACCGTGTTAGGGTCAAACGGTTACACCCTTCGTGGCCAGCAGGACTTCTCCCTCTGCTAGCCAATACCAGATTGCTGGTCCTGCCCCCATCGGCTCTGGTCGGCCTGCGATTCGGGTTGGTGGGTACGCCACCTCCCAAAGGATCCAGCAGAAATCGGTCCAGCAACCCGCATTAGGAAGCCTTCCCTTTCACCTTCCTGGAATCCCCCCTGCGATCACCGAGGCACTAGGCCTCACACTTCATTCATCCCTCATCTCATTCATTCTCACACGCCTCCTTCCAAACACACGTTTCGCATACACATTCATACTCTCAAATTTTTCCTTACACTCCCAAATTCCATCCACACGTATCCTACCATTTCCATCCATACCTACATCCGTTCTTACCTCCTCACGTAAATCCTCATACATCACACATTCATCCATCACATGCCTCCATCCTTCCACACCACCTGCACATATACACTCCGGGGACTCCGCTAACCCCCTTGCATACAAAAACTCATCGATACTCCCGTGTCCGGTCATGAGATATCCCATTTCCAGACACGGATCAAACCACTTACACTCCTTCACCATTCTCACATCCCTAATCCATTCATAGAGCGTCCTACCTTTCTCACTCACATCCCACTCATTCTGCCACAATTCATACATTCTCTCTCTAACAACATTCACACACGCCTTCACACCCAGTCTCTTTCCTTCTTCCACACTAACCAAATCCCTTCCCTCATCCATTACCCATCCTTTTCTCATCCTATACACAATCGCATGCCTTCTAGCCTCATACACCCACGGCAACTCACCCATCAGCACAGGCATCCCTTCATTCGAAACTGTCCGACACACGCTTGAACAGGCATACATTGCAACTCTTTCACTTACCCCAAGCATCCTCTTATATATCTCATATTTCAGGCACTCTTCCCACGCAACAGACCCATACAATGCACACGCACTCATCAACCCAACATATAAAATTCTCACTGACTTCCTTCTCAAACCCCATTCTTTTCTCAGCAATCTCCTCAACATTCCCACCACACTTCCCATTTCCACTTTTACAGCACTCGAATGCTTTCTAAACCTCATCCTCTCCTCCACATTCACTCCCAACCACTTCATTTCCTTGACCCATACCAGCTTCCGTCCACGCACTCTCACATCAGGCATTCTATTCCTATCAAACTGACCTTTCATCATCAGGCACGCAGTCTTCTTCTCAGAAACACACAATCCATTTCTTTCACCCCACTCACATATCACTCTCATCCATTCACTCCCTCGTATCTCCAATTCCCTCCTACTAGATCCTTTCAATATGACATTCATATCATCAGCATACGCACATGTCTCACACCCTTTTTCTTCCAACTCACGCAATAAATCATCCATCGCCAGTGTCCAGTGCACCGGACCACTTATGGACCCCTGCGGGCATCCCCTCGTGACCGGCCTGGACACTGTCTCATTCACACTCATCGCTGTCACTCGTCTCTCATTATAATAATCCTTCCATACATCCAATTCATTACATCCAATTCTTTCAATCTTTTCCAAAATTCCCTTCCATCCCAAATTATCGAACGCACCTTGAAAATCCACACTAATCACAGCCACATATTCCTCATCCATTATAGCGTATTTGCCGCTACAATGGCGACTCGAATTTTTATCAAGGTGGTTGAGCGCCAATCTCGGACTTGAGGGGACGAAATTCTCCGTACAAGATTTCCTGAAACAGAATTCCAACAACAAGCACACACAAAATTGAAGGGGCACGCCCCAGCTGACCAGGGATGGGGAAAACACGGAATTCGCGTGAACGACTTGTCCGGAAGCTCGTTTCGGGTAGAGGGGCAGGATAAGGGTCGACCACACACGCGTCACAGAAGAATTTTAAAACTCGAAGTACTTTGCGTGAGATGAACTGTATTTGAGCTCACAAAGTTAAGGCCTCATTCACGAACTCCTCGTTACAAACACGCGAGGGAGACCGTAACTCTACTATACACGTCTGCGTCCGACAGAAATGACGATAGGGCTCCCGCAACTTAATCGTGGAAACTATCACTACACAGCGTCACAAGGGGGAAAAAGAAACATATGTGAATTCGACGCCGGTTGGGTACGTCGGACCACACTACAACCAATTCGGCTGACCGCGACGTCAACCCCGTCGGGACGAATCTAATATCTCCACTATAATTTTCTTCACCAAACGTTTCGCCGTAGAGCCACGCGATAATCCCGACGGAGTTCACACGCGATGGCACAGTTATCGATATTTGCCTCGAGGGACACACACGGGCTTTCTTTCGGCCGACAGAATTTATCGCTACACTAAGAACGTGGACAATTCACACTATTTCCTCACAGAAGATGTGGAATGCACCCACTCACCGTAACCGTCGCTGTTCCTTTCGAACCACGTTATTACTCTTAATTTCCTCTTGCACGCTAGGTACGTGTTTGCCTGGAAAAATTCGAGACACGAGTGACGACCCCTCGCGCCGTCAGCGGCCTCGTTCGTCGCTCGACAACAGCGGCTGCGCGTGGCGATACTCAATTAACCATTTTTCGTTACAAATGTTCTTATACTAGGATCTGCGATATTAGCCATCCATATATATACACGGGTGAAGATCTTGAATATATAGATTTATATAGATGAAACTACATATACAATATGTACAGACGACGGATAAACGGTTATTCATGCCGTCAAAGTGAACCCCTTAGTCAAGGTGGAAAACAAGAGCAAAACAATAGTAGCATTCTCGCCAATCAATATAGTGTGTTGTCGAGTATAAGATACGAACGGATCCGCAACTATTCAAAACAACAGAATTGATGAGATCCGTCCACTAATTCAAATAAAACCCCGATTCGGGAATGTAATTGCGTCATCATCGGTTTGATGATTCATAAGAGTCTCCTTCGATGTCTCCGATTCGAAGCGACGGAGGATTCTCTTTCGATGGAGTTCCATAGACGACCGAAGAGATTCGCCTGTAAGATACACCCGTTGTGTATGCCATCGTCCACCGTCTATTATTGTTCCAGCAATCAATGTTGATTCCTCACTCTTATTCCATGCTTCGTCGATCTCAACTTAACCGTGATTCCAGCTTTCTCGCTTTTCGTCGATCCGTAAGATTTCATCGCCGACCTCCATGAAAAATACCAAAAACATCCCCAAAAGAATTAGTCTTATCCTAGTTTACAGATACCGTGTGTGCCCCGAGGAAATGACAGCTGACTCGTGTATCGAATACCCATGTTCCTAATCAATGCCCAATTCGCTAAGGCTCTCGGCTTATGCGTGCATTCCTTCCCTTTTCCACTTGTACGTGCATTTGTCACGTGACACCATACTTCCATTCACACACTCCTTGAATCTGGCCCATGCATCCTCTGTCGACATTCCTTTCCTAAATCAATACTGTCTATCATTCAATCCTCCATTCGCATTAATACATCCATCCAACCGATTCACCAATATTCTTTCATACACTTTCCCCAGGCAAGGCAGGAGGCTAATTGGTCCATACGACCTAGCCTCACCCCTGTCCTTGTCCGGGGCTTTCAACAGCACACACACATTAGCTCCCTTCCACACCTTCGGAAATATTCTCTCATTCATACACCCATCATACATACAACACACAAATTCCGGGTGCGCTCTCCACACTCTCATGATCATCTCAGCCGTTATCCCATCCATACCCGGAGCTTTTCGCTTCCTCATTTTCTTAATTGCACACTCTATTTCACTTTCATGCAGCTCTTCCACCGTTCTCACATCATTCTCACATTCATTCCTGGCCTCATCCATACTCACCTCATTCTCTCCCTCGGGGAAAAACGTACCCAACATCGCATTCATCGTATCACTCCATCCCTCAGTCATTCTTCCTTTCACTCTAATCGCACTTATCACTTCTTTCTCCCTTTTCCTCATGCATATCCTATACACACCTCCCCAGGGGTTTTTATTCCCTTCTTTACCAACATACTCTCTCCAGTCCCGTTCCTTACATTCCTTAATTTCATTCTGATATTCCTTCATTTTCTCCAGGAACTCGTCTTTTTTACCACAAAACCTAGCTCCACTCTCCTGATTCCTCTCCTTATACATTCTCCTTCTCGCCCTTTGCATATTCCTTCTCCTTCCTCTCACCTCTCTCCTCAATACAAACAATCCTTCATTCCACCACGTAACTCTTCTTTTTAAACTATTCTCCGTTCGTATCCGTCCTATGCACTCGTCATTCACCTCGGTAATCCACTCACTCAGCAATCGCACTCTCTCATTCGCAGCCAGCCTTTCATACTCTCCCAAACCATATCCACACGCTTCGTCTCCAAATCTATTCTCGTACCACCCTCGCTCATCGTCATCCATACTCTTACTCTTCAATCTCACTCCCATCTCTTTCACACTCAATCTGTCGCTCTCACTCACATTCCATTCAAATCGCATCATTATCATACTGTGATCACTCAATCCCCAATCCGGTTTTACCTCCCACTTCCATTCACACTCCATCCATGCATCATTGGCCACACTCACATCAATATCGCTCGCTCCACTGGTCCCACTGTAGGTATAGTAGTCACTAGGCCGGTTTAGGACGCTGAGGCGATTCTCCGTGAGAAAAGCCTCCAGGAGATCACCCCGCACTTTCCTATCCCGACCACCAGCGTGATACTTACTATACCACAGATGGGACACAGCATTCGCATCCATACCTATTGACAATGGTTTCCCATTCACTCTTTCCAACACACTCTCCATATACCGCAGCATCGGATCCAACGGTAGGCTCGGCCGACAGTATACGGAGCATACGTAAGACTCCCTGAATCCATCCCTCATCCATACACACACACCATACTCTGCCACACATCCATCCACTGCCATCACATCCAAACTATTGTCACATACAACAACCGCGCTCATCAGATTATCATTCGCACAAATCACACGCATATCACCAAGCAATCCTTTCACACCTTCTCTCATAACACACGGTTCCTGCAACAACGCTACATCCACACCATTCTCTCGTAACATCACACCCAAATCACACATGACATTATACCCACGCGCACAATTCATCTGTATTACATTCATTCGTCTTTCAGCCATCATCCATCCTTGACATCATTCTTTCTCTCATTCTCACATACTCTGGACACGCCGGAGACATCACGGAGTGATCCGATCTGCCTCCTTTCACTTCGCAATTCACACAGCATTCATTCCGTCTACATTCTTCCCCCGAATGCCTCTTCTCACCACACTTCATACATAATCTTGCAGTCTTACATTCTTTCAACTGGTGGCCGTAGCCAAAACACGCATAACACCTACTCACAACGTCACACCCTCTCACTTTCAAAGCCAGCCATTCGATATATACTTTCCCCGCTTTCACCAGACATTCCTTCATCCTTTGCCCAACTTCAACTACAACATTCCCTTTCGATTCACCTTTCTTGCCTTCTCTACTCACTATCCTCACTTTCTGCTCAAATTCATCCATTCCACATACATCCTTCAAATTTGTTTCATACAATTCTGTCAACAATCTTCCACCAGTCATTCCATTTGGCACGTCAAACACTTTTATTTTAGGTTCAATTCTCTGCGGCACATCCACAACTAATCCTGCATCCTCAAATCTTCCACATTCTTCCAGTCTTTTTAGGTCACTCTCACTCGCCATTTCAATAGCAATACCTCCAGTCTTTATTTTCCTTACGGCTTTCACTCTCACATCCAATCCCGGTCTAACACGCTTCATAACTTTCATCTTCACTTGTCCATTCGTCATTCCTTGCACACCAGACACTCCTGGCTCACACACACTCATATCACCCACGCCCAACACTCCGGATTCACGCCTCATAACATCCTTCGTCACACTCGCATCACTCGCTTCACACACATTCATACGCTCAGTCTGCCTCTCATTCTCTCGTTCATTCTGTCGCTTCCTCCCTTTCACACATTTCCACCAGCATACTATTACACTTTTTACTTTCTTCAAGCGCTCCTTTCAGTTCCTCATTTTCACACAGCAATTTCCCTAGCACACACTCATACTCCGCGACTTTTGACAGTAAATACGCACTCTGTGGCTTCGTCACCTTATTACGTTCATCGAACACGAAATTTCTCACACCATCACCTATCGTTTTCATTTTCTCAAATTCGGATTCAATCACACATTCATTCCCTTTATCACTCCCACTTCCATTCCCATTCCCTTTCACTCTCTTCCTTTCCTTCCTTTTCGACACATTCCCATCCACACCCGCTCCCTCAGTCATACTTCCCACACCCGTTCCACTCGTTTGACTCATTCGCTCATCATCACTAGTATCGCCATTCTCACCACCACTCTTTTTCTTTCCCTTCTTCTTCTCATCATTTTTCCTCCCCTTTTGATCCCCATCTCCCTTATCCGCAGGTGATAATGAAGTCTCCATTCTGAAGCCTTGCCCGCGGGTGACGCCCTTTCGCGGGCAAGGCTTCTACTACCGGAGGTTCGCCAGGTGCCCCGGAGTTCACCGCTAACTGCCGGATTACCCCCCGGCACCGCCCGAACGCGGCTTCCCAACCCCCAGGGGGCCGACCACCCCGGCCGTGGGCGTACCCGCGACGGGGGCGGCCCGCCCCAAGGGGGAAAGCGGAACAGCGAACGGGAGAGCCCCTTGGGCACGACGACCTCTGGGGCTCAGGGGTAATTTTTCATAGAGGTTTTCTTTCTCGTGGCCCAGGTGATTAAGCCAAGGCCCCTGACCCCCTGACGTGCCAGAGACATAACCATAAGACGTAAGGGGGTTTCCGGTGTGATCTTTGGTCCACGTTTAGTCAGGTGAATCAGCAGCTCCCGGTTCCCGAAGACGATGCGAACATCGCCAACGGGGCTCGGGAGGCCGCCTCACCCTAAGCCCCCACACCGCGACAAGGTGGTGGACCTCGTGAGGGGTTTTGACAGAGATATGGGAATGTGAGTTCGCTGAATTTTTGCAGCCGAATAGTGAAGCACGAACTTTCCTGAAGAATAATCAACTACTCAATCACTCACCGCTTGATCCTCGTGAGACTTTCTTTGGTGGTAGAACGGAAACATATGCAACTTTATACGATGTACGAGAGGGGGAAGAGATACGTTATGTTGACGTTTGCTCTCTTCACCCTTACGTGTGCAAAGTTGGAAAATTTCCTGTTGGACATCCAAAGGTATACATCGGAGAAGATGAATGTCGTGTACTAACAGGTGCTGATAACAACCTCGATCTCGTTGAAGGGCTCATACTGTGCACTGTGTTAGCACCCACAGATTTGTATCACCCTGTTTTACCTATACATATGCACGGAAGATGTTTCCCTTATGTTATACATGCTGTCACCTGATGAGTTCAAAAAATTGTATTCATACTCCAGATGAACGCATGTTTACAGGAACATGGGTTTCAGATGACTTGAAAAAAGCCGTATCCTGTGGTTATCGATTCCTGAAAACTTTAGAAATTTGGCGATATTCCATCACCAAATATGATTCAAACACCAAACAAGGTGGCCTCTTTGCCGCATCCATTGATAAGTTCTTGAAAATCAAGCAGGAAGCCAGCGGTTGGCCAAACGAGTGTGTAGATGATGTAACGAAACAACATTACATTACAGACTACGCAGATCGTGAAGGTATCCACCTAGATCCGAATAATATTCGTAAAAATCAGGGTTTGAGATCGCTCGCCAAATTATGTCTAGACTCATTCTGGGGGAAATTTGGTCAGCGGGAGAACTTTCGTAAGACAATAGTTGTATCAACTCACCAAGAACTGATGGAATTGTTAACCAATCACGAAATCGAGGTAACCGGAATCCTACTAGTTAATAATCAGATCATGTATATTAATTACAAGAATAGAGTAGAAACAGTTCTTCAATCATCTCATACAAACGTAGTGATTGCTGCTTACACTACAGCACAAGCGCGATTACATTTATACGATCACCTTGAACGTCTTGGTCACCGTATTCTTTATTGTGATACAGATTCTTGCTTATATGTGAGTCGTAATGATAAATATGATTTACCTGTAGGACGGTTTTTAGGTGAGTTGACGAACGAATTAGAAACTTATGGTTGCAAAGCTACATAAGCTCTTCTGTTTCAGGAGGACTCAAATGTTACGCTTTTATAGTTCAGAAGCGTGATGCTGAGGGGCAAGATCTCCGGGAAGTTGAAGTTTGCAAGGTCAAAGGAATCAACTTGGAATTTGCGAATTCAGGTCTTGTAAATTATCATTCATTGAGAGCTCTACTAACAGATCCTGATCAGCAATTCATCATTTTGGAGTATGAAGCAATTAGATGAACAGAATACCACGATGTAATAACCCGTAAGGAAGTGAAAACATGCAAACCTGTTCTTGTCAAAAGAAGACGAGAAGGTGAATATGGTTCTCTTCCTTACGGATACGTAGGCACGGGAGAAGAGAAGAAACCACAGATCCGCAACACCGGGATGAAACAAAATGTGGGTTGGACTTTTGAGTGAACTAGTATGTGAATGCGCACTCCTGAATCCTCTATGTAATTTCATGTGAGTTTTGTTATGAATTTTCCATTATTTCAACGAATGTCATTGAGATATTGAAACAAAATTGTAAATTTGAAAAGTATTGAAATTTTGTACACCTAATAATGGATCAGAAGAAATATTATCAATAATGTAAACCGATATCCTGTATGAAAAAAGAAACAATGTATCAATCAAGACCGCTGTACAACAAATTTCTGTTGTTTTTTGAATGTTAGTGGTTTCATGGAATTTTTAATCGTTATTTTCTTCATTATCAATACTGTAAACTTATATCATGTATGGGCGCATTCAATGTGCATGATCAAGCGCAATAATAATAAAGAAAAATGAAAGAAAAGAAACTGAAAAAAAAATATGAACTCCAAAAGATCTTGGAATTCCTTACTCCTTGAAATCATTCTGATATCCTCTCGATATTTTCTTGATTATCAATACTGTGAACTTATATCATGTATGAGCGCATTCAATGTGCATGATCGAGCGCAATAATAATGAAGAAGAATAAAAGAAAAGAAACTGAAGAAAAAAAGTATGAACCCCAAACGATCTTGAAATTCCTCACTCCTTGAAATCATTCTGATATCCTCTTGATATGAAGTGAGCATGTCGGAAGTTGGACATAGTGACAGTTATGGATACCCTCACTCCCATCCCCACCACTTTCCCCCTACCCTGCCTACCGAGGTCAGTGGGTAGAAGTCGGTAGGCAGGGTGGGGGAAAGTGGTGGGGATGAAAGTGAGGGGTATCCATAACTGTCACATACTACTCATATCTAATATACCACGCGATATTAAGAGGAAAAAGGATCATTTTATATACATTGGAGTATAAGCTACGCAATGAAATATTGTCCATCGCTTTACAATATGGAGAAGTATGTAAATTTGGTTGAACGAATCCTCACTAAGTAGTTTAGTTAAATTTCACCATTATGCCTGTCGAATATTCCGATCCTTATTTATTGAAATATAATGTCTACTTGGTGATTTTTACGGCATATTTGATCAACCAATATCATGCAGTAAGAAAGGTAAAATTCTAATGGATTTAGTAATTGAATATCAATTTCAAAAGATCGAATCCCTAACACAAATAATAATAATTGCATCAATGTGATACAAGCGCTGGGACTCAAATCAATTTTTTGTGAATAATGTACGCTAAAATGCGTGAGTTTATTCAAAATATCTCTCCGTACAGCATTTTTTCAGTGTTTCAAATCATGTTCTAAGAACCCCTAGACAGCAATACAGTTCAGAGAGAAATATTCAATACTCATTGGATTTCAAGAATCCATAAAGAATTCTGTACACTGAGAAAAATTACCTATTGTAAATTACTGGACTTGCTAGTATATTGAGGATATACTTGCACTTTGAGGTTATATACCAAACATTCTTATCGAAAGCATCAGACTTTCTATTATAAAATGTTATTATCCTACCATTAACTCCCAGAAAGTCTGGTACTTTTGAAGAGAATGTGTGATAGATAACTTCAAAATGCAAGTATATCCGCAATATACTAGCGAGTCTAGTAATTTATAATAGACAATTCTTCTCCGTGTATGAATACAGGTGGAATTTTTGTGTTGTATGGGTTTCAAAATCAAGACTCTCCTCGACTGTTGACATAGATTGCATCCAAAATATGCCAAAAATTCATATACTACGCCAAAACATTAAGAATATGCTGTCAGTTCAAAATGAAGATCTGAGAATGAGAGGGAAATATTCTCAAAGTTCAACACAAGTCGATGAGAAATGAATTAGAAGCACGGTAAACATAACCTCAATACAATCACTCCAGTTATTCTCTAGATTGTTACATGGTCTTGCAAGTCCCTCACAAGGGACTAGTAAGGCCTTTGTGAGGCCTAGAGAATGACTAGAGTGATTTTTGCTAAAGTATATACCAGTCAAACTTGTGAGGAACTCACTGTTAACTTGCAAGTTCAATTAGACTAGTTCCGCCTTAAAAAAAGCTTGCGAGGGCCTCGAGATGACTAGAGAATGCCTAGAATAATTTCTGCTAGGGTCAGATTGAAATCTTGCAAAAGTCTTGTTTTTATCCGCATTATTCAACAAACAAGACAAAATCAGTCTAAAAATCGAATATGAAGATAAAAACCGTCCTAATTTTTTTACTCGGGGTGGCCATATTCTTTGACATCATTCTTATAAAATTCGATATCATTTTGATTGAGGGGTTCCAAAACGCAGTTTGTTATGGAATTCAATATCATTTCCGGTACAAGATTTCGTAATCTTTTCAACAGCGTAGCTGAATTGTTTTTGGAAGATTTATCTCTAGTGAGGAGTTCAAATGTCTACAGTGAATTGAAACAGTAATATAATTTGATTCGTATGAATTTCATATGAATTCAATTTTTTTTAATCAATAATAATACTTCCCAGATGAAAATCTGATGGACCCTTCACTCATTCATGATACTTGAAAACTTGAAATTAATGCATAATATATTATTTTTGGTCTAAATCATACAAGTAAAGTGATATACATTCTAATTTTTCATGTAGTTCATCTGATTTGCATTCCGTATAATCGAAATTATAAAGATAATTGAATTCGATTTTTTGCAGATCTGAATTAGCATGGAAATCTGTCACAAATATTGTTCCTGAAGTTAAGAAACTCATTGCAGGAGCCTCGGCAATTTCATCTTTTTATCATAAAAGCAGTATAGGAACGAAAGAACTTGATGACACTGCACGAGAACATGATTTAAATTTGGTATCTTTCCCAACATATTTTGAAGTTCGCTGGACTGAATTCTCGGCTCAATTACTCAGTTCTATATTGAAATTGTGGCACGTACTCGTAATTTATTTTGAAAAATCAAGAGGATTGGGAGAAAAAGGGTATTATGAGTGGTTAAGTGATAGAGATGATTTAGAATTTCTATCATTCATATTCGACGCTTTGGATATTTTTTCAAGATTCCAAAAAAACCTGCAAAAAGCAACTTGACATGTTGCAGTCCGTCCACCACGTATGTCATAAGTTAACATCTTTGCCAAAAGAACCTTTACTCGGTGGTTGGGTGTCAGCTTTCATCGAGTAAATGCAAATTCCGGGAGATTCTTATGAATTACGTGGAATTGAACTTGTTGTCCATAGGCGGCAAACAAAATCTCACAATTTATATGTGACGGAAAAAAGAGATATTGCTGCAATAAAAAATGGAGCAATACAATTATTAGTTAATTTTTTGAAAGATCGTTTTGAAACCGATGACGAAGTTCTTGATTTATTGGAGAAATTCATGAATTTTGATCAATCTGTTGATCTAAAAAAAGTCAATGAAATTATTGCTTCAGATTTAGATTAACAGGATTGAGATACAGAATACAGCGAAATTATGGATATTGGAGTTGTTGAACAGCTTAAAGATTGACCTGTAATTGAAATCATTAAAAAACTTGTTTTAGCAGGCACAAGTTATCCTATTGTGGCTTTGATTTTTCCTAGAATTGCAGCTGCTAAACCTCACAGTGCAGATTTTGAACGTCTTATTAGCTGTAACAATATTTTGAAATCCCTCAATAGGAGTTCATTATCTGTCAGTACAGAAAATTTATATATGTATGTATGTATACTTCAATATGCCACCTGTAGAATCGTGGGACCCACGAAAAGCAATCATAACTTGGCTAGAAATAGAAAATCGAAGACAAACCATCCAACCTGAAGCCAAACTCAAGAATGGTATTCTGGTATTTTCGAACAAAACACTTCCAACGAAAATCTCAGGAATGAAATGTCCACTTTGGAAGAGGAAAAAAAATTCCAAACTAAATTCCAAATTCTATTATTTTTCAGTGAGATTGATCAATGTGTTATAAGTTCAGTATTATTTAGAATATATCATTACCTAAATTATTTATGTATTTATGAATTCAATCAACAAAGTATCTATTGTATTCACATTTTATTTAATTAAGATTCCTTTTTTATAAACACCAGTGGAAGTATTCCTCTGAGAATTTCAGAGAATCTTCGAAAAACTCTAAAAATTCGGACGTTTCCTGTCAATCTCCGTGAACTTTCAGAGAAATCCTGAAAATCTCGAAAAATATTCTGGGCGTTTTTGGAAAACTCTCAAAATTGAAACTTCCACCAAGGAACTCTGCTGATAAAGACATCAGCTGAGAAAAAGATGAATAGTCTCTTTATCCCAGCCAGGAATGAAAATCATCCCGATATCAATTCGATCTCGAAATGGAAGACTTTGACATCGAATTGATACGATACCAACATTGGTTTTCTGGCTGGGTATTTCAAAAAGTGGATTCAAAACTCTTCCAATATGAAATGAAAAATTTGTGTGACAAGTATTATTTGGATTATTTGTTACTTTCTTGATTTTACTTTTGACATAAAGTTTGATTTTTTTAGAATGAATATCACTACTGAACTTATCATACCCCTCGACATGAGGCGAAAGACTCATTCTGTGACAGGGCAATGTTGGATACTCGATTTGGAAAAAGAAAAACAAAGAGGAAAAGATGTCACTAAAAATTGGGTAATTTTTCAAGAACTAACCGTTTCCTATTTTTGATTATTATGAACTGTTTGCCCGTAGTTTGGCTGCTGCCACGTCGCCAGTATCACCTTAAGGGGTAGATACTAGCGCCAGTCCAGATAGCAATTGAGCCTTGCTGCAATGCTGTCAGGCAAGCCTGTGACAAGGTCAACACACGACAGGCAAGCCTCCTAGTTGAGATACGACAAGAGCTTACAAAACCCTTGCAGCAGAATTGTAGCAACCTTACACTGACAATGTTGTCAATAACAAGTCCAAAAAACTTGAATGACAAGTTTGACAATCTTATGACAAGCTTACATGTTATCTGGGAGGACTTTAGCCACATCTTTCGTGTAAGCTTTCTCCACAATACTTGAATATTTTCCAAATATCGCTCTGAACAGCATCTCTTCAATGTCTATAGGAATGCTGTATAGAGCGATATTTTGAAAATATTCAAGTATTTTGGAGAAATCTTATATGAAAATTTTGGCTAATGTCCCGGCGCTAGTATCTCCTTAAGGGTCGGCGTTTCGGATCTGTGACCATTATCTGAAACATTGGAATGTTCTAAAAATATTTCGGGATGTTCAAAAAACGTCGCACGTATATACCAGTTTAATTTCCATCAGAAAAGAAAGTTTTTTTAGAGGTCGCGCCCATCGATTTTGTCTCAAAATCGAAGATTTTCTAGTTTTTCGTGAAAAAAAGTTATAAGTGATGAATCAAATGAACCGTTTTTTACGTAAGAATAGTCAATAACAGCCACTATAAAACGTGCATCATCAGCTGAACTGAAAAGAGGAATTTGGCGCCAGCACAGCCTAACAAAGTTATGATTTTGTCGTGGCGGTCATGAAAAACAACATTTCACAACCCCTGGACATATTTATTAGGACTTGCCAAGAATCTGACGTACTTGTGGATGAATGGAGGGAGGAATTATCATATATAGGAGGTGGGGAATGAGAGAACAAATCTCCAAAACAATCACGAACCAAAATGTTTTTCTGTTTTTTTGGAAAATTGAACTTTTTTTCTATTCTATTGGGAGTACAAACTAATTCGGTCCGTTTTTTACAGTTAAACATGCGTTTATTTCAGAAGAACATGAATTATCAAATTGATCAGAGTATTGTCCATCGCTGGCTATCACTTTTTCCCATCTTTCGGATAATTTTCGAATCCCGTTACGGAAAAACGTCTCGTCTTTCAAGAGGATCCAAGTTGGGAGCCAATCTTTGATTTCTTCGAACGAAGTGAACCGATGGCTTGCCAAATCGTGCTGCATATGTCGGAATAACCAGTAATTAGAAGGAGCAGTGTCCGGCGAGTACGGCGGGTGCGGTAGAATATCCCACTCCAACATTTCCAGATAACTTTTCACTACTTTTGTGACATGAGGCCGAGAGTTATCATGTAAAAGAATAACTTCGTCATGTCTTTCCTTGTATCCCGGACGTTTTTCTCGTAACGCACGACTCATACGAATCAATTGTAGCCTATACCGATCACCCGTAATAGAATCACCAGATTTTAGCAACTCATAGTATATAACACCCTTTGGGTTCCACCAGATACACAGCATGATCTGTGAACCATGAATATTCCTCTTTAGTGTCGATGTTGAAGTCGATGGCAACGACTGACCGGGCATAGCGTAGTATTTTCTTCTCTTGGGGTTATCGTAGAATATCCATTTCTCATCTCCTGTCACAATCCGATGTAAGAACCCCTTCCTTCGTTGTCTTTGAATCAGCTGCTCGCAAGTGAAAAATCGCCGTTCAATGTCTCTAGGCTTTAAGTCATAAGGCACCCAATTGCCTTGCTTTTGAATCATGCCCATGGATTGTAATCGTACGGAAACTGCTTGTTGCGTAACTCCCAATGATTCCGCAAGCTCCTGTTGCGTTTGACTCGGATCTTCGTGGAGTGAAGCCTCCAATTCCTCGTTTTCGAATTTTTGTGGCTGTCCTGAGCGAGGCTTGTCTTCGACACAGAAATCGCCTTTCTTAAAACGTCGAAACCATTCCCTACATGATTTATCAGTTGGAGCATTGTCCCCATAAACTTCCACAAGCATTCGATGGGCTTCAGCTGCACTTTTTTCCCAATTAAAACAGAACACTAGCACAACCCGCGAATGCTGCTTAGTTGAAACGAAATTTGACATACTTCACTGAGTAAAAATCGGGATTTTAGGAGGAACTCGGAGTGATATGAACTGAATATTATTCACAGGTGTCTCACCTCTCTCAAACAATTGGAATCGGTTGTGACTGATTTCATGCGTCATAAGACTGATTACTTTGATGATTGATGATTGATGATGATGATGATGATGATGATGATGATGATGATGACGATGACGATGACGATGACGATGACGATGACGATGACGATGACGATGACGATGACGATGACGATGACGATGACGATGACGATGACGATGACGATGACGATGACGATGACGATGACGATGACGATGACGATGACGATGACGATGACGATGACGATGACGATGACGATGACGATGACGATGACGATGACGATGACGATGACGATGACGATGACGATGACGATGACGATGACGGTGACGGTGACGGTGCATTTGTCACGTTACAACATCTCATCGAATCCACGCTCGATTCGTATTCTGAGAAGCACACGGTCTCTATAGTTAATGAACGCTCACTTCTTCAACTCGTTCTGTGGTTTGGTTAGAACTCGAATGTTCCGACAGTGAATGCAAATTTCTGTGTATTCAATCTCGTGATTCATCTGAGTCAATCGACATATACATCAATTTCGTGATTGATCGTATTCAATCAACATCTCCATCAATACTGCCGTTTGGGCCATAGTGACCCCATAAACTCAGTACTTGCTTTGCTGATATGGCAAAACTTTTTGCTGAATTAGCAAATAATTTGCTGTCACAGCAAAAATTTTGCTCTTTGAACAAGCGCTTGCCATTCAGCAATCCGAGATTGTAGATGTACAGACAACTAGGAAATTTCGCTGAATTAGCAAATATCTTGCTGAAATAGCAAAATTCTTGCTGTAACAGCAACCGTTTTGCTGATTCAGCAAAGCAGATTTTTCGGTATCGCTTTGACAGCAAGGATTTTTCGCTGCGTGTGATGTGGGAAGCTGTGAATTTCAAAGACTTGACGACTTCTGGAACTGAATTTTCATTCCAGACGTACCACGATATTCTCGAAATAATGACAGGTACAACACCGACTCCAGAATGTCATCTTAATGAATGTGAAGAGTGCCCAAATATCGGAACTGTGAAGGAATCCTTCGAGTCAGTTCTTGCAGATCAGGACATTGAGAATACAGAGTTCCAAAATTGGCAACAGACTGATAGGGGTACCTTACTCACTGTAGTCTTGAATTCAGAAGATTTTGTAGATCAGTTTCTTGATCGCTTACGAAAGTTAAGATCTCATTCTTTCATCGCTAAACAGCAGTCAAATTCTTTGAAACATTAAGCAAAGTCTGAAAGAAGGGAAATTTCTCGTAACATGTGATTTCGCTGAGAATTATTCTTTTATCACGCAAAATGCTGCGCAATCTTTCCATTGTAATAACGATCAGATCACAATGTTTACAGTGATATTTTATTATGAAGAGGGTAATGATATTGCACATGAAAGTATGGCAATTTCATCCGATAATCCGAGACATGACACGGTCGCAGTGTATGGTCTCCAAAAAATATTGATTACGTACTTGCGACTTTAGATTAAAGCTGAGTGACACTTCCATGACTCTGCACACGGTATAGGGTCATGTGATGGTATCGGTGGAAACATAGAAAGATTAGCAATGCGTGCAAGCTTACAGGCATCCTCAAGGGATCAAATTTTAACCTGCAATGCATTTCATACATGGGTGAAAGATAACTTTTTAGGAACAAAAATATTTTTCAGTTCTGAACCCATGGAAAGATAGAAGATGCGCTGAAGTGTCGATTTGACTGTGCGAAAACGATTCCGTGAACACTTAAATATCATGTTCGTCCCCGTTTCACAAACGACCCTCCAAATTAGAAGATATTCTTCCTACAGTAATAGCGAATCTTTTCCGAAACTTCAGAAGAAAATTAAGAAGACGTGATGTACACATTTTTTTCCAATTTCATAGACAACATACATACACTTGTAACAATATTCATCACGTTAATGTAAGAAAATTTTGTATACTTCTAATGAACAAAATTTGTTAATGATGAGAATATTAATAACAATAATAATAATCAATTTGTGTAATAAATAAAGGATGTTCCACATATTTCATCAATTATGCTTGCAATAGTCTATGGAAAAAGATTTCCATCGACATTGCCATAACGGGTCACGGCTGAACAGCGTTTTCAGCGCGCTTGGCGGTTGGATCGCGCCGGTTTTGATCGGATTCACTGATGAGTTCATGGGAGCCCATGTTGTATGAGCAATGATTCTGAAGAGAGGAGAATAAGCGTTCTTCTGGGCGTGATTGAAGACTTTTGATAAATACTAATCTTCAGAAAAAATCGAAGAGAAAAATGAAAATCACTCGTCCTTTGCATGAATAATTGATTTGTAGAATCGTCCCAATTCTCATTGGGAAGAACGAAAAACATGACTCGCGTTTTTTTTTAAAGGAAATGTAACCGAGTTATAATTTAACGGAGATAAACATGCCCGGAACTTTGAGCCCCTGTATCTCGGCAACCCGTCGATACTTTCGCACAAATTATGTACTCCAATAGTACAACCCCACCAAGTTTCATGAAAATCTCAGCGATTCAGGCAAGGGGCATGAACTCAAATGAAAAATTTTCATGTGGGGGATGACGCAGCCCCGCATGCGTGGTCGTTACTGTAGGAGAAGAGGAAAGAAGGACCAACGGTCTTCTAGCATTATTGTACAAGATCCCGTCTGGTGAACACCTTCGGGATTCACCTCGGTCAAGACGCGCGTCATCCTCGCTTTCTTCGACGTTATGAGTAAAACGTGTTATATCTGGATTTCGGTATTCATCTGGCGGCGAACTTACATTTCCTTTTGTTGTGCAAATAAACGTAATAACGTGCAATTGTAACTATTCTGAATGAAACCCGATCCTGGATAGAATTGTGGATATCCTTTCATACGAGTGATCTCGTATATTATCTTTATGGCAAAATCTATTTGAAATACGCGCCATCATCCCACAATTGGTGACCCCGACGTGATTCCTCTTACGGGATTGTGCTCATCAGAATACGAAACGAACAGTGTCAATCCAGGTGTAACCAGTGTAACAGTGAATGGCGAATGAACATTGAATTCGAGGATTATCCAAGCGTCAATAGTCAAATTGGTCCGAGATTCACCACTGTGGTGAACCAAGGGATTTAGTGGGATTTCCAAACTGGCATAACATCTGTCCAAGGGGGAAGCGCGTGGATTATCCCGGCAGCTAACTCTTCACCTTAATATACACTGGCAATTCTTGGATGGTGTGGATTGTGCCTTGGACGACATTCATGGATTCAGGAGGATGGACTTGTTGTAAGACGTGCCAGGGATAGTATGTTCAACATCTACCACTCTAGGTCTGTCGGTCAGTCAAGCAGTATGATGGGTGTAAGAACTTGAGTGAATAAGGATAATGTATTTAATAAAGCACACACATTATCCCCCACAAAATGTTTGTACACCTTGACGTGGTGTGGGGGCTCGGCCGGCCGCCAAGTACCAAGTCCTGTTTTCAATCAGTGTGACGGTTAAGGCATTTGTGTGCTATGTTTTTGTATGTTACAGTAACTTTATAGGATGACTCGTAGGAGGAGATCAAGACCACGTCGACCTCGTGGACTGCGACTAGATATAATCCATGATTGGTGGGGTGGTATAGTTCTACCAGCTCAACAGTTCACATACACTCTCGAATTGAGTATCATTCCATCGGATCGCGCGTTCCAGCTTGTGGGGGTGGAGGTGGAAATCGTTGCTTACCAGCAATATGCGACCTGTGCCATCATTGACGTGTTTGGCCCGACGAGTAACACACAACCGGTCGCTACAAGCGGACCGAAGGTGGTGTGGGTTAACCCCGTTAAAGTGAAAGTAAAGCCACGCCTCTCCGTGCCGTTCGCGCTAGGTACAAATACATCGTACCCACTCGTTCGCGTCCAGTGCCTCAAGCAGGCTCCGATCGACACCACCTCCTCTTTAAAGTTCGTCTCGCGGGTAACTGTGCGTCTACAGCCTGAGGAGTTCGCGTCGATACATGAACATAAACTGTCTGTCTCCGCCGTGCCTCAAGGGGGGAGCGGGGGCCAGAGCGAACCCGAACCAGAACCAAACCAAACCACCAACCATGTTTGTTCTGTGTGCTCCACTGATCCTGCTGCTACCGCTGAATGATTAACCGTCTTCCTTCACGTACACCATCATTATTTGGAAAACACTAGAAATCATGAACAACCGGGCAAGAACGTCACGCTGGGACAACATTCTCAACGGCAGATGGCAGTCATCTTTTTGGCCATTTTGAATTTCTACGGAAGTCAACGAAGAACGGATGAGACTACCGGAACGTAGAACTCAACCATCCACGGACTTTTCAATTCCACGCAACCACTACAGGACCTTGGACAGAAGCCATTACGATTACGTCACGCAGCAGAGCCAGCAACAAACGGCGCTATATCTGATGTTACTCTCGCTCCAGGGTAACAAGAACGCGATCGCAACCGAATTTACGATTCTAATCAAGTTTTTCTTGCATATTTAAATAATCTCTCTTGATATTTTTCAACGGAAAATATATTAGAGACTCAGTTCCAAGTTAAATCAATGATTATGTGCTTCGCAATCGATTCAATATATCGATCCAACGTTCCATCGTTCCTTTACACATTTTCATAATATAAACAAACAATATATGTCAGAATACAGAGAATCAATTGATTAATTGATCAATCGATTCCTCTTACTAGACTAGCCGCCTTCGGCGCGCGCGTCGCCCGCGCGTGACCGGTTTTCCGCGAAAGTTCATCATATCTAGTAGAATGACGAAAAGTTATTCAAAGTTATTTTGTTGAGATTCACATAGAAGAAGTGGTAGAAACGCATTTCTGACCGAGGTCTGAATCTTTCCTCTCGACAATAATGATGTTGCAGAATTTTTGAATGATGAAATGCTTCATTTTTTTCTTGTTACAGTACAATTGAATAATGATGGGTTCAGGGGCCCCAAGCATCCAGAAATAGGGGAGACAAGGAAGTCCAATTTTGCACAAACTGTTTGCAGGAAGGACGGTTATGAGTAGAAATTTCAGGTTAATACTAATATACTACATGCCTGAGATTGTGCGTTGTCGAACACTTTGCATTTCCCAATCATTTCTGCAGGCCAACGAATGGAACTATAAGATTTCAACCTTTAAACGTCAAGGGATTTCCTGCAGAAGTTACGGGGGAATAGAAAGTGAAACAAGTTTACGTAGAATTCGACTTTATCCTCTCTCTCTCATTTCCTAATGCTCAAGTTTTCTTAGATCATTGCAATGGATTAACTTCAAAAACATGAACTCAATATAATATGAAAATGAACTCAATGTTCGTGAAATTTTGACACTGTTTTTGGAAATAACATAGATAGTCCTCAGTTACAAAAATCTACAGATTACTCACAGATTATTATTCATGCATTCTCATCAATAGCATAAATCACCATCCCTGTCTCTGCATAACAACTTGTCGCTGAAAATCTTTAAAACATTTATAAAACGTGTTGGCCAGGTTCGAAGAATACATTGCCTTCCTTGGGGAATTATATTATATTATATTATATTATATATATATTGGGGAATTTTTTATTTGAATTCAAGTGATGATTGTGTATGCTCCAGTGCACAACACGAACCTTATCAGAATAAATTTTTATAACATATTATGAAATTTGAAAGTACTCTTTTGACATATAACCATTTACATCCCTTCCATTAGATCCACTACACAGCACGTAATATCCCTCCAACATTGTCGGAATATACAGGGTGATTCAAAATTCCCGCACTCTTTTTTGTGAGTAGATTCCTGATGAAATTCTAAAACAATTTGTCCTTTTGCACAATGTTCTCCGACGCATAATTTCCGAGATATAATTAATCAAAGTTGACTAATTATGAGGTGGATCCATCGGTCATTCAGGAGCGTCATAACAAAACAAGAGAGGAAGGTGCTTGCAGAGGGCGCTCATACGATCAGCTGATCGGTATAATCGATACGATTTACCAACATACAAATTGGTAAATTTTCTATGTAGAACGATTGAATTCGTCGACACTGTGGAAAAATTGATTATTGTCATGAATTGTTATCACGATATGATGTAGGTGAAAGTTGTAATTTCAGTAATGATTTTTATTACGCAGACAAATGTAAAATAGTGTTATTCCGTAGGGATAGGGATTCAAGTGGGAGAAAAAAGTATAACTACTCGTTTTCAATCAGAATTTTCATGGAAAAGAGAAAACATGAGAATTTTCATTCATCCGATACCCAATTTGAACGGTTTGATCAGTCAGTTTAACACAAGAGATTGGATTCCGAATCCTGTATTCTGATTGGTCGAGAATCAATGTATGTTAGATCAATCCTCAGCCGTTTCAAATGATTCTTCTGAAGAATGTGTTTTCGACTTATCCCAACCACAACATTGAACAATGATGAATTTATTCGAATTCACCCTTTTTACATCATTCGATGATTATAAAGGGTTTATCGAACGTTAATAACTTACTTCAACTTGCAGAATCCATCAATTTTGACGAAAATACAAGGTGTGACATCGTATACGACCCAATCATTGCACTTGATTGACATTGTAATCACATACGGTTTGTTTAGCTTAAATCAACCTTTCGTGATACGAATCAACCAATCAGGTGACAGCTCGGAACAGTTTCATTTGAGGCACATATGACTTCAAAGGGCATATTGTTATTTCAAATGGAAAAAGAATTGTCTTTGAAGATTAACCAAATTCGTCCTTTTTAGGACGAATACATTTTCTAAACGTAGAAACGCGCTCGAACTTGCACACAATTTGAATTAGATTTTGATTTAAACATGAATGATCTTGAGTGATCTCAAGTAAGTTATTGACGTTCGATAAACCCTTTATAATCATCGAATGATGTAAAAAGGGTGAATTCGAATAAATTCATCATTGTTCAATGTTGTGGTTGGGATAAGTCGAAAACACATTCTTCAGAAGAATCATTTGAAACGGCCGAGGATTGATCTAACATACATTGATTCTCGACCAATCAGAATACAGGATTCGGAATCCAATCTCTTGTGTTAAACCTACTAATCGAACCGTTCAAATTGAGTATCGGATGGATGAAAATTCTCATGTTTTCTTTTTTTTATGAAAATTCTGATTGAAAACGAGTAGTATACTTCTCCTCCCACTTGAATCCTTATCCCTACGAAATAACACTATTTTACATTCATCTGCGTAATAAAAATCATTACTGAAATTACAACTTTCACCTACATCATATCGTGATAACAATTCATGACAATAATCAATTTTTCCACAGTGTCGACGAATTCAATCGTTCTACATAGAAAATTTACCAATTTGTATGTTGGTAAATCGTATCGATTATAACGATCAGCTGATCGTATGAGCGCCCTCTGCGAGCACCTTCCTCTCTTGTTCTGTTATGACGTTCCTGAATGACCGATGGATCCACCTCATAATTAGTCAACTTCAATTAATTATATCTCGGGAATTATGCGTCGGAGAGCATTGTGCAAAAGGACAAATCGTCTTAGAATTCCATCAGGAATCTACTCACAAAAAAGAGTGCGGGAATTTTGAATCACCCTGTATATCAATTCCATTTCAATAATACAAATCACAATACACTATTGAAACAATATACCAAGATGACGACAGAACATTACAAACTAAGAGAAATATTCTAATTTCACAGATCAAGAGTTGACATTTGACTAAGTATGTTTTAGAATCATAAGGATATTACATACTGGAAAATTCTTCCTGATATCTTTTGTCGGTTCACAACAACACTTCTCATTTCCAAGTTATAATACACTGAGAGAAAAATTAGCTTAATCCTAAGAACATATTTTCTTGGTCTGAGAATATGAATTTTTTTCTTATCTCAATGAAATACGTGCTTGGGGTAAGAAAATTTTTTCCACACCACGTTGTATAGCTCCAAACTAAGGGAATGTTTTCTTCATTTGAGGAAAGTTTTCTTGATTCGAGAAAATATCGGATTGGACTCGGTCAATCCAATCTTTTCTTGGTTTGAGATTTTTTTTCTCTCAGTGTAATGATACTGAGAATAGGTTTCAACGACAATATACGAAAATCATATTCAATGGATAGATGAAGGAATTTCCAAGGATAAACAAATTGATTATTCAATTGAATTAGAATCAATGAATTTCTTGAACACTGAAATCATTGAGACTCGATTGTAATGTAGAAAAAAAACACCAAAAATGCAACCAACAAATCCTGACAATTGGTCAAATTCACGAGCGCTAAACTCCTAGATCTCTTTAAAAAAGAGCTAGTGCAGAAATTCATATCATTGTAATTGGGAACACATCAGTGTTCACGAAATTCATTGATTCTAATTCAATTGAATAATCAATTTGTTTATCCTTGGAAATTCCTTTATCTATCCATTGAATATGATTTTCGTAAATTGTCGTTAAAACCTATTATCAGTATCATTATTATAACTTTGGAATAAGAATTGTTGTTGTGAACCGACAAAAGATATCAGGAAGAATTTTTGCAATATGTAATATTCTTATGATTCTAAAACATACTTAGTCAAATGTCAACTCGTGATCTGTGAAATTAGAATATTTTTCTGAGTTTGTAATGTTCTGTCGTCATCTTAGTATATTGTTTCAATAGTGTATTGTGATTTGTATTATTGAAATGGAATTGATATATATTTCGACAATATTGGAGGGATATTACGTGCTGTGTAGTAAATCTGATGGAAAGGATGTAAATGGTGATATGTCAAAAGAGTAGTTTCAAATTTCATAATATGTTATAAAAATTCATTCTCATAAGATTCGTGTTGTACACTCAAACATACACAATTATCACTTGAATTCAAATGAAAAATTTCCCGATATACATATAATATAATATGATATAATATAATATGATATAATTCCCCAAGGAACGCAATGTATTCTTCGAACCTGGCCAACACGTTTCATAAATGTTTTGAAGATTTTCAGCGACAAGTTGTTATGCAGAGACAGGGAAGGTAATTTATGCTATCTATGAGGATACATGAATAATAACGTGTGAGTAATCTGTCACAAAAATTATTTTTTGCATTCATTTGTGCAGAGAAATTCATATGTATCATGAAAAAATTCCGAAAATCCACAATAAATCAGTAATAAATGAATTGAAAATTATTATGTGCAAATAGAATTTGATTCTCAATTTCTCTGAGAGGAGAGACAAACGCATCTCCAGTCACAGTCAGCTATCCATTTCTCCTCATCATGGAGTTTGATACATGATTCATGAATAAATGAGTAATGCTGAAACAGAAAGAACAAGAAACATTCACAAAAACAACTCTTTATAAACATAATTTCTTATCTCCAAAGCATTTCTCTGGTGACCCAAATATATTTTGAAGGAATCCCATGATCGAACTCGTGACAAAGCAACATATAATTGTCCATGACTAAAGACGTCTTTCCGAAGATCCACTCCGATTCTTTCGAAAGTCTGTCCTTGCGATTAATTGATAGACATGGCGAACGCTAACTTGATAGGGAACTGCCGTCTTGCAAAAGTGAAAGGATAATCATTGTCAGAATAAAGCGTGAGTTGGTTCAGAAAAACCACTTGTCCAGTATTATCACCAATAAAATTCTACAACGTAATAAATTGTTTGTGAGTTCCAATACTAACAACCTAGTCTCATTGCAAAGACCTTCATGAATACTGAGATTCCTTATAAGCATTACCACACTATACTGTCTTAAACGTATTTCATGAGAAACCAGTGACAGGGGAGATGGAGAATTCAAATATTCTGGAAGAATAGTTTCTCCAATCCCTCTATTATGATAGTTTGAGACATTGTCCACACTAAGACATATACGCTTTGTATTCACATCCAATAAGTCCACAACCTTTCTATTAATTCCTTCCACGTCGATATTTCCAGCAGATAATATTGCACGACTACTCAGTTCGACATATCGTTTTTGATTAATTAAGTCAACATCAACATCTACAACAATATCTGCATCAGGAAGAGCTACACAATGTTCAGGAATAATAATATTATCTTGTTGATTCAAATCACCATTTCCCACCTTCAGGAGAAACTCAGCAAATTCTAGTTCTTCCGGCAGAGCACGCCATTTTCCATTAAAACATATTGTTTGAACAGAGGCCATGAAGGGCTGAACTTGATTGAAAGATTAACCGTTTCAGTGCGAGTTCCATGTCCTTTTATAGGGAGTAATTGCCTGGAATTACCTCCTCAAATGAAAATTTTACCTCCAAAAGGTAAGTTAACTTTCATTACATACGCATTGTTTGGGATGGGGGCCAAATCAACGAAAAGTTGGTTGAAAAGAGAGATACGTCACACTCTCTCTTTTCAAACACTGATTTCGTTGATTTGTCTTCTCGTTGATTTGGCTCCCACCCATTGTTTGGTCTATGATGTCTAATGAATACCGAGGAGCCATTGGTGCTTCGTCCCAAATAAATATATAAACTTTCCTCAGGTCTGCGAAAATAGGGACTGGTAAACCGAATGTTTTATGTACTGTTCTACCATCAGGAAGTAATGTTGCAGCAATTCCAGTGAATGCCATACAACATACGTTTTTTCCTCTAACCTGTAACAAACGATACAAAGTAGTGTACACGAATGTTTTTGCAGATCCTCCTGGTCCATCGATATAAAAACAATTAATCCTGTGATTATCTGTAAGTTTAAGATCAACTGATTCCAAAATAGCATCGACAATTTCTCTTTGTTGGCTATTCAACTGGTTGTATTGTCGGGTTCCATCATGGATATGTTCCGTCGAACAGATATCCTCATTCTGAACGTCAAATGGCATTTGTTCCATTGTTGGGAAACGGGACAAATCCCAACCTTCAGCATTCAACAATCTTGAGATTTCTGAATATCCTTGTTCCTGACCAAGAATTGGACCGATTCGCCTGATATAATCCTCTGAAAGAGATACTTCGAAATTATTCCATAACCGGTCTGGGTGCAGGGGTTGACAATGCATCAAAATCCTAACAAATAATCTTGGAAGTTGTTGTGGCATCATCCAGAGTACACCTTGTTGCATTGTTCTAATCCGTTCCTCGTCATCTGCAATCAGACCTAAAATTAAGCACGTAGCAGTAAATGTTGGGTAGATTTTTCCATCAACAGTTCTTAAATCTTCAAAACTGTTCGCTCCTCTAACCGTTAAGAACAATAAACGTAAGTGAAATAATTCTACCTGCGACGGACTAACGGAATACATACGTCCAATCACATTAAAACAACTCTTACGACGTTCCCAACGCCATACATTGTGTCCATCTTCCTTGACTTTTTTGAATACGTAATGACATGGAATCTCTGAATAGAGGTACTTCTTCGCCTCCTCATCACGAACATTTAGTGAAAAGTAGTCAATCAACATAGTAACTTTCTCAAGAGCATTTCTCAATTCATTTGCATCATCATTATTAGAAATGACCACAGTTTGTTGATTCGGTAAATGAACAGGCAATCTCATGATACGAGGGTGGATTGATAAGTTTCCGGCCTGACCAAGAAAAACAACGTTTTCAAGAATTTTTTTTTTTTATTTCTCAACATAATCTCCTCCAAGGCTGATACATTTCTCATAGCGGTGTTCTAGTCTAGTAATGCCATCTCTATGGACTGATTCGTCAAGCTCCTCAAAATACCCATTTACAGCTTCGATTACTTCTTCATTGTCCGCAAATCTCTTACCGCCAAGCCATTTTTTGAGGTTAGGAAACAGATAATAGTCACTCGGGGCTAGGTCTGGAGGGTAGGGAGGGTACGGCATTAATTCAAACTTCAGATCGTTGATTTTAGCCATCGCAACGATTGACGTGTGCGCTGGTGCGTTATCGTGATGAAACAAGATTTTTTTCTTCGCCAGATGAGGTCGTTTAATTTTCACTTCGTGGCTCAAACGTTGCAATAAGTCTGCGTAGTATTGACCAGTGATAGTTTTACCCTTTTCAAGGTAATCAATGTATATAATACCTCTCGCATCCCAAAAAACAGTAGCCATAACCTTGTTCGCCGAAAAAATTGTTTTTGCCTTCTTTGGAGTTGGTTCCCCTGGTCCAATCCACTGTTTAGACTGTTCTTTGGTTTCAGGAGTGTAGTGGTGGACCCAAGTTTCGTCAACGGTTACGAATCGACGCAAAAATTCGCTTGGATTACGCTTATACAACGCCAAATTGGCGGTGGAAATGTTCTTTCGAATCAATTTTTGGTCGACTGTTAGCAAACGCGGCACCCATCTTGCACAGAGCTTTTCCATATACAAATGTTGGTGCAAAATATTTTGTACACGTTCATATGACATCTTACAGGTCTCAGCTATCTCACGAACTTTTAATCTGCGATCTTTCAGCACTATTTGATGGATTTTTTCGATCATACCTGGGGTTGTGACCTCAATGGGGCGTCCTGAGCGAGGCTCATCAGAGGTGCTCACACGACCCTTTTTAAACTCGGAAACCCACTGCTCAACGGTTGAATATGATGGAGAGGATGTTCCCAGTGTTGAGTCCATCTCTTCTTTAATTTCCTTCGGCGTTAACCCCTTCAAATAGAAGTATTTGATGACAGCACGATTTTCCAGCTTTTCCATTTTTACGAAAAACACAGAGGCGTCTTGGTCAGCGTGCTCTCAAAACTAAACTAACATGGCGATCGGACTGAAACTATAGCTACAAGCTATCTAAGGATGGTACTATAGAACGCCACCTCAAGGTGGGCCTAGTGGCGCCATCTCTTGGTCAGGCCGGAAACTTATCAATCCACCCTCGTAGAATGACTCTCTTCTTGGAGAGGTTTACTAAAACTTCGGCATACAGCCTCAACAGGACCCACATAACAACTTTCTATAAAATTCTGTATTTCATTGTAATTAATAGAAGGATTATCACCAGAACAATCGCGAACTTGATACAACTTCCACATGGATGTGACAGTTGAAGAGTCCTAATAACTTTGGAGAATAGGGCACTACATGGCGATTATCAACTACGTAGTTGCCAGGACGTTGAAAGGTCTTTCTTGTATTCCGTCTCCAATGAAATGGATATCCATCTGCATCCATTGCAGTTTCTTCCCTGAATGCCTTTGGGTAATGTTTAGAACATTCACCGTCTACCAGGCACCATTGTCCACACGGCCCATGTATCATATGTTTCATTACAATATTGTGCAACGTGGCATTTGACTTAACATCTGGGATTTCTGCTGAGATATGCTGATCAACAATACAAGGAGTAGTAATTTCACTGTTTTGTTTGAATGTGACTAATAAATGTCCATGTGGCAACCCCCGTTTTTGAAATTCAACGACGTAAACGTACGCTTGGACATCCCCGAAATATTTCTGTCGGACAATGACATCCAAGAGGTAATCTTTTTCCAAATTAAATACACGAGCACAAATATCGGGCCTATCAGATGCTTGTTGACCAGGAAGAAGATTTTCTTGGATTTCACGCCATTGAGGATTACACGTCATAGTGACAAAAAGATCAGGTTTTCCGTATTCACGTACAATCGCCATCGCGTCCTGGTAATGTTGTATCATATTTCGTGGAGAACCTACATACGTTGCTGGTAATATAACTACTTTTCCTAAATCGGCATTATTAACATCAGCAGCACTTTCCAAATGATCTTCCAACTCAGCATAACTATCAAGACGTGAGCTTTTTTGGTTTTGCGATGAGGAATTCATTCCATCCCTTTCGATTTTAACATAGGAATCAACAACCCATTGCTGGAATAATCTGCGACCCATCAGAATTACATTAAAATTATCACGCACAGCTATCCGATATTTGCAATATGCAGCTCCACCCACACGTTTGTCTTTAGTCCTCAAGGGTACATCACGATGTCATCCTTGGGTACCATAAGGATAGAACAAAGGATAAATCCACGGTCCAACATTTGGATCCATGGTACTAACTGATTTCAACTCCTTCTTATTCTCATCACGTATAGTAACATACGATTCTGGAATTTCTCCATCAGCCGATGTAGAAAAAATTGCTGCGACCTCATTGATTCTCTGAATATTATAACGATTGGGATCTGGACCTGGTTCTAGAATAAATGATAATTGCAATTCATTAGGGATATAATCTCCAGTTTCATTCACTCTTTGCTGTTGAGCTTGCAATTCTTGGCTCATCATGTCATAAGAATGGGCGAAGAGATTGTACTTTCACATTGTATAATCAATTTTTCGGAGGATCTCAAGGTTTAATTCAGAATCATAATTGAATCCGTGTTCGATAGCTCCATCGGCATCAAATATAAACAGCTGTCCATAACACGGTGGTTCATTCAGAGCAGGATGTAAAGCTGTAATAATTTGGTAATATATATTCTTCCTTGAATTTTGAAACAATATAGAGCACGCCTGGAAGACGGATTATCAACTAAATTGGCATTAAATGAGGCAAACGGGGAAGAATTATTATACTTACGTATATGATTGGAAAATTCAACAGAATTTCCATCGTTACCATCGAACAAAGCTTGGAGTTGTGAAGGTAGATCCGGCAATGCATCGAGAGAAACTTCTCCATGACTACAACAATCATTGAATGAACTCTTCATATTTGACACTTGTTCAGCCGCGAAATGTTTGGCATTGCAATATTCGCACAGAACATTCATTTGTCCAAGGTAATGTTCATCGATATGTTGTATAACACTTCCATCATCATATACATCAATATTACTCACGCCTTTTTTTACGCTTCCTTTACATTTTTTGCCGTTCACGATTTGTGAGATACGCGTCATGGTTGGGAATATGATTTGGAGAGCTTTCTGATGCATTATGAGTGTCTTGAACTTGACTGGAATTGAAAGTACGCAAAACGCGATTTCTCGCTTGAGCCTTTGGAATTCTTCTTCTCCAATTGTACGCTCATGTTTTCTGCGGGGCATATCATACAATTCAAGATCAAAGCAAGTATTTCAAACTATGAGAGCCTGAAAGGATTACAATAAGTACCAATATTATAATTCAAGAAATTCAATTTTCATCAATTTAAATCATCAAGACTTCCTACTCATACAGATTCCTCTACTAATACGTCAGTCATATCGCTGTAACTTGTAATAGTAGTATCATCCCGCACAGCACAACAAATCGAAAGTGATTGATCAAAGAAAATTAATCTATGATTGGAAAAACTCTCTCTAAATTTTTTATCTCCTTTTTTCGAATTATTCTGTTATGTGAGACACCCTCACCATCAAAATCATTCAGTAATGCTGTTGTAACGGAGTAATTACATTCAAAGCTACAACTACATCAATAAGTTTCACAACATCTTTCAATATCGCGTAACATTGTATAATATAAAATACCAAAGCAATGAGAAACTTTATCGATAAAAAATAGTACATAGTCTTCATTGAATCTCTGATCACCTAAAGAGGGGGAGTGTGATTTTTTTTCACTCAAAAATATATCTCTGGAGTTGTTCCTCAATAGAGCTACAAAGAAGAGATGAGAAATTCCTCTTAGGACTGATGAAGAGGTTCAGAAAGATGGAAAAGTCAAGCAAATGTGTTCTAATTATTATTCCTTATAGCAATAAGGAGTTAGAATTCAGGAAAACTTTGTGTCACCTGCGTGATTGAACCAAACCATTATCCATAACCCAAAAAAAGAAGATTTTATTCTCGGTTCAGAGAATATATAAACTGCTGATGATTGAAAGAGTCAGGATTCGGAGGACGTCTTGAAATCATCAACATTTGAAGAAATTGAATGGAAAATTTTCTTCATAAGATCATTCAAAAATCTTTCCTGAATAGAATTTTGCAATTTTTCTATCGTCAATACTTCATATATCCTCTAGGCTGAGAAGGAGATCTTTTGTTTTCGGGTTGAGGATAATCTACCGGCCTGGATGACTCACGCCGATTACGAAGGTGTTTTTTGAATTATAATTTTTCATCGCCATGAAGAATGATATCCACAGCGCATTAGCATAAATCAAACCCCTCCTTAACTACTTTGATAATTAGTGTATTGATTACCTGCGATACTGCCTGTAATGTTTCAAAAAAACGATGCACTGCCTGGAAAATTTTTCGCCAACGATGGAATGTTCACGACTATTCAGTTGAAACAAAGTGAATCCTAATTTAAAGGCCCTGTTATAGAAAAACAAAAAAGTATGTTTATATTCGTGCATTGTTCATATTACCCGTCAACAAAATCGTTGAAGTTTGAATTATTTATGGAGACAAATTCAGAGTCAGACAGGAAAATCACACCAGAAACTGATGAGAGGGTTGAAAAATTGATTTCTTCGGATAAAATATACAAATTAGACGAATTATATTACAAAAATCAAAGAGGTAAACAATTTAGTATTCGTGTATTCGTTGATAACCTCTTTTGTAAAGTACTTTTGTATTCGACGATCATTTTCATAAACGGTTCAAACTTCAACATCATCAACATTCAAGTGCACAAAATCTCCGAAGTAACTTCCATCCTAGATATATCCATGATGAAAATGGCAAGGAGTTTCTGAATGAAATTTCGATACACGAATTTTTCGAATCACTTCTCTGAATTTGCACCTTGAACTAAGCAGAGAAATTTGCTTCTTTATTTCGTATTGATTGAGACCTAAAATGAATTAATTTTGGAAGTTTCCTCGAAATGTTGAAATGAAGAAGACATAACACTATTTCCTCGGTAAAATGAAACAAAAAAAAACTTTGAACATGCACCTGAAACCTTCTCTCGACATTATATTCAAATCATTCAATTTTCTTTAATACAGTACATCTAAAATCGCGAATGAAACCACCGTTTCGTTTCAATTCCGTAGGTTTGGTAATTGGGTGACTCATAGCACTCTTTTCTACAATATATATTCCCAAAAAATCAAGGCACTTCTGCAATTCTTTAAAAAACATGTAACATACCTAATTAGTAGGATAAATACAAAGTAGCAGGCCTGAATACAAACAAAAAGAAGATAGTTTCAATTCAACACCCGTTTTCTTTTGTACAACTAAAACAATATTTCCCTTCCCAAACAACCTTGGTTTGAATTAAGGAAGTGTTGTTTCAGTTCAAGAGAAATCAGTGGTACCAGATACAACGCGGCGCACAACGTTGATTGGCTCATTCTTTTGAAGACTACAATATGAATAGTTGGCTCTACATGAAGTATACAATCAGCAAAGACACCGCGTTTTACTGGCAAAAGTGAAAGAAGTTTAAAACCTAAATTTCACCCAAGAGAATATTCTCTTAATTTGAAACCAGTTTATTTGAAGCAAGGAGAATCTTGTTTTGAATATTTTTGTAGCTTGATACAAGATAACAGGAGTGGAATGAATAAACCTTAGTTCTTCCATGCAGGAATACAATATATGGAGTAGTACATAATATCCCAATCAGAGCAGTTTGTCAAAATTACATTGGACTTACATCAAAATGATGTTATTTTGAAGCTTATGAAGCTATCTTGAAGGACACACGCACTCGCAATAGGCTAATGTATATACGCGGAACTTTGGTGAATGTCAACAATCAGCGCTAGGGTTGGCACGTAATATACTTCTGAGTATTTTACATAGTTTATGACACGTGAGAAACCGAGTATCTTACGCATAAAACAAACCCCCTGCCTTTGGGGGGACAGGAGGGTTCAAGTATCCTATATATATCACGTGTCAAAAATCGAGTATGATACGTAAGAAATTGAAAAATCATGTAATAAACCCAACCCTGATCAGCGCTGGTGCGAGGAATTCTTCTTCTTCCTTCAATCGACGTTGTCTTTTGTTCAGCGTCGATTGGGAGAAGGAGAAGAATTCCTCGGAACGGCCCTGTTAACAACAAGTGATTTAGGGACTCCTCATAAACTACCTTTTCCCAAAAATCTATGATTGTATTACGCAAAAAATAATACATATTGTGAAATACAATGTCGAAAAATCCAACATATCTTATGACCTTACTTAATAAAGCTTCGAACCTATATCGTTGAAAGCAAAAAAAAGGAAAAAGAATAATTGAATAATTGAATTCACATGAGATGACTCACGTAAATACAATTGCGCACATATCAGAGACATGCGATGATCACAGTATCGTTACTGTTATATAGTAAAAATATTTAATTCAATCAATATATATGTAATATAAAATCTTATGAAATATACTACTGATTGAAATTTGATACATTTGTTCATGTAAAAATATCAATGCTATGAGTCCATGTTCCCAGTATAAATATTCTCACCTTGCGCAGGAACTAATCCACAATTTGACACGATATCATAATTCTGAAACACTGTCACTTTATTATTTATATTGTTACGTAGCGAAACAGGGTTTCACTCTGTAGCAAATTTATTTATTTATCGACACGACCTGAGCGGCTAGGTCGAGTCGCTTATGTAGGTTTGTTCAGATTCTAAGTTCGCCGAAGGTTGTAAAGAAGACCTAGAGCGGCAACCGTAGTCGTATTCTCAAAACAACTTCAACGTGAGTTCTCAAGGATTGTAAATGAAAATTCGAACGAAATGAGGATGTGCAGTTTGGAGATGGTAAAAGAGAAGATCGTTAAGTAAGGTAAGTGACGAATATATTCCTCTATTTGAATTAAGAACAAAATGGCATTGATACTTGGAGTTATGTGAGTGTGGGAAGATGTGCGTGTGTAATACAGTTTTCTTTTCTTACTCTTTGTTGTCTATTAACCCATTAGAGCCCATGGCTAAACCAGCGTAGATATCGGAAGGGTCAATATTGGATATAGCACATTGATATAGCAGAAAATTTGAGGTGGAAAAAAAGTTGGAAAAATAATTGTTTATAAAAAAATTGTTTGAACAATTGATTGAAAAATTGATTTTGCACGAAAATTGATGCCACCATTCGATTCTACGGGAGAAACCACTAAAGGATCATATGTGACACTTTTTTAAATGTCATGCATCTTATTATAAAAAAATTATAAACAAATTCTCGCATTTAAACAATTTTTTTATAAACAATTATTTTTTCAACTTTTTTTCCACCTAAACTCTTCTGCTATGTCAATGTGCTATATCCAATATTGACCCTTCCGATATCTACGCTGGTTTAGGAGTGGGTCATAAGGTATGCAGTTTGCGAGAATTTGTTTATAATTTTTTTATAATAAAATGCATTACATTCAAAAAAGTGTCATATATTATCCTTTAGTGGTTTCTCCCGTAGAATCGAATGGTGGCATCAATTTTCGTGCAAAATCGATTTTTCAATAAATTGTTTAAACAATTTTTTCATAAACGATTATTTTTCCAACTTTTTTTCCACCTCAAATTTTCTGCTATGTCAATGTGCTATATCCAATATTGACCCTTCCGATATCTACGCTAGTTTAGCCATGGGCTTTAATGGGTTAAGAATTGCTGGTGATCCCGCTGGAGCTGGTCCTGAAGGGAGCAGTGTGGATGATTGGACGGTGATGAGGGACAAATGTAGGCAAAATTCGGAGCCTTGGTCCCTCGTCTTGGATAGTGATTCGCGCACTGAATTGACACTACGATATTCCTTATTTAATCTAACTCAAAAGATGAATTTTTGAGTGCGAAAATAAATAGAATGATATGAGAGCGTTGATGGTCGGTTCTTCTGACAAGGTGAAGTTTGTCAGAGAAGAATATACCGGCACGTGGAACTTATGAGACGGTGTCACGGTAGCCAAAGGCTAGTTTATAACTTTGATTGGTAAAGCCGCGAATTACACGATCTCTTGCACAAGACGTGTCCCCGATAAATCCCGAAAATGTACTCTGGTGTTTTCATCATGCACGCTCTATTTACAAGAGTGCAGATTTGTTAATTATGGGAGTGGGGAATCGCGTGATTGCGTTTTTTGCTGTATTCAGCAGAGTTCCACGGTTGTTATGCTCGATAATTTCGTAGTGTGTGCGAGGAGGAAAAGAGGTATTAGGAAAAGGGAAGAAACAAAGGTGCATACCGGACTTTGGACTCCGCTCGAAGCATCATCAGCGATTTTCAAAGTCGATGTGTATTTTAAAGATTGTATGAATCGTTTAGAGTCATCTATAGAAAATGATAATTGAATTGTGTTTAGTTAAAAATGTTTACAATTGAAAGGTGTTTGTGGTCTAATGGTATTTGTTTTGAGAAACTATGTTTCAGTAAATGAAAATAAATTGATGGAAGAATGCAGAAGAGAAAGATCGAAAAGAAATCAAGGTGGCTACGGAAATTCGTAGTCGTGAATCTCGTATAATCGAATGTGACCGGATGTAAGATTGCTGAGGTTGCAATCGTGGTTCACTTCGGTGATTTCTGTCCGTTCTTGGGAAGCTCAATATTTTCACTATATGAGATAATGTTTAAAGAGTAAGGATCGAGAAAGCGAACACGAAGTTGAACGAATAAATTGCATTTTCTAAAATTATTATTATATTGTACAGCTTTCTGGATTCTTCTCCTTCGTTGAAAATGTAGGAACAATTCGGATCCTCATACATTGTGGAGGGATTGTACGATGCGATCCGAATTATTTCCAATTACGAATAAAAACAATAGATGAGGTTTTTGGTTGGCACATCACACTATGAATATATTCACTTCACTGTTACACAATGAATAACTGAATTCCCGTGCGCATAATTTGTCAAGACGTGTATATCACCTTCAACACCCCCTACTCTCTGTACTAACGGTCAGCGAAGAGGAACCAATAAGACTTTTGGAAGGAAAATTATCTTTGTCATCTTTGAATTATTTCCAATTACGAATAAAAACAATAGATGAGGTTTTTGGTTGGCACATCACACTATGAATATATTCACTTCACTGTTACACAATGAATAACTGAATTCCCGTGCGCATAATTTGTCAAGACGTGTATATCACCTTCAACACCCCCTACTCTCTGTACTAACGGTCAGCGAAGAGGAACCAATAAGACTTTTGGAAGGAAAATTATCTTTGTCATAAACACAGCTTTGATTGACTCTCTTTGAATACGCGCGCGTCAGAGAACGGAAACAATCGAACACCAATCAGAATGCAGATAAAACGATCACATTTCCGTAACACCGACTTTTTGTATAGGGAATCTTACGTTACCCAAAAGAATAAGAGTACAAAGTTTTAGTATTTGAGAAATCACTTACATGAGTTCACACATTGTTTCTGACAAGGGACAAAGTTACAATCGCGTGGTGTTGATTATACGTCATGAACGTAATTTTGTTTTTATATGCGTAACGTAATGCGTCAGCTCGTGTCACACGTGTATGTAGTATGTGTATAGATTTGGAGTGACATTTCATTCACTTCGACGGAATATCTTGTGCACGAGAGTTTAAGGGGAAATCTTCTCGTGCTGGACCCGAATTCACTCCTGCATTCACGAGTATCAATAGTTGATTCGATTTGACTTTTTCTTTTATGTTTTGATTTGTGTTCAACCAGTAAGAATGCAGGATAACGAAAATGATCGACTGATCGACGGTACAGATGACTATGACAATTTTCAACCGGCTCTCGCACAGCCGAATCCAGTGTGCGTAGGGTCATCGTGTTCCAAAAATTCCTCGATTTCATGAAGAAAACTAGCAACAGCAGACGCGCGCTTCGCGCACGTGTTCCCTTGCTCGTGATATGCAGATAAAACTTCATGCAATGTCATTTACAATACGAGCAAATGGTTGATAAAAACTCCTCTCATCAACATTTCATATAACAACATTGTCGATCAACTCCAAGAAGGTGCTGAAATACTCCTAATTATTCATACATTGTACATGACTCTACAAAGATTGATATCAAAAATGAATATTATATTGCATTTTGACAATCTCATGATTCATTGAATTATTTTTTCACTGAAAAAAAGGCTGGTAACAATTACCAAACGGGTGTGTGACCATAATTTCTTCACGCACCCCCAGATAGCAGTGAAAACAGTGTCCTCAGTGATAACACAGCGGCTTGCCTACCCTGGGGGCAGTCACAGACAGAGAGAGAGAGAGAGAGAGAGAGAGAGAGAGAGAGAGAGAGAGAGAGAGAGAGAGAGAGAAACAGACAGACTCCTGCTCTTCACTGCAGAAACCAATATAAATATAAAATATATCATTATATCATATATCATCATATCATATACTATCATATCATATCATCATATCATATATCATCATATCATATATCATCATATTAGAGTCCCTATAACAGAGTCTGGATAACTCGAGATCTGATGACTGATTGGTAGAGTTCTATGGAATCTCATTGGTTGGGGATTCGCTTGAAAATGGCGGATCCACTCAGAATCTTCAACGTCATCATGTGAACATTAACAATTGTATGGATCAATCTTCCCAACGTTTATATCTCGATTTATTATATAGTAGAATATCTCAAGGATTATTCGAAAGTATGAAGCAACAGATTGCAATTCTTTCAAAATCTCTGATGAAGAACTAATTTGGAATATTTATTAGCAAGAGTTTGGTAAATTTGAAAAACATTTCTTCAAACATAATATGTTTTGTATTTCGTATTTTATGATAGATTTTCAAATGTATTATGTGATTCCCATCAAAATGCAGAGCATATGTTTTAAAAATCATATTATGAAATACGAAGTATATCATGAGCCGGTGACATTTCTTCTAGGAAAACATCATGAGAACACAAAACATATGTGCAGAGAAGAGGAATATATGCAGTGAAGTCTGTTGGATACATGAAATTCCCGCTGAAGAGTATTTCAAATTTTTTTATAGCTCTAATAATAGTTTCAAGGATCGTAGTGTCACTTTTCTTATCATAACATCAATCATCATTGAGTTCTCATCACCAACATTACCACATCCAACACATCTTGGACAAATTTCTTAGTTAATTGACTGTATGATAGTTAGGAAATCTTGTTTGAGAAAACAATTAATTGAAAACGTGATTTTTCACTGTTCTAGTATTTCTTTGACCAACGAGATAAATCTTCACTGATTGCCAAGAACGTACACGCGATAAAGCAACATACGATTGTCCATGATTGAATACATCTTTACGCAAATCTATTCCAACTTTATCGAAGGTCTGTCCTTGTGATTTGTTTATTGTGATTGCGAAAGCTAATTTCATGGGGGAATGTCGCCTTGCAAAGGTGAATGGAAAATCATTTTCAGAATGAAGCTTGATACGGTTAAGGAAAACTATTTGACCTTGCTTATCTCCCGTTAAAATTTCACAACGCAACAAATTACAACCCAGTTCAAGTATCAACAATCTTGTACCATTGCATAAACCCTCACTAATACTGAGATTTCTCATGACCATTACCACACTGTTTATCCTTGAACATAATTCATGAACCGGTAAAGATGGAGGAGATAAAGTATTCAGATATTCCGGAAGAATAGCTTCTGCAATATTTCCATCATCACTCGATTCTGAAATAGTATATATCTTTTGCGTGTCTAATAATTCAACAACCCGCTTATTTATCTCATCCACATCACGATTGATAGCAGGAAGAATTGCACACTTTGTAGTTTGCCTGTAAAGTTTTTCCCTTATTAAATTACCATAAATATCTTCAACAATATCAGCATCAGGAGGCGCTAATAATCGTGCAGGGATGACGATATCATTGGAATTATTCAGGACACCATCACCTACATGTAAGAGGAATCGTGAAAATTCAATCTCTTCAGATAAAGCACGGATATTTTGCGTCAGAGAAAATATTTTAAATAATGGCCATAATTGACCCCTTTTATTTGATAGGTTCACTGTTTCAGCTCGCGTTCTACGTACTTTAATTGGTCGAAGCTGTCGGAAATCACCACCTGAGATGATAATTTTTCCACCGAATAGAAGATGATTATTCATAATATCTCTTAGTGTACGATCCATAATTTCCAGTGCATATCGCGGAGCTATAGGAGCTTCATCCCAAATGAAGACATCTGTATTCCGCAAATATTCTCCTTCTTTGGATTGGATTTCAATGTTCGATGAAGAATCTGAAGGAAGAGGTACTGGCAATCCCAATGTTTTATGAACAGTTTTGCCATTTGGGAGTAGAGTAGCAGCAATACCAGTGAAAGCCATAGCACAAACATTTTTACGCCGCATATTTGATGAATAATGGAGTGTGCTGTAAATGAAAGTTTTTCCAGAACCTCCTGGTCCATTTATATGAAAGCAAGTTACTTGATTCATTGACGATTGGGAGTCAGTAGCCTCAACCAACCCAAGAACAACATCAACGATTTCTTTTTGTTTCACATTCAATTTTCCATACTGTCTCATGCCAATTTCTGCATATTGTTCAGTTGAAATGGATCTTCGCCTTCCACATCATCTACAATTTGTTCCATACTTGGGAACTGAGATAAACTCCAACCTTCAGTATTCAGCATGTGACTGATTTGCATATATGCTCGTGTAACACCTTCATTTGAACCCAATCGTCTGATATAATCTTCTGATGAATGAGTTTTCAATTTCTCCTATAACTGTTCAGGATGAATGGGATGGCAATGTATTAGAATTCTGACTAATAATCTCCGTAATCGCTGTGGCATCATCCAAGTAACTGCTTCTCCCATCGCGCGACTCCACTCTTCGTCGTCCTCTATGAGGCCAAATGCTAAACACGTAGCAACAAAAGACGGGTAGATATGTCCTTCTATTGTTCGTGAATGTTCAAAACATTTTGCTCCTCGAACATTCAATAACAATAAACGGTGGTGGAACAGTTCAATCTGTGTAGGACTTATTGGATACATACGACCAATTACTAACTACTGAAACTAAGCTTTTCTAGGCATCCACCTCCACACATCTTAACTATTCAATCGTATATTTTTGAGAACATAATTGTTTGAGATTTTAGCTTTGAGGAAGCAGTTCTCAATTCATCTTTCTTTTGTCAACTAGTGGCTGTGCTGGCACTATTTTTTTCGGCACGACATTTGAATTCGTGCTGCTGTGCGGTCATGTGCTCCAGCGGTTACTCGCGTAGTGATTTCATGCGAGTCAGTCGTTGCGAAGCGCTCAGCACGGGATTTTATCATCGCCTCCTCTGAGGACCCTCTTACATTAGAGTTCTTTGTAAGCGGTCTCATTGAACCGAATTAGTTTTTGTTTCTCAATTAATCCCCCTGGTTATCTCTTCTTTGAACAATAGACCCTACCGGTCTATGAACTCGTGTGACTGAAATCATACGACATTTGTGATCTCGTGTGTAGCATCGCGCGGGAATTCTCGTATATCGGGAATCGAACCGTTGCTGAGTGCGCTGTAACGGCTTGCTCTCCTAGAATTAGTTTGAAATCGAGAATATTTTTTTTGAATTAAAATTCTCTTGCTTCGAGTGTGCAAAGTGTGAATGTGAGTGTGTGTGATTTAGTGTAAGAACGTGATAAACGATTTATTATAATAAAAAAGTAAAAAGTGTCATTCCTTTCTTTTACTTTTCAAAGAGAGTCCAGATCCTGCCCGTTGCGGCATCCATAACATTGAGGAACGAGTTTACACCGTTCGTAGCTGAGAGTTTCGATTCTCAAATTATTATTTTTACTCCATTTTATTCTTTTGTTCCCTCAGCTATCATAATCCCTTTCAATAATAACAGGGAATTTCTCAGTAAGTATACTTCCTGGCTTCTTCATCACGGTTATTCAGTGCAAAATATTCCATCATCATTGTGATTTTATCCAGAGCACTTGCCAGTGCGTCAGCATCCACAACGTCTGGAATAATTACAGATTGTTGATTGGGCAAGTGTACAGGTAATCATATAATCGCATGGCTTTTTTCTTGTAGAGGTTTACTTAATATACGCCATACAGCTTCAACAGGTCCCACATAACGGGTTTCTATGTAGTTCTGTATTTCATCAAAATTAATGATTGTATCATCATGCCCGCTTTCATTAATCACAATGGAAGCTGCATCATGGCCTTTGAATACATACTTATACAAGTATTTGACGGACTTTATACTTGAAACAACTTCAACATTGATATGACAATTTAATATGAGCAATAACATCGGGCAATATGGGACAACGTACCAATTATCAACAATATAATGCCCAGGACGTTCAAAAGTAATTCCAGTACTTCGTCTCTTATAAAATGGATATCCATCGTTATCCATTGATATTTCTTCTTGGAATTGCTTAGGATAACGTCTTGAACATTTTCCATCAATTTCACACCAAGATCCGCGAGGTCCGCGTATCATTTGCTCCATCACGATTCCATGCAGAACTGGATAGTCTTGAGGAGGTGGAATTTCTGCCCAAATATGACGATCAACAATCGAAGAGGTTGTAATTTTGCTACTGTGATCTGAAGTGATAAGCAAATGAACATGAGGCAGTCCCCGTTTCTGAGATTCAATAACGTAAACAAATGCTTGAACTTTACCGAAAAATTTTTGACGAACAATCAGGTCCAGTGAATAATTTTCCGTAATGTTGAATACTCGAGCGCGAATATCAGGGCTGTCTTGAGCTTGTTGGCCAGGAAGCAAATTTTCTTGAATTTCTCGCCATTGTTGATTACAAGTCATTGTAATAAAAAGATCAGGTTTACCAAATTTCCGTACAATACCCATAGCATCTTGATAATGTTGCATCATATTTCGCGGGGACCCCACGTATGATGAAGGCAATATGACAATTTTACCGATTCGAGCATTGTAATTCTGGCCTATGGTTTCCAGATGATCTTGCAAACCCACATAACTATCAACTCGCAATTTTTTCTGATTTTCTGATAAATAATTCATCCTGTCCCTTTCGATTCTCACATAGGAATCGACCAGCCATTGCTGGAACAATCGGCGACCCATCAGAATCACATTGAAATCATCAGGTATTGCTATAAGATGCTTCATGTAGGCACATCTGCTGATCCTTTCATTTTTACCTCTCAAACATAAATTACGGTGCCATCCTTGAGTGCCGTGAGGATGGAATAATGGATAAATCCAAGGTTCAACATTAGGATCCATGGTACTAACCAACTGTAACGCTTTCGTTCTTTTACTACGTGCCACAACAAAGGAGTCTGGAATTTCTCCATCAGCTGTGGTAGAGAAAACTGCAGCAACTTCATTACACCTCTGGACAACTTTTAACCCATCATTTCAAAAAATTGTACAAACATTATGCAATGTCATCATGTTGTCAAGCATCAGCAATATATCATAATCCAATGAACGATTATAATCAATTCTGCATTGAGCAGCTTCATTCACATCAACAATGAAAAGTGGGCCATAACTGGGTTGCTCATTTGCGAATGGATATATACTCCCCTGTTGGAAATGAATCATATATGACCCATATATGTCCATATATGATTCCCACAAAACATATGTGACCATATATGCCCCATATATGCCCCATATATATCCCATATATGGCCCATATATGACCCATATATGACCCATATATGTGGCCGAAGCTTCATCAGTGATACATATGAAGCATATATGGTACCGCGCGCAACATATATGTTTGCAGGAAACGGTCAAAAATATATATGATTCATATTTGGTATAATTATTTGCTACGTGTGGATCATTTCATATCGGACTTTCCAAGAGTTCATAAATATTATTGAAATGGTCATCCCGAATTCTCTGTTGAAAAATGTGAGATACGTATCATTTGTTTCTTTTTTTCTCATTCTATTATGATTTCAGGTTGACAACATATGTCGAAGTTCTTGGTCTCTAAAACCCACTTCTTCCGAATGCCTGTATCTTGGAAAGCTTTCAATACAAAAAATTATTACCAAGGCATGGGACTTAGGATTTCGCCTCAACTTTCCACAAAGTCAAGAGACAATTTCTTTCCAAGGACGTATTTTGCCGTAATTCGACGATGGAAGTGAAAAGAGTATTTCATTCAAATTCGAATACGTTTGATTTTCAAATTCCACAAGCAAAACTAATTTCTGGAACATAACGATAATTTTCGTTTCGTTTTTGGAAATGTTACTCCACGGCATTCGAGAGATCTGGATAAAACAAGGGCGGCCTGAGGACTCCGCGTGCTCGATTATTCAGGATTTGTAATGCAGCATAGATACGAGACATTTCATGGACGGATTGATGTGTAATTTCAAGTTATTGAGTTATCTTTGTTGTCTTGTTTTATTCATATTTCTTGAATGTCGTAGAAAATTACCATTTCCAAAACTGAACCAAAAGTGTTGCTATGTACAGTAGATCGATCGTGTTTGTTAAATTAAGAAATAAACCCGTTGAGGTCACACTTCAAAGTACTTACGTGAAGGTTACACAGGGTCTTTCGGCCCCCAAACCAAAGCAACAGATGTCATTCACGCAGTCTTTCAAATATTGTTGCAGATCTCTCGGAAAAATTCACATCTCGGTGTCTCTGACAATAACAGAAGGCAGCACAAATAAAAATTCACGACAGGCACTGTAAGTTACCCTGACGGAAATTTTTGTTATGATTTCTCATAATTTCTCATTGTCCCAATTCATGGAGAAAATATGAGGAAGAATAATGGAATCCCTCATATTTTCTCTATGAATTGGGACGATGAGGAATTATGAGAAATTATGACAAAAACTTTCGTCAGGGTACGGAACCACAGACTCCCCCTAGAGCCTTTTGGACTCCTGGTGATCTTAAAGGGCTGGAAATGTCCAAATTCGGATGAACTACCATTTTCACTCCCACCGTAGGAATCCCACTAGACACAAATTGGAAAAAAAAATTTCACTCGAATTCTTGAAAAGTTCAGAAAAAATCCCAACTTTTATGCCGTATCAGTAATTCTGTGTGGTGAGACCTTTTGGAGATACACGCATTTGAAAAAAACTGGATTTGTCAAAACTAAAAGCTCTGACACATTGTAAACCGGTGAACACAATCAAATAAAAAAGAGCAAACAAACAAATTTGACAAATATCTCATATTTTTCAACGAAAAATTCAAAAATAATTATTCTAAAAATATTGAGGAACTCATTGTGAATCTGACCTGTGATAACTCATATATGTTTTATATGTGATCCACAATTGTTGATCTACCAATTCGGAGTTCATATATGAGCCATTTATGGTTTCCAAGAATAAGCGGGAGTTTATATACGTGAAAGAAGTCGCTTCTTCCAAGCAACCAGCGGTGGCTCCAGTGAAAGGGGGATGGAGTCTGGTCCCAACGAACCGCGTACATTTCTCGTAGGAGAGACTTTTTTCATACCCCTATGTATATGGGCCATATATGGGTCATATATGGATCATATATGGTTCATATATGTTTGAATTACTCATAACATATATCATTCATATATGGTTTATATATGGGGCATATATGGGTCATATATGGGTCATATATAGGTCATATATGGTGCATTTCCACTAGGGTCGTGTTGATTTTATAATAATATATAGGACCTTGAATTCTGAAACAGTAGGGAGCCCGGCTAAATCCCCTTGTATCAACTAAAGTAGCAATCGATGATGCGGAAGCAAAAGCACTGTTATAACCGCGGATATGAATATAAAATGTATTCGATCGTGAATCAGAACCATCAAACAAAGCGCGTAAGGGTACGGGTGGCTCAGGTAACAGATCTAAACAAACTTTTCCATGATTACAACAATCGTTGAAAGAAAGACCTGCATTGGATACTTTTTCGGGTTCGAAATGTTCCGCCCCAAAATGAGAACAACATATATTCATTCCACCAATATAATGCTCAGTGGTAATATTTGAGGGTGAATTTACTTGTAAGTTGTTTTCAATACCTCTTCAACGTCACCGATATTGTTCTTGACTCCTACGATGATTATCTGCAGCTAACACTATTACGACTTCGATAACGACGCTGCCGTTCAGCATGTTTCGCTCGTTTCGCACGTTGGAAATCCTCTTCTTCTTCAGAAGTACGATCAATCTATCGACGAGGCATAATTTACAGAGAACATTTCCGTAATTCACCATAAACCAACAATTATAAATTCACTGATCACCAATCACTCTCCGTATTATACGTGTAAATCACACAAAATCATTATTATTGATTTGATTCTCAATCAAATAATATAATATCAACCATGAACCAACAATTATTAATTCAACTGATCACTAATCACTCTTCAGTAATTCACTCTTCGTATTGTACGTGTAAATCACACAAAATTTTCATTATTGATTTGATTCTGAATCGAATAATATAATATCAACCATAAACCAACAATTATAAATTCAAATGATCACTAATCATTCTTCACTGATTCACTCTTCGTATTATACGTGTAAATCACACAAAATTATTATTATTATTGATTTGATTCTAAATCAAATAATATAATATCAACCATAAACCAACAATTATAAATTCAACTGATCACTAATCACTCTCCTCTAATTCACTCTTCGTATTATCACGTGTGAATCACACAGAATTATTATTATTAATTCGATTATAAAGCAAATAATATAATATCATGAAATATCATATAATAAATGCAAGTTTCATTATATAATATTATGTAATATAATATTATTCATATTGTAATACGTATTGATCATTCACACACACCCACACGCGGAATACAACCGTTACGATCAAGTTCCGATAATGATACCGATTTGGTGTATGCCACAATGAAACTGACGTACCTGTGGCCCGATGTATTAATCACACCCTCGAATTTGACCCCCGCTCACTCGTGTCCCAGACGAAGGTTTAAGAATTTTCGTACATCGAGTCGGGGGGAACAACAACCAATGGCAATACACCAAATCGAGAGCAGGATGCCGCAATATAAGTGATGTACCTATGGTCCAATGAATCAATCACACTCCTCAATGTCACCCCCTCTCACTCGAGTCCAAGACGAATGCTTAAGAATTCGTGTACATCGAATCAGGAGAAGAGAGAGGGATGTGTACATCGAATTGGGGGAAAACAACAACCAATCACAATCACGGAAAAAGCGTCACTCACATGCATTCTTTGATAAGAGACCCAACACTTTGGTTCGCACAAGTCGAAGCTAGTTTTGCAACCGCGAGAATCACTACAGGACAGACACTAGCTCATCATCTGATCGCGGCATTGGATTACGAAACCGCCGTCGTGGTGCGAGATATAATAACTGCTGAGAATCAATATGCTGATCCTCATACACAAATTAAAACGCGCTTAATTTCAAGTTTTTCGGCATCACCCGAGTCCCGATTGCGACAACTTTTGGAGTGAGAGGTCACGTCTGACGGTAAACCATCTCTCATACTCGCGCGACTGAGAGCACTCAACGATGGGGGTTGTACAGATTACATCATCAGGTCTATCTTTATAGATCAATTATCCCCTCAAGTTAGAGCTGTTGTTGCATTGTCGGGAGCGCAGGAGCTTCAGACTATCGCCACACTCGCGGATAGGATTTATGATATATCTCAACCCCACAGTTATTTTTCATCCGCAATCGTTGAAAGCGAACAGCCGTCCGTAAAAATGAAAGGGGCTGAGCGGAATAGTTACGAAGACAAAATGCGAGCGCTATCGGACGAAATAGATAAATTGTCTTCAATGATAGAAAAATCTGAACGAGACGCTCTAGAGATCCCCTCAGTAGGCAAGCTAGCGAGAAAAGACCAAACACACAAACAGAAACGAATTCCAATGAACTCTGTTCTTACCATGCTAGATTCGAGGATAAAGCTCGTGAATGCGTTGAGCCCTGCGCTTAGAATGCCAAGCCTAACCAGAAAAACTAAATGAACTGACCAACGCGGAGGTGGTTGGATCAGTTTTCCAATCCTCGAAACGCCTTCATGTTCGAGGAAGACAAACGGGACGCGTTTTTCTTGTTGATATAGGATCCGACTTGTCTCTGATACTGGTGGAAAAATCTTCTCGCGCGCATCCAGACAGTTTAGTATTGTACGCCGCCAACGATACCTCTATGAAATGACCCGGCAAAAATTCGGAAAAAATTTTTTCTTTATGGGATTCGAATCTGCTTCGTTTGTGTTTGTTTGTGCGATAAAAAATTGTGCCGGCGACTTGCTCGGATTTCGATGATCTTATGCTCATTGGGAAGAGCTCGACGCGTAGATGATTTTGCGCTAAACAGTTTCCGATTGAAACCTAAGGGAAAAAAATTACAGAGGACAATGTGGGGAACATGAAAAAAACGGGGAGCGCGGATGAGGGTATGACAAATAATCAGCGAGCGGGTGTTGAAAGTGACAATGAGCAGTCGATGAACGGGGATACCGGGAGCAAGGGAAATACCATATCACTGGTTTGTGGTTGGGAGATATGGATCTACGCGAGTAACACTGAAATCCCCTGGGAAAATACGCGAAAAGAGTACGTTCCCGGATACATGACCGTATGTGTCAATGTGACATGGACCGGGAACGTTTGTATGAGTGTAAAAATTCTTCTACGATGTCCATAGGATGATTCTATGCAGGTTTCATCATTTGTGCGAGGCACAAATATGACTTAGACCCGAAAAACGGTGAAAAAAGGCGAAAAATGCATGTTTTCGAGAGATAAATCGTTTGTGCTTTTTCGCCGTCACTCGAAACTCATTTTATACCTATCAAATATTCTTCAGGGATGTCCAAAGAATGATTCTATGCAAGTTTCATCGTTTGTGCGAGTCACACGTAGGACTTAGACCCAGAAAACGGTGAAAAAGGCGGAAATGCATGTTTTCGAGAGATAAATCGTTTGTGCTTTTTCGCCGTCACTCGGAACTCAACTTATACCTACCGAATATTCTCCAGCGATGCACAGAAAATAATTCTATGCAAGTTTCATCGTTTGTGCGAGTCACACATAGGACTTAGACCCGAAAAACGGTGAAAAAAGGCGAAAAATGCATGTTTGCGAGAGACAAATCGTTTGTGCTTTTTCGCCGTCACTCGAAACTCATTTTATACCTATCAAATATTCTTCAGGGATGTCCCAAGAATGATTCTATGCAAGTTTCATCGTTTGTGCGAGTCACACGTAGGACTTAGACCCGGAAAACGGTGGGGAAGACGAAAAATGCATGTTTTGGAGAGATAAATCGTTTGTGCTTTTTCGCCGTCACTCAAAACTGATTTTATACCTATAAAATATTCTTCAAGGATGTCCAGGGAATAATGCTATGCAAGTTTCATCGTTTGTGCGAGTCACAAATATGACTGAGACCCGAAAAACGGTGAAAAAGACGGAAAATTCCCTAGTGGAAATGCACCATATTAGACCCATATATGACCCATATATGCTCCATATATAAACCATGTATGGATCATATATGTTATGAGTAATCCAAACATATATGACCCATATATGACCCAAATATGACCCATATATGATTTATTTCCATTAATTGAGGGGTGTAGAGAAAGTCTGTCCTACGAGAATTCAATGCGGTCCGTTGGGACCGGACTCCATCCCTCTTTCACTGGAGCCACCGCCGGTCGCTTGAAAGAAGCGACTTCTTTCACGTATATGAACTCCCGCTTATTCTTGAAAACCATATATGGCTCATATATGAACTCCGAATTGGTAGATCAATGTAACGTCCGGGAGTCGGACGTGCATGAATATTTTTCTCAGTTTCAATTCATAAATTTTAATTTAACTTGAATGCCTCTGAGTAGCGCGAGGCCTAAGTAAAACTGGATTCGGAGCTAAAACTTGTGCCCACGGGACCAGTATTTTTTTGTTGGGAATAGGACATCGTGAAATGGATTCGGATAGGATTTCAAGGAATCACGAGTTTTTGCACTGTCGCATAGGATGTATTCGAAAATCAAATACAACCTTCGACGACAACATTTACCACTTTTCGAGAAGAGCGGCTCGGTCGTGAAGCTGTAAGAGGAGGAAGAAAAGGGAATGATCGAAGGTGTAGGAATGAAAGATTAGTTATTGGAATAACATAGAGTTCACTTAATTGAAATTTTACACTGAAACTTGTGGAGAAAACTTTGAATTCACATCAATAAGAATATAACAGTCAAAAAGATCTAATTCTACCTTTTGTTTTGTTGTCGGTACGCCCCTCGAGTCTTCCTGTCTCTAGTTCAATGAACGTAATCGTTATTTATTTCACCACCAACCCTTCACCACTGATTTGAGTCCTAAGATGAGAGTCTTAAGGATTAAAATTTGCACTGAATTCAAATTAAAACTGAACTGAAACTAAATTGAAAACCAAATTGAAATTTGATTGAAAAGATGAATTTGATGTTTTTGACGTTTGTTGCGGCGAGAATCTGTCCGAGGTTTTCCTCTGTACCGAGGAAGTAACCTCGGTTTACCCCCAATTATGGCGATTTTGGTCGGTCAGTGGGGTCATTTGACTAATTAGAAACCACTAATTGTCCCACTGACTGGAATTCACCCTGTAGTGGGAGGCATTGACGAATCAAAAGGTCAGTGCTCTCGACTTCGTCATCTTCTTGTACGTTTTTTCTATGTCGTGAAGACCATAGGTGGGGTCGTTCTTGAAGAACATTGGTTAGATAACTTGTACATCCCTTCTCCCGTATTGTTCTCCCGCCCAGCATCGATGACTAAATTCGAAGTCATGAGAGAGCGTGTAATGTTTATAATCAACATAAGCATAACATTGGTTATCAAGCCTCCAATGTTGGAACCTGAGGAATATTCTTTAGGTTTCCGTTTATAATAAATCTTTACCTTATCGAAAGGAAGTTTGGTCTTGCGATGATGATTCGGATAAAGAAATTCTAGTCCGTGGGATCTATGAACCACATATTATGAAACTGCCAAATTATTATTGATTGAAAAATAATCTCAAAAAGACCTCCTGTCTGACCAAAAATCGTACGGGATTCAGTTCGCAAAAGAAATTTATATGTATTATTCAAAAACATTCTCATCCTACCTTTTCTTGTCGAATTTGAAATAATATTGATTAATAAAAGAAAAATTTACTATGTATTATCAACATGCATGTCATTCAATCGGGCGAACATCAAAATCGCATGGATTCAAAATCGTTCCAATCTAACTGCACATAAAAATATAGCATACACGCATATAATGGAACATGCATTCAGTTCATCTCATCAATCTTGAAATCATTCGATTTGGATCTATTTGTGAAAACTAAATCGATGGAAATATACATAGACATTCATGAATTATATAAGAATCCAGTGAATGATTCGAAATTCGATGACAAAAACTGTCTTATGAAAATATGAAATTACGAGTAAAAGGGTTCATTGACTTGAAAGCCATGAATTAATTCTATATAGTAACTAGTGCTGAATCTATTATATGGATTCTCACATCTTCAACCCAAAATCATTCATTGAAATTGAAATTTCGAATACATAAGATTGATGGTAATGCTTTCAATGATAGTTAGTTGATAGCTACTGAATTTATTCAATTCGGAGATAATTCCATCCTGCTGGATTCATCAGGGTCCTACGATGTGAAATTCCATATCGATATTCCTATTATCATCAATATCGAACATCCGATTATTCGATTCAACGGGAAGAAATGCGTCATTTTGAATAAAATTGTGATAGAGACGATAGAATTATACGATGAAAGAAGAAATTATATGTTACTCATCATTCGTTGATTATCTTTGTAATTCTCACTCAGCATGATAATTACCTCACAGGTGATTCTATGTCTTCATTTCATGCAGGTATCTAAGATTAAATATTTCATCAAATATTGAGGAAAGATCTTCCTATAAAGTAGAACCATGTTGGATTGTTGCTAATTATTATTAATAATGAGAGAAAATAGCTTCGAATCAGAAAGACAGTATTAGGAGTACAGATATCATAAGAGGTGACTCGTCAAAGGTTTGTCAATGGACCTACACTATTATGATTATGTCCATTTCGTCGACCTATGTTTGGGAGTCACATTGCACTCCAGATCCAAGATGTATAGGTACGCATTGGTGTGCGTGCGTGCGTGTATGCACACAGCGTACCATTGTTCTGTTCTTCACGGAGTATCGATATAGAGAAGGATGATTTCATCATGCATACTTCTTGCACGTATAACATTGAATTCTCCTTCTCGATTCAACGCATTCCTCATTTTAAGAAGGAGAAATCTTTGATGAAAATATTAATTTTGTTATAATTGAAATGAATATATAAATAGATATAAATTGAATGAATATATGAATATTTGTATATATGGATACTGTGTATACATATACACATATATTATATGGAAGAATCAAAAATTTATCCGAGGACGTTACAATCAACAATTATGGATCACGTGTAAACATATATGAGTTATTGAAGATCAGATTCACAATGAGTTCCTCAATATTTTGAGAATAATTATTTTTGAATTCTTCGTTGAAAAATATGAGATATTTGTCAAATTTGTTTGTTTGCTCTTTTTTATTTTATTGTGTTCACAGGTTTACAATGTGTTAGAGCTTTCAGTTTTGACAAATCCAGTTCTTTTTAAATGCTTGTATCTCGAAAAGGTCTCAACACACAGAATTACTAATGGGGCATAAAAGTTGGGATTTTTTCTGAACTTTGCAAAAATTCGAGTGAAATTTTTTTTTCCAATTTGTGTCAAGTGGAGTTCCAACGGTGGAAGTAAAAATGGTAGTTTATTCGAATTTGGACATTTTCAGCCCTTTGAGATCACGAGGAGTCCAAAAGGCTCTACGGGGAGTCTGTGGTTCCGTACCCTGACGAAAATTTTTGACATAATTTCTCATAATTTCTCATTGTCCCAATTCATGGAGAAAATATGAGGAATTCTATTGTTCTTTCTCATATTTCCTCCATGAATTGGAACAATGGGAAATTATGAGAAATTATGACAAAAATTTTCGTCAGGGTAGCTTACAGTGCTTGTCGTGAATTTCAATTTGTGCTGCCTTCTGTTATTGTCAAAGACACCGGGATCTGAATTTTGCCGAGAGATCTGCAACAATATTTGAAAGACTGCGTGGATGACATCTGTCGCTTTGGTTTGGGGTCCGGAAGACCCTGTGTAACCTTCACGTCAGTACTTTGAAGTGTGACCTCAACGGGTTAATTTTTTTATTTAACAAACACGATCGATCTATGGTGCATAGCAATACTTTTGGTACAGTTTTGAAAATGGTAATTTTCTACGATATTCAAGAAATATGAATGACACAAGACAAAAAAGATAACTCAATAACTTGAAATTAAACATCAATCCGTCCATGAAATGTCTCGTGTCTATGCTGCATTACAAATCCTGAATAATCGAGCACGCGGAGTTCTCAGGCCGCCCTTGTTTTGTCCAGATCTCTCGAATGCCGTTGATTAACATTTTCAAAAACGGAACGAAAATTATCGTTATGTTCCAGAAATTAGTTTTTCTTGTGGAATTTGAAAATCAAACGCATTCGAATTTGAATGAAATACTCTTTTCACTTCCATCATCGAATTACGGCAAAATACGTCCTTGGAAAGAAATTTTCTCTCGACTTTGTGAAAAGTTGAGGCAAAATCCTAAATTCCATGCCTTGGTGATAATTTTTTGTATTGAGAGCTTTCCAAGATACAGGCATTTGGAAAAAAGTGGGTTTTAGAGACCAAGAACTTCGACATATGTTGTAAACCTGGAATCATAATAGAATGAGGAAAAAAGAAACAAATGATACGTATCTCACATTTTTCAACGGAGAATTCGGGATGACCATTTCAAAAATATTTATGAAGTCTTGAAAAATCCGATATGAAATGATCCATACATAGCAAATAATTATACCAAATATTAATCATATATGTTTCTGACCGTTTCCTGCAAACCTGAATGTTTTTAACCGTTTCCTGCAAACATATATGTTGCGCGCGGTATCATATATGCTTTATATGTACCACTGATGGAGCTTCGGTCACATATATGGGGCATATAAAGGTCATATATGGGTCATATGTGTGTCATATAGGGGTCATATATGTGTCATATATGGGGCATATATGGTCATATATGTTTTGTGGGAATCATATATGGATCATATATGGGTCATATATGGGTCATATATGGGTCATATATGATTCAGTGCCACTTGGGAATTTTTCGTCTTTTTCACCGTTTTCCGGGTCTGAGTCCTATGTGTGACTCACGCAAACGATGGAACCTGCATAGAATTATTCTCTGGACATCCCTGAAGAATATTCGATAGGTATGGAATGAGTTTCGAGTGACGGCGAGAAAGCACAAATGATTTATCTCTCGAAAACTTACATTTTTAGCCTTTTTTCCCGTTTTCCGGGTCTAAGTCACATTTGTGACTCGCACGAACGATGAAACTTGCATAGAATTATCCTCTGGGCATCGCTGAAGAATATTTGATAGGTATAAATTCAGTTTCGAGTGACGACGAAGAAGCACAAACGATTTATCTCTCGACAACATGCATTTTCCGCCTTTTTCACCGTTTTCCGGGTCTTAGCCTAACAGCACCAAGGCCCTTGGACGTTTTGAAAACAGTCTGAGAATGTTTTAAAAACGTCCCAACGTTCTTGGAACGTTTTAAAAACCTCCCAGTGCTGTTAGGGTAGTCCTATGTGTGACTCGCAAAAACGATGAAACCGGCATAGAATTATTCTCTTGATATTTTTGAAGAACATTTGAGAGGTATAAAATGAGTTTCGAGTGACGGCGAAAAAGCACAAACGATTTGTCTCTCGAAAACATGCATTTTTCGCCTTCTTCACCGTTTTTCGGGTCCAAGTCACATTTGTGACTCGCACAAACAATGAAACTCACATAGAATTATTCTGTGGGCATCGCTGAAGGATATTCGGAAGGTATAAAATGAGTTTCGAGTGACGGCGAAAAAGCACAAACGAATTATCTCTCGAAAACTTACATTTTCCCCCCTTTTCACCGTTTTTCGGGTCCAAGTCAGATTTGTGACTCGCACAAACGATGAAACCTGCATAGAATTATTCCCTGGACATCCCTGGAGAAAATTTGATGGGTATAAAATCAGTTTCGAGTGACGGCGAAAGAGCACAAACGATTGATCTCTCCAAAACATGCATTTTCCGTCTTTCTCACCGTTTTTCGGGTCTAAGTCACATTTGTGACTCGCACAAACGATGAAACTCACATAGAATTATTCTGTGGGCATCGCTGAAGATTATTCGATGGGTATAAAATCAGTTTCGAGTGACGGCGAAAAAGCACAATCGATTCATCTCTCCAAAACATGCTTTTTTTGTCTTTTTCACCTTTTCTCGGGTCTCAGTCACATTTGTGACTCGCACAAACAATGAAACTCGCATAGAATTAGTCTCTGGGCATCGCTGGAGAATATTCGATAGGTATAAGTCGAGTTTCGAGTGACGGCGAAAAAGCACAAACGATTTGTATCTCGAAGACATGCATTTTCGCTTTTTTTCACCGTTTTTCCGGTCTGAGTCACATTTGTGACTCGCACAAACGATGAAACCTGCATAGAATTATTCTCTGGACATCGCTCGAGAATATTTCACACTTATACAAACGATCCCGGTTCATGTCACACTGCCACATACGGTCATGTATCCGGGAACGTACTCTTTTCGCGTATTTCTCCAGGAGATTTCAGTGTTTCTCGCGTAGATCGATATCTCCCAACCACAAACCAGTGGTATGGTATTTGCCTTGCTTCCGGTATCCTCCACCCTTCGCCGACTGCTCATTGTCACTTTCAGCATCCGCTCGCTGATTATTTGTCATAACCTCATCCGCGCTTTCCATTTTTTTCATGTTCCCCACATTTTACTCTGTAATTTTCTTCCCTTAGGTTTTGATCGAAAACTGTTCAGCGCACAATCATCTACGCGTCGAGCCCTTTCCAATGAGCATAAGTTCATCGAAATCGGAGCAAGTCGCCGGCGGGCCATTTTTTCAATCGTGCATGACCGCTATACCCGAAGCAGCGGGAACGAAATTTTTCATCGCACCAACAAGCACAAACGGAGCAGATTCAAATCCCATGAAGAAAAAATTTTTTCTGAATTTTTGCCGGCTAAGTTCACAGAGGTGTCAACGATATACGTTCGGCGAAAAACGTTTGACGATTGACCTAAACTTGCGAAGAGTTATATGTTGGAATTTTTTAGTAGCTGCAATTCCGACTCCTATAATCGACGCTGACCTCTTGGCACACTTTAAATTAGTACCTTCATTGCATGAGGCACGCCTAATCGATTCAGTAACTGGATTAAGCGTAAACGGGTTCTCCAGACAACCAACCGTATCAGAGATAAGTGCAATAGATAGATCAAATCCGTTCGCACATGTTTTAGAGAAATTTCCGACGATCACGGGAACCGCGAATATCCAAGATACCTCACAGCACGTGGTGCAACACAGTATTCTCACTCCCGGGTCACCGTTATTCGAACGGGCTAGGCGCTTGCATCCTGACAAGCTAGCAGCAGCAAAAGAACAGTTCAAACAAAAGGTACAGGATGGTATTTGTCTCCCGTCCAAAAGTCCGTGGGCATCGCCCATACACATGATCCGGGAAAAGAATGGTGAATAGCGAATTTGCGGGGACTATCGACGTCTCAATGCAATAACAGTCCCTGACCGCTACCCAGTACCGCATCTTCATGACTTTACTGCAAATCTCGTGGGCAAAACAATATTTTCCAAGCTCCATTTGCACAAGGCATACCATCAAATTCCGATCGCTCCCGGACACATAGAAAAAACCGCAGTCATTACCCCATTCGGCTTATACGAATTCAGCCGCATGACTTTCGGGTTACGGAACGCGGGACAGACTTTCCAACCATATATTCACCACGCGCTAGGGGATTTGGATTATGTATTCGCCTACATAGATGATATTCTCGTGGCTTCACCTAATAAGCAGGAACACGAGAAACACTCACAAACGGTATTCGAGAGACTTCGCGATTACATGTTGCGACTTAATATGGAGAAGTGCCAATTCGGCGCCACTGAAATTGAGTTCTTGGGATACGTTATAAACTCTGAGGGATTAAAACCGAATCCAACTAAAGTCATAGCTATCACTCAGTTCCCGAAACCGAAAACGATTAAAGAACTGAGACGGTTCCTCGGAATGATCAATTTTTATCGGCGCAGTCTGCCCAAAGCAGCTGTTACAGCGCTATTACAGTTAACGAGTTGTAACAGAATTCATACAACTCCGTACCATCCCGCCGCAAACGGAATAATAGAACGTTGGCACAGATCCTCGAAGGCCGCGATTATGTGTCACGCCAACAATCAATGGACCAGATCATTATCCACGGTATTACTCGGCTCAAGGTCCAACGTATCAGACATAGAAGCTTCGCCAGCCGAATATTTGTATGGCACGGTTTTACGTATTCCGGGGGAGTTCGTTCTTCCGGACGACAGCAACTCTGATCCGCGTACCTTCCTGGGAGAATTTCGAGAAAATATGCGGGCAATAAAGCCAGTACCCGTGGGACAAAAGTACAAGCGTCGAGCATTTCTATTCAAAGACCTGAAAGATTGCTCCCACGTGTTTCTTCGTGTGGGTCTAATTGAAAAGGCATTAGAACGTCCGTACACGGGTCCTCATCGTGTGATCAGCCGTAGCTCTGATCGAGTTATCGAAATTGACGTAAACGGGACGACTCGGCAGGTGTCGATTGAAAATGTCAAACCCGCTTATTTCTTGCGCGACGACCTATCGACACGAACGAACGCAACAGTTCGATTTACCGAAAATTCGTACTTACGATAGAAAGAGACTGGTTACTTTCAAAGACTGAATTATCTCAACAAAACATTAGTCAAATATTGTGATAACTGATGTATACTAGTCCAACTCCTGTAACCATGTGCGAAACGATCAGAATAACGTAAGAACACTGTATATAGGCAAAGGAGCAACAATATTATAATTATAAGCATTATTATTAGTATATAAGCAAGATTGTAAAAAGAAAAAAAACATGTATACTGAATCAAATCCACTGTAATAGTATTAAGAAGGCAATTCATGTATTCAATATTCTTTTCGATGCCAGACGAAATAATACATTTCGTGTGCAGTATAAATTCAAATTTCGCTCCTCTGCAACTCGCTAGGAGGGGAGTACTGTAGGGGATGACGCAGCCACGCATGCGTGGTCGTTACTTTAGAAAAAGAGGGAAGAAGAACCAACGGTCTTCTAGCATTACCCGAGTAAAAAAAAAAGTCAAGCACTTGTCAAGAAGTGATCCAGCTATGCTCAGGACGTGATCAAGACAGAATCCGGGGAGAGGTGCAGTTATTGAAACAGATGTACTAGGGCTCAATATTGAGGAAAGTACATCAACAAAAGGGCATGGGTTTGGAACATATCCATTTGTCAAGCAATTATTGGAGATGTGGAGGCCAGTTGAGTCCGGATTGAGCTCAAGCCACGGCAAACTGAGATAATTCTGATGATTATCAATTCGAGCTCAAGGTCAAGCAAAACAACAGGTCACAGTCCTAGTATGACGACTTGAGTCGATTTTTTAACGAATATGAACGACAGTGGATCAAGCCACACTACAGGTGCAAATCAAGGGTAAAAAGTTGAGCAAGATTTGTTGGTCGAATAATATATAATACAGATGCGTAGTCAAGCATGAAGTACGGACCAAAGTCAAGCGATAAACCAGCGACATGTAGCAGCAGGAACTCTTGCTGGATTCCTTTTATACCGTAATTGGGAAGCAAGGTGTAGCTCAATATACAGCGAACGGTCAAGTGTTGCTATTTTCTCCATCAATTTCATAACAAGAGACTGAAAACGGAGTCGGGCGAAAGTATATTTGACAATCAATGTCCACGAATTATACATACACTGGTAGAAATTCTCGCTAGTAAACCATAAGGCACTAATCAGTTCATCCTTTTTACTGGTGAGGCACTAATCGGGAAAACTTACCAGTAACTGATGAGGGATGTAACACTCGCACCAACGAGGGACTAATCAGGTAAACTAAGCAGACACTAGAAAGTAACTGATGAGGCACTTGCCAGTAACTGACGAGGAATTTTTTGGAATAAATATGACTCTCTAAATTTCTTGGAGTGGAAAAGCACTCTTGAAAAATGTGTATTTCAGGGAGAAAAAAATCTGTCACAGATTTTAGTTATTTTTGTAAAAGAAAATAAAATAATCCATTTTTATGTTTTCACCAACATCCCCAAACTCCGCAACATTCTGTAATTGCTCGTTGTACTGATGGGAATTTATTATTGTAACGTCCTCGGATAAATTTTTGATTCATTCATATAATATATGTGTATATGTATTCATATAAACACAGTATCCATATATACGAATATTCATATATTCACTCAATTTATATCTATATATATATTCACTTCAATTATAATAGAATTGACATTTTCATCAAAGATTTATCCTTCTTAAAATAAGGAATGCGTTAAATCGAGAAGAAGAATTCTATGTCATACGTGCAAGAAGTATGCATGATGAAATCATTCTTCTCTGTATCGATACTCCGTGAAGAACGGAACAATGGTACGCTGTGTGCACACACGCATGTACGCACACCAATGCGTGCCTATACATCTTGACTCTGGAGTGCAATACGACTCTCGAACATAGGTCGACGAAATGGACATAATCATAATAGGTCCATTGACAAATCTTCGACGAGTCACTTCTTATGATTCCTGTACTCCTAATACTTTCTTCCTGATTTAAAGTTATTCCTCTTAGTTTTAATTATAATCAACAACAATTTCACATGATTTTATTTACAGGGTAATCTCTCTTCAATATTCTATCATTACATGAAAATTTCAATCCTTCAAGACAAAATCAGATACCTGTATGAGGTAAGAGGTAATCACCTGTATAGTAACTATCGTGGGGAATTGGAATGATAAATAGCATGTAGTTTTCTCTTGTTTTATGCAATTGCATCATATTTCTAAGGGCTTATATAAGTTTTACCACGTTACTCTGTGAAAAGGGAAGAAAATCTGATTAAATCGAATGAAAGAATCGAGTCTAAATGACACCTTCGTTCGAGAGCATGTTAAAGGAATATTTGATTGATTGTAATCAATAACAATATTATAATTCATGATTTTTCAATCTAGAACCAACTCGCATGCTCTGAAATTGATCAAATCTCCTATTCACGATACGAGTATGTCATTCATTACAATTGACAATTTGACAGGATAGCAATAATTAATAATAATAGTTATAAGAATATTTATGGAAATTCCATATCATTGAATTTGAATAGGAATGACTAAAATGCATGTTGCATTGTATGCAAGTACAGTGTTATTTTTATTGTAGTGCATGGTTTGAAACAGAATGAATTCGAGTTTAGTCATGTGTAATTTTTCATAATTAAATGATTTTGATTTCATGAATTAATATTATCATAAGTTAGATTCAGGTTGTATGGGAGAATACTCTGATTTGATATAGTACATTTTCATGTAACGAATGTTGTACGATTTTTGGTCAGACAGGGGGTTTTTTTTAGAATATTTTTCAATCAATAATAATTTGGCAGTTTTATAATATGTGGTTCATAGATCCCACGGACTGGAATTTCTTTATCCGAATCATCATGGCGAGACCAAAACTTCCTTTCGATAAGGTGAAGATTTATTATAAACGGAAACCTGAAGAATATTCCTCAGTTTCCAACATTGGAGGCTTGATAACCAATGTTATGTTTATGTTACTTATAAACATTACACGCTCTCTCATGACTTCGAATTTAGTCATCGATGCTGTGCGTGAGAACAATACGGAAGAAGGGATGTATAAGTTATCTAACCAATGTTCTTCAAGAACGACCCCACCTATGGTCTTCACGACATAGAAAAGACGTACAAGAAGATGACGAAGTCGAGAGCACTGACCTTTTGATTCGTCAATGCCTCCCACCACAGGGTGAATTCCAGTCGGTGGGACAATTAGTGGTTTCTAATTAGTCAAATGACCCCACTGACCGACCAAAATCGCCATAATTGGGGGTAAACCGAGGTTACTTCCTTGGTACAGAGGGAAACCTCGGGCAGATTCTCGCCACGACAAAGATAAAACACGTTAAGTTCATCTTTTCAAATCAAACTTTCATTTCAACTTAGTTTTCAATTTAGTTACAGTTCCGTTTTAATTTAAATTCAGTGTCAATTTTAATCCTTAAGACTCATCTCTCAGGACTTCAATTAGTGGTGAAGTGGTTGTAGTGGAATAAATCACGATTAAGTTCATTGAACCAGAGACAGGAAGACTCGAGGGGCGCATCGATAATGCAACAAAAGGTAGAATGAGATATTATTGACTGTTATATTCATATTGATGTAAATTCAAAGTTTTCTCCACAAGTTTCAGTGTAAAATTTCAATTGAGTAAATTCTATGTTATTCCAACAACTAATCTTTCATTCCTACACCTTTGATCATTTCCTTTTCTTCCTCCTCTTACAGCTTCACACCCGAGCCACTTTTCTCGAAAAGTGGTAAATGTTGTCGTTAAGGTTGTATTTGATTTTCGAATGCATCCTATGCGACAGTGCAACAACTCGTGATTCCTTAAAATCCTATCCGAATCCATTTCACGATTTCCTATTCCCAACAAGAAAATACTGGTCCCGTGGGCACAAGTTTTAGCTCCGAATCCAGTTTCACTTAGGCCTCGCGCTACTCAGAGGCATTCAAGTTAAATTAAAATTTATAAATTGAAACTTAGAAAAATATTCATGCACGTTCGGCTCCCGGACGTTACAATTATGCACCTCCGAGGATTCGAACCGCTGTAATCAACCTACCTGAACGTAAACCTACATAACCTATGCCTAAACGACCTGAGCTAAACCGACACTTGCGTCTGTGGTAGAAAAAGTTGCCACAAGTGTTCCTGGAGTACCTCGGTTGATTTCCTGTAGAACGATGTGTTACAATAATAATCAAATCAGACTCGATAAACTTTTGATTCATTATGATATTAGGGATAAATATAGCGAAGTATCGAAAATTCTGTAATGATGTGCCAGTGAATAGAATTTGATTCCGACGTTGACAAATTTCCAGTCCATGTAATTTTCTAACCTCAAAATTTTTGAATCACATATACTTATAATATATGATATATGTACTGTGAGAGGTTATATAATTTCATCAATACAATGAATTGAACTCACAATTATTGATGTATAATTTCATATGAAGTGAATTGTGAATTTGGAAGTGAATTTAATTCAATGTATATCAAATCGACGTTCAAAGTTTCTATTTTTTGCAATGCTTTGGTTTGAGTCTGTATTCAAATTTTTGTTTACTTTCAAGATAATTATTTCATTCTCTTGGAGACTTACAGAATTTCCTTATTGAAAGTGATTGTGCTGATTTGGAATACCTTCAGTTCTGTATGATACTAATAATTGATAATCCTAGGTGTCATTAGTCAATACCGCATATCTGAGTCACTGTGTTTGATACCATATATTTATGAACAATAGTGAGTATACCCTGTAACAATAAACAATACTGGATATAGTTGATCAATACCATGTATCGATGAACAATATTGGATGTAGTTGATCGATACCATGTTTTCATGAACAATATTGGATACAGTTGGTCTATGCCATGGATCGATGAATAAAATTGGATATAGTTGATCGATACCACATATCCTTGTAGAAGATCATAGTTAGGTTGTTTGAACTGTATATATGAACCTTAATGTTGATTTTATTTATGGAAATTGTAATTGTAGATCTCTTTCAATTTCATAAAACTATTTTGAATTAAATCTTACGAAAGCTTTTCAAATTGATATTTCAGTGCTGGATGTACTGAAAATCATTTCAGTTCTTTGGGTTGATTTTTTATAAAAGAATTTGTTTTCTGTGATTAATTAAGTTATACAAACAATTTTCACAAAACCCCAGTAATTTTACACTTTTGAATCATGAAACATTTATGCTGATACATATAGTTTAAAGTTTCTTGTCTTTTCAGATACCCAAGAACGTTCCAAACAAAACATTTTATTCTAAGTATCTAGGTTTCATTGAAAACATATGTCATTCAATGGAATATTTTGATCGCAATCTTCTTGTATTGTAAGAGTTCCTTTCAGATTCATATACTCTTACCAAAATACATTGGAAATCTGAATTATTCTTTGACTTATTCTCTTCCCATGGGCTTTTTTAATGGCTTATGTATATGTTTAGTAATCGTATAACACTAATATACAACTATCCAATCGCATTGTAAAATATAACACCTTTTCATGTATACATCTCATACATCTGTACCGTTTACTGTGAAACATTCATTATATTTCGAACATTTATCACAATTAATGAAATTATTATACATAATTCAACCAAACATAAACAAGATATACTGAATGTTTCATAATGCAGGCCACAGGCCACAGATATATGAGATGGATACATGAAAAGGTATTACATTTTACAATAAAATTGGATAGTTGTATATTAGTGTTATACGATTGATGAACATATGCATAAGCCATCAAAAAAGCCCATGAAAAATAAGTCCAAGAATAATTCAGATTTTGAATGTATTTTAGTAAGAGTATATGAATCTGAAAGTAACTCTTACAATACAAGAAGACTGTGATCAAAATATTCCATTGAATGACATATGTTTTCAATGAACCTAGATACTTAGAATAAAATGTTTTGTTTGGAACGTTCTTGGGTATCTGAAAAGACAAGAAACTTTAAACTATATGTATCAGCATAAATGTTTCATGATTCAAAAGTGTAAAATTACTGGGGTTTTGTGAGAATTGTTTGTATAACTTAATTAATCACAGAAAACAAATTCTTTTATAAAAAATCAACCCAAAGAACTGAAATGATTTTCAGTACATCCAGCACTGAAATATCAATTTGAAAAGCTTTCGTAAGATTTAATTCAAAATAGTTTTATGAAATTGAAAGAGATCTACAATTACAATTTCCATAAATGAAATCAACATTAAGGTTCATATATACAGTTCAAACAACCTGAATATGTTCTTCTACAAGGATATGTGGTATCGATCAACTATATCCAATTTCATTCATTGATCCATGGCATAGACCAACTGTATCCAATATTGTTCATGAATACATGGTATCGATCAACTACATCCAATATTGTTCATCGATACATGGTATTGATCAACTATATCCAGTGTTGTTTATTGTTACAGGGTATACTTACTCACTATTGTGCATAAATATATGGTATCACACACAGTGACTAATGAGGTATGAGTCATAAGGTATTGGCTAATGACACCTAGGATTATCAATTATTGGTATCATATAGAACTAAAGGTATCCCAGATCAGTACCATCACTTTTAATCAGAAAATTCCATAAGTTTCCAAGAGAATGAAATAATTACCCTGAAAGTAAACAAAAGTTTGGATGAATATTCAAAACCAAGCATTGCAAAACATAGAAAATCTGAGCATCGATTGATTATGAATAAGCTGGGATATTTTACTCTAAGACAGGTGATATTTTAATTCACACATAGATGAAGTATAATTCACTCTGTACTCACGAGTGATACTTTTCATTCTAGGTTGAAAAGTGGATAGATTCACTCTACTAAAGTGATCTTGTCACTCTTGGAGAGTGAAAGCAGTGATGCCAGCATTTGGTCGACCGAGTCGATTTACCCTCTCCATCTGACCATTCCTCGTCCCCACCATTCCAGCCGGGAGTACGCACACATTGAAACCCGTATTCATGTGATTCGGAACCGGTCGGTTCACTTCGAGTCAGTTCGGACAATCGAGAGAGAACCAACTATCCGTCGGTCTTTGTCTTCTCAATATGTTTTACGATCGGCTAACTCCGTGCAAGATCGGAAAAAATTTAAAGCCCACGCGGTCGATTTACCGAAAAGTTTCACCGCTTTTTCTTTTCCAAGCGACAATTTTATTGTAATCAGTATCGAACTGACTTACCCGGCACCCCGGGCAATTCTCGGCCGGGGCCCTTCGATATTTTTTTCGCTTTTTTTTCAGATCAAGAGCCAGTTCAATACTGATTATTAAATTATCACGATGAAATATAGATTTGATGCATAGCATCATTTAATTGAATTAAAATCGAATATGAGTAAATAATTTTTCAATTATTATTTATTTTTCATAAATTTTATAAGATTATTGGTTATTCTTATGACTGATTATGAAGCTTTCAAGAACTCCTATATGTATTGTATAAAAATTTTCTAATAGTTGCGTATTTCTAAACATTATTTTAAATCTTGATGATTTTTCAATGAATTTCATTAGAATTGTCAATCAATCGATGGTTGAAAAATTCTAAGATAGTTTGGGGATCTATGATAAATGTCCTGCGGTGAATTCCATAATTTTCCCTGATAAATTAATTTTCAGAGATCACTATGATATTCCAATAATGAGGATAATCAAATCAACATCGATTATCAGATGTTGATCAACATCAAAATAATAAGACTGAATATTCAATTGATTGAGTGCAAATTATTTTCAATGGACTGAATAATTAGATTTGAGCATTCAAATTGATATTTCATCATTTCACGCATTATCAGTCTCTTTCCTTCGCTGCATTACTTCATAGACGTAATATGTGGATCGAAATATTACAAGACCCCATAGCCTAGCGGCAAAAGACATGTTTCTTGTGGAAGAACGGTCGGGTTCGATTCTGTGTGGAGACATTTCATTTTTTTTTGTCATCTCTCTGGTGAATAATTAAATTTCACATCCGATTATTATTTTTTATGTCATTACATCGTCATGTTATCAATAATCCTGATCTTTCGGAATGCACTTGCGGATTCGACCAAGTACAGGTCCGAGTCGATTGGAAATTTCCCAAATATTCGTGTCCATGAGATATACACAGTAAAAAATTTTTCGTCAAATTCAACACACAAGCGAATGTTAACCATGACCATATGCTCTTGGAGATTCAATCATTCCGAGCGACCGAGCTTTTCAAGTGATGGGAGTGGATGTCGAGGTCGTCGCACACCATTCAATGGCAGCCTGTGTCGTTATAGATATATTCGGCCCGACAAGTAACATCAACCCGATCGCTACAAGTGGTCCACGGTTGGTGGGGGTTACCCCCACAAAAGTGAAAGTACGACCAAGGATCGCATTTCCCTTCGCGCTCGGTACAAATACTGGGTTCCCGCTGGCGAGAGTCCAGTGTATCAACCAGTCTACGCAAGCCAACGTCGCAGCTGTCAACTTCGTCGGGAAGCTGATCCTCAAATTGCAGCCAGAGGAGTTCAAGGTCACCGCTACCTTCAAACTCTCTCACCCACCAACATCAGGGGACGGAGGGGGCCAGAGCAACCAAACCAAACCAGAACCAAACCACCTCTCGTTCTCGGATTCTGCTCCGCCGTGCCTGCTCACTGAATGACAACTATCTTCTTCTGTGTTGCAGGTAGGTGTCCCCCGGCCCTGAACATACACCGTCGATATTTGGGTGCTCTTGATAGCTCTCCAAATATCGACGGTGTATGTTCAGGGCCGGGGGACACCTACCTGCAACACAGAAGAAGATAGTTCGGAAGATAATTCGGATAGTTGTCATTCAGTGAGCAGGCACGGCGGAGCAGAATCCGAGAACGAGAGGTGGTTTGGTTCTGATTTGGTTTGGTTGCTCTGGCCCCCTCCGTCCCCTGATGTTGGTGGGTGAGAGAGTTTGGAGGTAGCGGTGACCTTGAACTCCTCTGGCTGCAATTTGAGGATCAGCTTCCCGACGAAGTTGACAGCTGCGACGTTGGCTTGCGTAGACTGGTTGATACACTGGACTCTCGCCAGCGGGAACCCAGTATTTGTACCGAGCGCGAAGGGAACTGCGATCCTTGGTCGTACTTTCACTTTTGTGGGGTTAACCCCCACCAACCGTGGACCACTTGTAGCGATCGGGTTGATGTTACTCGTCGGGCCGAATATATCTATAACGACACAGGCTGCCATTGAATGGTGTGCGACGACCTCGACATCCACTCCCATCACTTGAAAAGCTCGGTCGCTCGGAATGATTGAATCTCCAAGAGCATATGTGGACTGCGTGTTGGATGGTACCACGCCGCCCCACCAGTCGTGCAACAGATCAAGTCGTCTACCCGAAGGTCGACGAGTTTTCCTACGACGCGTCATCTAAAAGCTGAAACAAACACATGGCACACACATGTTCAACTATCACACCGCTATAAGGGAACAATTGGCACTTAGCGACCGGTCGTGCCCCCACACCACGTCAAGGTGTACCAATATGTGGGGGGTAATGGGGTGTGCTTTATTCAATACCCTTATCCACACATTTTCTTACAACTAGCCGCATGCTTGACAGTACCGATGGCCTGTTATCCGGGCCATTCACTCTACGTAAACTATATCTAAATGAACTATATCCCCCTATAAAGTATCACCCGACGAAAACATATTTCACACCGTCCAAGAAATATCAGTGTATATTAAGACAAAGACACTCCGGGAAGCCGCGTAACTTAATCCCAGCTTTCGTAGCGTCTTCGGCGATGGTCCGCCGTTGAAGAAAATCCCCCAAATATCGACGGTGTATGTTCAGGGCCGGGGGACACCTACCTGCAACACAGAAGAAGATAGTTGTCATTCAGTGAGCAGGCACGGCGGAGCAGAATCCGAGAACGAGAGGTGGTTTGGTTCTGGTTTGGTTTGGTTGCTCTGGCCCCCTCACCTCCAACGACCCATACTGTCCCTGCTGTTTGATTATGACGTATGTGAATGAAGTCAAGCGAAAAGTACAGATCAAGGTCATGCTGCGTTCAATTCTACGTGATTCCAAAGAATTCGAACTTGGTACGCAGAGTCGAGCGGGAGTGGATTTGACGGTCGATTGCCGCCTGTGTCAGATTGATTTTCATAAATGATTGCGAGCGGACTGTTATCAAGCGAATGTCCAGCGTTCAATCAAGCTGTTGAGTGGGCTATTGTTGCAACTCTTTGTTCGGATTTCGTTTTTTTAACAGGTGTCCAGTCGAATATACAGCAGACGGTCAAGTATTGCTGTTTTCTCCATAATTTGATCAATAAGAGATTCAAAAACAGGAGTCAAGCGACAGTATATTCGACGATCAATGTCCGCGAACTATACATGGAGTTGCGAGTGATTTTCACAGACTTCAAGTCAAACAGAGGTACAGTATGAGGTCAAGCTCCAACCATCCATACTGTACCTGCTGTTGAATTATGACGTGAGTGAAGTCAGGCAAAGAGTACAGATCGAGATCATGCTGCGTTGAATTTCGTATGATTCTGTAGAACATTGACCTTGGACGTCAAGCGCGAGTGCAGTTCCTGGTCAATTGTCGTGCATTTACGAGTGATTCTTATAATGATTGCCAGCGATATGTTGTCAAACGAGAGTCCAGCGTGCAATCAAGCTGTTTCACGGGCTCAAGATATAGCAAACGGTCAGGTTATGCTATTCTCTCCTCCATTTTCATAACAGGCGACGGGAACAAAGTCAACCGGGAGTATTTTTAACAATCTATGTCAGGAAATTTCCATGAATTTTTCGATTGATTTTCACAGACTTCAGGTCAAACAGAGGTACAGCATGATATCAAGCTCTAACGACCCCATACTGTACCTGCTCTTTAATTATGACGTATGTGAAGTCAAGCGAGGAGTACAGACCCTAGTCATGCTGCGTTCAATTTCGCATGATTCTTCAATGAACTGGTATGGAAAGTCCAGTGAGAGTGCATTTGGCGGTCAATTGGTGTCGGATCGATTTGCATATTGATTCCGGGCAACCTGTTATCAAGACATAGTCCCGCTCGCAGTCAAGCTGTTTCACGGGTTTTTGTTGGATGTAATTTTCTCGATCATTCCCTAGTAAAAAAGTACTATTTATGGTTTATATATAAGTTTTGAAATTTATATATGTAATCTTGGAATTTATATATGATCATATAAAGTTATATGTCAGTATATATGGAATTCGAAAAGTCATATATATTAAACATTTTTCGTTATATATAAAATCCTTCGTTACATATAATGATTCAAGTTTTTATACATGGCTCCATATGTAATTATATATGTTAATGTATAAATTCCAAGATTATATATATCAACTTCAAAAATTATATATATCCCATATATAATCCTTCTTCACCAGGATTCTTAACGCGGAATTTAGTTCAAGGTACAGGGGCAGGCATTAATGCTATGTTGCCTTTGATTTCTCAACAATTAATCCGAACCTAACCTTTGGTCAATTGCCCTAGCTGTGCGAATGATTGCGAGCGACTCATTGTCAAGCAAACGTCCAGCGTGCAATCAAGTCGTTTTACGGGCTCTTATTTGATGTCTTTGTTCAGATCATTTTTATCGCGGAGTCAATCTTATAACAATCGTGGTAGGATTTTGGTTTGGTTCCCCAAGAGAACGCAAACCTCCAAATACGTCCAACAGACGTACTTGAACCTCCTTGGACGTCTAGTACGTCTATTGGGCGTTCTTGGAGATTTGTGTTCTCTTGGGATTCCCTAACAGCAAAAAGTTTTTTGGACGTTTTCAAAACGTTCTGTGGATGTTTTCGAAACATTCGGACGTTCTTAGAACGTTTTGAAAACCTCCGGGTGCTGTCAGGATACACACTGAAAAACCTGATTAGTTGGTACAACTGAAAAATTTTTAGTTGTTCTACTGTAGTTGTTGCAACTATGTTTTCTCGTGAGAGACATTATTAATAAAGTTGCTACAACTAAAACATGTTGATGAAATTCATATAGTTGTGGCAACTACATGGATTTAGTGAAAGATTTAGTTAGCTTCATCATTTCTTAGAGTGTATGTGAAAATATTTTTTTTAGTTACTACAACTAACAAAATATAATTGATGTCGTATTTCACTAAAAAATATAGTGGATTTTTGATTGTGACAACTGAAAATTTTTCTCAGTGCAGGATGTCTAGCAAAGTCCCGCTGCAAATTTCTTAATGCACCAAATTGTAACTCTCCGGGTTTCCGCTCGGTACCTTGATGACGGGTCAGGTTCCCACTCGGGTCTCCAGTCAACATGCAAATTTGGGAATCTTGTCCATCCGGGCATTTGTAGCTGATAGTATTGCAGCGTCTTAAAGCTAATGCCATTTCTAACACTGCCGCGAGACTGTAATCAATGCCATTCCAAAATTTCTATGCACGTACTGTCAAACTCTAGGAAGATTTTTATCTAGGCTGTTTCCATTCTTCCGTTTTTGCACGGGTAGTGAATTAAAAAAAAATATGTAGGTATTCAGTATAAAAGTGGAAAACTAACTAGCAGCGTCGTTCTCGCTGTCATCCACATCCGTGTTCGATGGTGTGCGTTCAATCGGATTATCATTGTCCATTGTTGCATTATCACTGGAATGAAGAACATAATACGTTTCTTAAGATCCATTCATGATTTATGAAGCATACGAAAAATTATATACAGTGAACCACACGATTGCTGGCCCCATGCAACGATTGGCCTTTGATTGAAAATTAGGGTAATGAACTATAAATGGAGTGTGAAATAAAGGCTCTCCCATACATTATGTAAGATAATTCCACATTGAGAGGAATTTGGAGTTGAATTTCCTATGTGACCTTAGGAATGGAGGAACGTACCGACTTCTAATGAAATTTATTGTCAAACATTGCGAATTTGATAAGGGATGGTCATTTCACAGTAAATTTCAACCGATTATAGTGAATTTCATCAGAAGTCAGTATGTTCCTCCATTCCTACACCCAGAAAAATGATCTTATCATAAGACGGCAGCCGTTTCAAACACACTCCGTTTCACTGATGAAACGGAGTCGTTTCGTCGTTAGAATGAGCCGTTTCAATATAATACTCGCACAGTTTCATGAACAGACGGAAATTGTCTACTCTTGAAATCAATCTCGTCTTGTCGGGGGACTCAAACATTTCACGACAAGAAGGTGTTTCTCTTGCTCTCTCTCTCAGATTTGCTTCCAAGAACGTTTCATTACCGTCTTATTACTGAAAAGCAGCCCGTTTTCTCATCAAAAGGATTCCTTTTACTACCAAAAGAAATCGTTTGTTCATGAAATGGAATAGTTTAAGACGACTCCCGTCTTGTGGTGAAACGGGTTTCTGTTTCAAAATATTTCGAAACGGAATCCCTCTTATGATTATGCAACCTCGTCTTATCATTACACGATATTTTTTTGAGTGTAAGATTACATACTAAATTCAACTCTATATTTCTCTCAGCGCATGTTTGTTTCTTTCTTTCCCATCAGCTACAGAGTAACTGAGAGTGACAAAGAGGCAAGTAATCAAATGTTTCCCTCATTTATAGACGATTTCTGAATATGAAGCCAGAGCCTATGCATAAGGCCTTTATCACACGTCTTTGATATCGCATGCAAAACCACGCAAGGCAAGAGAAGGTTTTTGATACCCCTTTATCCTTATTTTCAGACAGAATTGGGAGGTTTTTCAAAATACGTACTTGCTCACACAGAGAATGTCCAAATAAAATCCTGCGACATTTCAAGAACGTCGCATGTACACTGTAAAAAATAATCGGAATTCTCATGTATGCCGCAACAGAAAAATTCCGATCATTGGATGGGAGATAAATTTTCCATAAATTTGTATGGAATTTCCCAATAATTATATGGAAATTCCACATTTTATGGGATTTTTACCATCATTCCACATTAAATTTCCCAATAAATTCGGAAAATTCCTAACCCATTTATGTGTTAATTACTTCACATCGATTTATAGGAATTTTCCGTAGTTTTTTCCACAGCTTATGTTTTACGGACACATAAATGTTTTGTGGAATTTTATTCATCGATATCATGCGGCGTTCTAGGGGTAGACACTCATAGTTCAGAAAGTTCATTCACCGGAAGGTGCAAAATCCCGGAAGGGCAAAACTGTGAATTACTTCAATGTATAAAGGACATTTATTTACAATACTTTGCTGTCACAGCAAAAGATGTGCTGCTCAAGAAAAAAGGGATTCAGTCAAATCAGATTTCGCTGTCACAGCGTTTTTTTACCGTGTGAACTCATGAAAACCTATTCCCCGGGAATCAAGAAGCGCAGAATTGAAGTTATTTTCCTCAAAACGTCCGAAGGGTTTTCAGTGCTGTTCACGAATAAGAATGTTTAGCTGTATCAGCTAGATTTTAGCTGACGGAACTAGAAATCTCGCTGCACCAGCTAGAATTTAGCTGATACAGCTAAACATTTTTTTCCGTGTTTGGTTATTAGAATATCCACTCAATCACCTTGAGCTAATGGAAGACAGAGAATCTTGTTCTTCATCGGGAGTACTTGAATCTTGATCCATAACCTTCAAACGTCGGGGTTCGACCAAAGAAGATATTTCTCTCATAGAAGACCCGTTTTGTCAGCTATTCTGCCTCAAGTCCAACAGGAATTACGTCCAAGGGGTGCCGATTTAACACGAAACAATGTTGACAGCTAAGAACAAGGAATAAAATTATGCAAACTTGATATCATTTATGCATTGATCAAAATATTCATTCGACCCAGAGCTGTCTTTGGCATGTATCTCTGTCTTTCTCCCATCCATTAGAACGTGAGTGAAGGATCGACAATGGGAACTGTGCTCATATGGTAGGGGATCTCTTGGCCCAAAAAGGTTTTTGGCCGGATGGACATAATTTGACAATCGCTAGTTATTCCCTATAGTGTTCTCTGGAAGCGACTAGTGATTGTCAAATCATCTTGATTCGGCCAAAAGACCTCCTACACGCAGAAAATATTTTGACGAAAGATTGCCCAAAGTTCATTAAAACGAGGACATAGTGGCATTACGGCGAGGATTCAAATTCGGTTGATTCCGTTTCACTCGACTACAGATGAAAATTTATTCAAAAGTTCTCATCATCTTCACAAGTTGAGTATTGTAAAGGAACATTTGAATGAATGTTCATCTTTTGTCGAGTAAAACGAAGTCATCCGAATTCGAAACCTCGCCGAAATGCCACTATGTCCCCGTTTCACTCAACTTTGTGTAATCTTTCGTCAAATCATTTTCTCCGGGTACCTGCTCACATCCGATCCTTTACTAACGTGCACGTCGAAATGCATGAGAAAGAGACAGAGACACAAGATGGCTGTGATTCGATGAATAAAAGTATACTAACCCAGATAGAAAAGCATGCTCTGAATGTTTTGTAACATAACGTGCCGTAAACATACTATCATGAACTCCGCTCAGCTTGCAATGATGCATAGAATGTAAACATTATGTTTCAATTATGGTGCCATCATCTCGTTTTGCGACCAATAACAATGCTTTATGCGGAAACACCTTGGCGCCATTATGCGAACATTTCTTGGCGTGCATGTCACCATTATGATGGCATTATGGAGACATTTTTCTATCTGGGAAGCGTCAAGAAAAATTCTCGTGAACCCAGCGCCCCTCGTTTGATCTTTTACTAACCTGCACGTTTGAATGGACGGAGATAGAGACAGAGAATAAGCTTAATCCAGCGCTGTGTAAATCTCATATCAGAATTCGTAAAAAATGTCGTTTCATCAGTAAGACAGGCCTCTTATGGATCGAAAATCGTTGTCAGAGTTGCGAAGTTAGAGAGAGGTTCTCTAAGGGAATCAATAAATCTCAAAGTTGCGTCAAATGTAAGTACCTATGGTACGAACGAGCCTAATTCCCTCTAACTTGGCAACCGTGATCAGTGTATAGATTTCTTGCGGAATCTTTTGAAATAAATAGACTCCATGATTCATTTACCTATCAGAGACAATTTTACAAGAATTAACGAATTTTTATGGAGAAATCAATGGGGGTATTAAACGTGCATAGAATGCAGGTTCAACGTTATTATGACATACCTTATGAATCCTGAAAAATTTTTATTTCATCATTCTAAAAGCCAATCTATTCCGAAAGAGTTCTTAAATAGTTCGAAAAAAGATGATTCCAAAATGCAATTCAAAACAAATTTTCGAACAGTTCACAAACTCCTCTACTACTTTAGAAGCTTGGATAATGCGCGTACTCTGAAATTGGAAATCATCACTACTGTCAATGCGAGAGCAAATTGTGATAAAAGTTCAATTAAAAACAATTAAATCATGTAACACACCCCCAAAAATTATGAACAAACCTCCAAAGAGCGAGAAAAAACTTCTATTACAAGTGGTTCGTAGCATAAATTACTTTTCCTTCAATGCATTTTCATGGTGTAGCACATCCTCTGTATTTTGAATTGATAAATTCTTTCCCCTGTACGGAAACTTGACCATGAACAATGAAATGAATGAAGATGGCTAGATCTAGATCCTGCCGTTCATTTGTTATTTAAACTGATTGCATTTGAGAATGAAGGTAATCGCAATAGTATTCATTTGATGGAAATTCACTTTATTTATTGTTTGTTTTTGAACTCCAACTGAATGGGTTATGAGCTGTCAGGTCGTTCAGATCATTGAGAAAGATAACCCATTTGATAAGAATGTGGGCATTGATTTTATGGTTGCAAGAACCAAGAAGTAGTAGTGTTGTGAATTGTGAAGATATACAGGAGAATGAAAATTCGTTTCAAATGAAATGGAAAAGTATATATTATCCAATTCAAGTGATAAAGAGAAGTGGTGAGTCATGTACTTGAAAGTTATTATTTTACTGTAGATACTGTAGGCAGAATTGAAATCCATTGATGTATACATTATAACATAGATTGAAACTATATATAAATGGAGATGAATAAAAAAATATCTTTCTCAATCTTCATGAAAACATTCGGATCAAAGTAATTCGAATTTATCTTAAATAGTTTTATTGGGCCATGGATCATATTTTAAATCACTGGCCATCAACGATGTATCATTTCAAAAACCTATGTACCTAATTCATCCTTAATAATCTTATATTCAATTAACCCACCATATTCCCATCATCAGAAGATAAAGGTTACTTAGATTCACTGGAAGTATCTACTGAAGGTTGTATCATCGGGTCATCGAAAAGCCGAAAAAAAAAATATTGCCCAAAAAAGAGAAGTCGTGGATAAAATTCTGAATCGAGAGATTATGAATGCAGGAAATATTTTTGATAAAATTTCTCCACAAGCATCCACATCATCCCAACACCACACCGACACCGGAACAAGAACACTGATTTCAGATTCGGACAGTCGAAAGTTACCACAGACTGAATCAGCTGGAACAGAAATTACAGAACCACCCACATCATCCCAAACCGACACCGGAACAAAGACACCAACCTCAGGACTAGACAATCAAAATTTACCAGAGACTGAATCAGTTGAAACACAACTCACAGAACATGGAATATTTTCTCAACACTCGATATCCGTTTGTGATATTTGTGCGAATATGTCGGTGACCAAAAAGAATTTGGAGTTCTTCGCGAATGTCATGCAACATCTGCAGAAAATTTACGAACAAGATCCTCATTGCCACCGAAAGTAAGATTTTCAGATTAAACGTTAAGATATTTTTTTGAATGTACTGCGCGATATTTATAGAATATATGTCAAAAAAATCCTTTTAAAGTTAATGAAATTCTTCGGCATATCTGAAGTTTCGGATAGCGTTGTTTATGCATAGCAACGATCATTATATACCTGAATCGTCCTTGAATTCCGGAGTCAACAGAAGAGAGATATCAACATCAACGAATTCCTATTTCCATTAAAATACATCATTTTTTTACAAGAAGGATCTCATAAGAGAGTGTCAGACATGAAGCAAAAACGTGAGAATTCCTCATTATCAGAAATTCAAGATGAAAAAGTAAGTATAATATGATGTAAAAAGTTCTTGAAACAACAAAAATTCAACTTATCAATATCAAAACAAAACTCACTGAAAGAAAAGCACCTAGATAACTAAAATCTAGTTATCCCAGCTGAATTTTAGCGAGCTTAAATAGTAGTCTAGGTGTCTGAAATATTAAGGGGTTATACTACGCACGCGCACTGAAAACTGAAAGTTTAGTTTGAAATTTTTTTCTTAAAAACTATTCAATGGATTGAACTGAATTTTTGAGGCTCTATTATACATGTTTTGAGGTTTTGAGGTATGCGGGACAACCGGACTTTGGCTGGATTCTGCAACATTACAGTGTACTTTGAAGAATTTGAAAAGTCCAAGGCATTTATCCGTGTTGGCCTTTCATCAGAGCTTCCAGCGGGACTCTCCCAGGACTATTCAAGATCTGAGTCTATTTCCAGAACTCTGAACCATTCTGAATGCTAGAATTCCTTCTGGAACTCTAACGGAAGTCCTACAAAAGTTTCGAAAATTTTTCTTTATTTCCACTGGTCTGAATGACCAAGGCAGTCGGATATGCTGAACTTTCATCTGGACACCCAGAAAAACCATGCGAAATCGCTTCGAATTTCGAGATTTTTGAGAATATACTGAAATTTTGAGGACCCTTGTGAAAATCCAGCGAAAGTCCAATGCCCACAGAAAATACCCACTTCTGAGGTTTCTAGAAATACCCAGACATAATGAAAATTACTGTGAGAATAATGCTGTTTGCAGTCCTGACTAGTCTAACATGAGAAATTGCTCTGCTTTTTCAAATTTTTATAAACCCAAAGAACTCTTGAAGAGTTCCGTAAAGGCCCCGCTGAAGTTCCAGATGAAAGTTCTGTGGAGTCCTAAGTCTTAAGTTTTGTTAATGTCCTGCTGAAGGTCCAAATAAGAGTCTCGCATGTCTGACTGCCTGTTCTAAGTCCTCCAGCAATCAAGAAGAATCTCGTAAACTCTTCTGAAAGTTCCACTGGACGTCCACATGTAAGTCAAGCCTGTCTGACTACTTCAACTGTCAAGTTCCCTATAGCAATACAAAAATCTTGGGAAGTACCGTGAAGATCCCATTTCACGTCCAGATGAAAGTCCATCATGCTAAATTGTCTTCACTTTCCGGACTTTTGAGAATATCCTAATAACATTTCTCTATAAGTGCAGCTCTAAACTCAGTCCTCATTCTGACTGCCAATTCACATGATTTTGTTTGAAAAAGTTAAAGTCCGCAGCTGTTCCAGAAGAGTCCAGTTGTGTAGGCAGAACAATGTCCACTACGTCAGGTATTGAGCTCAAGTTTTGGCCTAAAACTGTACTTCCGTTGATTAATCATTCATTGATCCTTCCTGGGCATGATTTTTTTTTATTGGACGTGAATTCTAAAAAACACTTCCCATCGACTATTAGATTCTACTAACTATTGGTTCTCTCTGATAAATTAATTAATTAATTTCCCACATAGACTTTTAATTTACTAACGAACTGTTAAAATTTAATCACAACTGTACATGATTGTCTATACAATCAATAGAACGAATTTTTGATGAATATTCCCATGGAATTAGGTTGAAATAATAAATGGCACTGACGTATGGATAGATTATCTCCAATCAAAATTGATCCGCAAAAAATATGAAAAAAGTTCAAAAGAAATGGCGAAAAGTTTGATGAAATGTATTGTTGGGAGAGAAAATTTGATCAACATGACTCGAACTGGAAAACAAGGATATGAGGCCATTCCCACACGTACATATGATGCAGTACAAAGTAAACTATATACTTCAAGAATTAATCGTTAGTATACTCATATAAATTTATTGGTAGTAGCGAAGAAACTATAACATCAAAGGGATACCAGAGTTAGCATCGGAGTAAGTTTTCTTGCACCAAAATACTCGAAATTGGAACCATGAAAAAATCTGAAATTTTCAGGGATGATTTTTCAGAACTGATCTAGTTCTGTACTGAGCTGAAATTTTAGATTTCAAGAAAGAATTTTTGAAAAAAATCTGATTCCCTGAAAATCATTTCTGAAAGTTTCTGATTTTTTCATGGCTTCAGTTCCAAGTATTTTGGGTCAAGAACACTGCTCTGATGGGAACTCTGATATCCCCTTGAATTCACAATTGTGGCGCACATTCAAATATACATTACGCAGAACAAAAACCAACAGATTTTCTTGAAACTCGATTTCAGGCTTACTTTTTCAAAATATCAGCAGTTTTTGCATGATTTTTTTTTTCTGGTTGACAGCTTTCCAACAAAACTGAATTTCTGCAAGCCAGCAATGAAACAAAAATTTTCAAAATACGCTTGAACTAGCGAAAGACTAGATACTATCGAGTGTCTCACTAGAAACTTCACTGTACAAAGGAAGTCTTGAATTTAGATTTTGTCATGACCGAATTCAAGATGCCGCCAAAACCAGCCTATTTTGCGCGTGAAGTGAGACCAAGAAACAATCGCCGACACAATGGAAAACGCTGAATTTCAGTCAGTTTTAGAATTAAAACGCAGCCAATTTAAGCCATCCTTTTTACAGTGTTGATAAGCACTCGTAACACTTACAAGTATTTGGTGAGGCACACGTAAGTATCTAGTACTTGGCTAGTTCAGGCGTTATAAAACTCGTAAATGCCTGAGCGTTTCTACTACGGATATGTGAGAGGGTATGTTTTGACGTAGAGGGTTTCAAAAATATTGATCTGATAATAAATTGCCAATTCGTTTTCACGCAATTTTCAATAGAAAATCGTTTGGTGAAAAAAAGTAAAAGATAAAAAACAGCTATGTCAAGTGATGAAAACATGTTTTCTCTACAAAATCCATTTTGAATCAAGTCAATCGGACAAAAAGTATTAGAGTTCCCTTGTGAAAATATTTTTACAGCAAATTTCCCTGAAGAGAAAGGTCATTACAAATGTACTTAGCAAAAACGAACTCATGGGATTTATAAAATGCAATCGCATACGCATTATCAATTATAATTCTATCTGTGATTGGAGCTATCAATTCATCTAGATTTCCAGCTGATATTCGATACAAAATCTCCATGTCACGATCCTTTAAAGATCCTCTCTAAATTCCTTGGAGTGAGAAATTCACTCTTGAAGAGTGAAAATACGCCAGTGCAACAAGAGTGAGATGCCACTTCTGAAGAGTGAGTTTTCACTCTATAAGAGGGGCTTTGCACTCTATCAGAGTGAAATTTCAACTTGCTTTAAGGTGTGAAGTTAACTCTTTGATGGGAGTGAAATTCTCACACCAAAAGAGTGAACATTCACTCTCATGCACAGTGGGCCGAAATCCACAAAAAGTGCTCAAAACTATAAGGCGTTGTCTGATTCATGCATTGTTCTGGACTAAGAGGTTTTGGGGATCGCTGATTACGAATCTGTAGTCAGATTTTCAGAATTCAAGATGGCGGATCCAATATGGCGGACGGAGATGTCAAAATCACTCCGATTTGCCTGAAACTCGTCTTGGGAGAGTTTTTTTGGATCGCTGATTACGAATTCGCAGTCAGATTTTCAGAATTCAAGATGGCAAATTCAATATGACGGACATAAATGTCAAAATGATTTCGATTTGCTTGAAACCCGTTACCGGACAGTTTTTGGAAGCCGCCGAATACGAATCTGGATTCAGATTTTTCTTCAAAATCTTTAGCTGGATTATATATGATGCCAATGATACATTAGTTTTGATCTTTCAATTCACTCACGTGTTTTACCGCGTGAAGATTGTAAATTGAACTTTGAAAACACTTTTTTTCATTTTTTAAATTTATTTATTCATTATTTTTTTATTTTCTTTTTTAACATTCTTTTCAAGGTTTTTCATTCTTCATTTCTTGTATTATTTCACACAAATTTTTCTTCATATTCAATGTTCGAATGTTCCTTAGCCATCTGTACTGCGGATCTTATAGAAGTGCAAGGACTTCTGGCGAAAAAGATTTATTCTTTTTTTGGGGCAATCCCCGTAAAGAGGAAATTCACGGATCTGATGATATCAGTAGCATGTGTGAAAGGTCTAGATTGGTTGAATGTCTTGAAGATTTTCTTGTATTATGTTCTTTATAATATCTGCAATCTTTGTTCCGAGCCTCTTGGGCTTCCTCAGATAATTCACCAATTGGCAAGTCAGCATGTTCTATGATATCAGACCCATGAACAAGCACCTTATGGACTGATGCTGACATAGGATACCAATTATACTTATGAACATACAGTTCAGCCGTATCATGTGCATACTTAGCAAAGGCCTCAACATTGATAGCAAAACCACTAGAGATTGTTTGCAATATTACGCGGAATCTTTTAATAACTTCCAAATCCATCCCTGTGATTTCAGATGATGTGGACGCGTGTTCGAAAAATTGCCAGGCAGTATTGCCATCATTGGTAGTTCCGCTTCCTCCAGGTATAGGCATATCAATGAGCAATCCCATTCCACTCCTGAATCTATTTTGTATAATTTTTTTCCTTTGGGGGGATAAATCCTTGTCTGCGACACTTCGAATCTGCCACTTCTGAATGGGTAAACGATAAGAAATGTGCAAGAGCAATTCAAAAAACCTTATCCAAGCATGGAGAGAAGATAATCCGAATTGAAGATTGCATTGATCGACTGTTCTTGTAGAGACTACTTCGATATTATTCATTTTTTTGGGCGTAGCACCACAAATATTACAAGTTTGCGCAAATGCGGTTGATGTGATCGCGTTGCAAACTTTTCCGTCTATCATAGTCAGTGCCATTTTATGAGTAACACTTACATTACCCACAGGACATGATACTTTGGAAGGCACGAAATTATTGATCTGATTCTCTATGTATTGTTTCTCTTCTTTACTCACTTCAGTTGTTTCCTTTATCAATTGCATCCTTATTGGGCGACAGAATCTCGTTGACGATGGACGTGGATTTTTCCAAATTATTTTTTTCGTCAAATCAGATTGCAAGACATTCAGTTCCAAAGGAACAAAAGGAGTTACAAATAGATTACTATCACTGAACATGCTTTCGAAGCTATCAGGTTTCTGTTTGTATTGAGAATGACCTGAAGTCCCATCAAATCCCCATTTTGACAACAGCGTCAGTTGATCTAATTGCTCAATTGACAGTATACCAGTAACAGATTCACTAACCTTCACTATACGAGTTGCAGTATGATCGAGGAGAGCTTGTAATTTTACTTCTGCGATACTATCAGTGACTGTTATATATTCATTCCCAGGATAACATCCAGTCTTAGCATCCAATATCTTGTGATAAGAAGGATACAAATCCACACCTCTTTCTATTGCACCACGTCGCATATTCAGATACTCATTCTTCGTTGATTTATTCTCTACAATCAGAGCTAAGGCTTCATCGTCAGTGTAAGAAGTTATGTTTTTAACATTCTTCTTGACCATGTGCGGTATATTACCGGATACTGAACAGGACGACCACCCTTCTTGTTTGTTTTATTGGGCATTTTATTGATTGAAAATTTGACTATTCCGTTGAGTCATTTTTCATTCCTGTCGAGAAAAATCTTCAATTTTCGGGAAGCTTTATCGTACTTATCAAATATACTTCAACCAAACAATGTATGACCTGTCGTCCGAAGTGTTTCATATCCTCATCTTTTTTATGTGTAAGTTATTGATGACGTAACTTTTTAGGTGATTAATTTTTGCATCACGTGAGGCACTCTCCACGTTCCGTAAGATATTAAACAACTCTTTCCGTGTTGAAATGAATGACATTATGACGTTGCCAAACTATCAAAGGACAGTAGTCAGAGATTAAATAGAATTCATCCAATACTCTAGAAATTTCCGCACGCTCTACTTAAACCTTACTTGCACGGAGAAAAATGATGTATCAAATATTACTGCATTCACTCGTACATTAGTGCCCGTAAATGAAATAGTATAATGTTGACAACTGAATGTAGCAAAACATCGTGCAATTTGGTGCAACTTCATATCATAAAGCATGAGATTTTACTACATTCAGTTGTAAACATTATACTATTTCACTTACGGGCACTAGTGTACGAGTGAATGTAGTAATATTTGATACATCATTTTTCCGCATGTGATTTATTAGCTTTGTTCGTTCTAACATGTTCTAAGTTGCACCGACCTGCACCAAACCAATCAATTCATTCCTATAACTGGAAGAGCGAATCAAAAATGTCTGGAGCAGATTGGTGCAACTCAGACCACGTTAGAACGAACAAAGCTATTGTAATGTTGCATGTTGCACATCACTGTTAAAAATTTCCACCGCAAATTTAAGAATATTTATATTGATTTTGATACAAAAGTTTGTAAGCTATTGACGAAACATATTTCGTTTATTGAATTTCCCATACTTCTATTAAAATTCAAACACAACATCATTTTAAAGTGCTTTTCATACAAAATTTGATTTGAATTCTCATAAAATCTGTAGCGACTTTCAAACACAAATATGTGTGTTAATTGCTTCCAAATTTTGTGTATTCAATTCACAAACTTTTTCAACAGTGTATACCGGAGAACTAATAATTTTACAGATACTGTGTCATAAAAATTAACATACCACTCATTGCGCAGGTCTGCGCAGCATAAATAAAAGTGATTTGCGAATAGGAATCATCTAAGAACACGTTGCAAAAACCTCCCAGAGTGAGTTTTTTGAAGTATTTGAGAAAATCGTCAATGATATATCGAAATCGATGATTTCATTCGTACGCACAACTCAAAAACGCAATGTTCCATCCTAACACTCATGTCCCCTGGACAATATTTATGATTTTTATATTGAAACAATATGTAAACTTCCACAAAATCCTTAGATATCAAAATCATGAAGGCTTGCAAGCATTAATTACTTCGAAAACTCTTGTATTATTTTTCGGGAATTTGTAGAATTTCACAATAATTTCGGTATCTTAAGTAACAATATCTCACAAACTAACTCGCTTTCAGACACAGCGTTACATACCTTCATACTACTGATGTATTGGAGTAAGAAAATACCAACATTCTTGAATTTTAGAGTATTTCAGAAAAGTGGGTTTTGAGCACTTTTTGTGGATTTCGGCCCACTGTGTTATGGAGTGGAAACTTACTCTTGTTAGACTAGCAATATTTTCACTCTTCAAGAGTGAATTTTCGCTCTTCAAGAGTGAATTTTCGCTCTAAGGAATTCAAAGAGTCTCAAGCGAGTTCCCAGTAGGAATGCTAATGGGGTTTATGGGTGTAATTTCATCAGGAATGTCAGTTTCATTTTTTTAAAAGGGCGAAAACCAGGAAAAAATTATCATTCGCCATTGTGTGATAAAAGATACGAAATCTGCCAATGGTGATGCAAATTGATAACTGGAAACTACTTCAAACTGATACGCATCAACAGACAAGAATTGATCTATATGTATTGCAGAATATGTCCGGAAACATATGCATAAGAATTATGTATTAGACGAGCAAGAATTCAAAAGAATCATCACTCAAATGTGTAATACACTGCAATATGAGAGGAAAGTATGTTTGGGAAATAAATCATCACTGTGGCATCCCAGGCATCATATGGGGGAGTTGTTTTTTCATCGAAAACAAGGGATTTTTCCTGCATTTTGAGGAACTATTCCGTTTTTTGGGTGTTGAATCCTCCAAGAAGTGAGGGGAAACTTCACCAAATCAGGATGAAAAGTTCCTTATTCATGATGGAACTTTGCTGCCGTCATTTTTGGTGAAATATTCCACATTTATTTTGTACACCTTTCCCATATTGTTGCGAGACTATGCCCCAATAGACTGAGCAAGACTTTTAAAGAGACCGTTCCCATACTCGCACCATATCTTCTTTTTCTGCGCGGTTCACATCATGAGAAAGAAATCTGTTGGTTCATGATAATGTGAATTATTTTTACACTATATTTTGTGAAAATTTCAATCCAAAGACGACGCGACGCGTTGTCATCCTACATGGAGAATTCATCTTTTTTTTCCGTGCACGGTTCAGTTATGGTTTTATAGTAATCCCATACAAGTTCCATGTCAATCCCTTGAGGAATGGGGAAAAAGATTCTCTAAGAATTCCCATAGTTTTCTCCCAACACAACCGAGGAAGCCATGTGTCAAATGCCAGAAACTTTTAGCTAACTTTTCTGTACGTGTATGACACTGTAGAAAGTGAAAGTGGAGTATTTCCCCCGAATTTGGTGGCAGCGAAAATCCCTCACATGGGGTAAATTCATTTCCCATATATTCTAAGAGAATTCCATTTTTTTTGGAGAAGAATTCCCTTAAGGCCCATGGAGCTCGAGAAAAACGAGCAAAACTTTGCTACGTACTTTTCCAACAACTAAGCAATGAATTGAGATTTTTAATATGCAGTGATGAAACACACTGCCAAGATTAGACTTTGAATATTTGATTGAATCTGCAAGAAATTTTTGAAAATTATGCAAAGAAATATAAACCTAATAACCTACAAATATCAATAATTTCCACAGATTGTTTTCTCTTATGTTTATATATTACTTTATGTTTTAATATTACTTTAGACTTCCAATTTATATCCAAAGTCTAATCTTGGCAATGGGCTCCATCATTCCATATTCAAAATTTTTATTTATCGCTTAGTTGTTGGAAAAGTATGTAGCAAAGTTATGCCCGTTTTTTGAGAGCTCCATGGCCGTTGAAAGAGAAGGAAACGTTCCTTCAAATGCAGGAGAATTCCTCCAAAATATAGGGGAAATGAATTTTCCCCACGTGAGGGATTTTCACTGTCAAAAAATTTGGGCGAAAACTCCGCTTACCTTTCACAGTGTACGCAATCATGTTCTCTCTTTTTCATATAGAAAAAAGAAAAGAAATTGAATTCGCGGGAAAAACAATATAAAACGGATTCGCAAGATCGCAACGATGGAACTGACAAATACTCCCATGCAAACGAAGATGGTAATCAGAACGAAGAATCCGATTGCACGTAGAATTATGAGGACAATGTGGAGGTGAATACATACACGGAAAAAAATGTATGGTTATGGTACACTGGAATTTGGTTTCCGCAACCAAATACGTTGGGCTATATTTGGCTCAGCCAAATGCTTGGCTGTGAGAACCAAATGAAATAGTATACGCTCACTTAGTTCAAGATACAACTTTCAGTTGGTTATGAAAACCAAACGTTTTTAAAGGCATTCATTCACCCTCGAGCATTTGGTTGTGGCGACTAAACGAGTGGTGATGAGATTCCGCAGCAAAACCTCAATGTTTCGCTTTTTTCATATATAAATGTTGGTGAATAATGAATCAGAAAAAAAACGAAGTGAAAATATTTTTTCACGTTGAAATAAAAGAAATTTTTCAACGTGATTTCGGCTGATGATAGAAACTTCACAGTGATCGAAGACACAATCGTGAAGTGTTGATCACATTGATCGTGTCGATACCGGGATTCGAACCTGCCTACACCTACCTAATTCTACTTATCTAGAGCCTAACACCCTAACCACGCGCCTATACTACCGTATATGATTGCTGTGCATAATATAATACATGTTGCGCAACAAAATCAGAATCTCAAGTGATGATTTCGTTTCATTGAATATTACACTTCGTAATGCATAGTTTCTGGTCAAAAATAATTCTTCAAACTCCAACATTGAGACTTGGATCGTTTTTGTATAATTATTACGTTCAACAAAATGTGTCAAATGAAGTTTAAATCAGGTTGAAACCGAAACCACAAACGGCACAAACAGTTGAGCCAAGAAAACGTTCGTATCAAGGAATATTGCTTTGGAATAATCATGAACACGTTGATTTTCTATGTGCAATTACAAATCAAATTCATTCAGGTTCCTTGAGAGAACTCAGGATATAAAAATACAAAGACAGGTTTTCTTCCACATTTTCCATAAATTATATTGATGAATACAAATTTTTAATTAACAAAGAAGTATATTCTAGCTTTACTTTTCCAACGTAAGGTGATAATGTTGGTTTAGAAATATTCAAAATCAAATTAGAATATTCCAATGATTGCAATCAGAACTACACTATAATTTAATTAGGTATGTAACTCACATACGAACTCAAGAAATACTCTCAGATCTTAACAAATATTCACAGATTTTAAGAAATACTCTCCAATTTTCTATTAAAGATTACTATATTCCCAAACTGCATCTTTCTCCGTGTAGATTTTGTCCCAGAAAAAGTCTAAGAAAACGTCTAGGAAGTTTTTCCTATGCACGGAGAAAAAATGGTTTGCTACCATAGCGCCTACAAAGAAATTTGTTGTCCTTGCAAAAATATTCACTACAGCAACTAAGACGTTAGTTCTGTTAACAAATGTGTTGATGTCAGCAGAAAAATGTAGTTGTGACAATTATTTTTCTTGTTCTTACACAGAAAAAAAAACTATCTTGTATCAAGAAAATATTGTTTTCGTTATATATGAAACACGGATTGTCTCAGTTCAATGCAACTTGCTTTGAATAAAGAATTTTGTTTTGTGCTGTGTTTGATTCAAAACAAATTGCATTGAACTGAGACAGTCCGTGTTTCATATATAACGAAAACAATATTGTCTTGATACAAGATAGTTTTTTTTTCTGTGTACAGCTAGTTTTTTTTGTAGGGATGTCTTCTTTATTTCTAATCAAATTTATAAAAACAGCTGGAAATCTCATAAATGAATCCACATTGAGATGACGAAATTAGTTTGGTTACTATAACCAACCATTTGGTTATCATAACCGAACAAGTCTTACCATATTATATCAACACCATAACCAAAGCTATCGAGATGTAGTGACCATACAAAAGTTGTCTCGCCTAAACGAATAGTTCTCACAACCAACCCGTCAATAGCCAATTGTTTTTAGTTATCCTAACTATATCATTTTTTTCCGTGCAGTATATATTTTAAGGGTCAGTTCCGACCAAAAAATTAGTTTTATAAGAAAATGGTTACTTCTAAAAGGTATAAACGGTTAGTAAACTGACATGTTCTCAATAGAACTTATATATAAACTATTAGATTATATATAAATTGGAAAAAGTTATAATTCCGAAAATTCATCCGCTCGAGATTTTTTGCCTATTTTAGAATCTGAGTATTCAAAGTTGTGGTTAATTCTAGATTTCACTTAGAATGTGCCGTGGTCTGAAGGTTACAAAATTGATAATCACCTGAAATTATTCCTATTTCTTGATCGCTATTTTGTTCCGTTTTCTCTCCCTGATTTGTTATTTCATGTGATCCTTTTTTTTTTGGTTTGTTTGTCTATTTCAGTCACTTCGTTTCTCTGAATGGATCCGTTCGTTGTGTCCATTTCTTCCGTTCCTCCATTCTGATTTTTCGCTGCAGTTGTCTGATCATGCATTCATAAAATTGACGTCACATAAAGTGAATATCAAGAATGTACAAGCAAATGAACACGAAATCGAGAAAATAGGAATAACAATGGATTGATCAAGAGCAAAGAAGATAACCAACTGTGTATATTATCACCAATAAAGATTGATGTCTCAATATGTTACAAAAGATGTCCCTGAAATGTGTATTGAATATCGCTCAGAGTATGTATCTTACATTTTTTGTGTATTTTACATTTTTTTCCATATCAAAAAGAAAGAACATCATTGCGTATATAATGCGTCATACACACAGAAAAAAGTTCCCCGCACCAGGAGGTGTTCTCAATTTGCAGAAGACGTGCTCAGTTTCACACAGAACGTGCAAATAACGTCTCAGCATGTGCTAAAAACGTCGCATGTAAGTCCCAGGGACAAACAAATGTTCCGTTTAGTTCCACTCTCTAAATACGGAAGAGTGGAAATTCCACTCGAACGGAAATATAGGTTCCCTTGGAATATAGGTTCCGTTGGAGTGAGAATTCACTCTTTAGACAGCCAGAAAGGAACTTATCTTTCGGTTCAAGTGGCATTTCCACTCTTCTGTATTTAGAGAGCATCAATGTTCCCTGTGTGACATTGACATGATGAGAACGTCTCGTGGTAGATGAAAACAACGTGTTGAGAACATATTCAGCGGAATCGAAAGGTATTCTGAAAGTATAAAACACCTGCTCCATGGGGACCGAAACACGCAGAACCAAGAGTACGTTTCCGAAAGGTGTAAACAACTTTCTGTGCTGTCTGGGTACCTATTATTCTTTGGAGTGTGATGATATATATTCACCTCCATTTTATCCTCATAATTTTCCTGGTGTGCGGATGGTTCGCTTGGATTATTATTCTCCGTTGCATGGACTTCTTCCGTATATTCATCGCTACACTTCTGCGCATCCGTTTTAAATTGTTTTTTTGCGAATCCAGTTTACTTTGTTTTTTCTATATCCAAAAGGGAGAACATGATTGTGTATATAATGCGTCATAAACGCAGAGAAAAGTTACCCATACAGCACCGGGAGGTTTTCTTAACGTTCAGAAGACGTGTTCGGTTTCACAGAGAACATGCAAATAATGTCTCAGGATCTTCTAAAACCGTTTCATGTAAGTCCCAGGGATATGCAAATGTCCCATTTAGTTCCATCAATGTCCACTGTCAATGTGTCTGTGATTTTGTGTTTTTGCAAGTTACTTCTCATAGAAGTACGCTTGGAAGACATGAACAGAAGATCCTGCGGTAGATGAAAACAACATGCTCAGAACGTGTTTTTTTGCGTTTTTGAGAGTTGGTTTTCATGGAAGTACGTTTAACAGACATAATGAGAACGTCCCGTGGTTAATGAGAGCAATGTGTTCAAAACGTGTTGAGGGAAATAAAAAAAGAAAGTATTCTAAATGTTTGAAAACTCTGCTCCATGGGGACGAAAATATGCAGAACCCAGAGTGCGTTTCCGAAACGTGTAAAGAACTTTCTGTGCTGTCTGGGTACCTATTATTGTTCAAAGTGTAATGATATGTATTCACCTCCACTTTGTCCTCGTAATTTTCCGGGCGTTCGGTTTGTTCGTTTTGATTATTATCCCCCTTTGCATGGACTTCTTCCGTACTTTCATCGCTGCGCTTTCGCAAATCCATTTTACGTTGTTTTTTTTGTGAGTCCATTTCACATTGCTTTTTCTACATCAAAAACCAAGAACATGATTGCGTATACAATGCGTCATACACGCAGAGAAAAGTTCCCTATTATTCTTTAAGGGATTACCAGCGCTCACCGACCGAGCTCGTTAGTTAGAAAAGGACACGTCTATGTGATAGGAAGAGAGATTCGATCACGTCGCCGGTATCCCCTTAAAGTGTGATGATATGTATTCAACTCCACTTTGTCCTCATAATTTTACGTGCAATCGGATTTTTCGTTCTGATTACCATCTTCGTTTGCATTGGAGTCTTTGTCAGTTTCATCGTTGCGCTTTTGCAAATCCATTTTATGTTGTTTTTTTTGTTGCTTTTTCTATATCAAAAACCGAGAACATGATTACGTATACAATACGTCATTCACACGGAAAAAAATGATATAGTTAGGATAACTAAAAACAATTGGCTATTGACGGGTTGGTTGTGAGAACTATTCGTTTAGGCGAGACAACTTTTGTATGGTCACTACATCTCGATAACTTTGGTTATGGTGTTGATATAATATGGTAAGACTTGTTCGGTTATGATAACCAAATGGTTGGTTATAGTAACCAAACTAATTTCGTCATCTCAATGTGGATTCATTTATGAGATTTCCAGCTGTTTTTATAAATTTGATTAGAAATAAAGAAGACATCCCTACAAAAAAAACTAGCTGTACACAGAAAAAAAAACTATCTTGTATCAAGACAATATTGTTTTCGTTATATATGAAACACGGACTGTCTCAGTTCAATGCAATTTGTTTTGAATCAAACACAGCACAAAACAAAATTCTTGATTCAAAGCAAGTTGCATTGAACTGAGACAATCCGTGTTTCATATATAACGAAAACAATATTTTCTTGATACAAGATAGTTTTTTTTTCTGTGTAAGAACAAGAAAAATAATTGTCACAACTACATTTTTCTGCTGACATCAACACATTTGTTAACAGAACTAACGTCTTAGTTGCTGTAGTGAATATTTTTGCAAGGACAACAAATTTCTTTGTAGGCGCTATGGTAGCAAACCATTTTTCTCCGTGCATAGGAAAAACTTCCTAGACGTTTTCTTAGACTTTTCTGGGACAAAATCTACACGGAGAAAGATGCAGTTTGGGAATATAGTAATCTTTAATAGAAAATTGAGAGTATTTCTTAAAATCTGTGAATATTTGTTAAGATCTGAGAGTATTTCTTGAGTTCGTATGTGAGTTACATACCTAATTAAATTATAGTGTAGTTCTGATTGCAATCATTGGAATATTCTAATTTGATTTTGAATATTTCTAAACCAACATTATCACCTTACGTTGGAAAAGTAAAGCTAGAATATACTTCTTTGTTAATTAAAAATTTGTATTCATCAATATAATTTATGGAAAATGTGGAAGAAAACCTGTCTTTGTATTTTTATATCCTGAGTTCTCTCAAGGAACCTGAATGAATTTGATTTGTAATTGCACATAGAAAATCAACGTGTTCATGATTATTCCAAAGCAATATTCCTTGATACGAACGTTTTCTTGGCTCAACTGTTTGTGCCGTTTGTGGTTTCGGTTTCAACCTGATTTAAACTTCATTTGACACATTTTGTTGAACGTAATAATTATACAAAAACGATCCAAGTCTCAATGTTGGAGTTTGAAGAATTATTTTTGACCAGAAACTATGCATTACGAAGTGTAATATTCAATGAAACGAAATCATCACTTGAGATTCTGATTTTGTTGCGCAACATGTATTATATTATGCACAGCAATCATATACGGTAGTATAGGCGCGTGGTTAGGGTGTTAGGCTCTAGATAAGTAGAATTAGGTAGGTGTAGGCAGGTTCGAATCCCGGTATCGACACGATCAATGTGATCAACACTTCACGATTGTGTCTTCGATCACTGTGAAGTTTCTATCATCAGCCGAAATCACGTTGAAAAATTTCTTTTATTTCAACGTGAAAAAATATTTTCACTTCGTTTTTTTTCTGATTCATTATTCACCAACATTTATATATGAAAAAACCGAAACATTGAGGTTTTGCTGCGGAATCTCATCACCACTCGTTTAGTCGCCACAACCAAATGCTCGAGGGTGAATGAATGCCTTTAAAAGCGTTTGGTTTTCATAACCAACTGAAAGTTGTATCTTGAACTAAGTGAGCGTATACTATTTCATTTGGTTCTCACAGCCAAGCATTTGGCTGAGCCAAATATAGCCCAACGTATTTGGTTGCGGAAACCAAATTCCAGTGTACCATAACCATACATTTTTTTCCGTGTGCAGTGCACTGGACAGACCTCAAAATGGATCAATGAATTAATACACGGAGAAAAATAATACAATACAGATAAAATTTCCTACTGAACTAGTAGTATCCCAGACAGCATTGAATGTCCTGTGGACGTTTTAGAAACATAACCTTAGTTTTGCGCGCTTCATCTCCGTGGAGTAGGTTTAAATACGTTCAGAGAACGTTCATATTTTATGCACCTGAATACGTTCCCAGTACGTCTTTTTCATCTACCACGGGACGTTCTCGTTACGTTTCCCAAACGTACTTTCATGGAAACTAACCTATACAAACATACGCGTAGTATCACAAAACGTCATTGATATCTTCATTGAACACGTCCCCAGAACGTCGCATGGTGGACATAAATTGAACATCACAGAACATTTGTATGTCCCTGGGACGTACATGCGACGTTTTTAGAACATCCTGATTTTATTTGGACGTTTTCTGTGAGAGCAAGTACGTTTTATGAACGTCCAGAAAACCTCCCGATGCCATCCGGGATTATGTCTCATCCCGTAAAAAAGTTAAGAAGTTCCATTTCTCAATTGTGGAATGGAATATTTCCAACTCCAATAATTTTTACTACATTCTGTAGAAAACTCTTTCAGGCCATCATGTAAAACGCTTATTCGGTCATTTCAATCGATATGCAGTTGAGTCAATTGCACAGCGAGATTCGCCGTATCCAAAATCGCAGCGAGGTTAGCTCCATTACTTGTTTTGCAATGTACTATTTCACTACATTATTCTTCTCCGTGTGGTCATTTTGTGAGATGGTTCTTCGAGACTCTGTTTACGTCGCTGAAGAGCCCAGATTTCGAAGTGATAAAGGAATGTTGGGAAAAATGAAAATTTTATAGTTTTTCATGAAATCAGTTGCTCCGATGGTAACTCTGGTATCCTCTTAGGAGGATACCAACTTACCCACCGACCAAAGTTTTTCTCTATCGAATTACTCGAAACTGAATTCATGAAAAGATTAGAAATTTTCAGGAATGATTCTTCGACATTTTATTTGCATCGCTAAAGAGCCCGAATTTTAAATTTCGAAAGCAAAATTTTTTTTCCGACTGAGAAAACCATTTTTTTCGAAATTTGAAAATCGGGCTCTTGAGCGACGTAGATGAAGTCTGGGAGCATCATCCCTGAAAATTCCAGATTTTTTCATGAATTGAGTTTCAAATAATTTGGTAGAAAAGAACTTCGCTCGGTAGGTAAGTTGTTATCCTCTTAAAAACCCTAGTAGAAATTTGATCAGGCATTCCCTGTTTCTAAAGGACCTGATCAGGTAAGAATCCGGAAACCGTAAATATGGAAAATCTTATCAGGCCCTTGCAAGGGGCTTATCTGACTTCCCTAATAGGTTTCAAATGGGGATGTAACACAGGGCTACAATAGGGGTCGGATGAGGTTTTCCTAAAATCGAGCTAAATAAGGGAAACCATAACGAACCCTGATGAGGACTTGATAGGAAATCTGGTATGCCTCGTCAGGCGCTGGTGTTTTCCCGTTCAAAATTTCTACTAGGGAACAGACATAATTCGGAAAAAAGTTATTGGAGACTGGATCTTCTAATATGAGATCGAGAATGGAAATCAATCACACCAGCAAGCAATTAACTGAACATTGGATTTGTGGATGCTATCCCTAGTGGCAATATTTCTCTGAGAATTTCAGAAAACCTCCGAAAAACTCTCAAAGTTCAAACATTCTCTGCAAATCTCTGTGAACTTCCATAGAAATTTTGAACATCTCTAAAAATATTCTGAGCATTCCTGAAACCCTCTCACAATTGGAACTGCCACCAGGGATTTTTTTTATTTCTTACAATGCACATTCCTTCTCTGGGCAGAACGGGAATTCTTGTCTTCGAGATGTTCAAAATTTCTATGGAAGTTCACAGAGATTTGCAGAGAATGTTTGAACTTTGAGAGTTTTTCGGAGGTTTTCTGAAATTCTCAGAGGAATATTGCCACTAGGGATAGCATCCACAAATCCAATGTTCAGTTAATTGCTTGCTGGTGTGATTGATTTCCATTCTCGATCTCATATTAGAAGATGACGACATGCTTCAGATAAAGATGAATGATGAAGGGAATGACGAAGGAGACGATGAAAGAGGCGAGGAAGATAAACAAACTGGAAACGGTGATGGGGAGAAAATGGATGCAAATGAAGAAAAAACAGGACAGGAAAACTTAAAACCAAAGGACCAAGGTATGTTGGAAAACCAAATTGATGATACACATAATGATATAGATGGAGAACACAAGTTAAGAGAACACAATAATCTTATAGAACAACTACAAGAGGTCAAGGAGACCAACAATCAAGGAGAGAGCGGACAGGCAGGTAGACAGGACGAGAAGGATGAAGAAAATGAAGCAGGAAAAACAGAAAAAAACGTACGGGGAAAGAAACAAAGAGAGGATGAACATCAACCTACAAATGAAACCAAAGAGATGAAGGAGAAAAAACCAGGACTCGGGATGAAACTTCAAAACAATCAGGGAGAAAACCAAAGAAGGAGAAGGAAAAAGAAAACCAGGATAGGAAGTGCGATATTAGGAAAACGGTCGCAAAAAAATGTGAAGAAACTAAACACCGCAGAAGAGAAACATCAAAGAAAACAGAATATGATAGAAAAGATGGAGGTGGTGGGAAAAGATACGATGACAGGGGAGATCACCGTCAGAACAAAAAAAGAAGAATGGAAGATGAAGGGAAGACAACTGGTGATGAAGATAGACGTGCGAGAGAGAAAAGGAGGAGGAAAGACGACCGAGTGGGGGAATATCCTCATGATGCCCGAAAACGGAGATAGAACGATTATTCAATTATTCAATTGATCCATATTTATTTATTCATTAACCTCTCTAAGAAATGGGAATTTCGGAAAACCTTGAAAATTGTGTTCATGTTTCGGAAGTGTATGTTCACGTTTGATGAAAATTTATTATAAAAAAAATATTATTAAATGCATCGTTAATAAAGTTGATGATGAATTTGAATAAAATAAAAACATGTTTAATTCACCCTTATTTACCACACTTTACAGGAATCACGTACTTACCGCACCTCACCGGGGAGTTTTCCACTCCAACGATATAACAAGAGAACTATTTAATATTTTTGTCAATTTTTTCAGAACCCCTTTGGAGTTTACTCTGAGAGACCTTTTAGGATATCACGAAGACTCGAATTCAAGTATATTGAAAACAATGGAGTATGAGATGAGAATCTAAAATCGACTGTTTTCACATGGAAATTCATGATATCATTACGTTTTAATATTCTGAACTGGAAATTAGACAGCAACTTCCCGGAATCTCACTCTTTAGGGAACGAATTGGTGGTTTGGAGAGCAAAGTGGCTGCTGGAGAAGAGGTATTTATTCTGAGAGCTGAAGAGAAGAAATCTGTGAACGTACCAGATCCAAATGCATTAGAATCATGCGGAATTGAACGCAGCTTGACTGATCTGTACCACTCGCTTGACTTCCCATCCGTCATAATTAAACCGCAGGCACGGTATGAGTCGTTGAAGCTTGACCCCATGCTGTACCTCTGTTTGACCTAAAATTTCTAAGAATCATTCGGAAAATCCATGTATACTTCGGGGACGTTGATTGTCAAACATACTTCCGCTTCCCAGGTGAAAATTTCCGCTCGCTGGGAGCGGACTTTGAAACAAATGAAGCGTGAAATGTTTCAATTTTCGCTTCTTTTGCACTTGGATACTATTTCGTTCACTCTTCCGCATCGCTTCATACCCTCTCCACGCTCCCATTTTCACTATGGTGGACTGTGTTTTAAATTTCCTCTTATGAAAATTATGGGGGAAATAGCAATACTTGACCGTGAGCTGTATCTTCAGCTAGACTCCGCGTAAAAAATAACCTGAAGACAAACAAAACAACAGCCCGCAAACAAGCTCGATTGCACGTTGGACTTTTGCTTGACAACAGGTTGCTCGCAATCATGATGTGAAATCGATCCGACGTGAATGACAATTGACCAGCAACTCCACTCCCGCTTGACGTACCAAGTCAATGTTCTATGCAGACGTGCGAGTTTGAATGCAACATGACTTTGATCTATACCCATCGCTTAACTTCAAATCCGTCATCAATCAACAGCAGGCGCAGTATGAGTCGTTGGAGCTTAACCCCATGCTGTACCTCTGTTTGACCTGAAGTTTATGGAAATCAATCGCAAAATCCATGGAAATTCGCTGACATTGATTGTCAAAAATACTCCCGCTTGACTTTGTTTCCGTCGCCTGTTATGAAAATGGAGAATTGAATAGCATGACCTGACCGTTTGCTATATCTTGAGGCCGTGAAACAGCTTGCTTGCACGCTGGACTTTCGTTTGACAACATATCGCTGGCAATCATTGTAATAATCACTCGTGAAAGTACAGCAATTGACCAGCAACTGCACTCACGCTCGACGTCCCAGGTCAATGATCTATAGAGTCATGCGACATTCAACGCAGCATGACCTCGATCTGTACACTTCACTTGACTCCACATACGTCATAATTGAACAGCAGGTACAGTATGCATGGTTGGAGCTTGACCTCATACTGTACCTCTGTTTGACTTGAAGTCTGAAAATCACTCACAACTCCATGTATAGTTGGCGGACATTGATCTTCGAATATACTTCCGCTTGACTCCTGTTTTCAATCTCTTTCCATTCCAATTATGGAGAAAACAGCAATACTTGACCGTTTGCTGTATATTCGGCTGGACACCGCGTTAAAAACGATCCGCACAAAGAGTTGCAACAATAGCTCATTCAACAGCTTGATTGACCGCTGGACTTTCGCTTGATAACAGGTCGCTCGCAATCATTTATGAAAATCAATCTGACACAGGCGGCAATCGACCGTCAAATCCACTTCCGCTTGACTCTGCGTACCAAGTTCGAATTCTTTAGAATGACGTAGAATTGAACGCAGCATGACCCTGATCTGTACTCCTCGCTTGACTTCATTCACATACGTCATAATCAAACAGCAGGGACAGTATGGGTCGTTGGAGCTTGATCTCATGGTGTACCTCTATTCGACCTGAAGTGTCTGAAAATCACTCGAAAAATCTATGTATAATTCGTGGCCATTGATTGTCAAATATACTTTCGCTTGACTCCGTTTTCAGTCTCGTGTTATGAAATTGATGGAGAAAATAGCAACACTTGACCGTTCGCTGTATATTGCTTTCCAATTACGGTATAAAAGGAATCCAGCAAGGGTTCCTGCTGCTACATTAGACCGGAGCGAAAAACAAAAAAGTTTTCAAATGGAATCGTTATAGTGCGGAAAAGTTGCTACTCGTTAACACAAACACAGGGAAAAAAAAATTTTTGAAATCGGACAATATCTTCCGTTCGCGCATTGCGTTCAAAATTTTCGAATTCGAACAAAAATTCAACAAATATGCACAAAATTGCAGAAGGGGTATATGCTGTCCAATTGAGCCCATTTTTTTTGTATTCAACATGGCTTCGAGGCATAGAATGAGGGAAAAATGCCACACAACCCTCCTCTACCTCTTTCCAACCCCTTCAAAGGGGTGATAATGGACAATTTCCGTTAAAAATAGCTTGTATTACAGGAGGTGCAAATGGTAACCCATCGACCTGATTTTTCGTACATCAGATGTTTTGAGGCGCGAAGTGGAAAAAATTATTCTCTACCTCCTCTCTGCATGTTCCCCCCAAGGGGGAGGGGGGCTCTGTCCCGACTACACGAGCTAAAATAGGAATTGCAGATATTTGGCAAAATTTCCTTGTAGAACGCGTTACGTTTTGTTTTGATTGCCATCCGTTCAGTCGGCGTCTCGGCTTCGTTCTCCACTCCCTTCTTGTCGACTCTGGGATTCCAAGAAACGGAGCGTATGAGTGAGGAAGCACTCTACTGGTCACTGGAAGTATATGATTATCTGGCTTGTTGCATAGCAAAGGAGCGCTTCTCGGACTGAAAACTTTTTTTATCAGCGTTGTTCAAAATTTCATAGCCTGCATTAGATCACGATCACATCGATCACCAATTTCATTTCATGTATGTTATTAAATCGTATGATCATATAATTCATTGGCTTGTCGCAGAACATTCTTCGCTGATGTTAATTAAATCTAATCATATCTAGGATGTTTAGTGCATCAGGTTGACGTGGAAATATTCATATTAGAACGAACCAATCTAACAATATTGGATTGTCTTTGAGTGACGAATATAATTTCGAGAATTTATTGAAATTTCAAGAATTTTTAAACAATAATACGACTCTTACAATATCAGGTGTGACCAATCACCTCTCTTGATCTTGATTATGGCACTCACTCGTAGTGCTCATGCTCATGCACCCTGCCCATTTTTTGGTGCACCAAAACCACTACCACCGGCGGTTCTTCCCACCAATGCCGATATCGTAAAATGTTGGAATAAAGTCAAGTATGACATGGCAGTAAAGTCTAGTGACTGTAAACCTGGAAGGAACTTGAGCTTCCCAGACGTGGCAAACATTGTAGCTCAACAGATTGAGTCAATATATTCCAAAGCTTCGATTCCTGTCGTGTGTCACACAAGAGTCGTTCAAAAGATCAAGCAACTGCATGATTGCTATTATGCACTTCGTAAATCATATCAAAGGGACAAAACCAGGGCTGGAAAAAAGAATAAGTACAATGACTTCATTCATAAATCTTATAACACATTATTTGACATATCATCTTGCAAGTGCAAGATGACACTACAATGCAATTGCAGAAAAACCTTTGAGAAATGTATTTGTCCAAATCCTGTAGTTGCCAGCTGCAATTGCCGTAAGGATAGGAAAATACCTACATTGGAACTGAAGTTTCTCTACGCACAAAGACACCTCAGAATAGGTGAAATTGGATTGACGGTAGATAAGAAGGAAACACAGAAACTTACATCAAAGTTACAAAGAAAAGCTCGTCAGCGTAATCTGCTTAGCGTGCAAATACAAGACTTGCCTGGTCCCTCCGTTGGCAGTACCGATCCGGAAACAGAAGAGACAAATTTTGATGTCGATGATGATTCGGACTTTCAGCCCACACGTTTTTCGTCTGCCCTGTCAAGAAGCTCAAAGTCCTCACAGATGCGCCTGTCGCTTCCAACAACTGCTTTGACAAGTACTCGTTTTGGCCTGTCTGACAGAGCAACAGCTGCTATCACATCTAGCGTGCTGAAAGACCTAGGTCTTATCACTGATAGTGATACATCTCTGATCGTTGATAGGAGCAAAATTAGAAGAGAAAAAGAAAAGTGCAGAGTAAAACGTACTAATTTAGAGCGACGGGAACATCAAATGAACGGCCCAATGTGTGTATACTTTGATGGTAGGGCAGATAACACTTTAGTGTTGGTTGAAAAAGGAGTAAAACGATACCAATCTGTAAAAAAAAGAGGATCATATTACAGTAATTGAGGAACCGGGTTCAAAGTATCTTTGCCATCTAGTACCTACTTCCAAAAGTGGAAAGGACACTGCTTTCTGCATCATAGACTATTTCGAAGAAAATGAAATAGATACTTCTGAAATTGAAGTAGTTGGGACTGATGGGACAGCAACAAACACTGGCTGGAAACGGGGAGCAATTAAGTATATAGAAATGCGTTTGAAGAGGCCAATACAGTGGGTGATCTGTCTTTTACATTTCAATGAGTTACCTTTGAGGCATCTTGTAGAAACATTTGATGGTACAACCGCAGGACCGAAGTCTTTGAGTGGCCCTCTCGGCGAACGGCTGGTTGGTTGCGAGTCTTTGCCTGTAGTTGCATTTAATAAAATTGAATGTGTCATCCCACAAATTGACTCACAAATTCTGAGTAAAGACCAGAGATACCTACATGACATTGCCGTTTCCATTGCTGCTGGGTCTTGTTCCTCGGACCTAGCGAATCGAGATCCGGGACGAATATCTCATGCTCGGTGGTTGACGACAGCGAACCGGTTTTTGAGACTATATATTTCATTTGAAAACCCACCTGAAAATCTCATCAACATCGTTACATACATCATGACTGTATACGTACCCATGTGGTTTGAAATTAAGACAAGAGCCTCTCTGTAGAGGCTTACCTGCAGAAGTCCAAGAAGTGGCGAAGAAAGTTATTCAAAGGAATGCCTTCTTCGCCCATCCCGAAAACCTCCTTCTTTCGATGGTTATGGATGATAGGCAGGATGTTCGGAAGCTGGGCCTTCGGCGAGTATTGAAATCCAAAGAAACTACCACAAAGGGTAAATCCATCAGAAATTTCTTAGTTCCGGCCATAAATTTTGATGCTCATGATTATTTTCATATCATAAATTGGTCTGCAACCAAAATCACATGTCCACCTCTTTTGGCAACCCTTTCATCAGCTGATATTGCAGACTTGATTTCTCAAGGAAAAAAACCAAATCTTTCTCCGAATCTAGCAGACATACCCTGTCATACTCAAGCCGTAGAGCGCAGTGTTAAGCTAGTAACACAGGCCTCTTCAGCAGTTTATGGTCATGAGAGACGTGATGATTTCATAAGAACTACACTCGCCTCTCGTGCTACCATGTCAAAATTTGAGACCAAATCGGAATTCGCAGTCCCTGAATGTGCATAATTCTCCACGCCCACGTTTGGTTGGTTGGTTGGGCAGGGTGTGGGTGGAACTTGCAGTGCAGCCACCTTCCCGTGGTAAGTTCTGAGTCGTTCAAGGAAGGACGGGCCAAGAGCTGCAAATCTTCGGCCCCTCAGGGGAAATAACGAAGGAAGGGGAATACTTTTTTTACTTTCAGCCTTAAAGTTGCCTTATGTACGGAAAATCAAGTCAATAGTTCAGTATTTGCATCTTCTGCAATACGAACTGCTTTTAACGAAACTTGTTCATCTTAACCCCTTCGAGGGGCTTGGGGGTGGGGGTAGAAGAGAGGTATGCGGCATTCTTCCCCTATTCTACACTTCAAAACAATGTTATGTATAAAAAATGAGCTTGACCGGACAGGATTCACACCTCCTACAGTTTTTCGTATATCTGTTCAAATTTGTTCAAATTCGGAAAAATTTTGAACGCGATGCGCGAACGGAAGATATTGTCCGATTTCAAAAATTTTTTTTTCCCTGTGTTTGTGTTAAAGAGTAGCAACTTTTCCGCACTATTACGATTCCATTTGAAAACTTTTTTGTTTTTCGCTCCGGTCTATGCTACATGTCGCTGGTTTATCGCTTGACTTTGGTCCGTACTTCATGCTTGACTACGCATCTGTATTATATATTATTCGACCAAGAAATCTTGCTCAACTTTTCACCCCCGATTCGCACCTGTAGTGTAGCTTGATCCACTGTCGTTCATATTCGTTAAAAAATCGACTCAAGTCGTCGTACTAGGACTGTGACCTGTTGTTCTGCTTGACCTTGAGCTCAAATTAATAATCATCGTTTGCCGTGGCTTGAGCTCAATCCGGACACAACTGGCCTCCAGATCTCCAATAATTGCTTGACAAATGGATATGTTCCAAACCCATGCCCTTTTGTCGATGTACTTCCCCCAATATTGAGCCCTAGCACATCTGTCTCAATAACTGCACCTCTCTCCGGATTCTGTCTCGACCACGTCCTGAGCATAGCTGGATCACTTCTTGACAAGTGCTTGACTTTTTTTTTTACTCGGGATATTGTACGAGATCCCGTCTGGTGAACACCTTCGGGATTCACCTCGGTCAAGACGCGCGTCTTTCTCGCTCTCCTCGACGTTATGAGTGAAACGTGTGATATCCGGATTTCGGTTTTCTTCTGGCAGCGAACTTCCATTTCCTTTTGTTGTGCGAATGAACGTAATAAGGTGCAATTGTAACTATTCTGAATGCAACCCGATCCTGGATAGAATTGTGGATATCCTTTTATAGAGACCCTTCAATCAGAGTCTGGTCAACAGGCTGAAAAATGTGAATGCATTTTGATTGGTCCGCCATGTTTCCTCTCAACTGAGTGGAAGGAATTGCGGCGAATTCAAAATTGTTGTTTTGCATATACTCGGTTTTCCATGATTCATACGCAACATATTCACAAACTGGAGGGAGGGTTAATGTGTATCAACTTCTCAGTTGGACTGCAAGATGAATTTTTAAATTAATTCCGAAAATTTAAACATCGAAGTGTGTAGAAGTTGTCATGGAAATTGAATAACGAGTGAAACTAACCCAGATCAACGTAAACAGTTTTCACCGTTTTCACCTCTCCATGTGGCGTCAAACTTTAACATTATAATTTTTTATAAAAAATCATTTTTCGTGCATTCTATTTAAACGCACAGTACGTTTTCTGTGTATTTCGTGTGGCACAATAACGTACTCATGATGAAACTTCCACAATTAGGTAAGTGATATACTACTGCACAACATACCCTACTTTGTATGTATTTATAATTTACAGAATTGAGATATGATTTAGTTTTCACTGAATGAAAGGAGTCTATTCATTTTTTGTACACGTACATTAAGAATAATTTTCATTTCCAATAAAGATGCATGTAACCTGCTCATCTGTACGAAGATTTTTATAATGTATTTTGAAGTATCAAGTGATGATGAAATGAAAATTTGAATTTGAATTTTATCTGTATTTCATATAGGTGCATGCAAGTGAACAAGAAATTTATAAATTATTGAAACCAAAAATGACGGGATGTTCCGCTGAAGGATGTACAAATTCTGATCAAAAAGGGTTTGTTATGAAAGTATTTCCCAAAGATCCTGTGAGGCAAGCTCAATGGGCCGCAAATATTCGCAGAAAAGGTTGGAATCCTACTGACAAATCTTATCTATGTGAAGTAAGTGAACTCGAATAATAAATCCATACTGTAGGTAAGAACAATTAAATATGTGTCGCAGAGCTATTAGAATTGAATGAACCACATGCCAGGTGTTTAGCGCTAGAAAATTCGAAACTTTGATATTTACTTACAGGTACACTTTGCATCAAATATGTGGGAAAAAAATTGTGTCGATGGTAAACGGAAATTAAAATATGATGCTGTACCTACAATGTTTGGTACCGATTCACAAGCATGCAATCTTGATAGTAGTGAAAGATTATCATCACAACCAATTGTGGAGGTATACCGACCTGTATTGGAATTGATCCAAGTGTCATGAAGGATTTTTAGTTCTTCATATTCCACAGTGAACAAATTAAACACTAATTTCTGATTTCCGTTGCAAATTTATAAATCTTTGCAGGTTTTAGACGCTCCTGAGAATCACAACATCGAATTTGTTCACATAATATTTGAATGATCCCACTCATTTTTGACGAATTCTGTATTTCACATTCTTATTCGTGGTTAAGTAATACCTTGGATATTATCAGTAATGAATTGTTCATCAAATCAAAGCTAATGTTCTCCAGTAACATATACACTCTGCTTAGAAGAAGATTCTAAATTAGGAAGCCTAAGAAAAACGTTTCACACTTTTTTGGGGTATGAAAAGTATAATTGAGCTAAAAGAACTATCTGGGATATTTTCATGTACGTTTTAAGTTGATAAACAATTTGTTTTCCAACCTGTAATCATCAGATTTACAGGACTTATCTTCACGGTAGTCGAGCGTATCACAAATGAGGCCTCCCATCGGTATATAAAATAAAGATGATATTTCTTATCAAAAACAGAAAAACCAAACAGAATGTCAATTTTCGCATATTATTCTTCTATGTAAACTAACGAAAACCTGGAGCAATTGTGGAATTCAAAGGTTACTCGAGGTCTGGAAAAAGCAATGATTTTGAGGAAAAAAATCACTTGAACTTGCTATAGAAATTATTTAAAAATCATTTTCCATAAATTCCTGCGTGGATTATCATACAAAATTGGAAACAACAAGCCTTCATTCATTCCAATTGGACGTTTTGTTGTTTCGCTATTTTGCACTCCAATTTGTAATAATTATGTGAATAAGAACGAAAAAACGGACTTTATCTCATTATTCCCAGGTGGGAAAAATGTTTTTGTGAACTTGGAACATATATGAAAATATCCCGAACACCTCGCTAGATTGAATTCTTTTTGTTGGAAAACATTCTCAATACGGCACTTTTTGAGGTCGTCTAATTGATGATCTCCCCTTAATCTCAACAGCTTGAACCGCAGTTCAGAGCTCTGTAGGAAATTGAAAACATATTATCTAACCGAGTTAAAAAGAGTGGGCCCTGATACATTGAATGCTCATTTTTAAATCCATCTTCTGGACGCCGGAGGACCGAAAGTTTATTATAGCTTTTCCGATATGCACGCAAATTCTACAAATTTTGCAAACTTCAATTCTTGCATCCTTTTCCTCCTCATTCATTTCCCAAAATTTGTACAAATATCGGAAGCATGCTGTGGTGAAGGTAATTAAATTCGTCAACCTTATAGAATTCAAAACATATTGTCATTTTCATTCAATCATATATAATATTCGGCATAATAATCTTTCGATCTATCAGCGTTTAGAATATGGTTTCTCAGCATAATAAGCATTCGGTGTAAGAGGTGAGGGCTTAATCAAGGAAAGAACAAATTCATGGAACTTAGGAGTAATCACGCTTTCATGTTTCAAACAAGATGTCCTGGATTCTTGCTTTCCTTGATTTGACCTTCATTCAATGAATATTGTTTCCATGTCATTCAACTCGGACAAACAGAGTATTTACATATTAATTATTATTTATTGCACAAAAATCCTTACGAATTTCCGCAGGTTCATGAGAATAATATTATAGCACCTAGTACTTCTTCTAACACTCAAGACACTATCTTGCATTCCAATTCCTCGGTCGAAAATAAGGACAAGGATACAGGTTGGTCGAAAAGTTCCTGCGCTCACCAAGAGATAGCACTGCTAGCTCGAAACTTTTTTTTTCTCAAGTTGGTATATCTGTCCTGAGAACACATGCAAAGTTACAAGTCATTCTGTCAATTCATTCTTTGTTTACAAGCCATTTGAAGTTGACGTGTCATTGATTTTTCTTAATATGGAAAAAATTGAATATCGTGCAGTCATTAGATTCTTTGTTTTGAAGGGTTTGAAAGCAAAGGAAATTTATGAACAATTGTTAGAAGTGTATAAAGAGTCCTCACCTTCAAAACGCACCATTGAATTTTGGGCTGGTGAATTTAAACGTGGTCGTACTAGCCTTCAAGACGATCCACGCGAAGGACGACCAAAAACTGCAACCACAGCAGAAATCATTGAGCATGTACATAATATGGTTAGTGAAGATCCAAGTTTGACTGAGCGTGAAATTGCTAGTGCCATAGGCATCTCAGACGAACGAGTACTCCATATTTTACATGAAGAATTACGTATGAAAAAACTGTTTGGAAAGTTAGTGCGACACACGTTAACAATTCAACAAAAACTGGATCGAAAACAAATTTCTCAGCGTAATTTGGAGCGTTTTGAGCAGAATAAAACCGACTTCTTGCGTCGTTTTATAACTATGGATGAGACTTGGATCTACCACCATGATCCTAAATTGAAACAAGAACGTTTACAGTGGACTGAAGCTGGTTGTTCAGCTCCAAAGCAGGTGAAGTCACCACGATCAGCAAAGAAGGTTATGGCATCAGTTTTTTGGGATGCAAAAGGAATTTTGTTCATTGATTATCTTCAGAAAGGTAAAACAATCAACTCCGAACATTACTGCAGCCTTTTGGATCAGCTGGATGAAAAAATTCGTGAAAAAAGACCTGGTTTAAAGAAGAAAAAAATCATTTTTCATCAAGATAATGCACCTGCTCACAAAAGTGTTTTGACGATGGCTAAATTCAAAGAACTCAAGTACGAATTGCTTGAACATCCACCGTATTCGCCAGATTTGGCTCCTAGCGACTACTATCTCTTCAGAAATCTCAAACAATTCCTTCGTGGAAAGCATTTTTCGTCGAATGAAGAGGCCATAGCAGCCGTAGACGGTTATTTTGCAGAGCTTCCGGAAAACCATTATAAGGATGGGATAAAATTATTGGAAGATCATTGGAACAAGTGTATTGAGCTTCTAGGAGATTATATTGAATAAAAAAATATATTTCGTAACAAAAACAGTATTCTTTCATTTCGAGCGCAGAAACTTTTCAACCAACTTGTATGAAGGAGATGGCAGCACAAATAAAAAGAATGAGCAAGATTATAAAACAACAAAGTCAGAAGTTACGACAGCAGGCAGCAAAGCAACGCCAACAATTGATCACTTCAAAAATGAATTTGAAGAAATTTAAAGCGAAGCGCAAGACAGAAATACGGGAGCTCAGCCTGAATAAAATCATTGTGAATTCTCTGCGGAAAATATTCAATGCAGATCAAATCAAACGTTTGCAAACTCCAAAAAAAGTACAGAGCTGGTCTCACGAAACTGTACAAAAAGCTCTTCAATTTAAATTTACTTGTGGTACCAGTGGATACGAAGAACTCCTCCGTCAAAATACGAGGGTGGATTGATAAGTTTCCGGCCTGACCAAGAAAAACAACGTTTTTAAGAATTTTTTTTTTTTCATTCCTCAACATAATCTCCTCCAAGGCTGATACATTTCTCATAGCGGTGTTCTAGTCTAGTAATGCCATCTCTATAGACTGATTCGTTAAGCTCCTCAAAATACCCATTCACAGCTTCGATTACTTCTTCATTGTCCGCAAATCTCTTACCGCCAAGCCATTTTTTGAGGTTAGGAAACAGATAATAGTCACTCGGGGCTAGGTCTGGAGAGTAGGGAGGACGCGGCATTAATTCCAACTTCAGATCGTTGATTTTAGCCATCGCAACGATTGACGTGTGCGCTGGTGCGTTATCGTGATGAAACAAGATTTTTTTCTTCGCCAGATGAGGTCGTTTAATTTTCATTTCGTGGCTCAAACGTTGCAATAAGTCTGCGTAGTATTGACCAGTGATAGTTTTACCCTTTTCAAGGTAATCAATGTATATAATACCTCTTGCATCCCAAAAAACAGTAGCCATAACCTTGTTCGCCGAAAAAATTGTTTTTGCTTCTTTGGAGTTGGTTCCCCTGGTCCAATCCACTGTTTAGACTGTTCTTTGGTTTCAGGAGTGTAGTGGTGGACCCAAGTTTCGTCAACGGTTACGAATCGACGCAAAAATTCGCTTGGATTACGCTTATACAACGCCAAATTGGCGGTAGAAATGTTCTTTCGAATCAATTTTTGGTCGACTGTTAGCAAACGCGGCACCCATCTTGCACAGAGCTTTTCCATATACAAATATTGGTGCAAAATATTTTGTACACGTTCATATGACATCTTACAGGTCTCAGCTATCTCACGAACTTTTAATCTGCGATCTTTCAGCACTATTTGATGGATTTTTCGATCATATCTGGAGTTGTGACCTCAATGGGGCGTCCTGAGCGAGGCTCATCAGAGGTGCTCACACGACCCTTTTTAAACTCGGAAACCCACTGCTTAACGGTCGAATATGATGGGGAGGATGTCCCCAGTGTTGAGTCCATCTCTTCTTTAATTTCCTTCGGCGTTAACCCCTTCAAATAAAAGTATTTGATGACAGCACGATTTTCCAGCTTTTCCATTTTTACGAAAAACACAGAGGCGTCTTGGTCAGCGTGCTCTCAAAACTAAACTAACATGGCGATCGGACTGAAACTATAGCTACAAGCTATCTAAGGATGGTACTATAGAATGCCACCTCAAGGTAGGCCTAGTGGTGCCATCTCTTGGTCAGGCCGGAAACTTATCAATCCACCCTCGTATACCACTACCAGGACTCCGAACGCTTCGAAGAAAATTGGAAGCTTTTCAGTTTAATAGTGGTATTTCTGATGATCTTTTTGAATTTTTAAAATTAAAAACCACAACGTTCACAGATCGTGATAAAGAATGCGGAATAGTTTTCGATGAAATGAGCATTGCTCCAGGAACTCAATTCGATTATGCCACGCAAAGTTATATCGGTGATGTAACTTTACCAGATCATACAGGTAAAGCATCGCATGCACTGGTTTTTATGCTCTGCGGGTTAGCTGCTCGCTGGAAGCAAATCATTGGATACTATTTCACTGGTGATGGGTACGATGGACGTATTTTAAAACCAATCATTTTACAGATTGTGCAAAAAGCAGAACCAATCGGCCTCAAAGTTAATTGCATAACTTCGGATATGGTCCCAGGAAATCAACCTTTATGGAAAGCTTTGGGAATCGTTGCTGGACGGTACAGCGAAATCGTTCCTTACATTGTCCATCCATTGGATGGAAGCCGAAAACTGTACGTCATTGCTGATTTAGCACACTTACTAAAAAACCTGAAAACAGCTATCCTGAACAATAAATATATCACCTTACCCGAAGAAATCCAATTAAAATACAATTTGCCCACTGCTATCGTTCAGTTTGAACATTTCACAGAATTGATTTCGACGCAAAGTTATATGCAGTTCCTTTCAACACCAAAGTTGAATTTAAGAGATATTAAGAATAACAATTTTGATAAAATGCGAGTTAACAAAGCAAAACATTTTTTAAGCCATGAAGTCAGTACTGCATTAGAGTTTTTAGCTGAGGAAAATGCTAAACCAGAATATACAACCACTGCTTTTTTCGTGGAAACAATTGTAAAATGGTTTTAAATTGGAACGTCACGGTACTGTGGAATTTCACTAGGGAAAAAAAATGAAATTAAATATGAAGAAACGATTTCATTCTTGCATGAAGTTATAGAAATATTTCGAGATATGAAAATAGGGAAGAAAGGAGAATTCAAACCTGTACGGAAAGGAGTAATGAGCTCTACAAGCTCTATCTTACAACTTAGTGAATATCTTTTGTCTCAAAGAAATTTCCAATTTATTTTAACTGGGAGATTGACGCAGGATTGTGTGGAAAACCTATTTTCAGTTGTTCGGAGCAAGAATCCCATTCCTAATGCTTTACAATTTAAGAACGATTTGAAATTGATTTCGATATCTTTGTACATGAAGACTGTGAAGAACGGAAATTATGAAGATGACGATAAAGAATATCTGACGGGATTTCTTGAACTTATACAAAGTACAAAATGTAAAAAAGTAGAAGACATCGAGTCAGTAGATACGTATATTCCACAGGTCGAAGCAGTTGCAGAACTGAATAATGTAGAAAATAATATTTTGTACAGTATCGCTGGGTACATAATTGATAGTATTAGCAAGAACAACGTATTGTGTGAAAACTGCTTACAGTCGGTAGGATCTTTAGAAGAAATTACACTCACAGCATCGAAACTAGTTCGACTTCGGAGTTTCAAAAAGAATACATTGTTCTTTCTAAATGAGGAAACTTTTGATATCTTTAGTAAATTGGAATATGTTTTCCGTTCATATTACCCTTCAGTAAAGTCGAGAAAGAATGTGAAATCATTTTGTAGCAATGAATTTTATCAAATCTTGAACACGACCCATATTAAAAACTGTCATGGTTCACCTATGAAGATTGCTAATCGCTTTGCTGTTTATCGTTTGAAAATTAGTTCAAAAAAGAAGGTCAATCCACGTAAAACATATAGTAGCAAAACTATGGCAATGCATACCCGTATGGAAATATTTCGCTGAAAAATGTCTGTAAAACTATGAAAAATCTCTGAAAAAAAATGAAAAAATTCTGAGAAACTCTGACAAACTCTGAGAATCTCTGAAATTTTGATGAGAAATCTAATATTTTTGGGACATTCTTTACAGACTTTTTTCAGACTTTTTTCAGAGTTTCTCAGAGTTTTTCCATTCTTTTTCAGAGAAATACTAACGAAATCGCACTCTGAAATAACTCTGACAAAACTCTGATGGATTGCTAACATTTTTCTGACTTTTAGAAAAAAATTAAAAAATTTTCAAACACTTTTTCACACATGATATTTGAATACGGCATATGAATGTATTTATTGAATTTCAGGATTTTTCAATAATCAGAAAAATGTCAACAATTTATTAGAGTTTTGTCAGAGTTTTTTCAGAGTGCAATTTCGTTACTATTTCTCTGAAAAAGTATGAAAAAACTCTGAGAAACTCTGAAAAAAGTCTGAAAAAAGTCTGTAAAGAATGTCCCAAAAATATTAGATTTCTCATCAAAATTTCAGAGATTCTCAGAGTTTGTTCATTTTTTTTCAGAGATTTTTCATAGTTTTGCAGACATTTTTCAGCGAAATATTTCCATACGGGTACAATTATAAAATGAATATATTTTGTGATATATTTTTTAAAATATAGTACCTATACATTTTAATTATTCATGTAACATTTGAATTATATTTTGTACTTATGATGAAATGAAATTTGCAAAAAATTGAGTTCGAGAATCGCTTGAGTTATGGAAATCATACTTGTACTCAAATCTGTATAATTCACTATTATTTTTCATTTGGAATAAAATATTTTGAATAAAGTGTTTGAATATTTCAATACAATTTTTCATTCTAGAGGAATTTGAAAATGTATAACGACTTAAATTCTCATAAGTTCAATTGTTAATACTTTTGACAAATTGATTGTGTATGCAAGGTTCCAAAACGAAATCACGGAAAATGTTGATTTAATTTCATGTTACTCAAGTAAATTGATTTAAATTTAAGGAAAATTGTAACAAGTATGATTTGCAGAAAGGTGAGTCTAATAAATATTATTACAAGGAACAAAGTTCACAAATGAATAAAATCTTATAATGCTTTGATCAAATTGCTGACAATTTATTCAGTCAACTGTTATCAATCTTCTTTCCAATATAACCTAACATGAGAATGTGGAAATGTATATGATTAATATTCGTATTTATATAGAGAATTGAAATCAAACTCTTGAATTCGTCGATTGGAAACTACGAAAGATTTTTGTGACAAATTTTCAAACTTAAAAATCATATTGCTGCATAGTACTTTCATATTTATTAATTGTTACTAACCTCTAAAGCGCGATATGTTACATTTTGCAATATAAGGAATCTGTTTGACACCTTAAGAAAATCCTGTGTATAAATGAACATGAAAATATGAATTATTGATTATTTTGGATATGAACACGCACTTGACATTTCATTAAATTCAAACTTTCCGCTTCTTACCACTTCCTTTTCCTGTTTAGAGGAAACATGGCGGACCAATCAGAACGCTTCAAATTTTTCAGCCTGTTGACCAGACTCTGATTAAAGGGTCTCTAATGTAGACAGACCATGAATATATTCAGGGGTGTAAAATGCTCTTTTTCATGACCGCCACGACAAAATCGTAATTTTGATAAGCTGTACTAGCGCCAAATTTTTTTTTCAGTTCAGCTGATAATGCATGTTTTAGTGAATGTTAATAACTATTCTCACGTGAAAAACGGTTCATTCGATTCATCACTTATAACTTTTTTTCACGAAAAACTAGAAAATTTTCGATTTGTTGACAAAATCGATGGGCTTGACCTCTAAACAAATTTTTTTCCATGAAAATTTAACTGGTCCTTTTTTAGCCAAATGAAGAAAATATCAGAACGACGGGATTCGAAAAAAAATTTTTCGTAGAATATCCCAATGAACATGTTTACTTGAATGATCATGACGAATTATGTTGAAATCTGTTGAACACTTGAGTTGAATTACGTTGTTCGTTGAGATTTCTTGATTTTTTTTGAAAATATGTGCACAAACTGAACGGAATTTAAGAAAACTCAACATCACTTTCAACGAAATTCAATGAAAAAATCGTAATATTCAACAAATTTCAACAAAATTTTTCCACTAGACAACAACTGGAAGGTGAAAGGATTTCATGGAAATCATTCTAACGTATGTGAACTAATAAACACAATATTGTTTTCATAATATAAACATTTTTCTTATTCAAACGTATGTTCTTACATTTACACAGTACAAAAAATTATACTCAGACCTGCCGGCCCGCGGTTCATAACTGCTATAACTGGGGGCGGCCAATGGTGGGGTACAGTGCGGGACTTGGGGGTGGATATTACTTAAGGTAAATTTGTTTTCGTACACTTTTCTGTTACGAGGGCTGTACATTATATCATTCATTCCACTCCGCCCCCAATACACGACCCGTTGTTAACTCGTGCGTTTCTTTTGGCGCATTTTCATTCAATTCAAAATCATACAACACACGCATTCATTTAAGCGATTTCTTTTCGATTCTTACACGCTCGTACTCACATATTCAGCAACATTTAAATATCGTATTTTTTCGTAATAATTATGAATAATTAATAATTAAATTGTAATTATGATAATCATAGTATAATAAACTATATATGCGTGTCAAATGTATTCCATCGGTATTTTTTGTTTTATGGAGTGTTGCATATCCTTTAAAATCTACTTTTTTCCGTATTTATATGAGTATACATATATGCATGTATAAATGTTTATGTACATACACGTAGCAAGAGAACAGATATAAATTTACCTGCAGCAATAATACATGTAGATTACGTTTCTTTTTCTCATTAGTTTTCTTCTGCTTTCTTTCTTTTTCCACCTCTCTTCTACCAATAACTTTATACAATCGCATAAACTTTTCCCTCAAAAGTTTGATGACGAATGATAAGTAGCATAATAATGATAATAGTCATAATAATAATAATAATAAGAAGAATCATAATCATAATAAAAATAATCATATTGATAGTAAGGGTTTTTGTGTCTTTCATTCATATAATGTCTGTAAAATTAACGTATTCATTGACACTAAGAGAGATATTGTATAAATTTACTCATTAAATACCATTTAATCAAGTCGTTGTATGCTAAACAAATGTTGAGATCAAAAAACTGCAATTTTCAGGTTTTTGTTTTCTATTATACATGAATGACAATCTTACTTCGTATTTTTCTTTTTGTAATCGATATAAACATAACACACTGAACCAGACTTAAACGTTTGCAAAAACTGCTTCAAATCTATAAAAGCGAAGAAAAACGGGAGAGAGCAGTTTTTGAGATCGTCAAGTTACAGAATTTTTATAAGTTGATTATAAATTGATACACTGACAGAAGAAGTATACAAATTAATTTTTGATGCACTTCTTTTTTTCTTAAGAAGTAAATAAGGAAAACAAATTTGGCCTTCGGAGTAATACAATTTTTTCCCTACTTAGCATAAAAGACAAAAATGTGTTAATATTCCGTTAAAATTGGCACTTCAAAAGTTGTTAATCTTATTCAAAGATTTTATAAAATTAATAGTTTGAATGATTCTCATCAATAATTTACCTGGATGAATTTCAAATCACTGCTCTTTATATTTAGAAAGAAGAGAAGTAAAAATCGGAAAATTCATCCTTGTTTTCTAATATAATGAAGCCAACAAATTACATAAACAAAAATGCTTCGTGATAATTCTCCCAAATTTTTTTACATAGCTGTCTCACTCCCTCGTTACGAGAAGATATATACAAATTAGACAAGGAGAATTATGAACATTGCCGATTCATTGAAATTTGTCACAGTTTTTTATGGACAAGTGTGAATCGAATAGGCAGTGTTTTGCTTGCAAACATTCTATTACATATGATAGGTGAAATTCGACGAAATGTGTAGTCTATGTATGAATAGACTATCAGACAAAAAATTTGTTTCTTTTTCCTTAATTTTTTAACGTATTAAAGCACCGAATCACGAGAGCACACGACGTTGATTGATAATAAACAGCACTGAGAGATTTACTTTCAGTTTATAATTGTTCACGTTGATTAATTGCACAAAATTATTTTCTAGACAATCCTCTCGCATATTTCTGCCAGTAGGAATTCATTACACAGTATAAATCAATTATCTACATTTATATACTATTATAAACAGACTGTGTGTTTGTGTGTGTGTGTGTATTGGATACAGGCACGATATAATTACAAACAATGTGTATGATCCAAAGTCCCCCCTTCTTGGTATCACAATGGTTATAGACCACGAGATTTGTCGGGATCCATGAAAAACTTACTTTGGACTTCATGTCAGTTAACATGCTTCGAAAAGAGACAAGGAAATGAAAATGAAAAAAGAAAGAAGAGAAAAAGGACATAATTGATAATTGGCTATGCCAAAAAACCCGACATGTTCGTTTCGTCAAATATCACAACAATTTCTTGCACCTCAAAGTCAACCTTTGGGCAAGCTCTTTTGGGTAGCTTCCATCTCTTCCTCTAAACGAAGGTTCAATTATGTGCACCAAAGGGTGTGACCTAAGTTTCACTCGTTAAGCGACGAGATTTATTAAATTCTTTAAATCGACGAATCTTGCGATCGCCATGGGGGGCCTAGGGCTACGTTTCTTCTTTGACTTTCATTTCATTGTTACCTTTACTGAATTTTCCTAGGGCTTCTTCTTTCGCTTTGGTCAAGACGGTTAAAGAATCTTTTACCGCATGATAAATAATATTCTTAATCTGTAATTTGTCCTCGTGATTAGTGTGCGTATCTGAAAGTGCACGAAACTCTTGAGTTAGATGAAAACAGTGAGATACATTTTCAGGTGATACAAAATCTTCAGCAACTTTAATACAATTGTGAAGATTTCGAACTTGATGAGGTGCACCAGCTGGTATAAATACTGCATCACCTAGGCACTGAACAATGGCATAACTGAAAGAATGGAATTGATAATTAATATCAGCTGCTTACATAAGATGTAAAATAAACATCATAGATATATGGTTATCAACAGGGCAACCAAAAATATGCTCTAAAAAAGTTGTTTTAAGCGCTTAAAATATGCCCCAAAAATTGGTTTTTATACTCAAAAAATATGCTCTTAAAAAATTGTCTTTTGTACTGAAAATGTGCCATAAAAACCAGTTTTCATAGTTTCAACATGAAATCATATGCTTTCCAGATATGTAGATATATTCCACAGTAGAAAATAATCATCGTTATTTTGTATGCGGCAACCAGGAAATTCCGATCACCGGATAGAAAATTAATTTCCAGCACATGTGTATAAAATTCATCATGAATTTAACTGAAAATTCCAAACTTTATGGTTTTTAACACAAATTTTTACATTGAGGAAAAAAAGTTGTAAAATTTACATCTTATTGAGTAAATATATGGATGATTCAAAATATGGTTCGAGTGGGTGTACCATATGGGAAATTTACATTCTTGGAATGTACGCAGAACATATGAAAAATTAGTTTAAAAGAATCATCTGAGAAGATTTATTGGTAGATCATCTATAATAACCCACTTCTCCTTCGAACAAAATTTTGGTTATCTTTCGTCAAATGACACAAAAATATGCGATTCTTCAGTATTGTAAAATATCGTCCTGACTGAAGTCTTTTACACGGAGGGAAATGTAGTTTTCAGTGAATATTACTGCATTTTATACTAAATTAGCAGTATAAATGAAATTATATAATTTTTACAACACAGTGTGGTGAAAATTCATGTTTTATGATGTGATGTTGCGCCAAATTGGATGATTTCTCAAATCATTGAGATAGCAAACATTTTTTGCTGCCACAGCTAAAAATTCGCTGTCGCAGCTAACAAGATTGCTGGAACAGCAAATAGTTTGCTGGCACAGCAAAAAATTTGCTGCTCTGGCATAAGGAACCCAGCAAAAGTAGATTTCGCTGCCACAGCGAATCCCTTTTTCTCCGTGTACACTGTATTGTAAAAATTACACTATTTCACTTATATTGTTACTCAAGTACGAAATGTAGTAACATTTAGAACATTATTTTTTTTCCATCCACGAGACACAAGATTTAGACAAGCGAAATTTTGAAATTTGAAAAAAAGATCTTTTGGAAGATTCCTGCAAGAAATATTATACGATGGTTTTCATCTTCTGGGAAACATTTTGAGGAAGATTGCTGAAAAACATTCAAAAGGAATATGTTCGACACTTTTGAAAAATCTTCCTCAAGCTAGCTTTTAAAAAACGAAAACTGTTGGATAAAATATATTTAGAAGAATAATTTTTGAATATCTTAGGAATTTTGCTGGCATACTCGAACTAATTCGAGTTGACTATACTCTAAAAATGAAATTATGCCCTTTATATGGAAAATCTTTGATTCACTGTGTTGTTTGTGAGAGAAAAAATCGGAACAAAATTTTTCATCAGTATGATTCTTTGGTCAAAAAAATCTCTCTGAATCTCGATATTTTGGGACATTTTCCAGAAAGATTCAGAGTAATTTCAGAGTGATTTAGAGGAAGTTAGAGACTTGTCAGATAGCGATACATTTTGAATATCTCCAATTTTCTGTGATTCTCTCGGAATTTTTCTAATAGAGATTTAGAAATTTTCCGAAGTCTTTCTGAATTGATTTTAATTCATTCATTTATTCATAATTCAAAGCTTTCTCTGAATTTGAGTGAATTTTTATAAATTCCTCTGAATCCCTCTGAAAGATACACCGCACAATTGTTCCTAATTCGCTCCTGTCGAAAATGCCAGACAGAAACAGGCTAAAATGACAAAATCTGTACAGAAACGGGTAGGAACAAGTCACCTGCACTGAGGAAAGTATACGGTAACGGTTACTAGAAAGAATAGTAATTCGGTGACAGATATTTCAGATTCGCGATAAGACCATCCGAGATCAGATTTAGTTTTCACTAAACATCGATGGCACATCGATGTGTCATCCAATAAACGGGTATCGATGTTCAACATCGCGAACATCGATGCTGCTAGAACCTGATTGGTTGTTATTTTACCAATAAAAATTTTGGGATCTAGCGCCATTTCAAATTCAGCATAATCCCATTCCATTGTTCTTATTTGATGTCTTGATGTTTCAATGTTTCTTACAAAAAACATTGGAACATCAACCAGGTCGATGTTACATCGTTAAACGATGTAAAACATCGATGTCAGGCGATGTTATTAAGGTAAGAGACCCTATACCCGATCAGGGACTAGTACCCGATCATTTTGATGATTACGTCAATTGATGAAGTAATTTAACTATAAGTTTCAAATGAAAAAGTTGATTTTCGATGCGTTAGTTACAAAAAATATTTTGGTTTAAGATTTTTTGCACAGTTAAACAATGAAAATCTGCAAAATGAGGACTGATCGGGTATATATTCACTGATCGGCTATCGGGTCTCTTACCTTATCGTCGATGTTTAGCGAACACTAATCAGATTGAATGTGATAAACTGTTTACATCACCATGGAACATAAGAACGATCACCAGACCGCGAGTCATCTCTCAACTCCTATTCTAAAGTCGTGATGAGAACTGGAGCGAATGGTAATCAATCCTATATATTCTTCTCCGTGTGTATCTGTATCTCTCCTAAACTACCTGGAAGCTCCTGCACAGTAACAAATTTATCGTCATTGTGTGAAATCTTGAACCCAAAATTTCACTGAATATATTCTCCCATGAATTCCTCTGAATTCCTCTGAATTCCTCTGAATTTCTCTGAATCTTTCTGAAAAGTTCAATGCACGATTCTTTCTTATATTCACCTGTCTCTGAATGTCTCTGAAACTTGCTACCTTTGAAATTTTCGACCAAAAATTTAACCCATATTTCTATCTGAATCTTCCTAAATCTCTCTGAATCCCTCTAAAAAATCCATCGCCCAATTTTTCATACTTTACCTTTCTCTGAATCTCTCCAAAACTCCCGGAATCCCTCTGAATCTTGGAACAAAACTTTTGCTCAATTCACTTTACTCTGAATTTTCCTGAACTCCACCGAATCTCTCTGAATCCCTCTGAAAAGTTCAGCGCACAATTTTCCCCAACTCACCTGTCTCCAAATCTCTATGGAATTCCCTAAATGCCTCTGAAATCTTGAACCAAAAATTTCATTCAATTTATTTTCTTCTTAATTTCCCTGAATCCTTCTAAAAAGTTCGACACATAATTTTCCCAAAACCAACAGTCTCTGAATTTCTTTGGATTTTCCTGAATCACGATGAATTGCTCTGAATTCCTCTGAATCATCCTGAATCTGAATAGATATTCCATATTTTCTGAGACAGGATAATGTTGACATTTTATTGCAATTGTGAATTGATTCGATTTATAGATTTCGATCAAAAGCTAAATGCAAAAATGTACATCACAATTAGGAAACCAGGTTACTATCTTGCATTACTTGTATGTGTTTGAAAAGTTCAATACTCATCTTTTATTGAGATGTTGATTGAAAATTATATTTTAATATATCAAAATCAAAGTGAATCAAGTATCTTTCAGAGCAATATGTTTTGGATTCTTGATATACCAGTGATCCCAGCTTGTGAATAAGTAGATGAGTGAATAAACCAATAAATAAATGAATCAATAAATTAATATTTAAAAAATACACCCCAATAAACATTTTTGGATCAGTCTAAAAGATATCTCAAAGAGGTCTAAAAGATGTCTTACGCCACAAATGTAGATAAGTTTAAGACATCTTGTAGAAAGATATCTTTAAGATATCTAAAAGACATTTTGAAGGAAGACATCTTAAACATATCTAAATTTGTTGCGTAAGACATGTTTTAGATCTCTTTCAGATTTCTTTTAGAGTGTTCCAGAAGACTTTTATAAAAATGTTTATTGGGGCGTAATAAAATAAACTTATATTACAAAAAATATTTTGTGAAAATATTCTACTTGAGATAATGTTGATTGGAAATGTGAATGTTATGCTCCGTGAAATATATTTCCATTGACAAAAATACAAATATGCTGAAATATGCACTTTTTCACAAAATATTCCAAAATATGCACGCATCTATAAAATATGCTAAAATATGCACTGAAGTATGAAATATGCAAAAATATGCTCTAACAAATGTGACTTAAACGGTTCATTTTGATCTGCAATGGATAAATATCAAAGCTATTTGTCCTTCAGATGCAGAATAAAAAATATGCTGTTGCATGTTTTCGGTTGCCCTGGTTATCAATGATGTTACGTACCCTTCAACACCATATTCTCGATACAATCGTTCTCTCAGAGGTCCATCGAGATAACAGCTTTGATCGTGAATTGGATCATGATGCGGTTCAAGTCTAGCACCTCGTTCAAGTGCAACTGCGTTAAGGAGATCTCGTATTTTATCTGCATCACGTGCCGCATATATGTGCCATAACGCACCCGGTGCTTCACCACGTTCGCGAACACGTCGACGCGTCAAAATATCACAGCCTGCTTCATCTATGGCTCTTAATGCCTCTGTAACAATCAACATATTGCTCATCAATAGAATGTCTAAATAGAATAAAAATATAAACGTGGAAATAAGAAAATCCTGTATTCCTCACCTTTGACATGCTCATCGTTGTCCGTATCTTTGGGAATTCCCACGTATACCATCACATTAACGGCATCAGAAATATCGAGATGAAGATTTGTTGTGCCTTTGTTCGGATATAGGGCAGATCCATACGCATTGTACATTTTAGGTCCCAAATCTGGTCTGACAAAACAATCAGGTAAACGACTTGCTAAATTCAATCTTCCCATGCGATGAGTATACTCAATTAATGGCAAAGCTTTCATCAAGTCAGCGTATCTTGATGGCAACAATTCTGCAAAATCTTCACCGGGTGGCCAATCTTTCAATTTCAAAAGCATAGGATTTCCTCTATCATCTTTCAATCTTTTAGAACAATTTTCAAATCCTTCCCAGAATTTACGCATTGGTTGATTTGGTACTAAATTACCCGTCATGCAATTAACAAGATCATTCTTTTCGTCACCGAAATCGCGGGCGAAGGAATCTGGATGCCAAAGGCTAATATCCAAAGCTTTGGCAACGTCAGATATGATAACTGGTTGACCACGTTTCCACTGATCCTGGAATATTCTGTAGTTATTAGGATTGTTAGGGTCATTTAACCTGAGAAGCTTTCCATCACAGAGCCAAGAGTGAGGCACGTCTGGATAGAGACTTTTACTTTCTGTTAAAGTCATAATTCTAATAGGGAGTGGTTCACGACCTCTTTGAGTCCATTTATATCTTCGCACAAAGTGCTTTAATTCTCTTGGTTTTTCATCATCTAAACCACCATCTTTTTCTTTCTTTACGTTATGTTCGATCACGCTAGATATAACTTCGTCCAATGTATCCAATTTGGATTTTTTACTGGACTTGGTGACATTATTTGGTGTAGGAGTGTTGCCAGCATTGTTCGTTGGAGAATTAGATCTGGAACCACTACCGTTCGATTTATGAGATGGTCTTATGAGTAATTCTCTCAAAGTCGAATAATTGACATCGTGATCCTCGTCCGACTCAGAACTGGAACCACTTTCGTTCTTATCTTGATTCAATGCAACGTCTGCTAACCAATTGAGAGGTGAATTTTTATCCTCTCCGTTAGCTTTTTTCTCAGACGATCCGTTTGATTCGGTAGTTTTCTTCTCATCTTTAACTTCCGTCTTGATAGATCCGTTGAGAGTAGGCACTGTATCGCCTTTGATTAAATTTCTCAGTTGATCATTGGGTGCAGTTTGAGATATAAAAGAACATCCACAATGTTGAGGTATACCCCATTCCGCTCTACATTCGTGAAGACGTTTTCCAAGCTCCATAAGACTGTCGCCAGCAATGATCTGGGTAAGCATAAGACGTTCTAATTCATGAGCTTGTCTGTTGGTGCATAGGAGCCATGAGAAATCGTCTCTATCTTTCCCACTTTCACCCCAAATTTTGATGGTTCCATTTTTGCGACCCTACATATTTAAAAACAATGAAAAATTAGTTCAAACGAATATACATTGATTGTTTGAAAGAAACAAAACTGATATATCATCAGTGTTAAAAAGCTCGATATAATACAATGATGTATATCACAGAATATCAAAAACAAAACCTTCTCATCATAGACACTACAAATTTTTTAAAATTTTTCACATTATATGGAAATATTTATTTTTCTTGTAAAAATGAATTTTTACCTTGTAACAATCAATGCATACAACGAATCCGCATTTGCCGCAAGTCCAGTGATAATTGAAAAGGGTTGTTTCACAAACATCGCACATCTCTCGTATTCCTTGGACTACTCGCTTCCACGCCACTGTTCCGTCTATAACCCCCGAACTCGCTGTCAAGAGGAATACAATAACGATGCTCAAAGCGTTAAGAACATGCGCGTGGAAAATAATTAAACAAAAATAAGTGAGTAAATAAATATGAAAGAGCAGCCATGCAGCTTGAATATCTATGAAATGTAAAAGACCACATAAATTTGATGGAAACAATGATCTACAACAGTGAAAAATTGAAGAATAAAAAAATATAATAATTGTAATAATTTTCTTATCTGTGTATAATGATATCCCTAGGAAGGGGAATAGTTCATGGAAAAGTATTCAAGAAATGTAGCTCAGGAATTCTTGGGATTTCGTACACATTCTTGAAATGCATTGTTTTATGAATTTTGTTGATCCAAGGAAATCTATACGGATCGATATTTCAATTATTTTCAAGTATTTTTAAATGATTCATCGAAAACAATCTAGCTAATTTAATTGCGCTAGTATATTCTTAATGAAATTCGAACTGAATGCCAAATTTTGTCTCATATTATAAAAACAACTAAGGGGATTCCAGCGTACCATCCGAGTGAAGATTTGCAAGATTTCTCCGAACTGAATTTATGAAACAGTGAAACTTTCCTGAGGATAATCTTTGATACTTTAACAAATTGCCATCAGCAGTACATCACCATTGCTGTACAGAGCCCGAATTTCAAATTTTGAAAAAAAGTTCTTTCTCAGCCATTAAAAAAGAATTTTTTTTTTTAATTTGAAATTTGTGCTCTGTACAGTAATTGATAAAGTATCGAAGATTATTCCCTGAAAATTTCACTGTTCCATAAATTCAGTTCCAAGAAACCTTGCAGAAAAAATTGTTACTCGGATGATATGTTGGGATCGCCTTGAATTTTGAAAATTACTTAAATGAAATTTTTCAGATATATTTAAATATTTTAGAGAAATCTTATATGACTTGAATGAAATTTTTCAGACATATTTAAATATTTTAGAGAAATCTTATACGAAAAATTCAGCTAATTTCACGTTCTCTAATATCTCTTCAAAATGATACTACACACCTTTTGAAGAAGACGCTAACACTAAGATTAACCCCGTTGGTATTGGCTAGTTTACTGAATTGATAAAATCAAGTAAACTTGGTTCCTACATATAATTATTTTGAAAATTTGAAGAATTAACTTATATGTTTTTAATTAATATAAAAATCTGAAATATCTGAAATGAACAACTTTTCTGGCAGAGAGTACCTCTTAAATCCTATTATATAATCAACAAATGATGAGAAATAATGAGATGTAATAAGAAATAATAAGTGCAATGACAAAAACACACCTGATTTTCAATTGAGCGGCTGGATCGAAAAACTCGCCGAGAGTTCGAACGTGGGGAAAAGTATTGTCCAAGCCGTGACGTTACACGCCGAAATCAAAAGTTGGAATTTCGAAAATTAGAAAATACTGGGCGATAGGTCTTGAAGAATCAATGTGAGTATCCCTTTACGATTTTTTTCCTTGATCAAGAGTTTCCGAGATAAAACATAAAATCTACACATTTTTTTGTATCAAAAATCAATTTTTTTCAATATTGAACTCGTTCGAACTCAGTCATTTATCAAGATATCAAGAAAAACTCGATCAATTCTTGTTCGTAAGATCCGTCCGAAGACGATGATATCCATAAAATTTGTAAAAGTTAATGATAAATTGATAAATTTCTAATCCAAAGTGAAAACCGTGTTCTTGATGCTTTGGATTGGAAAAGAGGCGGAGAAAGTATGAGCAATGAAAAACTTCCAGCGACAAAGTTGTTCGTTAATGTATAAACTAACTTTGTGGAAAATTTCAGATGGATTGGACTATTAGTTGTTGAGATATAGCAATTTATTTATTAGCGCGTAACGGAAATTTGTTATGAGTTCGCGTCGTTTATCGAATAAATGTCAGCGTCCGCAGCAAAGAATGAATACGCTCGATTTCTCGACATACGTTTACTTTTTTTGAAACGGAGAATCCGCATATCAAAGGATTTTTGCAAAATTCATAATCGATTCTTGATTATAAACAATTCAATTGTTTGAAACGTCTTTACAAACCAACTATTGATATTGAGAGAAAATCATTCGGGCAAAGAAAGTTTCTCATTTATTCCTCAGAAATTTCTTTGCTGCGGACGCTGACATTCATTCGATAGACGACGCGAACTCATGACAAATTTCCTTTACGCGCTAATAAATAAATTGCTATATCTCAACAACTAATAGTCCAATCCATCTGAAATTTTCCACAAAGTTAGTTTATACATTAACGAACAACTTTGTCGCTGGAAGTTTTTCATTGCTCATACTTTCTCCGCCTCTTTTCCAATCCAAAGCATCAAGAACACGGTTTTCACTTTGGATTAGAAATTTATCAATTTATCATTAACTTTTACAAATTTTATGGATATCATCGTCTTCGGACGGATCTTACGAACAAGAATTGATCGAGTTTTTCTTGATATCTTGATAAATGACTGAGTTCGAACGAGTTCAATATTGAAAAATATTGATTTTTGATACAAAAAAATGTGTAGATTTTATGTTTTATCTCGGAAACTCTTGATCAAGGAAAAAAATCGTAAAGGGATACTCACATTGATTGTTCAAGACCTATCGCGCAGTATTTTCTAATTTTCGAAATTCCAACTTTTGATTTCGGCCTGTAACATCACGGCTTGGACAATACTTTTTCCAACGTTCGAATGCTCGGCGAGTTTTTCGATCCAGCCGCTCAATTATTTCCAATTGGTTACTTATTTGTTGGCCAGGGTTATCAATACAAAATGATTAGCATTCCGGTATTATTACCCTTTTAAAATGTATTACAAATATAAAACCTCTTTCATTTTTGTGAGGTTCTTAGTTTGATGTAACCTTATATATAAATATATATATGAAAGAAAAAAAAACAGTATTAAAAATCGGACAGCCATTGGGAATTCAGTGAAACTTGGAATAAAAGCTCTACATTGTTTTCCTTCATAGAGGGAAAAATTAATAATTTCAGAAAGACATAAATTATCCCAAAATAGAATTAATAATGCCATAAAGAAATACAACTCTTCGACTTTTCGAGTAATAAATGATTACTTGATGTTTGTCCGGAGTGCGTACCGACGTGCGATGAGCGTACTGACTGAGGAAACATTTTCTCGGTAAGAATTATTCGTCCTGAATCTATAAAAAAGTCTGGAATTTTCAGAAAATAATCTTTAGTACTATATCTATTGCGGTACATCGCTCAAATCTCGAATTTCGAAGAACAAATTGTTTTTTACCAACTTAGAAAAAAGTTCTTCTTCGAGATTTGAAATTTGAGCGATGTACCGCAATAGATAAAGTACTAAAAATTATTTCCTGAAAATTTCAGTCAGACCTTTTTATAAATTCAGTGCGGAGAATTCTCACCGATTGAGTTAACATGTTCTCGGTAAGAAACCTCCGCACTGAATTCATAAAAAAATCTGGAATTCTCAGCAAATAATCTTCAGTGCTTGATCTATCGCGGCACAGAGACCGAATTTCGAATTTCGAAGACAACCTTTTTTTCACCGACTAAGCAGAAAATTTTTTCTCCGAAATTCGAAATTTAGGCTCTGTGAAATTTGCTCGGATGGGACGCTGGTAACTCCTTAATAACCTCGTAATTGGAAACCGTTGTAATAAAAGTATAGACAAACAACAAAAGAACAGAAGAAAAGTATCCACCCAAGTCCTTTTAAATAATGGTTAAAATATTATCAATTTCATTTGGGAGGAGAAATATTGATATTTCACTGTACTTGAAGTTTATTCTATAAATTCAGATTTATTGATTCTTGACGATTATGATTAATTCAATTCATAATGTCAAAAAACATTGATAATTTGGTTTCTTCATATTTTGAATTCATATTCAGAACTCAATAATAATTTCAAGTTGGTACTTTATCATTATTTATTTGAAAGTTGTATTTATTATCAAATTTCTGAGAAAAGTTATCATAAGATCTCACATTTTTCTTCCAATTTCTTGAAATGTTTTATTTGAGAAGACTTCTTCCTTCAAAGTATTCTTTTTTGATCAATGTATTTCAAGAATGTGTATTGAAAATAAGATTTGAATCTCATAGTTAATTTTTTAAATACTTTGTTATTTGAAGAACATTGTTCGGATTCGTTTTGCTCATTTCAGTTTATATTTCACAGATGATGTTAAAAATATATATATTCACCTTCTGCCATATGTTCCTGCAGAGCATCTTTTTCTTGATGGAGAAGGTCGCAAAATTGATCCCCAACTTGACTTAGTAATCGATAAGCCATCTCAAGGTTCAGGTCTTCTCTATCTTTATGTAGCTTGTCTTTTGTACTTTTTTCCAGTTTCTCATCTTTATTTCCAGCTGTTTCCTTGGTGTCTGTGCCTCCTGGTAGCCACAACTGCAAATCTTCCTATGAATACAAAAACGGAAACTTAATTGGCAATTCTTTTAATATGTTGGACCAAATCGAACTATTTCATGACATTGTCAGTGTTAAAAAGCTCTGAATCTATCGATAAGAATCATCAATATATCATTCAAATATTTGTCATCATCGAAAGAAAAATGGTATCGATAAAAAGAACAGGAGAATGAACAAAAAATGTATTTACCTCAGAAGCATCTTTATGCGGATCACTGAAACCTGCTATGGCCACTTGACCAGTCTTAGTGTATCTTAATCGACGGAAAGCATAGAATCTGCAGAAAATGTTTTGTGGCATATTTTTGAGACGTTCACGAGGCACCCATCTACATTCACGGCACTTGTGCAACCGTGGACCAACCTCAAAACAAATAGTATCTTGCAACCAGCTCTCACCAGTCTTTTTCAATTGAGAGATCGGTGGTTTACCAAAGGGATCTCTCCCACTGCTTCCCCCCGAACCACTATTGTTACCACCACCTACACTATCGTCTCTACGTTCTTTTTTCTGGCGTGGTTGTTGATCTTCTGAGCTAATTTCACTGTTTTTTGTATTTTTTGGTCTTCTACCCCGCTTCCGTGGTTCTTTATTGTTTGCTAGAATAATGAGACAGGAAATCTTTTATCGCTTGATTTTATTAAATATACTCATAAATTACTAAACAAGTTGAATTACATGATTGAAAATTGAAACACGTGTGATTTTAACTACAAAAACCAAATAATTCACCTTAAAACAACTAAATAATTTATCTGAGGCAAAGATGGATGATAAAAAATAATACATTAGCTAACCGTTTCCTGAAGATGTATTAGAGTTGGTAGTAGTATGTCGCATTCTGGAGGTAGGTTGGAGTGGAATCAATTGTTCGCTTGTATCACTGGCAGAGCCAGCTTCACTTTCGTTGCTCGATTCGCTACCAGCAACAGCACCAACATTCTGTTTCTCATCTTTTCTCCTCCGCTGATCTTCTGCGGCTATTTGTTGTCTCCTTGTAGCTCCCTTCTTTCGTTTTACCTACCACAGGGCATAGATTATAAAGTAGTCAGGAAGTTCATGCTTTCACTATAGCTACTACACCATCAAACTACTTCTACAAAATCAAGAATACAACTACAATAACTCATTCCATTCCTAAATAAAAAACTATTCCTGCCGATTTGGAATTCAATGTATGAACCAACAATATCAATATTTATCAACCACGATATTTCAATTTCATGCAATATATTATATATATGAATATTTCCTTCAGAAGAAATAAGAATCTGGTATTAAAATTTCAAAAAATACCATACACGACCAACACCCAAACATTCCCTACAAATGTGAGGTTAACTTAAATCACTCGTTCAATCCTTATTTGAAATCACAAGTATTGAAGAAATTCGAATAACTGCTTGACTTCCAAAAACATTAAGTTTGGAGATTGTTGAAAAATTTATAAATCTGCACTTACAGATATTCTTTTATCACAATACATTATCTTTGTTCCGCGCAGCATTCGCACTTCATAACGGTTCGACTCGTTTTGTGACAAAATGGCGCAGAGTAATGGCGGATAATTCAAACACATAGAGAGAACCTTGTATAGTATACATGCACAATACAAAGGATGAATTATATTATATTGACGGGACTATATACTATTACTTAGAGCTTATCTCACAGAACTTCCTGTGATTCGTATTACGCTCGTATATCTAATTTGAGATAAACTTCTCGTAATTAACCAAATATGGTATATGAAATGTTGGATATTATTTTACCGAATGTAGATTTGTATTAAAAAAATGTTAGAGAGGTCTGTACAGCAAAAATTTTGCTTTCTCTAAAAGATTTCTTATGCAAAAGTTTTAATTGCTAGGAGAAACTAACGCTGGGACATTAGCCAAAGTTTTCGTGTAAGATTTCTCCAAAATACTTTCTCTCTAAATTTTTTAGAGTGAGATTTCACTCTTTAGCCAGCCAAAAGTGAGCTTCTCGAAATTTCGAGTGAAATTTCCACTCTTTTGGAGTGACAGTCTAAGGTTTGAGGTTAGAAATTCACAGCCACTCCAATTCTAGAGTGAATTTTTCACTCTAAAAAAGTGAGAGTTCACTCGAAACGAGGGGGAATAATCCCACTCGAAGCGGACTGGCTCACTTCTGAGACTTAGTGGAGTGAAACACGTGATTTTTCACTCTTTCGGATTTAGAGAATTCATATTTACAAAATATCGCTCTATAGAGCATTTCTCTAGACATTCAAAAAATGCTGTATTGAGCGATATTTTGAAAATACTCGAGCATTGTGAAAAAATCTTATACGGAAGATTTGGCTAATAAAGTCCCGGCGCTAGTATCCCCTTAAGAGGATACTAGCGGCGTGGCAGCAGCCAAAATGTTTCTTTCAAATTATTTGAATGTGCTACAATAAAACCAACCAATTTTCATTTACCTACCTGGTATATGTGTCAAAATAGGTCTCCTAATGAAAATTATTGAATTTTATCGTGACACTTTCATATGGTCAAAGTTTGAATCGTTTATTGAATCAAATTAGTAATCAAATAACGAGATACTTAGTTGTTAAAAACTGAAAACCTTTGAATATATTGTTTCAATGATGTTTCCAGTTACAAGAAGTCAATTCGATAAGATGAATAACAACAATTCATCAGATTTTGTAAGTTTGGATTTTCGTTTAGTTTCTCAAGGGGATACGAGCGGCGTGGCAGCAGCCAAATCGTTTATAACAAACTATGGACAAACACTTCATATTAATTGAAATATCGCTCTACAGGGTTGGGTTTATTACATGATTTTTCAATTTCTTACGTATCATACTTGGTTTCTGACACGTAATATATGTAAGATACTTGAACCCTCCTGTCCCCCCAAAGGCAAGGGGTTGGTTTTATGCGTGAGATACTCGGTTTCTTACGTGTCGTAAACCATGTAAAATACTTAGAAGTATATTACGTCCCAACCCTGTTGCTCTGTACAGCACTTCTATACTTGAATTAGAGAAAAGCTGTACAGAGCGATATTTTGATCCAAATGAAGCGCCTCCCTATAGTTTGTCATAAACGATTTGGCTGCTGCCACGCCGCTCGTATCCCCTTAAGATACCCTACCGGAAAATTTGTCTAATGTCCCAGCGCTAGTATCTCCGTAAAGACTGAACACAAACGAATAAGCAGATGAGCACAAGTGAGATACGCACACTGAGAGCCCAATTTTTTAGATTGGAAGGAATTTTTCTTTGCCCTCATTCCAATAAATATTTTTTTCAATCAAAGAAAATTCAGTTAGAAGGAAAAAGTTTTCATCAAACTGAAACAAAGAATTTTCGAATTAGAACGAAAATATACTCCTTCTTAAATTTGAAAAAAATTACTTCAACTCAATTAAAAATCTTTTCATTGAAATGAATTATTTTTCCCATTGAAACCAAGATTTACCAGAATGAGGCAAAGAAATTTTCTTCCAATCTAAGAAATTGGGTTCTCAGTGCAGAGCCAACTTTCAGGTTTCTGCGCATCTGTTTTATGCTTATGATATTTGCTCATTCATTTATGTGTTTAATCCTTTAGACAGAGCAAAATTTCTGCTATATAGTTGCACAGTTGCCAATTTAACGACTTTTCACTTGTTCTAATGGGTCATTCTATTGACAACCCATCCCTGGTGAAAGAGAAGCGTGTATTAGGAAGTGTCAGGAACGTAGTTGGAAAGTATTTGGAACGTGGATTTAAGCGTATACTAAGCGTCAAGTGGAACATTAGGGTAGTTTGAACGTAAATTTTAAGTGTGTGAAGCGTGTCCGAAGGAACGCCAATTTCATAGAAACCGGGCTTTACGCGCGGAAGCGTAATTGAAGAGTGGATAAGAAGCATGTAAGAAGTATTAGAAGAGTAATCTGAAACATTCTTACGCTTCTATCACTCTTTACGACACGCTTCTCTCTCACCAGGGATGTGTGATAAGTGGAGCCATGGGAAGAAAGTCGCCGAGTTGACAACTGTGTATGGGTGTGATACTAGCCAAATCAAGTTTTACGAATTATTCGAATTTGAAGAGATCTAATAAAAATTACGGATGTCAGATATTTTGAGATCTAACAGTCTGTAATCAAACATTTCTGTTGATAAGATCAACCAATAACATTCAGTTCTCACCCTGTCAGTCCTCAGTTTCTGGCAACACGGATCGAATTGGTAAAGTAGCAAGTGCATGAAACTGCATTTACTCGATCGAAAATGATTTGTGGATCCGAGGATAATTACCAGAAGTTCCTAGTCCCCCTCAAATAGTCGCAGACTATGCTATGCATAAACCATTATACCCAGATAGCACAAGAGTGCTAAAAGAATTCTATATGAATACATTGTATTCATTATGGATGTTTTTGAAACTCTTATGCTATCTAGGCACTGATCTCTACTATACATTGGATGAGGGATCGATTAGGTAAAGCCCGGATATTCTGAATCACGGTTGATCCGGAATTTCATATCCCGAAGGACGTGTTCATCGACTTGTGTTATATCCTCAACGGTAGGGGGTCTTTTGGCCAAAAAAGTTTTTGGCCGAATCGAGATGATTTGACAATCGCTAGTCGCTTTCAGAGAACACTAGAGAATGACTAGCGATTGTCAAATCATCTCGATTCGGCCAAAAACTTTTTCGGCCAAAAGACCCCCTACCATCCTCAACGCTATTTCATATCTGCGTCCTCTTCTATCTCACGTCAACGATAAGTTGAAAATGCGTCAAAATTCAGAACATCGGAATTCGGAATATGAAATTTCGGACTAATCATGATTCGGAACATTGTGGATCCGAAATATCCGGGCCAGGGTTCGAAACTCTTAGGATCGTACACGATTTTGATTGATCACTTTTCATAGAATGTTGGATATAATTGGTTGCTCTATAAGAATTGACCAATGAACATGTACGATTCTACGAGTTCCGAACCCTGATCCAGGCCCTAACGCGAATTTGAACAATATGAGCATATTTTGTACAAATATATTTTACTCATTTATATGAATGTTCGTTGAATTAGTTGTTCATTTCATCGTAATTAACATTGCATTTTTAATGATAAAAGATCGTGCATATACCACGCATTGGTGAACGATATTAATTTTTGGGGAAAAGAATTATTTTCCTTGGTTAAGAATAGCTTTTGTTCGTCAAAATAGCAGTTGATAATCATTTTGAAATGTTTTTCCATCATGTAATGTAAAAATAATGGTAGAAATTCAATTGTTACTGATAAACTGCATAAAAATTCGAATCTCCCTCCAAAAAATGTCACTGAGCCTCTGAACTCAGGGTCTTCTATCATTCATCACAAAGTTTTGTATTACCCACGATGAAGATAAGAAGAATAGGTGAGTTATTTTTTGTGGTAGAGTATTATAATACCGAATGTGTCATAGTACCGAATGTTTATATTCCCGAATGCTCATAAGACCGAATGTGCATAGTTCCGAATGAAAAAATATGAATTCCAAAATAAATAAAAATATGGACTATTTTTGTCATAAAAAATTGATCGTTCCCACATGATATGCGTGAACGAATCATTTTTTATGACGGAAGTGGCGGATTCCTGGATTCATTTCAAAATTTATATTTTTTTATTCGGGACTATGCACATTCGGTCTTATGAGCATTCGGGAATATGAACATTCGGTACTATGACACATTCGGTATTATGCACATTCGGTATTATGATACTCTACCATTTTTTGTATGTGTTCTGAAATTTTCCTGATATAGTTCTTGATCTTGCCACTACGAAATTCGAGCAGTTCAGGTAGAGAGCCTCAAGGAAGAGAGTCGCCAACTTGCTGTGCTCTGATTGGCGTAATCGCGAACAACTCTGTACGGAGTCGCCATATTGAAAATTTGACGTCACCGCAGTGCTGTAGTTTACAATTTGTTTTAGGCTGTCATAACCATAACACCAGTAATCAGTCATACCGATGTTATTCAACTTTGAATGTGAATAAAAATGAATTTGCAGGTTGCAAAACGAAATGAAGCTCACAATTCGCTATAACTGATGTGTGCTGATTTTATCGTTATGACATCCGGGAACAAATCGTCAACTACAATACTGCGATGACGTCAAATTTTCAATATGGCGTCTCCCTTAAAGAGCTCTTCGCGATTACGCCAATCAGAGCATAGCAAATTGGCGACTCTCTCCCTTGAGGCTCTCTAAGTTCAGGCCAGAAAACAAAGCGGCAAATTCAAATCAGATGTTGAGAATACTAGTCAAAAGTGATGAGGAGAAAAATTACAATCGTATTATAAGACATGACATTAACAGAGAGAAGTTATTTTTCATTTGAACTTGATTTGAATAAAAACATTGAAATTTATCTGGCCTCAACGATATTTTTGCTAACTGGTGGCAAAAATGGAAACTATGACAAAAACTGCATCAAAAATTTTTCACACCGACAGGGAAGATAACCCATCTATTCTTTTTACATCGTGGTATTAACAGAGATGAGTTGGAGAGGTTGCTAACAATATATGAAAACCATTGTCCAGTTTCTAATTGGTGGTATCACGTTTTCTGTTTATTTTTTTATGCTGATTGGCTCAGAAGAAAAATTCAACCAATCGCATAATTTTAAATATATAATGAGAAAAAGAAAAGAAACGTGATAAGGACTATAATTTCAACATTACGTTAGTAATGGCGGGCCCCGAATACACTGAATCCTCTTTGCACCGAAAATTCATGTTTCGAACGCTGATGGACCCATTGAACTTGCTGATCTATAATATCCACTGGATAGTGCATAGCATAGCCTTCCCGTATGCGAGTTTGGTTCCCATGAGGGCGCCGCCATGAAGAGGCAATTCCACTGTCTTAACTTAACAGCACTCAACAGTACTGCCCATCTGGCAGCTCTACTATAGACCAGTAATTGAACTCAGTGATGCCAGGAAAAACGGTGTGGACCGAAAAATCAGCCCCTCCACCGTTCACACAATGACACATTCGTATACGTGTGACTCACATGTATTTGAAAGTTTCATCGTGTGAACAGTAGAGGGGCTGATTTTTCGGTCCACACCGTCTTTCCTGGCATCACTGTTTGAACTCCATGGACGTTTACGACAATTACTTGGAGTTTGCTCGAAGCAAGCAGTGGTGAAATTCCCCAGATTTCCCTAGAGTGCTACGAGCAATCATTCTGCCGTCTCACAAGTGATCGTAGCAAGCAGTATCAAGCACCATCAAATCCAACGGAAATATTGAGCCGGTAAACAATTTGGATTTTTTCATTTAATTAATCTAATAATTGATGTTTGAAATGTGGAAAATCATTATCCACCTGTGCTATCCTTTTTCTTGTTGAAATGATTCAATAGCATATATAATATGTCGAATAAATAATGAAAAGTGGTAAATTAACCTCAACCTTCAATTTCTCATTCAGATGAAAATTATCGATGTTCAATATTGAGATAATCGAATTGTATTTTGCAAGTCCTTTGTGTAATTATTGTAAATTTTTAATCATTTTATAGCATCAGTTTCCTCATTTAAAAAATCTACGTTGTGAATCATTCGAAGTAAAAACTCTATAGAGTTATAACCTCAAATACTTCATGTCCTGTAATATTTCAATTTCACTTCAAATGGATGAGAATGTAGATTTTTTAAATGAGAAAACTGATGGTTTAAAACGATTAAAAATTTACAATAATTACACAAAGGACTTGCAAAATACAATTCGATTATCTCAATATTGAACATCGATAATTTTCATCTGAATGAGAAATTGAAGGTTGAGGTTAATTTACCACTTTTCATTATTTATTTGACATATTATATATGCTATTGAATCATTTCAACAAGAAAAAGGATAGCACAGGTGGATAATGATTTTCCACATTTCAAACATCAATTATTAGATTAATTAAATGAAAAAATCCAAATTGTTTACCGGCTCAATAATTCCGTTGGATTTGATGGTGCTTGATACTGCTTGCTACGATCACTTGTGAGACGGCAGAATGATTGCTCGTAGCACTCTAGGGAAATCTGGGGAATTTCACCACTGCTTGCTTCGAGCAAACTCCAAGTAATTGTCGTAAACGTCCCATATTATACTGGAATGAGCACTTCCTAGAATCCCCACCGTCAGAGAGAGATAGTTGAAAGTAATATATTGAAAGAAGATAAACTGACCCTTTAAGTTGAGAGAATAATATTGAATTGTGTGTGTCCAAAAGAGAAGAGAACACTCCAATACAATAGTATGTGGCTGACGGGACCAAACTATAGAATTTCTAGGGAGTGCTCATTCCAGTATGTACAGAGTTCAATGGATAGACCGAAGGATTATTATGTCGAATGTATTTGATTAGATGAAAACTGTATACTGAATTTCCCTTCATACTGTCGGCGGATTTCATCCCCTTATCGTAGGGAAATTGTTTACCCATCAAAAATGAGGGATTTTTCCACCACTTTGAGGAATTATTTCTTTTTGGGGTGTTGAATCATCTACAAATGAAGGAAAAATCCACCAGATTATGGAGAAAAATTTCTCATCTGTGCTGTCATCATTTTTTGGGGGCAAATTCAACAATAATTTTTTACAGTGCAATTTCTTGTGAATTCTACAAGAATCAGGGATCTGATTGCAGTCGGCATAACGAGCCTTCGGGCTATCAACGTTTGGAATATGAATTTGGAGTGCAATTGGCTTTCGATGCAAAGAGGATTCAGTGTATTGGGGTGTACACTCGATGTAACAAGTCCGTTTACAGTTCTAACAGAAATATCTTTGAATACGTTGTTATTAATGAATTTTTAATATTTTTCTTCGATTGTATACCTTCATATATGTTCCTTCTATCATTCAGACGGATTAGAAATTCTCAGAAAACAGCAATCACGCATATTATATGAAGATATTTCCGTTAGAATTCAACGGACTTGTTACACCGACTGTACTGTGAAATTTGTAGTGTACTATATGCACTTTCCTGCACTGATTCCTAGAAATTATGTACAACTACATTATGCATTATGCAGTACAATCTTCTTCTATGCGAATTGACATCAAATTATGCACATGATGCATAAATCGGTGATGGTGCAATGTCACGAAGTTCGATGTCCCGAATCTCTGCTTATCATCAGTGGCAGTTCTGTGTTCGGTTTATCACCATTCACTATTGCATTTGAAATCTGTTGAATTATTCCATCCGATTCAATCAGGGTTATGGATGAGTATCGACTCTCAAAAATTGTTGAAGGGTTACTCGAAGCATTGAAAGTATTTACCTTACTGCATAACGTTGATTGAGATGCGCATTCGAATAGACACAAAAATCCTTTGGGCTTCCAGATAATCAACCAAAGGGTTAGGGTAATCACTCATATTTGTTTCTCTACTGGAATCATCACGCCTACACGGAAAAAATAAATCACGTTGAAAGACAGTGCTACCTATCGTCACAAAACTCAATGCTAGTCTGCATTGTAAAATGACATGGTTGCCTCGTGTTGTATGGTGCGCGCGCACCGTTTTTCACGGTGTATATACACATGGTACTATACCATGCTCGCACGCCGATCCGGAGTGTTTGCGCGTTGTTTTTCGGTGCATGAACACAAGTAATCTCGACACTGTCCAAACACTGTTGTTTTCATGCACCGAAAAACAATCTGCAAACACTTCGGATCGGCGTGCGAGCATGGTATAGTGGATGCTTCCGGTTGCCAAAGCTTTTGGCCCCAGGGGCCATGATTCAGCCAATGGAAATCCAGTATTCTAGCCCTAGGGGCTAGCCCCTGTCTACAATCGGAAGCATCCAGTACCATGTGTATATACATCGTGAAAGACGGTGCGCGCTCACCATACAACACGAGGCAACCATGTCATTTCACAATGCAGACTAGCATTGAGTTTTGTGACGATAGGTAGTACTGTCTTTCAACGTGATTTGTTTTTTCCGTGTATCCACGCACTCACGCTCTCGGTAGCCCTCGTTCACCGCGCGGTCATCAATGACTTTGACGGTCCATAACTTGCACCCCAATGAGCGGAAGGGAGTCCATGAACAGTGTTTCGTGAAGGGTTTGAAACCAGCTTCCAAATGCCATGGGGAAAAAACCATCTTGACCTCCAAATGACCTTCAAAATGACCTCTGAGGAATTTTCCAAGGTCAGCACCATACTTCCTCCTTGGAACCCTAAACTTTTTATCCGTAACATTTTTTTCCATCTCTACTAGTTTCGGAGATATTTGACTATATCACTTGAAATGGTCTACCCTGTATATATGAGACGATAGCGGGGGTATTATTCTTCTGAATGGTGGAGTCAATCTGGCAGCTCTGGCCCGGTTAAGTCGAGATCTGACGCACAGCTGCCTGGTCGACTCCGCCGTTGAGGAGAATAGTACCCCCACTATCGTCTCATATATATACAAGGAGGCTTTCGAAGTAGCTGACCAAGTGACCATGGTCACTTCTCAACTGTTTTGATTGGTTTAACAGTGACCACGTTCATTTGATATGCTACTTCGGAAGCCTTCCAAGTTACACACGTGTATAGGTATATCTGTAAGAATCGGTGTATACAAGATATGAGGTGGAGATACTATTCTCCTCAACTTTGGAGGCAATCTGGCAGCTCTGTGATGCTTCTTATTGCAGACATTTATAGCCCCTGGGGCTTTGATAATCAACTCCCATTGGTTAATCCATAGCCCCTGGGGCCAAGAGCTTTCGCAATCGGAAGCATCCCTGATCTGACGACCGATCGATTGGTCGAAATTGGTAGATTCGATTGGTCGTTAGTTAGCATCACTACCATCACCAAGATTTCAGCCAGTGTTGCATTCTGAATATTACAAATTAACACAGCAAAATTTCACTTGTCACTTGAATGATATCACGTGAAATCAAAATAATTTAAAAGGAATCGTTTGATTGGAATTTTTAAAATTTACTCTATTTCAGCCAAAATGACAACTAGCTTTTGCTACGCGCATTCAGTGCAAAATTTTGAAAGAAATTTTTGGAAATTCATGTTGGATTCTTCAAGATCCAATGGAGTTCTTCATGAACGTTTTTTCAGGGCCGGCACCAGGGAATCCGCCGCCCCTGCATCGGGGAGTACTTGACCGACCAAAAAAAAAGGTCCCTAACTCATCAACAATGTCGAATCCCCATTTTCATCTGCAGTAACAGAGAAAAAAAAGGATACTCGAGTCACGAGTTTTTTGACGAAGTACAATTTGAATACCAACGAAAAAATAGACAGAACGAAAGTAATCGTGATATAAAAAAATGCTCGTTGTTTTCTTAAGAATATAAAAATTCGGAATTCACTGGTTAACTTTCCCCTCATGTGGCGGATGATCGCTTTGAAATAATGATTATAATTCTTGTGAAATTTAATTTTTACACTTCGTGTAATTTTCAGTTGGTGCTCATTGGAAATAACCCAGACAGTACAGAAAGTTCTTTGAACGTTTTGAAAACGTGCTCTTGGTTTTGCGTGTTTTGGTCCCGCTGAAGCAAGTTTTACAAACGCTTAGAGTACCTTCCCATTTGATATCCTTGAACACGTTCTAAGCACGTTCTTTTGATCTACTACCAGACGTTCTCATCATGTCTTCTAAACGTACTTTCATGAAAACTAACCTTGAGAAACCACAAAGTCACACGGAGACATAGATAGAACTAACCGAGACATTTGCATGTCCCTGGGACATACATGCGACGTTTTTAAAACATCCTGAGACGTTATTTGCGCGTTCTCTGTGAAATCAAGCACGTCTTCTGAACGTTCAAGAAACCTCCCGGTGCTGTATGGGAAGAAGGATGAAGACAATAAATTTCCCAGCCACCCAAAGCATTTTGTTTTTCGAGAACTCGAATGGAATTGTCTCAAAATTTTTTTGAACTAATCAATTCATAAGAAGTTCTAAAAACGTTCTGTTTTGACCCTTAAACGGTAACACCTCTCAAAATCACGTCAACCGTAAACCCCGGTCTAATAGTATGTGAGACCGATATTACTGTTTGAAGGTTAGAAGTTCGTAAATTGCTCTACTAAATATTTCTATTCTGAGGCTCAAAGCAGAAAACATTTCACTGTTTAGTTACTGACATAGTTATAGTTATATTTAAAATATATCATAGAAAAACATAAACCACACAATACCACAGTTCAGAAAGAGTTTTGAATGCATTTATTTTCAATTCTCATAGTTCCAAATTGATTCATTATGAACTCTTTCTCAACTGAAGTCTTGTGTGGGATATCATGTTGAATGCAACTTCAAATATCTCGCAAACTAAGTGATAAAATGTTTTCTGCTTTGAAGCTCAAACTGGAATAAGTTGAAAAAACATTGATGGAATTTTTAAATTTTTCTACTGAAATCCTAACTATAGGCCTAACTTGAACTGAACCATGATATAACATACACGTTAATGAAAATTGCCTACAATGAAGATCCAAGCGAAAATAATCATGCAAATGCCCCCTTGTAATTTGTATTATGGACAGAATCTTTAATAGAAAAATATTTCCTCCCATTTTATCCCAAATCATGTTTTATTGAGCCAAGATCTCCAGCGGTTATGGAATTTCAACGGAATGGGTCAATTACGTGGTTTGTTTGAAAAGAAGAACCAATAAAACAAACGACAAAATTCCAGATTCGAACACCCTGATTGAACTAATAAAAGGGCAGAGATGGGCACTTTTGTACTCCCGGGATACTTTTACTGGGAGTACCTTTTTTTCTTGTGTAAAATGTCTTCATGCTTTCATATGAGGTCAAAAAAAAAATACTCCCAGTAAAAGTATTCCGGGAGTACAAAAGTGCCCATCCCTGTAAAAGGGTTGAACTTTCCTTGCTTCTCCCTATGAATAATAATCATCATCATGAAGTAATCAGTCTCATAACTGGTTTGATGAAATCCTCCAATCCTGTCTATTACCCGCCAAACATTTAATTTCTACATATCTACGACAGCTCTTGTCTTGTATAATTTGTTTCATATAACTTAATCTAGGTCTACCTTTACAAGTTTTACCATTCATTTCCCTTTCCAATATTGTTTCCAATAAACTATCATGTCGTAATGTATGTCCTATCAAATGGATAATGATCGACCTAGTGAAAATGGCTTGTGCTAAAAAGTGTGAGATCAATTCGAGATCAGAATAAAAAATCTGTCTTAGACTCTACCGCCCCCTAAGTTTGCCGCCCTGATCACCCTGCACTGACGCCGGCCCTGCCGTTTTTTGATTCTAATGTGCTGAATGGATGATCTTTTGGAGAAGTGACATTGATATGCACCCGTACACCAACCACCGATCCCTGGATCAGTGTTTCCATAATGGGATTTCTCTCTTCATGCTATTCAGTTTTCTGTGGCCGTTATCATATAATACAATACTTATGCCCAACTTCGCGACATGTCATTAAATTCCTAAACGCTTAGGAATTGAATGACATCTCGCGAAGTTGGGCATAAATATTGTATTATATGATAACGGTTACAGAAAACTGAATAGCATGAAGAGAGAAATGAAAAGCAAAATTCCAGTAATGTTTCTTGAAGTTTCATGAAAGATCGCTGAAAGTTCAGTAATATTCAGATTCATTGAAGAAATATAGTACTGTTTACTGAAATTCCAAATGCCTCTTCTCTCAGTGTAGTTAATGCGAGTTCGTGATTGGTAAATTCCTTTAGAGAGAGGGATAGTATGGGAGAACTGCCCCGGACATTTCGGGTCGGTGCAGAATCAACGAAAAAAAATTTACTAGCAGTATGAAGTTGTCATTTTGTTGCAGTATGCAATGAAATTAGTCATAGATCATTGATTAAATTAAACGAAAATTCTTTATGTTAACCTATTCACTGCACCTGTTTATTTCAGTAGACACGTAATTCATCATTCTAATAAAATTATTAATGATCTTCCCAATCGATCGGCACAATCAAACTGTTTCAAACGTCTGTAGAGAACGAAAATCGGTTTGTTGTTATCATAAACATAACCATACCATAATCATAAACATAACAAAGGGAAATTAAGTTTACCGTGGGGTTGTGTTAGCAAATCAATGTTTTTTACTTTTCGTTTAATTTAATCAATGATCTATGACTAATTTCATTTCATACTGCAACAAAATGACAACTTCATACTGCTAGTAAATTTTTTTTCGTTGATTTGATATTTCGTTGATTCGGCACCGACCCGACATTTCCACGTCGCTTCTTCGTTCATCCACCTTGTATCCACGTCTCCCTTTTAACCACCTTGGAAATGCGACGTGGATATCGGTGGGTGTGCTGTTAAGGCATCCAAACCCACACAGTACAGAAGTTAAAAAAAAATTGTTGAGAATTTATGTTACATTTTCCAAGTTCTGATTGAGTTCTTTGTGAACTCCTTTTGACTCATGATGTGCTATACAGGAAATGAATTATAACAATTCTATTACTACTTTCCATGGCATGCGAATGAAACATGATAATAATAATGATACTATATTGCAAACAGCATAAACATTTAACCTTCCATTGACACTCCATCATCCCTTCTATTTAATTCTCCACAAAACGAATTAATCATCATTTTACAAAGTAAATCATTTGGCGAAAAAGAAATATTAAGACCAACGAATCCAAAACGTTTGCACAGAAGTTGAAGAAAAAATTCTTGAAAGTTCATACTGAATTTTCTAAGACCCAGTTGAATTTTTTATTAATTCTTTCTTACATGAAGTGCCGTACGGGTTGTTTGTGATTATGGTCAATGTCAAACATTCCAACGTGATCAATCAATGATAAACAAATGATGGATTGAAATGAAGATTGGAGCGCCAGAACGTAAAATAAGAAATAAATGTTTCCAAATGTATGCTAGGAAAGCTGAATTATTATAAAATGACTTTTGAAGATGGAGAATCAATGTTTCGGGCAAAAATGACTATAGAATAAATAGATACCTTGGGTGGTTTTCTTTTGGGCGGCGATTTTCTTTCAGGATCGCTACTAGAAGAATCCTCTTGAAGATTACTTTTCGTATCTGTCGCGTGGCCATTGATTGCTTCCTTGTTAGCCGGTTTTCTTCCACTTTTATTAGTAACTTTGCTTTTGTTGATACTATTTACCGCCATACTTCCGATGTTGTGAATAGAATTGACGGCACTAGGTAGACAAGTAGGAGTAGACGTCGTAGTAGTGATAGTATTAGAATTATTCGACATTTCTTTACTGGTAAGTGGTTGGGAAGGGACCGTTGAAATATTCAAAGGTAACGTGACACAGGAACCACTTCCTACCATTCCAGTGGTATCTTCAGTACCATCTTCGCCCGAATGCCTTTGCAGCCATGCTTTCTTTAGTTTATGAACAGGATAGCTAGTACTGCTAGGAGGCCTCGGGGCTGGACTATTGGATTTTTCACTATCCACCGCGCTAGGATTACTAGCTTTAGCTGGGGTGCCAGGAGCACTAGGGGCAGGACTAGGAGCCATCGAAGGTCCTGGACTCGGTATGGGTGCCGGACTCGGCGCAGCGCTGACGGTCGACGATGGATTCAAAGAGCCTACACTGCCTGCACTAGCGGGCCTGACCGATCCATCTCCACTGGCAGTTCTCGGAGCTGGACTAATTAAGTTACGTTCCTGGGTCTGATTGGGTTGAGATAAAAGAGCCGCGGCTGCGGTATTGACTACCGTCGTGATAGACGTTGCGGCCGAAGCAATCAACGGACTAGGCTCGCTAACCCTTGATAATACCGGCGAACCAACGCATTGTAAAGATAATGGTTGTGGCTCTTCGATTCTTCTTTTCTTGCATTCCAGAGACACCGGTTGACCAGCGATACTATTATCGCATGACAGAGGAGTCGAGGCTTTTCGTTTTGGTGATCCAGATCTCTCAACACCCAAATCCAGAGGTTGCGTTTGAAAGTTCATAGGCGAAGGCTGGGCTTGCACCGGTAATTGTTGTTGAGGTGGTGGAACGTGATGCGCGGGATGGACGATAGGCCTAGAAAGAGGCGCCGAGGCAGCTATAGGTGGCGATCCATGGAGCGGTGGTGGTGGTAATTTAGTGACTGGCATCGAACCAGAAAACGCACGTGAATCGTAAACAGATCTGCTACTATGGGCAGGCGGTGGCAAAGGTGGAGGTGGCGCACCATGATGATGAGGCACTTGCTGGTAAGGCGAGCTACTGGCTTTCGAAGTCAACGGGATTGGCGCAGTGACGACACCGCTGCCGGATTCGGATGACGCCCGGCAGACAGGAGTTCCAGTCATTATTCCAGAATTTGGTTTACCATAAATATGTGGAGGAGCTGGACTGCTTACTTTAGGTTTTGATCCGGCAGGAGGCGCAGGAGCTCCATAATGTGATGTCACGGGCGAAGCCGTGGGCGGATGTGGATAAGGATAGGAGGACTTTGGCGTACTGTAAGGCAGACCAGGAGGTTCTGGCCTACTCAAATACCTGGGCTCTGGGGGGGATGGATGGGGAGGTGGAGGTTGATGAGAATGTTGCGGAGTATGCGGAGACTGTCTGTTGTGCGAATGGGAATGTTGTAGACTATGAGAATGAGAATGCGAAGGAGGTGGGGGCGGATGACTGTGGGGACTAGGTAATTGCGACGTTGTAGTTGGACCGCTATTACCACTACTAGGTCCTGAACTTCTATGAAGAGATTGAGGAAGGCTTTTAGGTAAACTATCCAAATGGTGAAGATGATGTGGACTTTGCGTTGGACTTCGATACTCGTAAGTCGGCTTGTGTTGAGAAGATGCCACCGATTGGACGTTCAAGTAGGACATCACTTTCGGACTTGATGAGTGTTGTTGTGGAGTTGGTGCCTTAGGTAATTCTCTCCCTTCATTTTTCACTATTACCGAACTTTTGTGATCGGATAACAAGGACGACGTTGGATTTTGAAGAACTTCCCTACCATGATGATCCCTTTCAAGGGTAAGACTACTTTTTCCTGGTAACGATTTGTGAGAAGTTTGTCCAAGGTCATTTTTAACTTTAATATCGTGCATGTATTGTGCCTGTGATTGGTAAGTCGAGTAACTGAACAGACTAACATTTGGCTCGGCTTTGGGCAGTGAACTGTGCGGTGGACCAACCACCGAAGACTTTTCGTGCAGGTTGGTCACCGATATCGACGATTTCGATGTTCTAGAATGAGCTGGAGGTGGAGGATATTCAACTTTTCCAGGCACACTTGACGGACGAGACACCTGTAAATATTAAAAAAGAAAAACTGGGTTGAACATCATTTTTCCAATAAAACTTACAAGCCAACAATCTTTTAAATCAAATCAAATCTCTTTATTATGAAAAATTATATTGAGGAATATATCATACAAAATCTTATTTATACACTGAATTGCAAAATTATACAATACAAAGAAAAAAATAATGTACTTGTTGGGTGGATGGTGCAGTGGCTGCATAATAAGCGGCTCTTTGTTGTGCCGCAACGTGATCCCTCGCCTCTGCTTGTCTGTGTAATCTTTCAGCCGCAGCCAGGTGTTCACGTTCCCGTTCCCTCTGTTCACGATCTCTAGCTTCGCGCTCTCTTTCTCGTGCTTCCCTCTCGTCGCGTTCTCTTTGCTGTTGTTGAGCCACGGTCACAGGATGAGGGGAAGTCGTTGCAGACGCAACTGCAGCCGTTGTCGTTGAACCTTGCGGACCTGGATGATGGTGAGCCCCATGTGGGTTAATTCCCGTATGTGATGATAGAGGTGGAGCCCCGTGAGATCTGTTGCCGGGCGGAGGTAATGGGATAAACGTATTCCAGGCCATTGGCGCTGACTGCATATTCCTCTGCGGAACATAAGACACCTACTTCAATCAATACTGCCTGCTAGTCGAGGAAATCATATGAGTTGATTCAGATAATATGTATGTTTATTAGGGTGTTTCATTTTTGTGTGACATTTTTTTCTGTCTCACCTGAAAATTTGATATTTTAAAGAGGAAAGAATATATTTTCGTTGAAAAGAAAACTCTAAGTGAACTTAAAGTTCATCCGAAAAATCCGATTTCCCAAGTACATAGGGAAACAGAGTACTGCAAGATTTTGAGTAGTTAGGAACTGAATATTTTCTTATTCAATTACTACTTCATTCCAATAAGCGATCCAAATTTCAGCAACATTTTTCAATAGGGAAATGTTGCTTTATTCTTATTTCACAATTACGTTTTTAGTCTCCATTTACAAATGTCTATAATTGCAAGCACGTTCTCAAATGAACTCTCATTATGGTCGCACTAAAATTACCACCTCACACAGAGAAAAGTTTATATTAAAGATTATTAGACACAGTATTGTACTCGTGGGATATACTCGATTATGCCGATAGGAACTATAACTTTGTATTTTCTTATTACTCCGTATATTGAACTCAAGAAGAATCGTGGTAATCTGTCGCATACTCATGGTTCTTTCCGCCACAATAAAGTATATCCCACGGCTGCGATATAAATATATTAATTTTTACTACAAAATTTTCTCCGTGTATGAATTTACTGTATTCAAAAAAGATTCAAGGGGAATTCATTCTAAATACCATGAACATCTCATCGATTTATTAAATATACTTGTGGCCCTGGGGCGAGACGTAATTGAAGAATTTCTTTAAAACACTTTGAATAATTTCCTTGGAATTCTCTTTGAGGAAGTTTTCGAGTAAAAAAACAAGGATTCTCACCTTTGACCGTTCTTAACATGTATTTTCTAATCCATAATTTTGCGATCATTCTTTGAATCACTGAATAATTAATAATTTCAACGATAATTTATATTTCTCATAGAATAATCTTGATCCTCAGTTTTTCAACTGAAGTTCATGATTATATGAAGGTGAGAAAGTTTTATACCAGAACGGTTTTCTCTTCTTCAGAAGAGTTTTCAGGAATATTCAGGAATATTCAGGAATAATATATTTCCAAAGTGACCAGAAGCACATTTCTTCATATTTAATAAAAAAAGGAAGAAGCAAGGAAAATTAGTGATAAGGGAAAGAGAGAAAACAAAAATTTCCAAATAAGCAGTAAAAGTGAAAAACAGAAGAACAAAAATGAACGCTTTATGATCAGGGGAAACATTGAAGAAAGCCGAAATAGCGGTAAAGATTTGAGCAGCCTGTCAAGAGCACAAATTTAATTATAGACTTTTAAGAATAAGGTTGCCTATGCTAATCAAGGCATGAGTAAATGCCAAATGTCAACGACAGCGTCGAGTCTTCTTCTGTTTATTTCTCTGATACGAGGTGTTCCCATCATCCACTGTATAAAATTACTGGACATGTAAAATAGGGAATAAACGGATGCGCTCCCATGCAGAAAATGCCGACTTCCAACCAACCATAACAATCGAAACAGTACTGGTACAACACTGATTACCAGGGTTGGTTGCCAACGTTGTAACGTGGTTGAAGTAACAACCAGTACAATGTTGTTGTAACGCCGATAGTCAATGCTGATTTGCCAACGTTGATTTAAAACTCGTTCAACGTTGTTCATTATGTGTGGTTTAATACGGCAAAATTTTGAAGAAATTATTATTCATGTTCTCGAATTGACTTCTTCACATGTTTTCGGATTATTCATTCGTTTCAAGAAACGATTCAAACTTCAGCAACATACGAACAGATGTGTTATATTTTTTACTTTCGATATAACCATGCACCGAAAAAACGATATTCTAGGATTGACAGGAATTTATTCTTCACTCTTCCTCTAAATTTTTAGTGACTTCATAAGATATTCTTCGTTTTAGAATAAATTCTTGAAATAAGAATATTCCCAGATCATTTTAAATAACCGCTCTGTACAAAATAATTTTGTAAATTATCTAGCCTGAGATCTAAAATGACTTATAAATTCACAATATTCGTATAAAAGTCATTCTAAACATTAGAAAAGATCAATTAAAGTGACGTGTTTATCCGATTCAATCATCCGTCGGTTGAATATAATCATCTATGAGCCTGTGTGAAAATTGCAGTTCGGTTGACAGATGTGAGGTTAAATTTATGTGATCAAAAAATGGATGAATTATTTTTGTGAAATGTGTGGTGGTTATTTTTTGAATAATGTGTATCAAAAAATCTGTTAGTAAGTGCAAAATGAATTAGTAAATCAGTCATAGCTGTTGTAACTTGTCAAAAAATCGTAATTTGTTGATGCAGTGAAAATGAATGATCTTCAAATACTTACATCAGTACTTCTAGGCAAAAACTCAGAGATCATATTAATTTTGTAATAAATATGAGTCATGAAGAACTCATTTGATCAAAAATATGTCAAAAAAATGTTCAAAATGAATTGCAGAAAACTTGGATTATGCGCTTGCAGCTCGACGGATGGTTTTGCTTTTCAAATTGAAGAGTACTCTTCATGTTGAAATTTTCAAATTTGAGGAAAAAGCCTTATTTTCTGAGTTGAATTCGTTGTTAGGGTGATGATAAACTTGTGGGCAGAGTTTGAAAGTTAGGTGGAATCTGTATTGATCAGGAAAGTCCAAATCGTGTGGCAAAAGTTAGAAAATCTGTCAACTTAGCTCACGGCACATGGGTATTCTATCAGCTTTTCTTCACTAAACGAAATCTAGGCAGGAGAAATGTATCAAAATTTTAGTAAAATCAAGTTGGTACAGAGTAAGAGAGGACAGATATATTCATTGAATTTTATTGGTTATTATAAAAATGTTGATTGATGCCCTTTTTTTTGAGGGCTCACTTTGATACTAAAAATTGTTTACAATCAATTGTTAAAAAAAAAAAAAACTAAAAACAAATTCATATACTATTAACTGTACTTGATAATTCTCAAAATATCAAATCGATTGGATTTTATTTCCCCCTAAAAAAAAACATCTCCGAAAAAAAGTATAAAAAAACTTGCAAGTTTCCAGATTACTATCTTAAGGGGATACGAGCGGCTGGGCTTTTCTGAAATTTTTCGAGACAAAGTACGTGAAAATGCGTGCATCGATTCGAAATATCTCTCTGTACAGCATTTCTTGAGATGCTAAAGAAATGCTGTACAGAGAGATATTTTGAATCGATGCACGCATTTTCACGTACTTTGTCTCGAAAGAATTGGACCACTCGTATCCCCTTAAGATACCGGTGTGAAGAGCAGTTGCCGGAGGTCTCAGCTTCTATAAGGACCTCATCTACGGAAGAGTTTTTGATCTCTATATTTCGAATATAACAGTTCTCAGAATTATATATAACTTATAAATAAACTATATTGAAATATACATAATTTTTATATGATTTTGAAATTTTTGTAATTGTAGGGGGTCTCAGGTGGGAAAGTTGCCGTGAGCCTTGAAGAGTCTTGGAATGACCTTGATTTTGAAACTCTGAAATTGAAGGGATTATGAATTTCCAACCTCAAACTTTCGACTATCGCTCTAAAAGGATGGAAATCTCACTAGCAAATTTGACAAACTCACTTCTACCTGGGTAGTCTATTCTAGCCAGAGTGTCTATACACTTTTCAAAGAGTTCGAATACCACAATTGCAGAATGAAGTGAACCTAGTATATTTCAGAGGGGAAAACTCCACTCTACAGGATTGAGTAATCACTCCTGTTCTAGCGAATGAGTTTTTTTACTCCAAAAACTGGAATGAACTGTCATTTTTATAAAGTGAAATGTTTTACTCTTTCCGAGTTGCAGTGTTTTCACTCTTTCAAAGTGAATTTCGACGAGATTTACAGCGAAGTATAATTAGGCATTCAGTTAAATATGAATTAGACACAGATGGAATTCGTGCCTGTCAAGTTGGCACCACATACGAGGGTGGATTGATAAGTTTCCGGCCTGGCCAAGAGATGGCGCCACTAGGCCTACCTTGAGGTGGCGTTCTATAGTACCATCCTTAGATAGCTTGTAGCTATAGTTTCAGTCCGATCGCCATGTTAGTTTAGTTTTGAGAGCACGCTGACCAAGACGCCTCTGTGTTTTTCGTAAAAATGGAAAAGCTGGAAAATCGTGCTGTCAACAAATACTTTTATTTGAAGGGGTTAACGCCGGAGGAAATTAAAGAAGAGATGGACTCAACACTGGGGACATCCTCCCCATCATATTCAACCGTTAAGCAGTGGGTTTCCGAGTTCAAAAAGGGTCGTGTGAGCACCTCTGATGAGCCTCGCTCAGGACGCCCCATTGAGGTCACAACTCCAGATATGATCGAAAAAATCCATCAAATAGTGCTGAAAGATCGCAGATTAAAAGTTCGTGAGATAGCTGAGACCTGTAAGATGTCATATGAACGTGTACAAAATATTTTGCACCAACATTCGTATTCGTAACAGTCGACCAAAAATTGATTCGAAAGAACATTTCTACCGCCAATTTGGCGTTGTATAAGCGTAATCCAAGCGAATTTTTGCGTCGATTCGTAACCGTTGACGAAACTTGGGTCCACCACTACACTCCTGAAACCAAAGAACAGTCTAAACAGTGGATTGGACCAGGGGAACCAACTCCAAAGAAGGCAAAAACAATTTTTTCGGCGAACAAGGTTATGGCTACTGTTTTTTGGGATGCAAGAGGTATTATATACATTGATTACCTTGAAAAGGGTAAAACTATCACTGGTCAATACTACGCAGACTTATTGCAACGTTTGAGCCACGAAGTGAAAATTAAACGACCTCATCTGGCGAAGAAAAAAATCTTGTTTCATCACGATAACGCACCAGCGCACACGTCAATCGTTGCGATGGCTAAAATCAACGATCTGAAGTTTGAATTAATGCCGCACCCTCCCTACTCTCCAGACCTAGCCCCGAGTGACTATTATCTGTTTCCTAACCTCAAAAAATGGCTTGGCGGTAAGAGATTTGCGGACAATGAAGAAGTAATCGAAGCTGTGAATGGGTATTTTGAGGAGCTTGACGAATCAGTCTATAGAGATGGCATTACTAGACTAGAACACCGCTATGAGAAATGTATCAGCCTTGGAGGAGATTATGTTGAGAAATAAAAAAAAAAAAATTCTCAAAAACGTTGTTTTTCTTGGTCAGGCCGGAAACTTATCAATCCACCCTCGTATATACAAAAAAAAATTTTTCGATAGAGTTCTGGATGCGTCTACATAGTTCTACAGTTCTCAATCAGTTTTGAAAATAGTTCTGGTCATATATGCAAAAACTTTTTTTTTCAAAAAAATGAGGTCCTAAGTTGAAGCTGCACCCCATATGAGAAAAATGGTCAGTATCGGTATAGTTCTGGTATCTACGAATAGAGTTCTAAAGTTCCTGATAGATTTTGTGGATAGTTCTGACATAGACGGGGAATTAGAAGGAAGATTATTTTTCCGACAGCACCCCAAATTTTTGGAACAGTGGTATGGTGAGGAGTTCTGGATGCAGATTATAATGAGTTGAAGTTCTCCAAAGAGTTCTCCGAGGAACAAGGCATCTATGAGGATTGGGGTACACGAGAAAGAAGCTGTATACATTTCACGTGAAAAAAGCGGTCTGCGCATGGTGCTCACACGATATTGAGAGTTCTGGGTTGAATAGTGATAGTTCTGGGCTTTTTCAGAGGGGGATGACTCATAACTTTTTTACAAAGAACGGGAACTCTGGGAGGAATCCTCAGAACTGACATAGCGGATGGAAAAGTTCAGAGTCTCTTGAGACGTGTATCCCATCGTAGTTCTCGTCTAATGACTTCGAGTTATGGAGTCACTTTTTAGAGTTCTCTGCTCCGAATCATGATGAATGCTCACAACACGATTGACATAGCTGAGAACTCCCAACGTATCCGCGAGAACTATCAGGACATGCCACTAAACATAACCTAAAAAAAAAAAACAAACCAACAGTGTTCACCCAAGTATTGGGTAATCAGAGTCGAATAGTGAGAGTTCTTAGAGTTTTCAAGTTGGAATTGATCAAAATTCTTGTACAGAGATCCAGAACTCCGAAAGAACCCTCCAGAACTACCATCGCAAATTGCGAAATTCAGCGTCTCGTGAGAAGTCTATGACATCGCAGTTCTGGTCTAAACAGTTGGAGTTCTGGGTGCAAGTCTCACAGTTCCCCGCTCCAAATCATGATAACTGATCAGAACTCGGTCGACATCGCCGAGAACTCCCAACGTATCCGCGAGAACTATGAGAAGATACCACGAACATGTAATCAAACAGAAACGGTCTTCCCACAGTTCTTACTCAAGCATTGAGAGTTCTGAGTCGAATAATGAGAGTTCTCACATTTTTCGGGTTGGAATTGATCAGAACTGTTGTGCAAAGATCCAGAACTCTGAGAGAACTCCGCGGGGCTGCCATCGCAGATGACAAAATGCAGGGACTCGTGAAAAATCTATGACTTTGCAGTTCTGGTCCAAACGATTTGAGTTCTGGGTCCAGGTCTCAGAGTTCCCTGTTCGAAATGCTGATGAATCCTCAGAACTCGATTGACATAGCGCAGAACTCTGAACATTCCTGTGAGAACTCTGAGAACTTGCCGCGCAGCTGAACAATAGGAGAAAATGATCCTCCCACAGTTCTCGTCGAGTATTAGGAATTCTCGGCCTGATAGCGATTCTCAGATGTTTCAGGTTGGAATTGATGAGAACTCTCGTCCAAAGATTAAGAACTCTGAGAGAACTCTCCGGAACTGCCATCACAATTCGAGGAATTCAGCGTCCCGTAAGAATCCTATGACATCGCAGTTCTGGTCTAATCGCTTTGAGTTCTAGGTGCAAGCCTCACAGTTCCCCGCTCCAAATCATGATAACTGCTCAGAACTCGGTCGACATCACCGAGAACTCCCAACGTATCCGCGAGAACTATGAGAACATACCACGAACATGAAATCAAACAGAAAAGGTCTTCCAACAGTTCTTACTCAAGCATTGAGAGTTCTGAGTCAAATAATGAGAGTTCTCACATTTTTCTGGTAACATTTCATGTTCGTGGTATGTTCTCATAGTTCTCGCGGATACGTTGGGAGTTCTCGGCGATGTCGACAGAGTTCTGAGCAGTTATCATGATTCGGAGCGGGGAACTGTGAGACTTGCACCCAGAACTCGAAGCGATTAGACCAGAACTGCGATGTCATAGGATTCTTACGGGACGCTGAATTCCTCGAATTGTGATGGCAGTTCCGGAGAGTTCTCTCAGAGTTCTTAATCTTTGGACGAGAGTTCTCATCAATTCCAACCTGAAACATCTGAGAATCGCTATCAGGCCGAGAATTCCTAATACTCGACGAGAACTGTGGGAGGATCATTTTCTCCTATTGTTCAGCTGCGCGGCAAGTTCTCAGAGTTCTCACAGGAATGTTCAGAGTTCTGCGCTATGTCAATCGAGTTCTGAGGATTCATCAGCATTTCGAACAGGGAACTCTGAGACCTGGACCCAGAACTCAAATCGATTGGACCAGAACTGCAAAGTCATAGATTTTTCACGAGTCCCTGCATTTTGTCATCTGCGATGGCAGCCCCGCGGAGTTCTCTCAGAGTTCTGGATCTTTGCACAACAGTTCTGATCAATTCCAACCCGAAAAATGTGAGAACTCTCATTATTCGACTCAGAACTCTCAATGCTTGAGTAAGAACTGTGGGAAGACCGTTTCTGTTTGATTACATGTTCGTGGTATCTTCTCATAGTTCTCGCGGATACGTTGGGAGTTCTCGGCGATGTCGACCGAGTTCTGATCAGTTATCATGATTTGGAGCGGGAACTGTGAGACTTGCACCCAGAACTCCAACTGTTTAGACCAGAACTGCGATGTCATAGACTTCTCACGAGACGCTGAATTTCGCAATTTGCGATGGTAGTTCTGGAGGGTTCTTTCGGAGTTCTGGATCTCTGTACAAGAATTTTGATCAATTCCAACTTGAAAACTCTAAGAACTCTCACTATTCGACTCTGATTACCCAATACTTGGGTGAACACTGTTGGTTTGTTTTTTTTTTTTAGGTTATGTTTAGTGGCATGTCCTGATAGTTCTCGCGGATACGTTGGGAGTTCTCAGCTATGTCAATCGTGTTGTGAGCATTCATCATGATTCGGAGCAGAGAACTCTAAAAAGTGACTCCATAACTCGAAGTCATTAGACGAGAACTACGATGGGATACACGTCTCAAGAGACTCTGAACTTTTCCATCCGCTATGTCAGTTCTGAGGATTCCTCCCAGAGTTCCCGTTCTTTGTAAAAAAGTTATGAGTCATCCCCCTCTGAAAAAGCCCAGAACTATCACTATTCAACCCAGAACTCTCAATATCGTGTGAGCACCATGCGCAGACCGCTTTTTTCACGTGAAATGTATACAGCTTCTTTCTCGTGTACCCCAATCCTCATAGATGCCTTGTTCCTCGGAGAACTCTTTGGAAAACTTCAACTCATTATAATCTGCATCCAGAACTCCTCACCATACCACTGTTCCAAAAATTTGGGGTGCTGTCGGAAAAATAATCTTCCTTCTAATTCCCCGTCTATGTCAGAACTATCCACAAAATCTATCAGGAACTTTAGAACTCTATTCGTAGATACCAGAACTATACCGATACTGACCATTTTTCTCATATGGGGTGCAGCGTCAACTTAGCACCTCATTTTTTTGAAAAAAAAAGTTTTTGCATATATGACCAGAACTATTTTCAAAACTGATTGAGAACTGTAGAACTATGCTAGACGCATCCAGAACTCTATCGAAAAATTTTTTTTTGTATATATGTGGTGCCAACTTGACAGGCACCAAATGCTCTCTGAATTCCTTGGAGTAAGATTTCTATTTGTTTCAAAGAGTAAACTTCCAATTCTTTCATAAGAGTGAAGTTCTCACTCCAAAAAATTTACAGAGTAAATTCAAATAAATTAATTCACTTGAAACAAAGATATCATTCACGTGGAATAAGAAATTTATCTGGATTGTAAGTTTATTTACCTGAAATAAATTTCCCCTCAACTTGAATAAAATTATACGTCATGAACGGTAGAGATTAATTTCACTTAATTCGCATAAATGATTTCTCTGAGCGCATATTGGATATTTTCACAAGTGTTGAATCATTCAATACGGAATAAGAATTCTGTTGTTGGATAAAATAAAAATGAAGATAAAAGGAAGCTTGTGAATCTGTCCTATTGGCAATAATTATCCTCTAATGTAGAAGGTATCTTCACTCTCATTCACATTGAATAGAAATGAATAAAATAAAGAATATAAATGAGTGCAGTGTTGCTCCTTCACGTTCGATAAAGAATAATATATCGTAATCAAATTCTTTCTTCTCGAGGTAATATGATGCGATGGTAATAGTTGATACGAGTAAACGCGTCACGTCAACGGCACATATTTTTCAAAACCTGAGGGGCTTCATCAAGTTCCGAACGAACTGTACTGTAAACCGTGGCCAAGAGAAAGGAGATCTTGCTGACATAGTGGAGTCCATTTGGTTTTGTGAGAGTCGTCTACACGTGCTTGGTCAGCATCAGCATTGTGTTTTCCATGCAGAAGTGAACTGCTGACTGTTTGAGATTTCCGTTCCTCATTTTTCCACTCATTTTATCTTATTATTATTATATGCGTAATCTAGGGTTTGATCTTCGATGATTCAAATACGAGTGAGAAAGAGGAGATAAACAATTTATAAAATTTTCAGAAATACTTCGACGTGTAGGAAACCACTTTACTTCGTTATTTTTCTTTGTTGTGATTATTTTTATGGTTCTGTTTGAATCTGAAGAAAAATAAAAAGATGACTCGCGTATTCACATTACAAAACAATTGTTTACGACGAAGAATTGAAAATTATTTCTTTCAATTTCGGTATATGAGCAAAAAATACATTTTTATAGAAGGATGTGTATAAATAAACATGGATACACACACACGTTTGTATATCTAGACAACAAATGTACTGTGATCGTTTTCCGTTCATTCGCATCGCCACCGTTACTACGTATTATGAATTATTCATTGTAAAAAGAAAAAAAGAAGAAGGAGCGAAAAAACGCGATACGAGTACGAATCTCGTATTGCGACCTCGTTTACATATTTCTACGTATTATTGCTCCATATGTTGTTTTCTTTCTTTTTTTTATATTGCATTTATTGGTATTATGCAGTTCAGATGTCTCAAAAACGAGATCAATGTCGCGATAAATAAATGAACGGGGTGTTCATCTTCTTTTCTTTTTTGTGGTTTTTATACAAAAAAGTTATTTGTTTATACAGTAAACGATACGAGATACGTGGATTGAAGGAGTGAGACAACAAAGAATTTGAAATGAGACGGCTGGTAATTATATGTAGGGTTTTTATATTTTAATCAGTGAAATCTCAGTGATCTGAGTTAACTTTCTGATCATTTCTAAAGCTCCTGATAAAGTCATCCAAAAGATTTCCGAAATCAACGCATTAGAGAACTCTCTGATATCATTTAGAGAACTTAATGAGGTATATTATGGGGGCCGAGGCATTTTTATCTAACTGCACTGGGAGTTGGTGCGTATTTTTTGCTATTTTTTTGCCATTTTTTGCTGTAGGAAAAAATTTTTTTGCTTTGGCCGTTCCGAAGATACGGCGAGTTAGACAGCTTGAGATGAAGGTATCTAGCAATCGACATAGACTGAGAACGGCGAGACTATGCGGAAAAAGAACTACACCATAATTTTTTGCTATTTTTTTGCTGCAAGATAGGATGTATAAAAAAAAATTTCGATTCTATTTTGTTTTTTCCTCCATATCATACACGCAAAACATAAGTACGCGAGGATAGGATTTACATATGGCGCATGTCATGTTGGAAACAAAAGACATCAATCAGATGGACTTGGTGAGAAACATATACGAGCCGGATGAGGTTCATGAATTGAGCATGTATAGGTCACCCATGACCCATATGAAGGGTGTGTTACATGTATCTGATGGATCATGTATGGATCATGAAGCATCCTCTGAGGATGTTTTCCTGACCTTTGACAACCTCTGTGATACTTTGCTGTCATATAGCACCACAGGGGATTTTTTTGCTAACGTCCAGCAACCTCTGAGCTGCTTTCCCTACCATCCGGAAGCCTCTCTGATATTTTTGCTACCACTTAGCAACGACTTGGAATTTTTTGCTCACATCTAGCATCCTGTAGAAGTATCCACCTGATATCTCAGATACTCTATGATCTTTTGCTCCCATCTAGCAACGACTTGAAATTTTTTGCTACCAACTAGCATCCTTCGGGCTGCGATCCCTACCATCTAGAGGCCTATCTGATTTTTTTGCTACCATCTAGCAACGACTTGGAATTTTTTGCTACCTTCTAGCATCATCAGGGCTGCGATCCCTACCATCTAGAGGCCTATCTGATTCTTTTGCTACCATCTAGCAACGACTTAGAATTTTCTGCTACCATCTGGCATCCTCCGGGATGCTATGCCTACCATCTAGAGGCCTGCCTGATTTTTATGCTACCATCCAGCAACGATTTGGGTTTTCTTGCTACCATCTAGCATCCTTTGGGCTGCTATCCCCACCATCTAGAGGCCTATCTGATTTTTTTGCTACCATCTAGCAACGATTTGGAACTTTTGCTACCATCTAGCATCCTTCAGGCTGCTATCCCCACCATCTGGAGGCCCATCTGATTTTTTTGCTACCATCTAGCAACGGCTTAGATCTATCTGCTACCACCTAGCATCCTCGGGCTGCTGTCCCTACCATCTAGGTGCCTGTCTGATCTTTTTGCTACCATCTAGCAACGATTTGGAACTTTCGCTACCAACTAGCATCCTTCGGGCTGCCATCCCTACCATCTAGGGGCTTGCCTGATTTTTTTGCTACCATCTAGCAACGATTTGGAATTCTCTTGCTACCATCTAGCATCCTTCGGGCTGCTATCCCTACCATCTAGAGGCCTGTCTCATTTTTTTGCTACCATCTAGCAACGACTGAGATTTATCTGACAACACCTAGCATCCTCGGGCTGCTATCCCTACCATCTAGGGGCCTGTCTGATGTTTTTGCTACCATCCAGCAACGATTTGGACTTTTCGCTACCACCTAGCATCCTTCGGGCTTCTATCCCTACCATCTAGAGGCCTGTCTCATTTTTTTGCTACCATCTAGCAACGGCTTAGATCTATCTCCTACCACCTGGCATCCTTGGGCTGCTATCCCTACCATCTAGGTACCTGTCTGATCTTTTTGCTACCATCTAGCAACGATTTGGAATTTTGTGCTACCACCTAGCACCCTTCGGCCTGCTATGCCCACCATCTAGAAGCCCGTCTGACTCCTTGCTACCATCTAGCAACGATTCGGGATTTTTTGCTGACATCTGGCATCCCTTGGGTTGCTATCCGTTACCCCGGGCTGCTAATCGGGTAGGGATAGCAGCCCGGAGGATGCTAGATGGTAGCAACAAATTCCAAATCGTTGCTAGATGGTAGCAAAGAAATCAGATAGGCCTCTAGATGATACAAGGACCAGCTCAGGGGATGCTAGATTGTAGCAAACAATTCCAAGTCATTGCTAGATGGTAGCAAAAAAATCAGATAGGCCTTTAGACGGTAGATTGTAGCAAAAGTTTCAAATCGTTGCTAGATGGTAGCAAAGAAATCAGACAGGCCTCTAGATGATACAGGGAGCAGCTTAGAGGATGCTAGATGGTAGCAAAAAATTCCAAGTCGTTGCTAGATGGTGGCGAAAAAATCAGATAGGGCTCTAGATGGTAGGGATAGCAGCCCGAAGGATGCTAGAAGGTAGCAAAAAATTCCAAGTCGTTGCTAGATGGTAGCAAAAAAATCAGATAGGCCTCTAGATGGTAGGAATCGCAGCCCGAAGGATGCTAGTTGGTAGCAAAAAATTCCAAGTCGTTGCTAAGTGGTAGCAAAAATATCAGAGAGGCTTTCGGATGGTAGGGAAAGCAGCTCAGAGGTTGCTAGAAGTTAGCAAAAAAATCTCCTGTGATGCTATATGAAAGCGAAGTATCTCAGAGGTTGTCAGTGGTCATGAAAAAATCCTCAGGGGATGCTTCATGATCCATACATGATCCATCAGATACATCTCACACACCCTTCATATGGGTCATGGATGACCTATACATGCTCAATTCATGAACCTCATCCGGCTCGTATATGTTTCTCACCAAGTTCATCTGATTGATATCTTTTGTTCCCAACATAACATGCTCCATGTGTAAATCCTATCCTCGCGTACCTATGTTTTCCGTGTATGATATGGAGGAAGAAAAAATTAGAATCGAATGCTTGTGGAAGTTTATTGTGACAATGCTCAAACTGATAAATCATGTAGGGAATGGTTTCGACGTTTTAAGGATGGCGATTTCAGTGTCGAAGACACGCCTCGCTCAGGACAACCACAAAAATTCGAAAACGAGGAATTGTAGGCTTCACTCGACGAAGATTCGAGTCAAATGCAACAGGGGCTTGCGGAATCAGTAGGAGTTACGCAACAAGCAGTTTCCGTGCGATTACAATCCATGGGCATGATTCAAAAGCAAGGCAATTGGGTGCCTTATGACTTAAAGCCTAGAGACATTGAACTTGCGAGCAGCTGATTCAAAGACAACGAAGATATTCTATGATAACCCCAAGAGAAGAAAATACTATGCTATGCCCGGTCAATCGTTGCCATCGACACCAAAGAGGAATATTCATGGTTCAAAGATCATGCTGTGTATCTGGTGGGACCAAAAGAGTGTTATATATTATGAGTTGCTAAAACCTGATGATTCTATTACGGGTGATCGGTATAGGCTACAATTGATTCGTTCGAGTCGTGCGTTACGAGAAAAACGTCCGGGATACAAGGAAAGACATGACGAAGTTATTCTTTTACACAATACCGCTCGGCCTCATGTCGCAAAAGTAGTGTAAAATTATCTGGAAACGTTGAAGTGGGATATTCTACCACACCCGCCGTACTCGCCGGACATTGCTCCTTCTGATTACTGGTTATTCCGACAGATGCAGCACGATTTGGCAGGCCACCGGTCCACTTCGTTCGAAGGAATCGAAAATTGGCTCCTAACTTGGATCGCCTCGAAAGACGAGACGTTTTTCCGTAACGGGATTCGAAAATTATCCGAAATATGGGAAAAAGTGATAGCCAGCGATGGATAATACTTTGATTAATTCGATAATTCATGTTCTTCTGAAATAAACGCATCTTTAACTGTCAAAAAACGGACCGGATTAATTTGTACTCCCAATATTTTCCCCCTGTTGTTGAATGGGCTTAATTGTTGGATCAAGGCCACTTGAAACTGGGTTTCTTGAGGAATCTTGATAGATGTGAAAGGAAAAAAGGAAAAGAAAGAGAAGAGAAAAGGGAGTGAGCAAGAAAAAAGGAAACAGAAACTGTTCCTGCCTAATTTTAATTTCGCTCCTTGTGCGCAAACTTTATCTATTATTCTTTATCTTCTTTCGCCGTAAAAAAAAACAGTTGGTTCTCATTCCCCGTGAATTTCACACGGTACAATCCGAGTTAACTTGGCAGTTAATTAACGTATCGTCCGCGTTACGTTGAGAAATAGAAACTCTTTCGGAATCATGAGAGCTTGGTAATACATCTCAATGTACGTGTAGACATGCATTTGTACATACGTTGATGATACGTTATGATAGGTATTTGGTATAGTTAATTGTTGAACGTATAGACGTGTATGTGTATATTCAATTCCTCCTTTCTTTTCAATATTAATCCATATACAACATAACACGTTCGTACAATTATCTATTCATAAAATTACGAACTGAAATCACAATGGTAACTACCCTAGTACACTCACAAAAATGATTTCTTGTTATTACCATCATTTTATTCTTGACATTGATTTTCTTCTCCGAAAACGAATAGTATTCGATCAAAAAGCGATTTTGTTTAAAAATAATCATATCATGGATTATCAAAAGAAAAAAATATGATTCATGATTTTTGGTTAACGTAAGAACCTTTATTTCTTGTAAGAACCATCCTTTCTTGTGATGAGAAAAATTTTCTTACGCTGAAACTACATGAATATTCTTAGAGGCGACGCTCAACGATACGCCCCCCTCCCCTTGATTGGCCGCATACCGGCTCAGTGATCGAGTTTTCGAAAATCAGTCAAGTGTCTCGTGTTGATGAAAATCAAGAAGTGAAGTGAGTATTGTGACTTTGAAAGTGAATAGTGATAATAAATAAATCAATAAGATGGATGACAGCGCTGCACCGAGAGAAAAAGCATGCTTTAGAAGCATGACACACTTTAATCCTTCTAACGCATTTGTTACAACGTACTTTTAACGCTCGGGACTCATGCAGTTAACGCACGAGACCATGCTTTTTGGGTATGTGTCGCATGCTTTCTAAGCAGGGTACCGAGCGTTGGAAGCACGTTATGACAAATGCATTAGAAACTTTAGTGCGTCAATACTTCTGCAGTATGCTTTTTCTCTCGGTGTGCCACTACTGCGGTGGAATGTACTGTCGCCTTTTTATTACAAATTATGGAGATGCCACATCTCACCGAGCATTTTGAAACTAAGTATAAGTATGAATCTCAGTTGATACCGACCACATGTATATCTAATCAATTCAAGGTTTGTGTTTATGTTTTTATCGTGTTAAAAGCGTGTAAATCCGTGGTTTGGCAAATGGTATTTTCACTTCTAACAAACTTTTAGCATTGTCTGAATTGAATAGTTTATAGCTTTCCGCTTGAACGGTTATGATTATTCAAATTTTTGACGACAACTCAGTGCATGAATTCTCGGAATGTCATCAGGTTTTCAAATGTGCTATAATTATCTTTGGAAACATTTTTCAAATACAAAATAAATGGAAGAATTAAAGCTCTCATAAGATTTGGAAAATTTTTTTTGCCAACATTTCGAGAATTAACGTCCGTTACGCTGGAACAACCAAATGAGCAAAATCGAAAAAAACCTATATAGGAATTTGTCGCTAATTTGTCGCTAATTTGTAACACCAATCCCGAATTTGTCGCTCTTCGCGATTCCGAAATAATGAAGGTTGTGCTAGCGGAACCATTCCGCTAGCACAATCTCGGTTCAGAGGGATGAGAAAAAAAAAGGATTGCATAGGAATTTGTCGCTTTTTTGTCGCTCTCGATATACGTTGGAAAGAATTGAATTCGTTCATTGGTTGCTGAGATATTTAATATTTTAAGTTTGAGGATTGAAATATTGAATTCCAGCGAAATCCGGTGGAAGAATATGATGGTCAAAGGCATATTGACGCAATACAAAATGCAGACAGATGTGCAGGGGATGACGTTGGGACTACAATCCGAAGAAAACGGTTACATGAATGTTACATCGAGATTACGAAACGTAAAATGGAAATTACGTAACACGGTAATCAAATGCCGTCAGGATTTCCAACTGATTCACGTGACGATACGAGGAACAATATGACAATTGTGAATGAATTTGGAGGATATATACCATATGTCACAATCATGTAACATACAGGTAATGAGCTGGTTTACAGGATTTTCTGCCACTGATATATATGTTATAATATATGATATTATGTTATGATATACTGATAAATTCCGCGAATCGCCCTTATATACGTATGTAGGGATTGTGTGCACTCCGGAGGACCGGGAACAGTCGAGCGACGAATCCTATGCAAGGTTTTATGGGAGCGACGAATTCAAATCCACGGAAAATCGCTAATTTCATGACACCAGATCGATTTAGATGCGATTGTGCTGGCGGAAATTCCGCGAATCGCCCTTATATACGTATTTAGGGATTGTGTGGACTCCGGAGGACCAGGAACAGTCGAGCGACAAATTCTATGCAAGGTTTTCTGGGAGCGACAAATTCAGATCAACGAGAAATCATGAATTCCATGAATCTGAGTCGATTCAAATGCGATTGTGCTGGCGGAAATTGCAAGGATCACTCTTATATACGTGTTTACAGAGTGTGTGGAATCCGGAGGACCGGAAACAGTCGAGCGACAAATTCTATGGGGGTTTTTTCTGGTAGCGACAAATTCAGATCAACGAGGAATCATGAATTCCATGAATCTGAGTCGATTCAAATGCGATTGTGCTGGCGGAAATTGCAAGGATCACTCTTATATACGTGTTTACAGAGTGTGTGGAATCCGGAGGACCGGAAACAGTCGAGCGACAAATTCTATGGGGGGTTTTTCTGGTAGCGACAAATTCAAATCCATGGAAAATCGCGAATTTCATGACACTAGATCGATTTAGATGCGATTGTCCTGCGGAAATTCCGCGAATCGCCCTTATATACGTATTCACGAATTGTGTGCACTCTGGAGGACCAGGAACAGTCGAGCGACAAATTCTATGCAAGGTTTTATGGGAGCGACAAATTCAGATCCACGAGAAATCGCGAATTTCATGACACTAGATCGATTTAGATGCGATTGTGCTAAAGGAAAATCCGCGAATCGCCCTTATATACGTATTTACGGATTGTGTGCACTCCGGAGGGCCAGGAACAGTCGAGCGACAAATTCTATGCAAGGTTTTATGGGAGCGACAAATTCAGATCCACGAGAAATCGCGAATTTCATGACACTAGATCGATTTGGATGCGATTGTGCTGGCGGAAATTCCGCGAATCGCCCTTATATACGTATTTACGGATTGTGTGCACTCCGGAGGACCAGGAACAGTCGAGCGACAAATTCTATGCAAGGTTTTATGGGAGCGACAAATTCAGATCCACGAGAAATCGCGAATTTCATGACACTAGATCTATTTGGATGCGATTGTGCTGGCGGAAATTCCGCGAATCGCCCTTATATACGTATTTACGGATTGTGTGGACTCCGGAGGACCAGGAACAGTCGAGCGACAAATTCTATGCAAGGTTTTCTGGGAGCGACAAATTCAGATCAACGAGAAATCATGAATTCCATGAATCTGAGTCGATTCAAATGCGATTGTGCTGGCGGAAATTGCAAGGATCACTCTTATATACGTGTTTACAGAGTGTGTGGAATCCGGAGGACCGGAAACAGTCGAGCGACAAATTCTATGGGGGGTTTTTCTGGTAGCGACAAATTCAAATCCACGGAAAATCGCGAATTTCATGACACTAGATCGATTTAGATGCGATTGTCCTGCGGAAATTCCGCGAATCGCCCTTATATACGTATTTACGGATTGTGTGGACTCCGGAGGACCAGGAACAGTCGAGCGACAAATTCTATGGGGGGTTTTTCTAGTAGCGACAAATTCAGATCAACGAGAAATCATGAATTCCATGAATCTGAGTCGATTCAAATGCGATTGTGCTGGCGGAAATTGCAAGGATCACTCTTATATACGTGTTTACAGAGTGTGTGGAATCCGGAGGACCGGAAACGGTCGAGCGACAAATTCTATGGGGTTTTTCTTGTAGCGACAAATTCAAATCCACGGAAAATCGCGAATTTCATGACACTAGATCGATTTAGATGCGATTGTGCTGGCAGAAATCCCGTGAATCGCCCTTATATACGTGTTTACGGATTGTGTGGACTCCGGAGGACCAGGAACAGTCAAGCGACAAATTCTATGCAAGGTTTTATGGGAGCGACAAATTCAAATTCACGGAAAATCGCGAATTTCATGACACTAGATCGATTTAGATGCGATTGTGCTGGCGGAAATTCCGCGAATCGCCCTCATATTCGTATTTGAGGATCGTGTGCACTCCGGAGGACCAGGAACAGTCGAGCGACAAATTCTATGCAAGGTTTTATGGGAGCGACAAATTCAAATTCACGGAAAATCGCGAATTCCATGACACTAGATCGATTTAGATGCGATTGTGCTGGCGGAAATTGCGAGGATCACTCTTGTATACGTGTTTACAGAGTATGTGGAATCCGGAGGACCAGAAACAGTCGAGCGACAAATTCTATGGGACGTTTTTCTGGTAGCGAGAAATTCAAATCCACGGAAAATCACGAATTTCATGACACTAGATCGATTTAGATGCGATTGTGCTGGCGGAAATTCCGCGAATCGCCCTCATATACGTATTTGAGGATCGTGTGCACTCCGGAGGACCAGGAACAGTCGAGCGACAAATCCTATGCAAGGTTTTATGGGAGCGACAAATTCAAATTCACGGAAAATCGCGAATTTCATGACACTAGATCGATTTAGATGCGATTGTGCTGGCGGAAATTCCGTGAATCGCCCTTATATACGTGTTTACGGATTGTGTGGACTCCGGAGGACCAGGAACAGTCGAGCGACAAATTCTATGCAAGGTTTTATGGGAGCGACAAATTCAAATTCACGGAAAATCGCGAATTTCATGACACTAGATCGATTTAGATGCGATTGTGCTGGCAGAAATCCCGTGAATCGCCCTTATATACGTGTTTACGGATTGTGTGGACTCCGGAGGACCAGGAACAGTCGAGCGACAAATTCTATGCAAGGTTTTATGGGAGCGACAAATTCAAATTCACGGAAAATCGCGAATTTCATGACACTAGATCGATTTAGATGCGATTGTGCTGGCGGAAATTCCGCGAATCGCCCTCATATACGTATTTGAGGATCGTGTGCACTCCGGAGGACCAGGAACAGTCGAGCGACAAATCCTATGCAAGGTTTTATGGGAGCGACAAATTCAAATTCACGGAAAATCGCGAATTTCATGACACTAGATCGATTTAGATGCGATTGTGCTGGCGGAAATTCCGTGAATCGCCCTTATATACGTGTTTACGGATTGTGTGGACTCCGGAGGACCAGGAACAGTCGAGCGACAAATTCTATGCAAGGTTTTATGGGAGCGACAAATTCAAATTCACGGAAAATCGCGAATTTCATGACACTAGATCGATTTAGATGCGATTGTGCTGGCGGAAATTCCGCGAATCGCCCTCATATACGTATTTGAGGATCGTGTGCACTCCGGAGGACTAGGAACAGTCGAGCGACAGATTCTATGCAACGTGTTTCTGGTAGCGAACATCCTAAAGTAGTGGCAGATAGGTATGGGAAAACCAATTTAAGGTTCTTGATACCATTCCATGCTATCATCAATAGAGTTATTGGGACAAGAAAGGAATACTTTACTTTTTTGAGATTAAAAATCAATGTTTTCAATTTTCAACTTTTTTTCAACTCAGTCATTTTCCGACGAATCAGGATCAATCTTATAGATTCCGATTCGTAAGACTCCCCCAAAGACGAAAATGTGAAAGTTTGTAAAAATCAATAATCAGTCAATAAATTCCTCATTCGAAGCAAAAATCACCTTCATCACACTCGCATCGAGGAAGTGGTGCGGGAAGTATGGCCTACAAAAAACCCCCAGCGACAAAGTTGTTCGTTATCGTTTGGACAAACTCTTTAAACAGTTTCAGACCGATTGGATTGTTGGTTCACAAAGTACAGCGATTTATTCATCAATGCGCAAGGGAAATTCATCAGGATAATCCGTCTTCAAACGCCTAAATATCAGATTCCGTAGAAAGAAGGATATTCACTTAATTCTTCAACTCGGTCCATGTTTTTTGGGCCAGGGATTTCAATTTCGACCTATTATTGCAAGATTCCCCATTCATGCTTGTTAAATAATGATGTGGATAGTTCATAACTCTCAATGTCAGAAATATTTGGAAGTTTTTTCCAATCATGTACATGAATTCAGGTTTATACACATTCTACATCACATCTAAAGTACAAAAGCATGAAACAACTGTAGATAATACTACAGTTCACATTAAATTTAATTTCTAATGCATCTGGAACTGGATTCATGAACGTCCTTGAAAGTAACTTCCAGCAAAACATTAAATTAAATGCAAGAATGTCCAACAGGGATTTTGTTATGGACAAAGTTAGAGAAAATTTGTCTCAACAAAAAAAAGTTACTCATCTTATTGGGAATAAGTTCTGTACAAAACATTTCTGCAATTTCTCAATTGTTTGTTCGAATATAATTAATACACATCCTGAGATATGATTATTTTAATAAACAGTGATGTGTCCGAAATTTTTTAATTTCAAGAAAAGACACTTTTATCCGAACAATTTCCCCATAATACCGATAATTTGAGCGAATAAATTTTTATGAAATACAATAATAATAGACTGAGAGAAATAATTACTCACTCCAAAGAGATGTATTCTTGAATATGTTGTAGGCCCAAGTAAAACCTTCTTAAACCGAGAAATTATTTCTTCCATTCAAGAATTACATTCTCAATCTGGGAAAAATTTTCTTGTATCAGCGATATATATTTTTCAAGGAATGAATTTCTCGGAGCATGACAATATATTGTTGGTAATAGTAATTATTTCTCTCAGTGTATGCGAATAAATAATTGAGAAATCGCAGGAATGTTTCGTACAGCACTTATCCCTAACAAGACAAGATACTTTTTTTTGTTAACTCAATTTTTCTGTAATTTTGTCCATAACAAGGTTGTAAACAATTTACATTCTTATTCAACAATAGCGAATAACGAATCTTGCAATAATGAGTCGATATTCGAATTCTCTGATCCAAAAATATGAACCCAGGTTGAAAAATTGAGTGGACATGGTCATCTTTATGGACACTAAATTCAGTCGGTAAACGATGCAAGGTCGTAAAAAATTTCCCTTGTGCGTTGATGAATAAATCGTTGTATTTTGTCATCCAACCATCCAATCGATCTGAAAATTCTCGAAAAGTTTTCTCATACAGTAACGAACAACTTCGTCGCTGGAAGTTTTCTGTAGCTCATACTTTCCCCATCAACTTTTCAATGCGGAGCATGGAAAACGTGATTTTTTACTTGGAATTAAAAATTTATTGACTTGCTATTGATTTTCACGAACTTTCACGACACTTTTGTCTTTGGGAAGTCTTACAAATCAGAATCCATAAGATTTATCTTGATCCGTCAAAAAATGACCGAGTTGAAACGAGTTTAAAGTTGAAAAACATTGATTTTTGATCTGAAAAAAGTGAAGTTTTTATTTGTTGTCTTAATAACTATTGATGATAGCAAAAAATGGTATCAAGAGACTTAGATTGGTTTTCCAATACCTATCATCCAGTACTTTTCAATTTTCGAAATTCCACCTTTTGATTTTGGCATGTGATATCACGGCTTGGATAATAGTTTCACGTGTTTTCGAGCGCAAGTCTGGTTATTGCATGCGACGCCTTAGTTTTTATTCAAAGGCTCAATTGCATTAAATCAAAATAATCTTCACAGGAATTTGCAAATTTCCCAACATTGTGAGCTGATTGAACACACTCGTTTTGTTCTTCGATGTTACCGCCGTGGAGGCGCATAACGTTTACATCCATTGAGCGGCGTGTTCTTTGATGCTGCCGAATTCACGCGCGGAATTTCCGCCAGCACAATCGCATCTAAATCGATCTAGTGTCATGAAATTCGCGATTTCTCGTGGATCTGAATTTGTCGCTCCCATAAAACCTTGCATAGAATTTGTCGCTCGACTGTTCCTGGTCCTCCGGAGTGCACACAATTCGTGAATACGTATATAAGGGCGATTCGCGGAATTTCCGCCAGCACAATCGCATCTAAATCGATCTAGTGTCATGAAATTCGCGATTTTCCATGGATTTGAATTTGTCGCTACCAGAAAAACCCCAGAGAATTTGTCGCTCGACTGTTTCCGGTCCTCCGGATTCCACACACTCTGTAAACACGTATATAAGAGTGATCCTTGCAATTTCCGCCAGCACAATCGCATTTGAATCGACTCAGATTCATGGAATTCATGATTTCTCGTTGATCTGAATTTGTCGCTACCAGAAAAAACCCCCATAGAATTTGTCGCTCGACTGTTTCCGGTCCTCCGGATTCCACACACTCTGTAAACACGTATATAAGAGTGATCCTTGCAATTTCCGCCAGCACAATCGCATTTGAATCGACTCAGATTCATGGAATTCATGATTTCTCGTTGATCTGAATTTGTCGCTCCCAGAAAACCTTGCATAGAATTTGTCGCTCGACTGTTCCTGGTCCTCCGGAGTGCACACAATTCGTGAATACGTATATAAGGGCGATTCGCGGAATTTCCGCCAGCACAAACGCATCTAAATCGATCTAGTGTCATGAAATTCGCGATGTCTCGTGGATCTGAATTTGTCGCTCCCATAAAACCTTGCATAGAATTTGTCGCTCGACTGTTCCTGGTCCTCGGGGATGCACACAATTCGTGAATACGTATATAAGGGCGATTCGCGGAATTTCCGCCAGCACAATCGCATCCAAATCGATCTAGTGTCATGAAATTCGCGATTTCTCGTGGATCTGAATTTGTCGCTCCCATAAAACCTTGCATAGAATTTGTCGCTCGACTGTTCCTGGTCCTCGGGGATGCACACAATTCGTGAATACGTATATAAGGGCGATTCGCGGAATTTCCGCCAGCACAATCGCATCTAAATCGATCTAGTGTCATGAAATTCGCGATTTCTCGTGGATCTGAATTTGTCGCTCCCAGAAAACCTTGCATAGAATTTGTCGCTCGACTGTTCCTGGTCCTCCGGAGTCCACACACTTCGTGAATACGTATATAAGGGCGATTCGCGGAATTTCCGCCAGCACAATCGCATCTAAATCGATCTACTGTCATGAAATTCGCGATTTCTCGTGGATCTGAATTTGTCGCTCCCATAAAACCTTGCGTAGAATTTTTTTTTTTTTTTTTTTTATTGCAATACACGGGTTAGCACCCTTTGATATAAAAAGTAAATACAGAGTCAATACAAGACAGCGTCCACAGACGCATAAAATACAATTACAATATAGTCATGCATTAACCGACAGTTTAAACCGCTTCAAGGAAACACCAAACAATTCCATCGACCGATCGAAATTATTTGCTAATTCACAAATGCGAGAAATCGGATCATAATTTCCAAATCTTGATTTAAATTGTACAGGTCTGAATAAAAGCGCTCTCCTAACTGGTCTACCGGGGATGTTAAAATTAACTTCACTCAGCAATGACTCGCAATCAAGAAAACCATTAATCAATTTAAAAAGAAATAGGAGATCATTCATTTGTCTCCGCTCTTCGAGGGTAGTTAAGTTCATTCTGTGAAGAATTCTGGAGTAATCATGGTCAGAATATCTCATAGGGCAGCCTATTCTAAAAGCAGCAAAGCGTAAAAACTTGTGTTGCACACTCTCAATCATTCTAATATCCTTCTTCAAGTACGGAGACCAGATAGGGACGCATATTCAAGATGGGGTCTAATTAAAGAGGAATATAGTACTTTTAATGACCTAACATCTTTGAAATCACTGGAAAATCTTTTGACGAAGCCGAGATTTCTCATCGCAGTACCACAAGCTTTCACAGAATGCTCAGAAAAATCCAATTCATCATTTATAGTTACACCAAGATCAACATAAGATTTAACAGTATTCAATGTAATATTCGCAATCTTGTAGGAGAATATGAGAGGATTCCTTGACCGCGAGATTCTCATTACACAGCATTTTTCTAAGTTCAGATGCAGAGAATTACGGGTGCACCAAGAATCTAATCTCGATAATACTGACTGTAAGTGATGAACATCCGCAAGACATTTTATGTTCTTGAAGATTTTTAGATCATCAGCAAATAACAGGAAATCACAATCATTGAGAACCTGCCCAATGTCATTTATGAATAGCAAAAATAAAAGTGGACCAAGGTGGGATCCCTGGGGCACTCCCGAAGAAGGTATAATCGGTTCAGAAAAACAGTTCCGAACTTTTACCATCTGCACCCGAGAATTTGTCGCTCGACTGTTCCTGGTCCTCCGGAGTGCACACAATTCGTGAATACGTATATAAGGGCGATTCGCGGAATTTCCGCAGGACAATCGCATCTAAATCGATCTAGTGTCATGAAATTCGCGATTTTCCATGGATTTGAATTTGTCGCTACCAGAAAAACCCCCCATAGAATTTGTCGCTCGACTGTTTCCGGTCCTCCGGATTCCACACACTCTGTAAACACGTATATAAGAGTGATCCTTGCAATTTCCGCCAGCACAATCGCATTTGAATCGACTCAGATTCATGGAATTCATGATTTCTCGTTGATCTGAATTTGTCGCTCCCAGAAAACCTTGCATAGAATTTGTCGCTCGATTGTTCCTGGTCCTCCGGAGTCCACACAATCCCTAAATACGTATATAAGGGCGATTCGCGGAATTTCCGCCAGCACAATCGCATCTAAATCGATCTGGTGTCATGAAATTAGCGATTTTCCGTGGATTTGAATTCGTCGCTCCCATAAAACCTTGCATAGGATTCGTCGCCCGACTGTTCCCGGTCCTCCGGAGTGCACACAATCCCTACATACGTATATAAGGGCGATTCGCGGAATTTATCAGTATATCATAACATAATATCATATAGTATAACATATATATCAGTGGCAGAAAATCCTGTAAACCAGCTCATTACCTGTATGTTACATGATTGTGACATATGGTATATATCCTCCAAATTCATTCACAATTGTCATATTGTTCCTCGTATCGTCACGTGAATCAGTTGGAAATCCTGACGGCATTTGATTACCGTGTTACGTAATTTCCATTTTACGTTTCGTAATCTCGATGTAACATTCATGTAACCGTTTTCTTCGGATTGTAGTCCCAACGTCATCCCCTGCACATCTGTCTGCATTTTGTATTGCGTCAATATGCCTTTGACCATCATATTCTTCCACCGGATTTCGCTGGAATTCAATATTTCAATCCTCAAACTTAAAATATTAAATATCTCAGCAACCAATGAACGAATTCAATTCTTTCCAACGTATATCGAGAGCGACAAAAAAGCGACAAATTCCTATGCAATCCTTTTTTTTTTCTCATCCCTCTGAACCGAGATTGTGCTAGCGGAATGGTTCCGCTAGCACAACCTTCATTATTTCGGAATCGCGAAGAGCGACAAATTCGGGATTGGTGTTACAAATTAGCGACAAATTAGCGACAAATTCCTGTATAGGTTTTTTTCGATTTTGCTCATTTGGTTGTTCCAGCGTAACGGACGTCGAGAATTAACCTCATGATTCGTTGAAAATTTGAAAAGAATCACTTCATATAGCATTTGTCTTCATTGCATCACTTTCCAACGTTTCAGAAGTTAAATTTGTTGACATTTTCTGTTTTGCTTTTAGAATTTATAGTATAGTATTGAAATTTAATTTGTGTATTAACACGAATATACTAATATATTTTGAAATACTGAATGTAAAATCAACAGTGATGCTTATTATTCTCTTTTAATTATACGCACCATTTCGAAAAAACATGAATAGAATCATGCAAACGTAAAGCGTGAATCAACTAATCACCATTTCCTGTGATCAATAGACTGCGGAAATATATGCAAAAACATATATTTGATTATTTAGAATATTTTGCATATTACATAAATTTGATTTATGCTGCATAAATTCACTTATCTTGCATACTTTTTATTTATGTCGCATAATTTTCATTTATGTTGCATAAATTCGATAAATGTAACGTGCTACTATAACTCACTCACAAAAGCGTACATTCAAAACATTCTTTCCCATATCCATATGTATATGTATACGTATGTGTGTCATCACGTATTAACCTTACAAATTTAGAATATAATATTTACGCTTCAGTTAGCTCTGAATTGGTGTCACGATCGCAAGTAAATGTACTTACGTTGTGATTATAACAATCTTGTGGTCAGGCTGTAATTAATTAGGATATATTGAATCGAGATTTAATTGTACATTAGAAAAATTTATTCAGTTGAAATGCCAAAAGTAAAACAAAGTAAATCGTTGAAAATAAATGGTTGGTTGAAAGAAGTTAATGATAAATATTTGACTTTTGATGGACAAAACGTTTACTGCAGCGTTTGCTGTGATAAACAGGTATGTTTTAACAGAACACTTGACTCATTATCATTTTCAAATGGATCAAATAATAATTTGATAAATAACTGAACGGAATAATTTATATTTTAGATTACTTGTGACAGAAAATCACAGCTAACTCAACACGTGCTTACGATTCGGCATAAAGCAGGGGCAAAGTCGGCAGAAACAATATTCTTAGGTGAATCTTCAAATGAAAATATTGATAACAGTTTTGACGAGTCAGTATCATCGCGAAAAACAATTAACAAATCCAACCAATTTTTTTTCGATATGTGTCAAGCCATGATAGCCATTTAAATGAGTTGGCGATGTCTAGATAATGATGTTTGGAGAATTTTTTTAGAAAAATATACCCATAAAAATATTCTTCATGAGTCCACACTGAGAAAATATTATTTAGACAAGTGCTATCACTCGGCTATGAACAGTATCAAAGAAGAAATAGGAGATAATTACGTTTGGATATCTGTGGATGAGACCACTGATCCTTTGGGAAGACAAATAGCCAATTTAATTGTAGGCAAACTGAGTTAAAATGATCCAACGAAGCCTTATTTAGTAGCATGTAAACCACTAGAAAAAACGAATAATGAAACAATCGCCCGATTCGTCAATTCATCTTTAAAATCTTTGTGGCCAGATAAGAATTTCGAAGATCAAGTTTTATTGCTCCTATCTGATGCAGCAGCTTATATGTTGAAGGCTGGAAAAAATTTGAAAGTTTTTTATCCAAATATGATCCATGTAACATGCTTGATTCACGGTCTCAACAGAGTTGCTGAAGAAATACGACTGTCGTTTCCACTTGTCAACACGTTAATTTCAAGCGTAAAAAAGATTTTTTTGAAAGCTCCTCTTCGTATTGAAGTTTATCGTGAAAACTTAAAAAATGTCCCACTACCACCTGAACCCATTTTGACAAGATGGGGAACATAGATAGAAGCAGCTCTGTTTTACGCAGAAAACTTAGATGGCATAAAAAACGTAAGAAATTGTGAAATATTCCATTCAAGAGCTAAAACAACTACCTCAATGTTCTCTATAGTTATTATATTACTAATACTTGATATATTCTCTGAATTAACAGGTTGTTAATCTTTTTGATTCGAATGATTCACTAAGTATAAAAAAAGCCAAAGATGTTCTAAATGAGTCAAAACTTGAGCAAGATTTGTGTTACATCAAAGCTCATTTTTCGAACCTTTCAAAGGTTATGAAAAAGTTGGAGGACATTTTTTGTAAAAAGGGCAGGTAAAGAAGACCCCAAGGGGCGATGTCTTTTCTTCCTCTCTTCGTGAAAGGATCATCTTTTCGTCCTTCTCACTCTCGTTATGTGCACCCATACGTGTTTTCAACTTGTCTCTCCACAGATACCAAAGTAAGCAGAACAGTGTTTCTCATTTTCAATTGTAAACTCAGGTTTTCTTGTGCCCAGACAGCATAACGTACCAATGGATGTTGTTGAAGTTTGAATCGTTTACAGAAACGAAACGAAAATCCAAACTTACACAATCTGATGAATTATCATCATTTATCTCTCCAAATCAATTCCTTGGAATTGGAAACATTGTTGGAAGAATATACTTCGAGATTTTGGGTCAATTCAATAGCTGAGTATTTCGCTATTCAATTACGAATTCGTTTCAATAAACGATTCAAACTTCAGAACCATGCCAATGGAACGTTTATGTAAGGTTTATAAAATATAAAGAAGGTTTTCTGAACGTTCAGAAAACGTTCCGGAGACACATATTGCCGTGAGGATGAACATTCCTCAAAAAATACACTTAAAAAATTTTTCCTCAGTTTATTGATCGATTCTGTTTTCCGATCATCAGACAATGACTTTTAAACAAAATCATTGAACTTTGCAATCACTTCAAGGAAGTATTCTGTTTTCTACAGAATAAATTCTCTGAAAAGTGAAAGAAACGCCCATCGAATCAAGACCTAGTCAAAAAGTGGAAACAAACGGAAAACATTCGGAAGTGAATTGTTTCCAAAAGTTTATGATCCTAAAACAATAGAAACTTTTTGAAAAAATTCACGTCCGAATCAGTGATGCCAGAACTTCTGAGATCCAACGGCCTACATCTGATCAAATACGTCCGTTAATTGGAATGTTCAATATATTCCGATCTTGGCGCTCTTGTTCTTTTTTTTCTCGTAACACAGATCCGAATGTTTTTCGTTTATTTCCTTTTTTCGACAAGGGATTTGAGAAATTCTCTACCCATGGCAGAACTCTGCCGTGATCATTTCGGGTTCAATATCGTACGATGAAATCATTTTTCATGGTGAACTTTAATAATTATGAAATATTGCTTGAATATTCACAGAAATAGTGTACCAAACATGGGGTCCTTGAAGGATTTTCGAGAAATGTTACGTGCAAAATATCGCCAGTGTCTGTCGCTCAAAAAGAATAAAAATTTCACAGAATTGAAAGAAAACGAGGGTTTATCGGTAAACCAGAATAAACCCGAAGTTCAAAATCCTGAATGCCAATAGTCTCGAACAAAGTTTGGTTATATTTTTTCCGATTCGCAGACAACCACGCCTGGATCATAAGGGAGCGGTGGGGAGGGGGGGGGGGAGTTTAAACCGGACATTTTGCCCTGGACGCCAAAATCAGGGGGGCGGCACAACAAGGACTAATCGAAAATTTTCATTGACGCCCTTTTTAAAAATTATTTATAATTTTCCTGTATCTGGTAACGGGAAATTTTCTAACAAGCATATGGGGAAATAATTTCTAGTGCATGTGTGAGAAATGAGTATAGGTCTAGTCATAAATAACTTCCGGAACGGCCGTTACAACAATAGAAACCTTCTACCTCTACTGGAATTTATGTATGACTCGACCCGATAACTTTGGAGTCATGTAGAAACTCCTAATTTTGTAATAAAATTTTCTATAAGAATTTGTTAGTCATAAAATTTTCTACGGTGAAAACTGGAAAAAACTTTCTTTTCGTACGGTATACTGAAATAAATTCATTCATTCGGATCTGCTACATGATGAAAAGAATTTGGTACATTCTTACTCCGAGATATCAGGGGTAAGTTCCCTTATCTTTACTCGGGTAATGTAGTGAAATCCAGTGTCATTGGATCATCGATACAGGAAAGATATATTATATAGTGGAATAGTTGGAATAGTTGACAACTCCACAACCCCCCACGGTCTTTCTGGTAAGGTAGCAAGTGCCCAAAATTGCATTTACTCGAGGGGCCGTGATTTGTGAATCCAAGGATAGTTAACAGAAGTTCCTAGCCCTTCTCAAATAGCCAAAAAATTCATTGCGTTCAGGTAAATGGCTTTTCGGGCGTATGCTACCTCACCGGTCTTTCTTTCCAAGTTTTTCTAAGACGGTGAAAAAACAGTGGAGAGTTGTGAAGTTGTCTACATATTACGGTATATAATATTCCTTCCTCCATAGATGGCCCAATAAGAATGAATTTCAGTACATTCACCGGATGAAGATAAAAGAACGTACGTCAAGATTTGAAATGTCAGATGGTTGGGAAAATGATTTTTAGATGTTCGGATATTACTGAATTGGTCGTCATGTAAATTGGTATTTGTTTAGAACATGCAAAGTGTATGGGGTTGAGGTATGAACTATGAAAAATAAAAAATCACTACAAGTTACAAATTGTGATTTCTCAATTCATAATTTCCATCAATTCAATTTAAGGTAAAACACATTTCATTGTGAGATTGGAATCTTTACAATATACACTTTTTCTACATACAGTGACCCCTCACGGACATAAAAAGTATTCATTTTTGCATAGTCAATGCTTACGGAAATCGATCTGTGTTTCAAATTTTCATCCGATTTATGAATGAGGAATTTGTCCAACCTTTGGGTGAAGAATGAAAGATTGTGGTCTCCATGAGAAAAATGTTTATGTGATTCTGTGAAAAATTGAATAAAATTCAATCAAAGAAAATTGGCTGTTCCAGCCAAACAAAATTGTGGTTGAAATGAACGCAAAGAAACTTTTTGGTTGGCTGAAATAAAATTTATTTGGGGTGTACAAAATTTGGTTCACAATAATTGAGGCTTTCATACAGACAAATAAATTTTGTTTATCCTAAATAAATTTTATTTCAGCCAACCAAAAAGTTTCTTTGCGTTCATTTCAACCAAAATTTTGTTTCGCCGAAACAAACGTTTTCTCAGTGTATCTATTTCGTTCCGTGAGCAAAAAGAAACGTAATATTTTCAAGTCAGGTATGGAAAAAACCAACGGTCACTCGAGTGAAAAAATTCCCACAGTTGTATATATATATTTAAACATAAATTATATATAATTTTGAACATTTTTCCACTGGGTCAGTTCAGCGCGGGACTCAATTTGGAAGAATCGGTCTAATCAGCCTAAAGCCGGTCTTGGTTCAGAGAATTAAGATTCATTAACTGTTACGATGGATTTGACTTCGTAAAATACGAAGGGTTCATTCATCATCTAATCCCAAGCTTCAATAATGTGATCATGAATGACATCTGTCTTTCAGATATCAGTTCGCTGAATTCAAGAAAACGATACGGAATTAGATCTCTTTTTCTTAAACCTCCTTTCGCTTTCAAAATTTATTTCTAATGAATGAATTTACAAAAATCTCCTGTTGAAAAACCAAATTTTTATATGAAGCCTTTTCATTTATGTTGTGAGCCCCGAAACATCCCTAGCAGAAATCACTCTAGTAATTCTCTAGACCTTGCGAGGCCTCACCAGGCCCTTGTGAGGGACTTGCAAGGCCTCGTAAGGCCTAGAGAATGACTGGAGTGATTTCTACTAGGGATATTGTATAACAATATTTTCATTCGTAAGGAAAAACCATTTAATATATTTTCAAACGTATAAAAACAACTAGTTACCACGTAAATCGTGGATAACTATTTTTTTGTGAACCATCAAAAATCATCAATCTTTCACTATTTAATTAAAGATGGAATTCTTTATACAGAATAATGAATAATTTTCAAGGAAATACATTGATTTTTCTTCAATTGTAAATACTGAAAATTCAATGCAAGCTTTTATCTTTTGTATGTATGTTTTTGTCAAGTCAGTTGAGAGGCACTGTTGTCCGGAGGGCCACGAATACACGTAGTGCATCAATATACAGCGTCAGTAGGACAGGTTTCGGGTAGTTGTCACAAGTTCGTAACACGCACAAAGGGCAGGTGCTGGAATGTGTTGATTATATTCCTCCCTACTTCTTTCCTACTTCTCCTCTTCCATCTTCCCTCGCTATTTTTATTTACAGCAGACACCAAATATCTGTAACTATGTGAATGTACGCATACAATCCAAGTATGTATAAGCACATCAGTGTGTAGTTCTTTTCGTACATATGTACTTGATGATCTGGGAATCATCCATCTATACCATTTTCTTTTTCAGAACGAAAAAGAAGGGAACGATTCTGACTTTTGCTTCCTCGTTAGAGGTAAGCTTTGTGATCGTTTCCGGGGGCCGAAAATGTTTTTGTCTTCAAACTCAAAATCTCAATCGGTTGAAAATTGTAGAAAATTGTTTTTTTGCGATCCTTATTGTTTGACAATATTTCGAAAGCATGCCTTCCCTATGTTCGTATCCTCCGAATGCTTCGGAACTTGGAGCATATTCATTTCACGAAGTGTTAGTTGTACGTTTTGAATTCCAAGCAAATCGGAATTGAGGGGAGAAAATGGTAAGCGCTAAGCTTCGAAACAAAATTTGTAAATCCCGAAAATGCCATTGTCATGGGGATATCTTTCGTGCCTATCATCCGATCGTTAAGAAATTTTTACCACAGTTTCATGCAGTGCTGATAGTGGTCTCATACGAGTTTCAACCTGATCTTTACAAGAAAACGGAAGACGGAAAAGAAACGTGTTATCAATAATTGTGATTTTGGGTCAAGGGCATGTTTTCGCTTCCTGTTATCCGATTGCAATGAAATTTATACCACGGTTCAGTTATGATCCCATAGTGGTCCCATATAAGTTTCATTACAATCGGTTGAGAAAAGTGGAAGAAGAGTCTTTAGCAATCTGCATTGTTCAACTATATTTTCAAAAGTCCCATCATAATTGATTGATTAAGAACGAGGAAGCCGTGTGCCAATTGGCAGAGTTTTTTAGAATTGTTCCGCTTTCATTTTTATAGGAGGGTGATGACCTAAGTCTCGATTTTGTGTATGCACCATCTACGTGTGGGAGTTTTTGTTATTTTTTTTTTATATAAAGCTTATGACGTACCGTAACTTAGTTTTGCCGTATTCATTTATCAATTTACGTGAAATGATGGCGTAACGACTATTTGTTGTTACATAACATGCGTGACGTAAGACAAAGATAGGATATAATAATTATCTATTGGTATACATATATCAATAAAAATATATAAAACAAAATAGTATCGTTTTTTGCATTTCGTCTTGTTTCCTAAATCGTATTGTTGATTGCTTACACGATTATGTACAGTAATCGTAGGAATTGAAGTTCCTTCTATTTTTTCTCCTTAGAAAATCATTGTCGATGTTATTTTTATACCAGATGAACCATATTATTTCAAAATTACACCTTTTTTTCCATAAAATAGGCATATTGTATTCATAAATGATGATGAAATAAATCACCTTAAGCCACTTCTCATTATGACTTTAGTCAACAGATGTAACTTTTGATAAGAATATTTTATTGAGTAATCGAGTGGATGTTCATACTAATTGACAACTAAATCATCAACATTCGACATAGGAATATATGGGCATTTTACGTTAGGTCGGCCGGGAGAAAAGTGACATGTCTCCGATTTAGACCAAATTTGAAGGGGTCGAAGAGGTACTCGAACAATGACGGAATCCCAAATTGTAGCCTTTAGAATGCAGTTTTATGGATTTTACCGTATAAACAAAAAAAAATCACATTTCCATTCATTTTCAATTATCTCAACGGGGAGTAGAGATGAAATTCTGAAAAAATTCACACATCTTGTCAACTAAATTCTCTTTTTGGGGGAATTTTTCAAAATTTTCTGGGGAAAAAATGATTTCTTCAGAAAAGTCAATTTATCTCAGAAGTCCCGAAGTCTTCGATTTTTTTTGAAAAAAAATATATTTTTTAGCTGCATCCCTCGCGAACATTTTCCATTCTTCAAATTGGAGGAGCCTTCAAAATTGTAGAAGTTATAAACGTTTGACTGAAGCAATTCGCGTCCCTGGTAGAAATTTCATAAATTTTTTCCTATGACTGATGGAGGCGCTAGAGAGGAAAAACTGAGCACAAAAAACTAGCGAGGTACTGGTCAATTACTGATGAGTTGAATCCAACTAGCGTTGGTTGGTCAAAACTAGTGGGCTACTTATTAGTATGTAATAAGTTGAACTAATTGATAATGTGGAGTAAACCCATCTCTAATAATTATACAAGTGCTTACTAAAATATATATAAAATGGAGAAGAATGAACTTTTCAATTCTAAAATGAATAAAATATTGTTCACACTTGATATCGGAAATGTCAGTACCCATACAGCACGTATTTCATAAAGATTTTCAAACAGCTGAACAGGTTTTTCCATTATTTTTACATATAATTACAGGTGATATAAATGAGAAAGAAAATGGAACAAATCTGTTTGTATTTTAGAATTGGAATATAGTTTACGGATATGAGGTTGACTTCTTTGAATTGAAAAATAAAAATTAAATATTTTCGTGAAATGTGTGATCGTTAGTTCTTAATTAATATGTATTGAAAAAATCTATTATTCAGTGCAACATGAATTATTGAATCAGTCATAGCTGTTGTAATATGTAAAAAATCATAATTTGTTGATGCAATGAGAATGAGTTTTATTCAAATACTTACATCAATATTTCTCAGAAAAAACTCAGAGATCAAATCATTTTTGTAGTAATATGAGTCATGAAGAACTCATTTAATCAAAACTATTTCAAGCGAATGTTTAAAATAAATTTCCAAAAACTTGGATTATTCACATAGAGCTCGTTGGATGGTTTTACTCTTGAAGAGTACTGTCAAAGTTGACAGTTGCAAATTGGAGAAAAAAGTCTTATTTTCTGTCTTGAATTTGTTATTACAGTAGTGACACACTTGTAGGAAGAGTTTGAAGGTTGGGTGAAATCCATATTGATCAGGAAAGTCAAAACCGTATTGCAAAACTTGGAAAATCTGTTAACGTAGCTGACAATACTGGGGTATCGAGTCAGCTTTTCCTTACTACATGAAATCTAGGCAGGAGAAATGTATCAAAATTCAGTGAATTCAAGTTGGTGTCAAGTAAGAGAGGATAGAAATATTCATTGTATTTTATTGGTTATTATGAAAATGTTGACAAATAAGGAAAGGCTATGTAGGACTCACTGTATCGTCTTTCATTATTTTTGTTTCAATGATTTTGTATTGTGGACATTTTTGTATTTTCTTACTAATAAGTTGAAGAAACAAGTGTATTGAACCTATTTCACAAATATAATAACATTCATTCGTAGCAGCATGATACAACATTATTGAAACAAAAATATTAAAAGACGATACAGTGAGTCCTACATAGCCTTTCCTTATTTGTTGACATTTTTATAGTAACCAATAAAATCCAATGAATATTTCTGTCTTCTCTCACTCAACACCAACTTGAATTCACTGAATTTTGATACATTTCTCCTGCCTAGATTTCATGTAGTAAGGAAAAGCTGACTCGATACCCCAGTATTGTCAACTACGTTAACAGATTTTCCAAGTTTTGCAATACGGTTTTGACTTTCCTGATCAATATGGATTTCACCCAACCTTCAAACTCTTCCTACAAGTGTGTCACTACTGTAATAACAAATTCAAGACAGGAAATAAGACTTTTTTCTCCAATTTGCAACTGTCAACTTTGACAGTACTCTTCAAGAGTAAAACCATCCAACGAGCTCTATGTGAATAATCCAAGTTTTTGGAAATTTATTTTAAACTTTCGCTTGAAAAGATTTTTAATACATAATAATTAAACAATAACGACCACACATTTCACAAAAATAATTCATTCATTGTTTTTTATCACATAAACTTAACCTCACATCTGTCAACCGAATTGCAATTTTCACATAGGTTCATAGATTATTATACTCAACCGATGGATTGAATCAGATATCCACGTCATTTACATTGATATTTTCTAATGAATCACGTAGGTACCGGTTTAGCTTAGGTCGTTAGGGCGTTAGGATAGTAGATCGCGCAGCATTAGGTAGGGATTGGTTTAGGTGGTTCGATTCTCTTCGAGGTTTCCAATTTTCTCTCCATGACATGAGAACGTAGTGAACAACGTGGTCGTCAATCTGCAAGTGTTCTCCTCCGAAACATGTTTTTTGCTTAAAATTCAGTTTTTTATTTTTAAAGACATTTTGGGCCAAAGCATAAATATTTTATTGAATAATCATTGTTGATGTATTATTATAATTTCACATCTTTACTGGCATATAATTGCTGTCATAAATTTGGCGTTAGTTTCTTACAAGTTCCTGGTCAGTTACTACTGAGTGCCTCGCTAGTTTTGATGACTAGAATTTGGTTGAGTGAAGCGTTACATTCTGCTAAATTACTCGTAAGTTTTCCCTATGAGTGCCTCACAAGTAAGATGGGTAAACTTATTAGTGCCTCTCAAAGTACTAGAGAAAATTTCTACTAGGGGTTATGGATGATTTTGCGCGAGGAAATTACACGGAGAAAAATGAACAGTAACCGTTACTGTGAATGGCAGTAATCGGTTGAAAAACAAATGAAAATACAGTAGGATAGTAAAGATTATCGCGATCACCGTCATAGGTACTGCATTCAAATTTGTCATTACTGGCCGGACAGCTAGCTAATCTAAGAAATCTGACTTTAGTTTTGCATTCAACACACCAAAATCATGCTTGCAAAAATATGCTATTCCCAAATCTTTGATACCAGAGAAAAAAATGTTTTTTGTTCCCCTGCTATGTAATTGTTCTTTTCTCTCCCGACAAACTAGGATTCTCCATATACAGACTTTCTTCCAATATCCTTCCAGTTATTAGTGAACTAAACTTGAGTTTTCTGAAGTTTGATTGAAAAACCCGGGAATTCTGCATGAATTCTTTTTCTGCATACTGATGGCTACCCTGGATTTTCAAAATTTTTGTCTGAATATCAAAGTTTTTGTGTGAATATCAAAGTTCAATTATTCGAAAACACGGCCCACAAAAAAAATCTGGGCAATCTTACTAGAATCAATTACTATTGTGATCTTCCTACTAGAGATTTATTCCATTATTCTTAAGAGCGTGATCGGATAATTCCTTCTGTCAGGTAATTGGAGGTACCCCTTGTCCAGCTATGCCTGAATATAATAGTGTAATTGCCTATAGTACCGTTAAAGCCTAATAAAATTATATCATCGAAATCTCATTGTAAGTCTTATATTTGCTTGAATTAAACGTTCATGCTAATGAAATGAAATCAAATTGAGTTACTTGATCAATGAATCGACCCTCATTTTGGACTTGACATAGATTTCAGTGGGATTAGAAGATTGATTCATTAGAACCTCAACATATGAGCAAAAACAATTTCATAGGATGAGGTACAGAAGTCCAGGACGCAGCCGAGTGTACAAAAATGCAACAATCCGGTGGATATAAAAAAAAATGTCAAAAGAAAAATTAAAACCAAGACATATGGATATAGATATCCAATATCCTGTGTCAGAATCAAAACCTTTTGCGAATAACTGATAGCGTTCCGTCTGTGTCTTACTTTGTTGCACATTTTGGTGACCACTTGCATGTTTGATTGTGTTTCGCCATTCGTTTTATGTTTTTTCGTACCCGTTTGACTTTCGAGGGTGATGTATTTTTTCAGGTAAGCGGTACATTGGGCCACCCACCAGGTCCTTCTTGGTTCATTACCTTTTTTGTAATCAGAATTAATTAATCTTCTCCTTGAATTTGTTGGTGAAATTGATTTCTAATAATTATACATATAAGTCACGGAAAAAAAATAATTCGCTATGGTAGCTAGGAATTAGATGTGGTAGGTATTTCGTGTATTTGATATTTGGATAGCGAAAAAATGCTGCAAAAGCTAGATTTCAGCTCCTGTAGCGATAAATTTTGTTGCAACAGCTGAAAAATAGCTACCACAGCTAATTTTTAGCTAGCCAAATGACAACCACATCATTTTTTGTTCATCTAATGCCATTTCTTCAACACAAATAAAAGGTATCACAGATATTCCTGCTTGTTCGTTAAATCCATTTGGGGTAATGAGCTTCAAATAATACTTTGCCGAATAGGAGCAAGTCGTCACATCTGAATATTCAGTTTCAGTATTGTAAAGCAGAAAATATTCCATGTGATTTTTTTTCATCACTCTCAAACATCAAATGGGCGAGCAAATTAACAGGAAACTGGAGTTTCTATGCCTTTTCTCAATGATTTACTCTTAATTATCGTTTGAAATAATCGAAAATGATTATCATCCTTACGATCATTACAATTTTCTTCCAATCCTTATCTGACGTTAAAGAGAGTGGATGAGAGAAATTATAAAAGCACGAAAGGATCGGAAAGGAGAAAAGTCCCCCCATGGATGCGGTTGAATGGAATTTCTCACATCAAAGGCAGAACGTATTTAATAGATATATATGTATATATATAGATATTGAGGGTGGCCATAAACACGTCTCCTTTGAAACTGTGGTGTTCCGAATAAGATCATGTACACTGTAAAGAACGATCGGGGAATTTGCCCCAAAAAAATGGTGGCAGCAAAGTTCAGGGTGACCACAAAAAAAGGCTGACGAAATTCCCTGATACTTCCAGGTTTTCCAGGACTATTCGCACATTTTTCCCTGATATTTCGGTATTCAACTTTTTTTGCCAGTTATTCACCATAATCTGGACCCATTTAAGTACATTGAGGCTTTCTCCAGTTCTAGAGTAAAAATAAGTCATACCTCTTATGTTTCCCATCAAGAAATCATATTATCCATTTAATTAATGATGAATAAAATTGAACTATAGTTCAAAAAATACAATACAATACAATAGTGATTGTATACAATATTCCACTACCCCAGAATCGGGAATCGAAATATTATGACATGATGTTGATAAAGAAAATCAGAAGAATTATTTTAGATGAGAATCAAAATTCAATCCGAGCTGATTTTAGAAATTCTGAGCCTTATATGGAAAAAATCATCAAAGTAGAGCGTTTTACATAAGATTGCTATGAAAATGAAAAATTCCCTGATCACTTGGAAGATTCCCTGAAATTTCCCTGATAATTCCCGGTTAAATAAAATTCCCTGATAATTCCCGGTTTTCCCGGTCTGTAGCCACTCTGCTATAATGACAATGGGCCCCAGGCTGAATGCATCCTCTTTGACCCAGTATTGGGGAATGACGGTGGGGCCCATGTTGGCTCAATCTTGGGCCTGTTGTGCTTTGCCATACAATTATGGTTAGTAGAAAACGGAAATAATGAATCTTAGTACGGGCACATTTCAACTTGGTTCCAATTTGGACCAGCGTTAGGCCAAGATTGGGGTGAATTTATACCCCGAGCATGTGTGTACAATCCTCAACGTGTATGAATTTTGGTCCCACTTTGGTGCAGTCTTGGGCCCATATAGGCAGGATGGGGTTCAACACTAGGCCAAAGTGGAGCTGAAATTCACGCCCGCTGAGGTAGAATTCAAAACAATTATCCAATTAAAGAAAAAAAACTAGAGCGTGGTATAAGTTTTATAGTTATCGGATAACAGGGAGCGGAGATATGCGTGATCGCAAAATCTAGATTTTTTTCAAACAATATTCCGCTATATTTTTGAAACACGTTATCCGATCGACGCCAAAATCAATAGGCCCTGAGTGCTCTGAAAGACGAACGCATTAAAAGAAAAACTATCCCGATCGGTGCATTCTGAGGAGAGTTATCGTGCGCCAAAGAAAATTGTACACGCACGCACGCACATACGCACATACAGACATTTTTGGGGATAGCGTTTTTTCGACGTTCTAAGACGTTCGGCAAAAGCGAAATACCCCCTTGTGCATCATCGATTTTTGACCCTATTACAATACTTCCGTTTCCTTATATATAAGGAACATGGAAGTAAAAAAGAAGGGGCAGTATTGATTGCCTAGTCTGGGTTCATTCTGGGCCCATGGTGTTACCAATCCTCGGGCGAAGCAATACAGCCAAGCTGGACAGCATGGGCACCCACCCTGGGCGTAGATTGGGCCCGCCATTAATACACACTTGGGTTGGTATTAATCATGCGGATGACTAGGCTCTCGAGAATCCTTTTGTTTCAATATTCTTCTTGTATTTATATTTTCATGTTACATGTCAAGAGCAAAAACAATCAAATGTAAATATGTTAATTTTATAAGAATATTAAGCTTCTAACTGTAATCTCGGTATCACAGACCATTATCAATACTTTATTCGCTCATGATTCGAATTCTTTTGGTTAATTTGTTTGAAATTTTATTCCTATTTTGCACAGAACTGTTCACTAATGTCTGTAAATAAACTTCTTAGACAAAGCTCTCCTTTCAATTCTCTTTCCTTTCATCGGTCAGGAAAAAGGGCGGACGGCAAAAAACCGAACGTTTACGGTATATGTGCATGTATGCACGTGTACACGTGCACCGCCGTGCCTTTTGTTTCAACAACCTTTGCCACGGATGACAAACAAAATCAATACTGCCCGATTGTCACTGCGATGAGATGTATTCTTCAAAGTTTGAATATTTCTTACATTTCAGCGTTTACACATTTTCTTTCTCAATTCTCGTGCCATTTTTGATATCCCGTTCAAGAATATAGTGATAAGATAACTATGGTGTTAAAAAAATTGGAGCATATATAAAATTTAACTCTGAATAAAAATTTTGTAAAAAAATTGTACTTTCATCATTTAAAACTTCAGAATTATGGAGGATTTTCTATTTTTGTGTATGGATTTTCTTAAAGGCATGTAGATAATTTTGTAGTAAGGGCAATAATAATGTGAAGAATAAAATTTTTTCTCAGAAGAAGAACACACGCTTTTCAGGATTTGGTTTTTCTTTCAACGTATATGGATATTTCCGTTATTTCCGTCACTACTGAATGACCTAAGAGAATGACACGAAGGAGATGTAATTTTTATGTCAAAGGGTAAATGTGAGCAGAAAAGCCTAACTCACCTTTTGCTGTGCTAGCCTTAGAGACTCTTCAAAGTGTTTGTGCACTGCCTGTTCAGCTGCTCTTTGCTTTTCCAACCTTTCCCGTTCCATTATCTTTGCTTCTCGCTCTCTTTCCCGCTTCTCCAGTTCTCGGACTTCCGCCTCGCGGCGTTCTCTGCAGAAGATAAAGAAAAACAAGAAGGTCAGGGTTGTGTTTGATAAAACAACGTTGTGAATTGAATTCTTGAATAAGCAGGGTCCACCCAAAATTTGAAGAGTCATTTTCCCTGACTTTTCCTGGCTTTCACTGACCATGTTGAAAATTTTCCCTGACTCTCGAATAAGTTTACCCAGATAGCACACGCAGATCCCTAGTGAAAAAATTTTATAGAATCTCATGACAAGATTTGGCTCTATGTAAACTGTATGAAATTTCTATAGAAAACTCCATAGAAAGTCATGGAGAAAAAAATTATTCGCCGAAGTTCTATAGAACTTTTATATAATTGACATAGAGCAAAATCTTGACATGAAGCTCTATGAAATTTCTTCACTAGGGAATCCTTTTGCAAGAACAGGCACAGAATTCCTCAAGAACTCTTTTCGAACTGATGAATTCATGAACAACTCTGGGAGAGTTCCAATGTTTCCAGACATTCAAGAATACAAAATGCTATCTTTCAATATTAAAACTTTTTTACAGTTCGTTATTACTGGAGTGTATTGAATCTTTCATCGTCCAATACAACCTAAGGTTTTGTATGTGGATATTAATATTGACATACAAAATATATATATCAACTCCAATGTTTTTTATTGATAAATTCTGCGCAATCCTAAGCATGCGATTTATTATTAATCAAGATAGTGAATTTTTAGATAAGCCCTTGAATGGTATTACACTTTTGAAGCGTTTGAAGGTGATCTACGAATTGAAATAAAATAAGCGCAGTTAATAGATCAATTGTGAATCCTTATTCTTCTGACGTCGCGTTTTGAACCAAACCAAAAGAATGGCATTCGCAAACAAAATCGCAAGGCAATTCGATGGAATTTATACTTCACCCATACAGCACAAGAGTTCCCGTTATGCTCATGAATATGTATTTATTATGAAAAAATATTCTGAATTCCTAAAGAACTCTCAATGAACAACTCAATGTTCAGAAAGAATTCGTATCAAGATTTCATAATGAATTCTGCGGGCATTTAATACGTTTTCATTTTAAATTCATGGGATTCTTGTTGAATTCATTATTGATCGCATAACGGGGACTATTAAAAAGGTCTTTGGGAAGTCTTTATGAATGCAAATTGATCATTTGTGCTGGCTGGGTGAAAAATACACAAGTGGACATTACTCTTTGAAAATTTTCTGCCGAAATCAAATGTTTCCATTTTCCCTGAGTTTTTATAAATTTGAATGGATTTCCCTGACTAATCCTTAGTAGAAATTCTGGATGGGAAAATACTAGGGCCTGACGAGGGATGCCTGATTTCCTATCAGGTCCTCATCAGGTTTCGTTACGGTCTTCCTTATTTCGCTCGATTTTATGGAAATCTCATCCGAACCCTATTGTACCTCTGCGTTACAACCCTATTCGAATCCTATTAGGAAAATCAGATAAGGCCCTTGTAAGGGCCTCATAAAATTTTTCTTATTCGCAGTTTCCGGGTTCTAACCTGATCAGGGCCTTATTAAAAATGGGGAATGCCTGATCAAATTTCTACTAGAGATGGGGCATTTTGAAAACGTTCCCTGACTTTCCCTAACTGAATGAGGATTCCCTGACATTCCCTGATTTTCCCTCATTTTTAATATCTGGGGGGACCCTGATAAGGGGAAGGTACATTTTCTGTACATCAAAATCAAAGAATTTTTGAAAGTCCCATCTTTCAACATTAACTTGATCAGGTATCGTTTTTTCCTACTTGTCAGATTATCGTGGATTGCCGAAAACCCGAGACATATTAGGACACGGGATTAGCAATGAAATAATATGATGAAATTCCTGAACACTTTTGAATTCTTCTACTTTGAGAGCAGACCATAAAGATTGCCAAAAATTTTGAATAAATATTTTTTTTCTATTCATGAACACACCCATTCCATCCCAAGCGCAGATTGCCTAGAATGACAATGGGCCCCATTGTCATTATAACACAAACGAAGTAGTACGAACGAAATTTTTTATCGCACAAACAAGCACAAACGAAGCAGATTCCAATCCCATAAGGAGGAAATTGTTTCCGAATTTTTGCCGGCTAAGTTCACAGAGGTCCCCAGGCTAGGTTCATCCTCTTTAACCCAGTATTGGGGAATGACGATGGGACCCATGTTGGCTCAATCTTGGCCCTGTTGTGCTAACCTGTACAATTATGGTTGGTAGAAAATGACAATAATGAATCTTAGTGCGGGCACATTTGAACTTAGCCCCAATTTGGACTAGCGTTCAGCCAAGATTGGGGTGAATTGATATCCCGAGCATGTGTGTACAATTCTCAGCGGGCATGAATTTCAACCCCATTTTGACCCAGTCTTGGGCCCAGTGTTGAGCCCTATCCTGCCCATATGAGCCCAAGACTGGACCAAAGTGGGCCCAAAATTCATACACGCTGAGGATTGTACACATATGCTCAGGATATAAATTCACCCCAATCTTGGCTGAACGCGGGGCCAAATTGACCTCCGTGAACTTGGCCGGGACCCGGAACGGATTTGAAACTTATATACGGCAATCGAAAGAGCATCGTTTGTACCTGATTGTACCGCAAAAATTTTCGTTTGTACCTCAAAGGGGGCGGAGATATGGCGCGGGGGCTTATGCCCCCGCCTGTGACTGGAACCGATAGGGACGATCTGGGTGTCATTTGAAAGGGCTTCGTTTGTACTTGATTGAACCGATGATATTTTCGTTTGTACCTCAAAGGGGGAGGAGAAATGAGGAAAAACAGTTTTTAGCAATTTATATCGATTTTTTTGGGGATTTCTGATTAGGAAGACTCTGGATTGCTTCAGACTGTATCCTAAACTGTGTGAGATCTTGGGGCAGACACCCATACACCTCGAGAGTGGAATCCCGTCGTTTGTACCTTCTCAGTTTTGCCACAATAAGCCCAGATTGCCCGGAAATCGATATAATTTCAAGATTTTTTCTCCATCAGGACCCAGGATGGGTCCAGGCTACGTTCTGAACGGCATGAAAACTTGTATTGAACATCCTCACATGCTAGAAGAATGATTTCGTCGTTTGTACCTCCTCGGTTTTGCCACAATCAGCCTAGATTGCCCAAAAATCGATGTAATTTCACGATTGTTTTTCCATCAGGACCCAGGATTAGTCCAGGCTATTTCTGAACTGCATGGAAACTTAGGTAGAACCTCCTCACATACTGGAAAAATCATTTCGTCGTTTCTACCTCCACAGTTTCGCCACAATTAGACTAGATTGCCCAAAAATCGATATACTTTCACGATTTTTTCTCCATCAGGACCCAGGATTAGTCCAGGCTATGTTCTGAACTGCATATAAACTCAGATAAAACATCCTCACACACTAGAAGGATGATTTCGTCGTTTGTACCTCCACAGTTTTGCCACAATTAGCCTAGATTGCCTAAAAATCGATGTATTTTCACGATTTTTCTTCCATCAGGACCCAGGATTAGTCCAGGCTACGTTCTGAACGGCATGAAAACTTGTATTGAACCTCCTCACATGCTAGAAGAATGATTTCGTCGTTTGTACCTCCTCGGTTTTGCCACAATCAGCCTAGATTGCCCAAAAATCGATGTAATTTCACGATTGTTTTTCCATCAGGACCCAGGATTAGTCCAGGCTATGTTCTGAACTGCATAGAAACTCAGGTAAAACATCCTCACACACTAGAAGGATGATTTCGTCGTTTGTACCTCCACAGTTTTGCCACAATTAGCCTAGATTGCCTAAAAATCGATGTATTTTCACGATTTTTCTGCCATCAGGACCCAGGATTAGTCCAGGCTATGTTCTGAACGGCATGAAAACTTAGATTGGACCTCCTCACATACTAGAACAATGATTTCGTCGTTTGTACCTCCACAGTTTCGCCACAATTAGACTAGATTGCCCAAAAATCGATATACTTTCACGATTTTTTCTCCATCAGGACCCAGGATTACTCCAGGTCATGTTCTAAACGGCATAAAAACTTTTTTTCTAGTATGTGGGGAGGTTCCATCTAAGTTCCCATGCCGTTAAGATCATAGCCTGGACTAATCCTGGGTCCTGATCGAAAAAAAACCGTGAAATTATATCGATTTTTGGGCAATCCACTCTAATTGTGGCGGAACTGTGGAGGTACAAACGACGAAATCATTCTCGTAGTATGTGAGGAGGTTCTCCCTGAGTTTCTATGCAGTTCAGCACATAGCCTGGACTAATCCTGGGTCCTGATGGAGGAAAAATCGTGAAAATACATCGATTTTTAGGCAATCTAGGCTAATTGTGGCAAAACCGAGGAGGTACAAACGACGAAATCATTTTTCTAGCGTGTGAGGAGGTTTTACCCAAATTTCTATGCAGTTTAGAATATACCCTGGACCAATCCTGGTTCCTGATGGAAAAAAAATCGTGAAAATACATCGATTTTTAGGCAATCTAGGCTTATTGTGGCGAAACTGTGGAGGTACAAACTACGAAATCATTCTTCTAGTGTGTAAGGAGGTTCTACCTCAGTTTCTATGCAGTTCAGCACATAGCCTGGACTAATCCTGGGTCCTGATGGAGAAAAAATCGGGAAAGTATATCGATTTTTGGCCTTCTAGTCTAATTGTGGCGAAACTGTGGAGGTACAAACGACGAAATCATTTCTCTAGTATGTGAGGAGGCTCAATCTGAGTTTTCATGCCGTTCAGAATATAGCCTGGACTAATCCTGGTTCCTGATGGAAGAAAAAATCGTGAAAATAAATCGATTCTCAGGCAATCTAGGCTAATTGTGGCAAAACTATGGAGGTACAAACGACGATATCATTCTTCTAGTATGTGAGGAGGCTCAATCTAAGTTTTCATGCCGCTCAGAACATAGCCTGGACTAATCCTGGGTCCTGATGGAAAAAAAATCGTGAAAGTATATCGATTTTTGGGCAATCCGGGCTTATTGTGGCGAAACTGTGGAGGTACAAACGACGAAATCATTTTTCTAGCGTGTGAGAAGGTTTTACCCAAGTTTCTATGCAGTTCAGAATACAGCCTGGACCAATCCTGGTTCCTGATGGAAAAAAAATCGTGAGAATACATCGATTTTTAGGCAATCTAGGCTGATTGTGGAAAAACCGAGGTGGTACAAACGACGAAATCATTTTTCTAGTATGTGAGGAGGTTCGATCTAGATTTTCATGCCGTTCAGAACATCGCCTGAACTAATCCTGGGTCCTGATGGAAGAAAAATCGTGAAAATACATCGATTTTTAGGCAATCTAGGCTTATTGTGGCAAAACTGTGGAGGTACAAACGACGAAATCATTCTTCTAGTGTGTGAGAAGGTTCTACCTAAGTTTCTATGCAGTTCAGCATATAGCCTGGACTAATCCTGGGTCCTGATGGAGAAAAAATCGTGAAAGTATATCGATTTTTGGGCAATCTAGTCTAATTGTGGCGAAACTGTGGAGGTACAAACGACGAAATCGTTTTTCTAGTGTGTGAGAAGGTTCTACCTAAGTTTCTATGCAGTTCAGCATATAGCCCGGACTAATCCTGGGTCCTGATGGAGAAAAAATCGTGAAAATAAATCGATTTTCAAGCAATCTAGGCTAATTGTGGCAAAACTATGGAGGTACAAACGACGAAATCATCCTTCTAGTGTGTGAGGAGGCTCAATCTAAGTTTTCATGCCGTTCAGAATATAGCCTGGACTAATCCTGGGTCCTGATGGAAAAAAAATCGTGAAAGTATATCGATTTTTGGGCAATCCGGCCTTATTGTGGCGAAACTGTGGAGGTACAAACGACGAAATCATTTTTCTAGCGTGTGAGGAGGTTTTACCCAAGTTTCTATGCAGTTCAGAATATAGCCTGGACTAATCCTGGGTCCTGATCGAAAAACAATCGTGAAATTACATCGATTTTTGGGCAATCTAGGCTGATTGTGGCAAAACCGAGGAGGTACAAACGACGAAATCATTCTTCTAGCATGTGAGGATGTTCAATACAAGTTTTCATGCCGTTCAGAACGTAGCCTGGACTAATCCTGGGTCCTGATGGAGAAAAAATCTTGAAATTATATCGATTTCCGGGCAATCTGGGCTTATTGTGGCAAAACTGAGAAGGTACAAACGACGGGATTCCACTCTCGAGGTGTATGGGTGTCTGCCCCAAGATCTTACACAGTTTAGGATACAGTCTGAAGCAATCCAGAGTCTCCCTAATCAGAAATCCCCAAAAAAATCGATATAAATTGCTAAAAACTATTTTTCCTCATATCTCCTCCCCCTTTGAGGTACAAACGAAAATATCATCGGTACAATCAAGTACAAACGAAGCCCTTTCAAATGACACCCAGATCGTCCCCATCGGTTCCAGTCACAGACGGGGGCATAAGCCCCCGGGCCATATCTCCGCCCCCTTTGAGGTACAAACGAAAATTTTTGCGGTACAATCAGGTACAAACGATGCTCTTTCGATTGCCGTATATAAGTTTCAAATCCGTTCCGGGTCCCGGCCAAGTTCACGGAGGTGCCAAATTGGGACCCAGTTCAAATGTGCCCGCACTAAGGTTCATTATGTCCATTTTCTACCAACTATAATTGTATGGGAAAACACAACAGGGCCAAGATTGAGCCAATATGGGCCCCATCGTCATTCCCCAAGACTGGTTTAAAGAGGATGGACCCAGCCTGGGGCCCATTGTCATTAAAGGCAATACACGCTTGGGAACAAATTCTCTAATTCCAAATCAGTGCTTAGTTTTCCACTGGTTGAAATAGTGGAGAAGACTCTGCACTGATTTTTCAGTGGAATTTATTGATTCTCAGTCATTTTACTGATTTTGATACATTCTTAGTACATTTTGTCTTGTACCCATGTATTCGAAATTTACACGTAAGAAGGGAAATCGTCTAAATTTTCAGATTCGAATATATCTTTATATGTTCAAGTAGAAATACTCGCCAGTTACTTACGAGGCATTTAGTAATGTCTGGTTTCCCGTTAGGTCAGGCGTTACTCTCTAAATTTGAAACAGTAAAATCTCACTGATCCAATTAGTCAGAAACACTTCCAACTGCAAAACCAGTGACTGTTCACTGATATTCGACTGATTCCATTCAGTGGTCGACTTTTAACTGCAGAAATAGTGAGATTTCACTGATTTGCATTTGGAGAGTACAAATTCGTAAATATTTGGAGTATTTTCAGTAGAATTACAAAAAGGATTTACTTACAGTTGTTACATTAAGGGAATCTTTACAATGAATATTAGATTAAAAATTGTTGAAATCCTGATAATTTTTGATAGAAAAAAAGTTTACACTTAAATTCAATGCTTTATGCCTCTTTGCGTAATGAAAAGAGATTCATCATGATCATCCATCTTTTCAGAATTGAAATTATCCAATCGCATGGTATCGTTGTCCGGTTCACTTGTACACGGAGAAAAAGGAATTCGCTGTGGCAGCGAAATCTACTTTTGCTGGGTTCCTTTTGCCAGAGCAGCAAATTTTTTGCTGTGACAGCAAACTATTTGCTGTTCCAGCAATCTTGTTAGCTGCGACAGCGAATTTTTAGCTGTGGCAGCGAAAAATGTTTGCTATCCCAGCAAAATTTGTTTGCTATTCTGTATATAATACTGAAAATTTGCTGGCGGAGCAAACATTTTTTGCTGCCATAGCTCAAAAATTGCTGTCGTAGTTAACACGATTGCTGTTATAGCAAATTTTCAGCTAGGTCATCAAAAAATTCTGCTATTCTATATATAATACCTCGATTTGCTGCGTCAGCAAATTTGTTCTCTCCATGTAATTACAGTTATATCATAGGAGTGTATATTATTGACCTATGGAGTGTATGGACCTAAGAACGATAAAGAACGAATGATCCCGACCATGACTGAAAGATTATCGTTCAAGTTATCGTTATAACGATGACTGTTGATTGCGTTTGTTGGAAAACATCTTTGGTGGATTAGAGAAAAAAATTATAGATATCTTGCTGAAATTAATATTCATATATAGGTATATGTATGCATACGTACAGTGCAGAATGCGAGTAAATGCACATTATCAAATCCTGATTGAACGAAGCAGAAAGAGAGAAAAAAATAAGCATCCAGCGCTTGCGAAAGTTATTTATACTAGGGTGAACTACCAAGTGCACGGAAAAAAGAAAACACTACTGGTTACTGTGAATAACAGCGATCGGAATGAAAAACAAGTGAAAACACGCTTGGATAATGAGGATTAGCGCGATCACAGTGATGGGTATTGTAATGAAATGCGTCAACGCTGACTGAACAGTAACGAGGACTGGGGAACGCAGTACTGCATAGAATGAATTTGAGTTTCAATGTATTTTTGTGATTCACAGTAACTATTGCTGTTTTCTTTTTTCCGTGTAGATGCACGATTCATACAAGAAGTGATTATCACAAATTTCTGCTCCATTAAAGTAATTCGATTGTTTTCAAAAGAAGTTACTTCTATTGTGAAAACAACTGAATTATTTTAAAGTAGCAGAAATTTTTAATAGTTATCTCTTTTAAGAGTCGTTCATCTACTGGGTAATTCACCCTGGTACGAGACCAGGAGGCGTGTTCATCTTTTTTAATGTTTGATGAGTTTTGCATTGCATAAACAGTTGAATTGCTATATTATCCATTTGAGATTGACCAACCCCGCCAATGACGACAGGCAATGGTCTGGGCTGAGTATGTCAAGTCCCCGAGTAAAAAAGTGAAACCTAATTTAGCTCTGATTCGTTGCGTATTACGGAGTGGATCAGGGTGGATTTTATTATCATCCCTGTGTTGGTAATATAAATATGAGTTCTGTGAGAACAGCATTGACGCGAGTTTGTACCAGCATTGATTCAGGTTTCAACCAACATTAGTTTTTTGACAACCAACGCAAAACCATTAAATCAAGCTTGCACCAACGTTGACGATTTCTTGCGGCTTATTATTCGTTGCCCAAGTGGGAAAATGTTCAAAAATATATATAATTGATATAGAATTACATATTAATTATACATAAACTATATCGAATCATGTATAAATTATATATAATTTTGAGAATTTTTTCATTCGGGTGCTCCTAAGCGCTTAGGAATTGAATGACATGTCGCGAAGTTGGGCATAAATATTGTATTATATGACGACGGTTACAGAAAACTCAGTAATGAAAAGCAAAATTCCAGTAATGTTTCTTGAAGTTTCATGAAAGATCGCTGAAAGTTCAGTAATATTCAGATTCATTGAACAAATATAGTACTGTTTACTGAACTTCCAAATGCCTCTTCTCTCAGTGTACGCTTCAGGCTTTAGATGAGTTTGAGCTTGAGATAACTTTTAATAAATATTCTGCGATAATTGATTGATATCATCTATATCGAACGAGAGTGAGTAATATGAATACTCAAATAAATATGCATTATTAATAATGGAAGCTTCCTCTTCGCGCGTGATTGAAATATGAGCAAAAATTGATTAGTCTTGGTTCAGAAGCGAATATCCAATACAACTACTATCTCTCCATACCAAGTTTTTAAATTCTTTTCAATCAATAAGGAGAACTGCGATGCATTCGATCAATAAATTGAACGAGCGTCTTATACATTCTTATGTGTGTTCATATGTACGTACAAAGAGAGGAGAGAGATGTAATTATATACGTACGAACGTACGAATGTACATATATATTCGTATGTATGTATGTATGCAGAGAACAAGACATAACAGGTTGTTCGGGTTTTCTATGTATATAAAGTCTCTGAAAAATCCGGTCCAAGTGGGTAAACTGGACAAACCAGAAATCGGACTTGAATCGACAAAACGAATCCTCTTGGTGTAAGACACTTGGTGCGCACATACTGCCAAAAATGGTCTTATGAATTCTCCCTTGATTTTCAAGATAAAATCTTGTTTTTTCTTGTTCTTGTCGCAATTTGATTTAAGGGATGCTGTATTCGCTAATACAAATGGAATATCATCAAGTTTTCCTCAAAGTTGAAAAATACGTACATATATCAATCGGCTGTTAGTCAATATACAGTGACAAACTGATTTATAGAATATACGATGTGGTATAGGTCCACTTATTGGAGGACAAAAATGTTCTTAATAATGAAACTTGATGTTTCGATTCTTTCATACAACTATCATCAGGCAACAAACACTCCAATAAATAAATATCTACTGTATCATATAATTTATTCAACCCAATTGGAGTAATGTTGTTGTTATTTTTGATTTATAGAATTTAACTACAATTTGAAATTTCGAAAAAAAAATTTTTTTCCTAAAATTGTTTTTTCAACATTCAAAATTTGGGGTCTGTCTAGACCTAGATAAAGTCTCAAAGAATCATCCATGAAAATTGCAGATTTTTCTATGAATTCAGTTTCGAGTATTTTAGTGCAAGCAAGTGTGCTCCGATGGTAACTCTGTTATTCTCTTGAGAACAAAATGAGAATTCAATAAAACAATGAGAAAATAATCAAACCACAGAGAAAGTTAAATCATACCAGGAAAATTCAATAATTCAGTCATCAATGGAGTGGATGCAATTATTTCAAAACGACTTGTTTTCATGTTGCTGAAGTTTGAATCCTTTATTGAAACGAATTCGTAAACCACTAGCGACATATTCAGCTGTTAAGGGCGCAAAATCTTGTAGTACATCCTTCAAACGACGTTTTTCATTCCGAGGAATTTTTAATTAATTTGAGAAGATGAATGATAAATCATCAAATTTTGTGAATTTAAATTCTCGTTTCGTTTCTATAAACGATTCAAACTTCAGCAATATTTGTTTTCGACATTTCCTGCCTAAATCCAGTAGATAAACTGTGATCCGCTTTACCCCGTGTAATTACAAATATGAGTATTATAACCTCTAAGACAATGCGATAGTGAGCTATGAAGCTGAAACTTGTGTATGATGTTGTTAACCCTTTCGTCAGTGAATATGCATCTTTACTTTTTTGTCAGATACACTGGCTTTCTTCTAGTAATTGGGACTTCCTACCGATTCACGAAGATTAAAGAAATCAGATTACGAGAAATTCATTTATAATACTCAACTGAAAAATTTTTTTTTCACCTCCAGTATCGTATATGTCACGGGTCATTTCATTGATTGCTTTATGAAATTTGGTTCCGATGCTTTAACGTATCCTATAAGCGACATCTATTTTGTCATGCGAAAATCGAGTGGTGATTCGCTTTACCTCAACTGATTCTCTTTACCCCGCTCAAAGTTCCATGGCATTGGGATGATACGAACATAGGATATAGCCCAAAGACTAAGAATATAGCCCAAAAACTCGGATCGCAAAAAAAAATTTCCACAGTTTCCAACCGATTGGGATAAACCTCATATGGGACCACAACCCTGGTAGAAATTCTCGCTAGTAAACCATAAGGCACTAATCAGTTCATCCTTTTCACTGGTGAGGCACTAATCGAGAAAACTTACCGGTAACTGATGAGGGATGTAACACTCGCACCAACGAGGGACTAATCAGGTAAACTAAGCAGACACTAGAAAGTAACTGATGAGGCACTTGTCAGTAACTGACGAGGAATTTTTTGGAATAAATATGACTCTCTAAATTTCTTGGAGTGGAATAGCACTCTTGAAAAATGTGTATTTCAGGGGGAAAAAAATCTGTCACAGATTTTAGTTATTTTTGTAAAAGAAAATAAAAATAATCCATTTTTATCTTTTCACCAACATCCCCAAACTCCGCAACATTCTGTAATTGCTCGTTGTACTGATGGGAATTTATTATCCACCTTCGAGGATTCGAACCGCTGTAATCAACCTACCTGAACGTGAACCTACACAACCTATGCCTAAACGACCTGAGCTAAACCGACACTTGCGTCTGTGGTAGAAAAAGTTGCAACAAGTGTTCCTGGAGTACCTCGGTTGATTTCCTGTAGAACGATGTGTTACAATAATAATCGAATCAGACTCGATAAATTTTTGAATCATTACAATATTAGGGATAAATATAGCGAAGTATTGAAAATTTTGTAATGATGTGCCAGTGAATAGAATTGGATTCCGACGTTGACAAATTTCCAATCCATGTAATTTTCTAACCTCAAAATTTTTGAATCACATATACTTATATGAGATATATGTACTGTGAGAGGTTATATAATTTTATCAATAAAATGAATTGAACTTACCATTATTGATGGATAATTTCATATGAAGTGAATTGTGAATTTCGAAGTGAATTTAATTCAATGTATATTAAATCGACGCTCAAAGTTTCTATTTTTTGCAATGCTTTGGTTTGAGTCTGTATCAAAATTTTTCTTTACTTTCAAGATCATTATTTCATTCTCTTGGAGACTTACAGAATTTCCTTATTGAAAGTGATTGTGCTGATTTGGAATACCTTTAGTTCTGTATGATACTAATAATTGATAATCCTAGGTGTCATTAGTCAATACCGCATATCTGAGTCACTGTGTTTGATACCATGTATTGATAAACAATTGTGAGTATACCCTGTAACAATAAACAATACTGGATATAGTTGATAAATACCATGTATCGATGAACAATATTGGATGTAGTTGATCGATACCATGTATTCATGAACAATATTGAATACAGTTGATCGATGCCATGAATCGATGAACAAAATTGGATATAGTTGATCGATACCACATATCCTTGTAGGAGATCATATTTAGGTTGTTTGAACTGTATATATGAACCTTAATGTTGATTTTATTTATGGAAATTGCAATTGTAGATCTCTTTCAATTTCATAAAACTATTTTGAATTAAATCTTACGAAAGCTTTTCAAATTGATATTCCAGTACTGGATGTACCATACTGAAAATCATTTCAGTTCTTTGGGTTGATTTTTCATAAAAGAGTTTGTTTTTTGTGATTTATTAAGTTATACAAACAATTTTACAAAACCCCAGTAATTTTACACTTTTGAATCATGAAACATTTATTCTGATACATAGTTTAAAGTGTTTTGTCTTTTCAGATACCCAAGAACGTTTCAAACAAAACATTTTATTTCCAGTATCTACATTTCATTGAAAACATGTCATTCAATGGAATATTTTGATCACAGTCTTCTTGTATTGTAAGAGTTCCTTTCAGATTCATATACTCTTACTAAAATACATTGAAAATCTGAATTATTCTTCGACTTATTCTCTTTTCATGGGCTTTTTTAATGACTTATGTATATGTTTATTAATCGTATAACACTGATATACAACTATCCAATTGCATTGTAAAATATAACACCTTTTTATGTATACATCTCATACATCTGTACCGTTTACTGTGAAACATTCATTATATTTCGAACATTTATCACAATTAATGAAATTATTATACATAATTCAACCTAACATTAACAAGATATACTGAATGTTTCATAATGAAGGCCACAGGCCACAGATATATGAGATGTATACATGAAAAGGTGTTATATTTTACGATGCAATTGGATAGTTGTATATTAGTGTTATACGATTAATAAACATATACATAAGCCATTAAAAAAGCCCATGAAAAGAGAATAAGTCAAAGAATAATTCAGATTTTCAATGGATTTTAGTAAGAGTATATGAATCTGAAAGGAACTCTTACAATACAAGAAGACTGTGATCAAAATATTCCATTGAATGACATGTTTTCAATGAAATGTAGATACTTGAAATGAAATGTTTTGTTTGAAACGTTCTTGGGTATCTGAAAAGACAAAACACTTTAAACTATGTATCAGAATAAATGTTTCATGATTCAAAAGTGTAAAATTACTGGGGTTTTGTAAAAATTGTTTGTATAACTTAATAAATCACAAAAAACAAACTCTTTTATGAAAAATCAACCCAAAGAACTGAAATGATTTTCAGTATGGTACATCCAGTACTGAAATATCAATTTGAAAAGCTTTCGTAAGATTTAATTCAAAATAGTTTTATGAAATTGAAAGAGATCTACAATTGCAATTTCCATAAATAAAATCAACATTAAGGTTCATATATACAGTTCAAACAACCTAAATATGATCTCCTACAAGGATATGTGGTATCGATCAACTATATCCAATTTTGTTCATCGATCCATGGCATCGATCAACTGTATCCAATATTGTTCATGAATACATGGTATCGATCAACTACATCCAATATTGTTCATCGATACATGGTATTTATCAACTATATCCAGTATTGTTTATTGTTACAGGGTATACTCACTATTGTTCATGAATACATGGTATCACACACAGTGACTAATGAGGTATGAGTCATGAGGTATTGGCTAATGACACCTAGGATTATCAATTATTGGTATCATATAGAACTAAAGGTATTCCAGATCAGTACCATCACTTTTAATAAGAAAATTCCATAAGTTTCAAGAGAATGAAATAATTATCCTGAAAGTAAACAAAAGTTTAGATGAATATTCAAAACCAAGCATTGCAAGACATAGAAAATCTGAGCATCGATTTAATATGAATAAGCTGGGATATTTTGCTCTAAGACAGGTGATATTTTAATTCACAAATAGGTGAAGTATAATTCACTCTCTACTTACGAGTGATACTTTTCATTCTAGTTTGAAAAGTGGAGAGATTCGCTCTACTAAAGTGATCTTGTCACTCTTGGAGAGTGAAAGTGCTAATGCATTTTACATTGAGAGTGGAAATTTCACTCTTAGAAATTTAGGGGGTATACTGTAGTAATAACTACAACTCTTCACTTAGAATATAGATGCAATTAAGAGAAATTACCTTTCGAGTCTTGGAATGAATAAAAAGTTATTTTCACTTATGAATCATGCCAAAATTGTTGCTCAATCCCTACTCATCTTTAAAGTTAAAATCCATCAAAAATGTCGTCTCTTCTGATAAAAAGTGCAAGGAACATTTTATTCAATCCAAGATTGAAGAGCTCATGTCTCTTCATTCAATTTATACCTGGAGTGAATACTTGTAATTATCAGTAGAGAAGATTTTACTCTACTATTATTAATTAGTTCAGATTATCAAATACTGATGAGTAACTCATTAGTTTGTCCCAATCAATGCTAGTTGGATCCAACTTATCAGTTATTGACTAGCCCCTTGCTAGTTTTTCCTAATTAGTTCTTCCTTCTTAGTGCCTCATCGGTCATAGGGAAGAACTTGTAACATTTCTACCAGGGAAGTGGATCATACTGAAAACGTGGTGTAAGTTTTATCATAATCGGACAATAGGAAGCGGAGATATGCGCGATTGCAAAATCACAATTGTTTTTCACACACTGAGAAAAAAAATGAAGTGAGCTCAACTTAAGCGTATATTTGGACTGTATATAGTTACCACAAAGGAATTGTATTTGAACTAAACATAATTTCGTTGAGGCAATCACACAAAATTACGCTGATGTCGTTCAGCCAACTACATCACACTGTTATAGTATCATCAACGTTCATTTTGTTCAGACATCAATGTCATTATCCACTGAAGTTATCGTTGTAGTTGAATCAATTCATTTCGTTAGTTGGAACAATTGCGGGAGGATTTGAACGCATTTTTAGTTGTAACAAAGAAATAATTATTTGAAAATCACCTGATCAGAGATGGTAGAATACAGGGTATGTAGTACATTAACAACTTTTGCAAGAGCAAAATGCGAAGCGCGCTGTAGAGAAACGGTTAGGACGTTAGTGTCTCAGATAGGTAGGTAAACTCAAGATAGGTAGGTTCGATTCCCCTCAAATGAGATTTGATATATACACTTACCGGTATCATCGTGGTGATATACCGAAGCATTTCAGAGATTGAACAGTAAACAAATGAAGATTAACTTTTTGATTTACACATTTTTTTTACATAAATATATTCATAATTTGAAATGAAATAGTCTTGCATTAAACATCTTGTAACCTTGAACGGATTCTTCTATTGAGTTGATTGGAATAATTATTGAATCTAATGAAATACGGTACAATTGATTGTAATAAGTATCATTTTTATGTTGAAAGAATGATGTATTTGATCAAATTACCATTTAGTTCTGTCAACTACATCTGTAGTTGATGGGAATCAATCTTTACAAACATACGATGTAGTTGACGGAACTATTCCGTGAGATTCGCCGTATTCAAGCCCACGATGTAGTTGAAAGAACTAAACCGTCTTTGAGTTCACAATCTTTTTTTCTCAGTGCATGTTTCCTCACCCCTCCGGTTCTTCTATGACAATCAGGTTGAAGCTTATATGGGACCACTATCGACACTACATAAACTGTAGTAACAATTTCATAACGGTCGGATAATACAGGAAAAAAAATATTAGGACTCTGAGAGTTCGAAATTCATATAACTCTAACAGTTCAATTATTTTTGGTTATGCAAGTTCAAAATTCGAATCTTCAGAGTTCAAAACAACATTAAACTCGTATGGTCACACGTTGCGGGCCATTAAATCCAATAGTTTGGCGTGCGAGAGTGCGGCGCTGCGTCGAACTGCGAGAGCTCAAGCAATGGGACCCTCAGAGTACGAAATCTCGGAGATTTCCGACTCTTCTTGTCCGAGACTTCGTACTCCAAGAGTCCGATTGCTTGAGCTCTCGCATGCTCTCGCAGTTCGACGCAGCGCCGCACTCTCTCACGCCAAACTATTGGATTTAATGGCCCGCATCGTGTGACTATAAGAGTTCGATGTTGTTTTGAACTTTTACAATTCGATTTTTTGTCAAGTCAAAAAGTTGCACTGTTGCTGCACTGAGAAAAGTATTTATTTATAGTCAACAAGATTTGTTAATAGTTAACAAATCCTATATTTGCTTATGGGGAAATAAATATTGAGTTGTTATCATCCAGCGTCATATTTGAGATCATTTTTTGTATCAAATCCATATTTGTTAACTATTAACAAACCGTGTTTTTGTGTGAAATTCCTGTTTTATAATTCTGAAACTTGGGAATGTACATCAAAGCATCGTTAGATTGCCTGAATGTGATATGAGGTTGAGAAAATTGTCGCATAATTTGCTTTGAATATTTGTGAGAATGAGCCAAATCAAACAAAATTGGAATAAAAGTCTGGAATTAATCAAATGAAATGATCAATTATGCGGGAGAATATTATCACTGTTAGAAAAATATGTCTTAAATTTAATAATAATTATTATAAAATTTTTTGCAGAATATTCTATTAGATTTAACAATGTATTTTATAATAAAAATTGTGTATTAAATTCAATAACTGTTACGAATTTTTGCAAAAAAACCAAACAAAATTCAGATTGGAAATTTGATTTATCACTAAATTTCTTCACGCTTCGTGAATTTTATGTTCTCGAGATTCCTCTAGAGTGAGTTTGTAATCATCAATGTAAGTCAGGCAATTGAAGCACAAAGTTTTGTGACCTAACGGGGAATCGAGCCTGCTTTCCTACCTAACCTAACCTATTACGACCTAACGCTTCAACCACCTCGACTACATCACGATTGAAGAAACCGACTGAGAAATACGATGTGGTTTTAGATATCATATATGCTGACGTCATGACATCATACATGCAATAGGATTCTATCACAAAAAATTCATGAAAAAGTGAAATTTCATAAAAAAAGTTGTAAATCCCAGAATATTATTGATTTTGAAATGCACTTATGAAATTTCATAAGAATTCTTATATTAAATTCAAGAAATTTTCCAACAGTGATTATAAAGTTGAACAAACTGAATGAAAAGTTATGGTGAAATATTTTAATAATTTTGTAGGAAAATTCAGCCTACAAGACTGTCTCTCATATTCTTTCCGGATAAAAAGGATTCCTTAAAACGCAAGAAAATTTTCAATGTTCCATGGTTATACATATATACAGAACTATATATTCCGCTGCAATATAGATCGAGAGTCGAATCAAATTCAAGGTGTTCATGTCAAATCAAATTTCTTAATTATTAACAAATCTATGTTTGAGAGGAAAGAATCGTATACACATTGGGAAACTGAATTATTGTGTTGAAATTTAATTTGAAATTTGAGTCAATCAACCATTCTTTTCTTCATATTTTTAGTTTACTAGTATTTATCTAATGAAAATCTTGTACTTATCAAACCGTCTATTTGTAAATTAGGAATCGTTTATTACTTGAGGGAAAAATAAAATCATTCACATGAAATAAATGGACTAAATGAACGATTTGTTTGTTCTGAATGTCACATAAAATCAATCGTATGTATGCCAACTATGATATTTATTGACAATTACCATATTTATTCATAATTAATGAATATTTTTGAACAGACGCCAAATAAATATATTCATTTAATATAAGTAAACTCTTCTCTCAGTGTGTTCAAATTACATTTGAACTCTTTCAATACAAACAGTTGTATTGATTCAGTCCTAAAATTTTTTCCGTGTAGGAACGGAAGATATGCGCGGTCACAATTTACTCGGCATCGTTACATACATATCTATACACGGACATAACAAACATGTTAGTCCCTCGAAGCGATCACAAAGCTCCCATTCAATGGGTGAGCAAAAAAAATGAAGAATCTCTACAAAACTCTGAACAAAGTCTTCACAAGATGTTGCAAATTGATTAGATTTTTCATAAAAATTTCTAATTCCCAGAGTTGGTTAGAGTTCTTAAGAGTTTTTCATAGAACACACCCAGAGAAATGATTTACTTGAATATGAACCTACTAGAGATTTAATTGTATCCAATAAAATTTTATTTGATTCAAGTAAATTTTATTTGAAATGAATAAAAATTTATTCGGATGAAATAAATTGTTTATCTGATCCAACTAAAACTGTAGTAGGTTCATATATAAATAGACATTGTAGTTGAGTCAAATAAATTTTAGTTGATTCAAACAAATTTTCGTTGAATCAAATAAATCCAGGTATACCATTTTTCTGGGTGCATGCGATGTTTGTTAGAGATTGATCATGGCTTTGCAAAAATGTTCAGCGAAATATTTTCAGATGGGATCACTTAAAATAATTCAGATCCGGAAGAGTTCCCGTTAGGAAAAATTTTCCAGGAATTTTTCTTAGAATTTTTTCCAGACGTTTTCCTGGACGTTTGCCTAGACGTTTTCCTAGATGTTTTCTTAGGTTTTTTCTTACATAAAATCTAGGAGTTATTGCTTAGGATAAAAAATATATAAACAAATATTAGGACCTTGAATAAGTTTTCGCTGTTTCATCACAGATGGCAGTAACAGTACTCCGTGCTTGAAATTTCGAATGGTAACGCACTTTCAAGGAAGTACTGTACCGAACCTGAAATTTCAGTGTAGGATAGTTCACTTCAGTGTAAACAAAGTAATTGTTTATTAGTTTTGAAAATGTCTACTTTTGTGCCAACTAAAGTGTATTTGCGGGGAATTTTATTGCACCACTTTATTCAAAAGAAATCTGCAGCTGAAGCACATAGAATTCTTGTTGAGACTTATGGTGACAATGCTCTTTCGGATACGAAATACAGAGACTGGTTCCGACGCTTCAAAAGTAATGATTTAGAACTTGAAGATAAAGAACGTTCTGGTGCACCAAAGAAGATTGAAGACAGAGAATTGGAGAAATTACTCGATGAAGACCGATCTCAGACGCTAGCAGAACTTGGCACACAATTACAAGTTGATGACAAGAAGTCTATCCGAGAAGAGACATGACAAAGTGATTTTGTTACATGACAACGCCCGGCCTCATGTTGCAAAACTAGTGAAAACCTACCTGGAATCGCTTCGATGGGAAGTTCTACCCCACCACATTTTCGTTCCTTATATTTCAGATGAAGTTTTTATTTCGTGAAAAAACACCGAGAACTTATTCAAAGTCCTAATATCATGGTATTTTCCACCCAAAAAGCACTCATAAATGGTGTTTCTATCTCAAAAAATCAGTACTGATTTGATATATGATTGATTACAAGAGAAAAAAAAATCACAATGAATTCTCATAGTTGGGAAAATTTTGCTCCCGTAGCTGGAATTGAACTTGGGTTTTCTTCATCACGAAGCTATACTGAGAGAAATAAAATGTACTTTTTGGCAAATAAAACAGAGAAAACTGTAATGTTTCGTATCATAAATGTAATAATTACATATTATGTCATTATTACATTTTATGATATGAAACATTACAGTTTTCTCTGTTTTATTTGCCAAAAAGTTTGTACGGAGCCAAAAAGTACATTTTATTTTTCTCAGTGCATCGACTTGCGACTGAGCCATGAACCATGTTATTATCAAAATTTGGAAAATGAATCATTTCAAGCACCGTGGGGACCATCCGTATCATATTGCTATAATAAATGAATGCAAAAAGTAAATATATTATTGGAAAGATGAAGTACAAGGATTTAAGGGGATACGAGCGGTCCAATTCTTTCAAGACAAAGTACGTGAAAAAATTCAGAAAAGCCCAGCCGCTCGTATCCCCTTAAGAATCGCAAATATCTTGCTTCACATCGCCGAAACTGCGCTCCCTTTGCAATTTTTCAGATTCAACGGGATACCAGCGTACTATCCGATTAAAGATTTTGCCTGCAAGATTTCACCAGACGGGATTCACTAAATAGTAGGGGTGTGCGGGTACCCAAGTCATCGGGTTTTTATCGGGTCGGGTCGGGTCGGGTACCCGTCGGGTCGGGTTTTTCAATTACCCGAGTTTTTCGGGTACCCGATTACATTCGGGTAATTCAAATATAGCAAACGTTTTCCTCAGCAGGAAATATTGTGACAGCAACTCGATCAAGATTGCTGACAAAACATGTGGAAGAGTTGTGCTTCCTCCATTCAAATTTAAAAATATGAAAAAAGAATGATATTTATAAGAAGAATATTTATTTTCATTGATGTTCAAGATTCTATATTGTGGTTACTAAATACGAAAATAGATAATATATTATTTATGAGATATAAATGTGATTATATTTTTTAATTGAATTAAGAAATGAATATAAACATTCCATGAAGCAATTTGGAGATTTCTTAATGCGCTGCATAATCAATTACATGGAGTAACAACCCTAATAGACTTGTAGTGAATATGGCATTCTTCATATTAGAATTGAATTCATATGAAATCCCCTTATTCCTACAATCGCTCAAGACAATTTGTCCTTAAAATATCAACGGCAATCGCAACTTCGAATGGAAGTTGAAAATATTAAATTCAAGCGATTTCATTATATTCGGGTACCCGACTTGGAAAACCCGATTTAATCGGGTACCCGACCCGACCCGAAAAGAAATACAAATACCCGGACCCGACCCGACCCGATAAAAAGTGCTACCCGCACACCCCTACTAAATACGAGGGTGGATTGATAAGTTTCCGGCCTGACCAAGAGATGGCGCCACTAGGCCTACCTTGAGGTGGCGTTCTATAGTACCATCCTTAGATAGCTTGTAGCTATAGTTTCAGTCCGATCGCCATGTTAGTTTAGTTTTGAGAGCACGCTGACCAAGACGCCTCTGTGTTTTTCGTAAAAATGGAAAACCTGGAAAATCGTGCTGTCATCAAATACTTTTATTTGAAGGGGTTAACGCCGAAGGAAATTAAAGAAGAGATGGACTCAACACTGGGGACATCCTCCCCATCATATTCAACCGTTAAGCAGTGGGTTTCCGAGTTTAAAAAGGGTCGTGTGAGCACCTCTGATGAGCCTCGCTCAGGACGCCCCATTGAGGTCACAACTCCAGATATGATCGAAAAAATCCATCAAATAGTGCTGAAAGATCGCAGATTAAAAGTTCGTGAGATAGCTGAGACCTGTAAGATGTCATATGAACGTGTACAAAATATTTTGCACCAACATTTGTATATGGAAAAGCTCTGTGCAAGATGGGTGCCGCGTTTGCTAACAGTCGACCAAAAATTGATTCGAAAGAACATTTCTACCGCCAATTTGGCGTTGTATAAGCGTAATCCAAGCGAATTTTTGCGTCGATTCGTAACCGTTGACGAAACTTGGGTCCACCACTACACTCCTGAAACCGAAGAACAGTCTAAACAGTGGATTGGACCAGGGGAACCAACTCCAAAGGAGGCAAAAACAATTTTTTCGGCGAACAAGGTTATGGCTACTGTTTTTTGGGATGCAAGAGGTATTATATACATTGATTACCTTGAAAAGGGTAAAACTATCACTGGTCAATACTACGCAGACTTATTGCAACGTTTGAGCCACGAAGTGAAAATTAAACGACCTCATCTGGCGAAGAAAAAAATCTTGTTTCATCACGATAACGCACCAGCGCACACGTCAATCGTTGCGATGGCTAAAATCAACGATCTGAAGTTTGAATTAATGCCGCACCCTCCCTACTCTCCAGACCTAGCCCCGAGTGACTATTATCTGTTTCCTAACCTCAAAAAATGGCTTGGCGGTAAGAGATTTGCGGACAATGAAGAAGTAATCGAAGCTGTAAATGGGTATTTTGAGGAGCTTGACGAATCAGTCTATAGAGATGGCATTACTAGACTAGAACACCGCTATGAGAAATGTATCAGCCTTGGAGGAGATTATGTTGAGAAATAAAAAAAAAAAATTCTTAAAAACGTTGTTTTTCTTGGTCAGGCCGGAAACTTATCAATCCACCCTCGTAGTCTGAAATTTTCAATGAATGATCTTTGGTACTTGATCAATCGCGTTGCAGAACTCGAATTCTGAACTTCGTAAGAAAATTCTTTCTTACCGACTGGAGAGACAAATTTTCTCCGAAATTTAGAATTCGGGCTCTGTACCACGATTGATGAAGTATCAAATGATATTCCTCTGGTAGAAATTTGTCTAGTAAGCTACGAGTTGTAACACTTCCCTTCGTGAAAAACTAGAGACCTCATATGTATATTTATTATAGATTTTATGTTATTAGATATACAAAATATGTATATATATATACAGGGTGGGGCATTTAAAGTGTCGCGGGCGTTTTTTCCAAAAATAAAGTGAGATACGAGAAAATTTTTCGGACAAAAGTTGTAGGGTACCGAGGGGGACATCCGATGGTGGCCTTGGCTTTGACCTCAAATCTCATCTTCAAGGGCATTCTGAGATCAACTCTTGTTTTTTAAATAGCATCTCATATTTTTTACTGCAGATTTGGAGTCTAGGTCAAAAACCAAGAAACTTTTGTCTGAACCATTTTCCTGAAATCCGCAAAAATGGCGCTCTAATCGATATTGTTCCATTTTGAATCTGACATTCGAATAACTCGAAAACGAAGGGTCTTGCAAAAGAATGTTTCGTACAAAAGTTGTTAATACACAACACATTTCAATCGTCTACATTACCACCATTCAGAGCTCACGGGATGTAAACAAACGACGGGGTTCAGTGAAAATTCACGATTTTGAAAGTCAGTTACATTTGATGATTACTTGGTTTATGACAAATTGAAAATCATGGATATCCGATACACGGTTTCTGAAAAGATCGATATGATCTACATTTACGGTGAAGTGCATAAGAACCCCAGACAAGCATATGACTTGTATGCAGAACGATTTCCTGAAAGAACAACGCCATCCATTAGGTATTTTCAACGCATTACAAAATTATTCTCAGAAACGGGAAGTGTTACAAGGGAAAAACGACATCGAATGAGAACTATTAGCGGAGAAAATGCGGAAGTTAATGTACTAGCTGCAGTAGCCAATAATCCACACGTGAGCTCTCGTGAAATTGAACTCCATTCGGGAATTTCTCGAAGAAGTGTTCTTCGAATACTGAAACGTCACAAATTCCATCCGTATCACATTTGTTTGCATCAAGACCTTCACGGTGATGATTTCGAAAATCGTGTACAGTTTTGTCGATGGGGTCTAGCGCAAATGCACAATAACAACTTCATCAACATATTATTTTCTGATGAGTCGACGTTCACCAATCATGGTCAAGTAAATCGACATAATATGCATTACTGGGCGACAGAAAATCCAAGATGGTTACGTCAAGTAGAGCATCAAAGACAATGGGCTGTGAATGTTTGGTGTGGTATTTTTCGATCTCGAGTAATTGGACCGTACTTCATTGCAGATACGCTAAATGGAGAGAAGTACAGACATTTCTTAGATCAAGTACTTCCAACATTACTTGAAGACATACCTATTCAGGAACGATTGAATATGTGGTATCAACACGATGGTTGTCCATCCCATTATGCAGTCACAGCTCGAGGAATATTGGACAGAGATTATCCTGGACGATGGATAGGACGTCGTGGACCAGTTCATTGGCCTGCCCGTTCTCCGGATCTTACTTCTCCAGATTTTTTTTTCCGGGGATACATAAAAGATACAGTTTATCAACAAGCACCGACTACACCTGAGAATATGCGTCAACGAATCATCAATGCATGCGCGAGCATCAATGAAGATATTTTAGCACGAGTTCAGCAATCTTTTGTAAAACGTTTTGAAATGTGTATTGAAGTCGAAGGCCATCATTTTGAGCATCTACTGCATTAAAATTATCCAAGTGATGTAGACGATTGAAATGTGTTGTGTTTTGTCTGTTATACCCCATCACCTCCGTTTCAGTTCAAGGGGTCCCCCTTGGAATCAGACAACTTTTGTCCGAAACATTCTCCTCCAAGACCCTTCGTTTTCGAGTTATTCTAATGTCAGATTCAGTATGGAACAATATCGATTAGAGCGCCATCTTTGCGGATTTCAGGAAAATGGTTCAGACAAAAGTTTCTTGGTTTTTGACCTAGAATCCAAATCTGCAGTAAAAAATATGAGATGCTATTTAAAAAACAAGAGTTGACCTCAGAATGCCCTTGAAGATGAGATTTGAGGTCAAAGCCAAGGCCACCATCGGATGTCCCCCTCGATACCCTACAATTTTTGTCCGAAAAATTTTCTCGTATCTCATTTTATTTTTGGAAAAAACGCCCGCGACACTTTAAATGCCCCACCCTGTATATAATGTATAATGTAATATTTATATATATATATAAATATATATATATATATATAAGAATACTTATAAGTTGGTGATTGAACTGAAAAGTTACTGAATTGGAACTCGAGTTTTTCGTGAGGGGAAGTGTTACAACTAGCGAATTATTAGAGGAATTCCTATCAGGGTTCCCTGAAAATTGCTGACTGTTTCATGAATTCAGTTCGGAGCAATCTTGCAGACAAAATTTTTACTCGCATGGTACATTGTTATCCCGTTGAGCATAATTTTCATCAATACAGTAGACGATTTTTAATATTTGAGGAAAATTTTTTGCATTTCTTAAATCGTCTTACATGATCCTTCCGATAACATTTACTTTGTGAATTCATTCATCACAGCAATGCGATAAGCATGATTCACATAGCACTTATAAACACTCTTTTTCTGTGTCTTCTTAGTTACATGGTCCATGGCTCAGTGGCAAGTCACTGGCTTTGTGATCAAGAAAAGTTCAATTCCAACGGCGGAAGCAGAATTTTTCCCACCCATGAGAATTTATTATGAATGTTTTTTTTTTGTATTCAATTATGTATCAAATCAACGCTGATTTTTTGGGGTAGAAACACCATTTATGAGTGTTCTTTGAGGTGGAAAATGCTATACATGTGTTCATATATTTTTCGTCCTTGGCAAAAACGCCTAGATTTAATGTAGCAAAGAGTATAAAAAAACGTCTAGGAAAATGTCTAGGGAAAAGTCTAAGGAGAGTCCAGGAAAATTTTTCCTACGGGTTATAAATACAATATAGATCAAGTGTTTTTGCGATTCCCTGTTTCTCACAAAAATGTTGCCATGCTTCACATATCTTATGAACAACCCAGTACAAAATCGCAATCAATATATGAAAGTTCTTTCTTGTTGAGAAGATAGAAATTGATTTGTATACATACACGACATGTGTTTCTTTCAATAACGTTCATTTATGAATGATAACGATTAAATATTTATCAACGTGGGTATTGAATGAGGCAAATGATCACAAATTATATTTGAAAGAGAAAGTACATTGAAGAGTTAAAACTTGTTGATGAATTGAGATTTCTCGAGTTCAATAATCTATTAAATTAGAAGACATAGAATTATACAAGACAAGGGATGTCATAGATATGTAGAAATTAAGCGTCTAGCAGATAATATACAGGGTTGGAGAATTTCATCAAACCAGTCATAAGACTGATTCATGATGATGATGGAATTATTGGAGCCAGACTTCTTCACTTCCGTGCACTTTAAATTTCTTGCAGTGAAAGTCCACTCCCAAAGAGTGAAAATACTGCAAGCCCAAGAAGAGTGAGATTCCACTCCTATAGAGTGAGTTTTCACTCCATAAGAGTCAATTTTCGCTCCCTGAACCTTCACTCTTTTGGAGCGAGAATTCACTCTTTAGGAATGGAATCTCGCTCTTCCTGGACTTGCAGTATTCTCCCCCTGCAAGAGTGAATTTTTCACTCCAAGGAATTTAAGAAGTATGTTTCGCTTTATCTCGCTATTGTATGGACTTGTTCAATGGCTATATTCGGAACGACATGAATTGTGAGGTAATCTTTGCTATACTAATTTATAACTCGACATTGTTTACAGTTGAAATTGACAATGACAAAAATTATATGAACCATTATATATTGAGAATGCCTTCAAAATTGATGTCAGGATAGAATTAGGCCCATTTAAAAATTTACCACCCAAGTGTGTATTGACGGCGGGCCCCATCTACGCCCAGGGTGGGTGCCCATGCTACCCAACGTGGGACCAACCCTGGGATGATAACATCGTTCCCAGCTTGGCCGTATTGCTTTGCCCAAGAATTGGTAACACCACGGGCCCAGCATGAACCCAGACTAGGCAATCAATACTGTCCTTCCTTTTTGTTTTGAAATTGTGAAATTCCTAGCACGTATATACCATGGGGCTCACCCCGGGCCAGCATGGGCCCCATCCTGCCAATATGGGCCCAAGACTGGGCCAGAGTTGGACCAAAATTCTTACACGCTGAGGATTGTACACACATGCTCGGGATATAAATTCACCCCAATCTTGGCTTAACGCTGGTCCAAATTGGGGCCGAGTTCAAATGTGCCCGCACTAAGATTCATTATCTCCATGTTTTTTCAACTATAATTGTATGGGAAAGCATAACAGGGCCAAAATTGAGCCAACATAGGCCCCATCGTCATTCCCCAATACTGGGTTAAAGAGGATGGACCCAGCCTGGGGCCCATTGTCATTATAGGCAATACACGCTTGGGTTACGGTGACTTGGTGGAGCATGGCACGTGCTGTTTTTTTTGGACATAATGCAGGTATATCTTAGTCGGATCATTTGCACTCCGACTTTACGGTAGGCGTTCCATTTTCTTCTCCCTCACCTGTCTTTCAATCCGATAGCAAGAGAGAGAATTAAAACGAGAGATTAGGCGGAAGAAAATCGAACGTCCACTGTACTTCCATTCGGGTTCACAGAACGAGCCTCAACTCTGAGGCCTGGGATACACCGAAAAAAGAAAACAGCAATGGTTACTGTGAATCGCAGTAATTCATTGAAAACAAATGAAAAATCAAATTCACGCCGTTCATTACTGCGTCTCCCAGTAACCGTTAATGTCCCAGCAGCATTGACGAATTTCACTGCAGTACACATCACTGTGATCGCGCTAACCTCTATTATCCAAGCGTGTTTTCATTCGTTTTTCAACTGATTGCTGTTATGGACAGTAACCAGTGCTGTTTTCTTCTTTCCGTGTAGCAGTGACGAGAGATCTCCAACGCTGACGCAAGCTTGATTTAATGATTTCGCAACGTATGTCGATACTAGATCAATGCTGGCACAAATTTACGTCAATGCCGTTTGAACACAATTTATCTTTATGTTACCAATACAGGTGGTATGATACCTAATATTTCTGCCTTCAGTCAACGGTGACCCGGATAAAATTTTCTACGCTTGGCTGCCATGCCTAGCCCACGTTATTGTCCGTTTTACATTACAATTCTTCAGAGTAACAAGTCCTGTGCCGGGACTCTGTCTAGTTCCAATCATAACATTCAATTCTCTCATACTTGTTGATGAGTTGAGACTTCATATTCCCACGATTTTTCTCTTATTGGAATTTTCTTTTTTCATGGAAACTGTATGCCTTAGTAGAAATTAACACCAGGTCAACGTTGTTTCAAGGCATCTTAGCTCGAGACAACGTTGATTCGGTGCTAATTTCTGCTAGGGTAGATATGTAATCTCAGATATTCAAACAAATTGCTACAATTATATTTCAAAGATAGGAACTGAACTGGTGTTGCTAGCAACGTTGAGAAAGGTAGGTTTTCATTAACACCTCTACATTGTCATTTTTTCCTACATAGCTTTCCATGAAGAGTTCACACAATTCAGAGAACTTGGAAACGACGCGTAGAAGTGGTACACTGAGGAAAATTTCTTAATTGAATATTAGACAACTAGGGAACTTAGCCACTTCAGATGAAAATTCAGTTGAATCAAATAAAGTTTATTTGTCATGGCTAAATTTCTTATTTACATTGAATAAACTATTTTATTCATATTACAGATAACTAGACTTTCATTCACGTCAACTCAAATTTAGCTGGGACAAGTAAATTACAGTTGCCGCAGCTAGATGTCTTTTTCTCAGTATAACAGAAACACAGCCTTCTTTCACCTCGCTGGTAACACTACATTAGATTCAAAATGAAAAATTGCATAGAAATTCTTTCGTGGAAGAATGATTGTGTGAAATGTTTACGAAATTTCTATGCAATATTGAAAAAAATTTCTATACGGAAGTCTAAACGTGTCGTTCAATGAAACTGATATCCTTCATCATGAACAAATTACACAGGCCTGCGAAATTTGACTTTTTTTTTCCCCCTCAAACAATAATATCTTTTTCCGAAGCATTTTGATCCGCTGAATCCGAATCTGGCTGCAGAATTGCTCTATCACGTCAGGTTTTTGAGATATTTCGACCTAAAAATGTGAAAAACACTGTTTTTCGACATATTTGGGGTTACGTAAAGTCGAAGGGTAATTTTTTTTCTCAAAACCAATACATGCACCTCAAAGTATAAGTCCTCCTCTTCCAAATGCCGTTGAGTTTGCTCAGATACCTTTTTTTTTCATTGAGATACGACAGTTTGAAAATTGTGTCTCCACCTATTTATTGAGTACATGAGCGCACAAATTTAAAATTGTCGTATCTCAATGAAAAAAAAAGATATTTCAGCAAACTCAACGGCATTTGGAAGAGGATGACTGATACTTTGAGGTGCATCTATTGGTTTTGTGAAAAAAATTACCTTTCGACTTTACGGAACCTCAAATATGCCAAGAAACAGTGTTTTCCACATTTTTAGGTCGGAATATCCCAAATACCTGACGTGATATAGCAATTCTGGAGCCATATGCGGATTCAGCGCACCAAAATGCTTCAGAAAAATGTTGAATGAATGAAGGGGATTGACTTTGGATTGTATTCTACATGAAACACCTTGAGTAGGCCAGGCGCATCACAACGATACGCTAAATTTTTTTCTTGAGCGAAATACGGTAGAAAATGCTTATAGCATATCACATAAATATATATTTATGCAATATGCTACACTATTATAATCGGACGCCTACAAAATTCACGCGCCGGGCGGTAATATCCTTCGAGCCAGCACTGCTGAGATCGTAGATTGTTTGTTGCTATGTTCAGACATTATTCCACTAATTCACTCGGAATGTACTGATTGTTGTTCTAATTTTTTCCTCCGTGTACAAGTATCGAGTGTCCAGTAATTGTTGTGAATTTCGTGTATTTAAAAAAAAGTTTCACAAATGGCTTCTCGAAAATGTATCAATGCTCCAGATAACTTCTGCTACATATGTGGAAATTATGTAATAAAGAGACAGCAACAAATAATTTCGAAATGTATTGAAGAACTATACGATAGCTATTTCAAAATCAACATAAAAAACCAAGACAAACAATGGGCGCCTCATAAAGTGTGTTCGACATGTGTACGTGAACTTCGGAAATGGTCAAGACGAGAAAAACATTGTTTTAGTTTACAGACTCCAATGATTTGGATGGAACCGCAAAATCATATCAACGATTGTTACTTCTGCTGTTCAAGCATGAAAGGATTTAATTCTAAAAATAAAGCAGCGATAAGTTATCCTGATATTCGTTCTGTGATTTTACCTACGTATAAAGATCCTGATAGCAAAGAGTTATGCCATCCTGCCCAACCATTTTCATCTGATCCTAGTTTATTTCAAGAGGCTATAATGAATACTTCAGATCCTGACGATGAATATTACGAGTGCAACGAAACACCACCACTGTTTTCTCAAAGTGAATTGAATGATTTGACAAGAGATCTTAATCTTCCGAAAGATGCTGCGGAATTACTCGGTTCCAGATTGAAAGAAAAACATGCTGGATCGTACAACGAACTTTTATTGGTATAGAAATAGAGAGAAGGATTTTCTACCGTATTTTGCTCAAGAAAAAATTTAGTGTATTGTTGTGATGTGCCTGGCCTACTCAAAATGTTTGATGTAGAATACAATCCAAATGATTGGAGACTTTTTATAGATTCTTCGAAACGGAGCCTCAAAGTAGTATTGTTACATAATGGTAATAAATTTGCTTCTTTGCCTATTGGACATTCTACTCATTTGAAAGAATGTTATGAAAATTTGGATTTCGTCCTCAAAAATAAATTACTCCAATCATAACTGGACTATATGTGGTGATCTCAAAATATTAACTATGTTGCTTGGTCAACAAGGAGGGTATACAAAATACCCTGTTTTCTATGTGAATGGGATAGTAGGAATAGAGCACGACATTGGATCCAGAAAGATTGGCCACAGAGAGCATCATTGAACCCTGGAAGTAAAAATGTTGTACACGAAACACTAGTTGACCGCTCCAAAATTCTGCTACCTCCGCTTCATATCAAATTAGGCATTATGAAGCAATTCGTAAAGGCATTGCCTAAAGATGGTCTTTGTTTCAAATATTTATGTGATAAATTCAAGCATTTATCGGATGCGAAGATAAAAGAAGGCGTTTTTGTTGGTCCAGACATAAGGAAATTGATGCAAGATCCTGACTTTGAAAAAACTATGAATAAAACCGAGAAGCTCGCTTGGAAGTCATTTAAGGAAGTCGTACAACATTTTTTAGGGAACAGAAAAAGCCCTGATTATGAAAATATAGTCAACAGCATGCTTAACAATTTCAAAATCCTGGGTTGTAATATGAGTATAAAACTCCATTATTTGCATTCCCATATTGACTTTTTCCCCGAGAATCTTGGTGCTGTCAGTGAAGAGCAAGGAGAGATTTCATCAAGACCTTAAGGTTATGGAGACCAGATATCAAGGAAGGTGGGACGTTAGAATGATGGCTGACTATTGCTGGATGTTAAAGAGAGATGAACCGAATCATGAGTACAACAGAAACATCAAACAGAAGTTTTGAAGAAACTAGAAAAAGATATCATAAGTCCTTTTGATTTATCTAGTATCTTAGGTCTTGTGTGAAACCAGTGCAGCCCCATGTCTGAATTTTATATAAAACGTATATATTTTTCGTTCATACAAATTGTTTAAAAAACTGTAAATATTCATATCTCACATAAAAATGAATCCTGATGTGCTGTAAAAACTGGCGTTATATTTTAGTTCCACAATCTGAATACCTGGAAAGGAACCATTATTGTTCGAAGGGAAAATAAAAACTTATATTCCGCAGGTCTGTGAATTATCAACCCTTTGGGAACCCATTGTTTTGAAGGGAAATTTTCCTTGAATATGTGAACATATAAGTTTTTGGGTCGCTGAATAAGAATATCATATTAGAAAATTAGAATTTTCATTCCCATACATCCTGGCAGCACCCTCAGGAGATCCTAGAAATATTATAATCTTGGGGATATATTTCACAACTTGGAATACTCGTAACTCTGCAAGGAGAAATTGTAGGTCACTGATTAATAGCTTATCTTGAAGAGTAAGAGTAGTACTGGATGATGCAATTAGAAGAAAAGACTAAAAAAAATTGTGCACTCAGTACATGAATTCCAAAGTAATCAAAAAACCCATTTTTCGTGGACCTAATCTTAAATATCTTGAAATGCTTACGCGATGGCCCAATCCTGACTCCGGATTTGGATTCTACGCAGAAAATTACTTCAGAAAAGAGAATTTCATTTGAAGGAGAATTTCATTGTCGATCAGTGTAATAAATGCGAATACTCATTCTGTTGTTGGGACATATTACACAACTTAGAATGGTCGTAACATTGCGAGAAAAAATCGTACATGAACGTTCAATAGCTCATTTTAAACGGGAAGAGTAGTGCAAATTGATGAAGTTGAGAGGAAAGATCAAAAAAATTTTATGCGTCCTGTACATAACCTCAAAAGTAGCGAAAAACCGCATTTTTTGCGTATTTACCCTCAGATATCTCAAAATCCTGACGTGATAGCCCAATTCTGGCTCCGGATTCGGATTCTACGCAGCAAATTACTTCGGAAAATGGTCACCAGTTCCAAGGGGGAAAAACCTCGCAGGCCTGTGTTATCCATGTAAATTCAAATATCCTCACCTAGAGAGAAATTTATAATTTAAATAATTATAAAATTATCGAAACGAAGAGACGAAAGCTTTGCAAAAGCTATTTTTTCTTCACAGTAAACTAAGTGAATGTTCCTTCAACCGCTTTCATGTATTTTGTGAAGAGTAATGATTAGCATGCGGAAGTGAACGTAAATACCTATCTTTCCTGTCACGTATCTTTTGCATATTTCACATGGATGACATTAGACCGTACGTAACACACTTTTTTTCACGTGAAAATATGTTATACATAAGTTTATATCATTTGTATAGAACCTACAAGAGATATGTGACATGAAAAATCGATATTTACTTGAACTTCCGCAGTCTAGCAACGATGCCCAATCGATGACCTCTTTTCTATGAGAATAATGATCTAATTTTTCACGATATTCAAGTGACCTTCGATGTAGCTTCAATCATTGAAAAGTATTTCCATGTAGCCTCAATCATTGAAGAGCATCTCCATGTAATGCGCAAAGATTCTTCAAATCATTCTTTAGAGATGTTCTCCTAGTAACCTCTTGTTTCCATTTAAAATTACTGTTGAATAAAATCACATAAAAAATTTGAGTAACGATTAACCATAAATCTCAACCGATATCAGCAACTTGGGTTTTTATAGACTGACAGAAAACGACCTGGTTGGAACATTCGTGGCCACAATAATTCAGAATCTGCTTCGATTCACCGGGAAATGTAATTGTAATGTTCGGAAAAAGTAGTTGAAGCCAAAATCAACTGCATTTCTCAAGTTAGAAAAACCACATTGCTTACTCGTTAGAGAGAAGCTTTGTGATCGTTCCAGGGGACCGAAAATTTTTTTGTTTCCAAACTAAAAATTTCTTAGACCAAAATATTCCTCCAAACTCGGGGAAAATTTTCGGTTTCGCGCGCACGCGCGCGCGCGCGCGTGTGTGTGTGTGTTTTTGTGTGTGTGTGTGTGTGTGACGGATATTTTCCGTTCCTGTTATCCGATCTCCACAAGATTCCTACCGCAGTTACATTCGGTGTCGATAGTACTCCCATATGAGTTTCAACTCGATCCTCACAGAAAAATAGCGGGGGTGAAGAAAAATGTTATGAAAAATAGTGATTTTGCGATCACGAATATCACCGCTCCCTGTCATCCGATTGCAATGAAACTTATACCTCGTTCTGGTGACGATCCGATAGGTGTCCCATATGAGTTCCATCCATATTATGATTTAGAGCAATAGTTCCATTCATATTAACGAAAAAAAAAGGATTTTGAAAAAATGCAATGCCAAGTTCTACATTGGCATGGTAGCATTCCAGTGGGGAAAGGTTGAAACCATTGAAATATTTAAGTTCTGGAATGGTGGACACGCGAGAGAGTTAAAAATCAAGAGTTCAAATGATTGAAAACGATAGAATAAGTTTTTTTTCAACGTTTATGCGGATCAGATGGCAAGTTCCACCTTGATATGGCAGCATTCCAGCAGGGGAAGGTTTGAACGACCGAAACCTTTGAGTTCTGGGATGATAGCCACTCGGGGAAGTTGGAAGTGGGGAGTTCCAATGACTGAAATAAGTAAAATTATTTTTTTCCAATATTTATACGAATGATATGCTAGATTCCATTGAAATCTCTCAGCATTGCGAGATGAGTTTGGGGCGGCGATCAATATTTCCGAGTTCTGGGATGATGTACACGCGGGAAAGGTGTGAATGCAGAGTTCCAATGTTGAGGAGCGATGCTTCCAATATTGTTTTCAGGATACACGAAGCATTCACATCACGCAGAATTGCGAGAAATTTTATGACGTGAAAAATCAGAATTTTGTTACAGCACAACAGCTGTCGAAGCTTGAGGTCGAAATTTGATTCTGTATCCGCTGGCTTTCTGTCTGTCGGTCTGTCAACCTTGCCCCACTAGAATGCTACCATACCAATGTAGAACTTGGGATTGCATTTCTTAAAAATCCTTTTTTTTCGTTAATATGAATGGAACTATTGCTCTAAATCATCATGAACTATAGAACTATGGTGAATGCTACTGGAACTATAACTCTTTGAAGCAATGCCAGCATTTAATATGTCAACTTCACAATCACAATTAATCCCTATAGAATGCACTTCACTTGCGAGACTCATGTATGCACTCAATGCGCATAGTATGAAACAAAGCGAAGGGGAAAAGTATGGGAGAGAGCCTCGAGTAATTTTATGACCCGTTTCTTCAATGACATTGCTGTCTATGTACACGTCACAGAGTGCAGAATGTGCGATATGAAACGATAAACTCAGCCACTGAATGCCCGAGGGGTTTGAGTTGTGAAAACTATGGTCTTTTCTGTTTTCTTCTTCATGACTATGTCGTTTTTCGATGATTCTTTTGTCTCTGTGAGTAACAATGAATATGTATATGATGTACATATAGAATGAATCAGGATTGATTATTATTTATAAAACCTGAGAATAGAACAGGTTTTTCAATGAGAATGCCATATCGAAGTCATTCTTTGATAGGATCGATTCTTTTTTTATGAGGATGTGTTGTCCGGGAATTTCTTTCTTTTATAATTGGTCATTCTGTTCACCTTGAATTTATGATTAATCAATTCCGTTGGAATTCCTGACTGCTGGACACCCTGTTTATAGACAATATATCGCATTTCTATCGATATTTCATTTTAAGAACTATACAAACTATAGTCGGAATGATAATGGTTTACATAGGGCCCAGTACTGGAGATACAATAATGCTGGAACCACACGGAGAAAAAACAAATAGTTCTCCCAACTAATAATTAGCTGTTCCAACTACTTTACGTAGACGATTTTCGACCAACTACGAAAGTAGCTGTGGCAGGTACTTTTGTTAGATATACCCCAGATTGTCGGGATATCAACGAGAGTAGTTGTTACAACTACTTTTCTAAGATGCAGGATTTACATAAAATATCAAGTATGACGATATATGTAGGCCGATGAACTATTTTATTAATTGAGAAGAGCAATTTTCAGTGCCGGTTTTGATGTTTAAGGTTAGGATCTTCTATTATTTCTGCACGTGCTCGTCGACTCTTTGCAACATTTAATTGTAAATTTCGAAAAAAAAATTTATTTTCGATTGTGATATTTGTTCAATGCATATAGATTTGGGAGGAGGTGGTTGAAACATTCAAGTTCAAATGTTAACTTACCTCGGGTTTTGAATCCCTGTCATAACCCACCTATACGCTATACCTAAATCTACCTAACCTATGCCTTAATGATCGCAGCTAAACCGACAACGCTGAGTATATCATAAAAAAAGCCTTGGATATGTTTTTGATCGTTTTGATTGTGTATTTTTATATACTCAGAGTATACATAAAGAGGATTTATCATTCTACAAATGATCAGTCATTTAATTCCGAAAATAAAATTGGACATACGAGGTTTTTGAAAATTAGTAATTTGACACGAATATGTATTGAAAATATTATAAAATGAAATATATACACGGTAACCACGACAGGTAACCTCAATGAATAACGCGAGAGTTCACCGCGTTTCGATTGTTTTCAACAAAATTCACATTGCTACAGGAACTACGTGCGTAACGATGGGAGCAAGGAGAAGTAGCTCCACGAACTATCTCAAAGTAAGGTAGATCAGGTAGCTATTTCTCTTATTCGATCAGCTACTTTTTCACAACTATATAATTCACTTGTGACAAATATTAGAAATAGTTGTGAGAACTCACGAACTATTTCAGACAGATATTTGATTTATTATCACAACTATTTCTTATACAACTACGCGAAAATAGCTCATATGCCTAAGTCCTTTTTTTCCGTGCAGTGATGGGTACGTCATTCATTACTCATTATATATAAAATATATATTTTGTATGCGAATTATATATTTATCATACATATTTTATATATAACAAATAACGGTAACGAGTAACGTACCCATCACTGGCTGGAATTGGCACTATTCATGAGCCTGTATTGCCGCAACTGCGAAATTGTTGATGGCCCGGTTGTTCTGATACACATGGTCTAAGGATGATTCCATTACCAAATTCATATCGGTTCAATTGAGAAGACAAACGACACAATAGGAGAATAAATCAAATAACTGCTTCAATGGTTCGAAAGAGAGCTTAGATAGCATTTCGGATAATCGTATTTGAAATTGGAGGTAAAATAAACATGGGCGAGAATATAATAAAAGTAACTTCCTCGTCCGTATTGATTCGGATGCGAAGACCACACTGTGAAAAATAATCGGAATTTCCCTATACGCAGCAACCGAAAAATTCTGATCATGGGATAGGAAATCAATTTCCCGTACATCCATATGAAATTTCCCATAAATTCAACTGAAAATTCCAAACTTTATAGAATTTTTACTATTATTTTCCAGTCAATTTCAGGTACAATACGAAAAATTTCTACCACATGGATGTGTTAATTACTTCCGAATATTTATGTGAAGTTTCTCACAGAAATTTCTTACAATGTAACTGTTTATATTTGTTTCTATGTTGTGTCCGAAGGTTAAGAATCTCGTTCCAAGTAGGAGATTTGAATAAATTGAATGGCTTCGAACCAAATACCATTCAAAAGATTCATTGTTTGAAAAGGATATCAATCGTTGGTTGAACACTGGGGTATGGTCTATACTCATCAGATTGGCGGCATGGGTTCGCCAGGAAGGAGAGAGAAGAAAAAATCTTCCTGATAACAGATGTTATACCGATTACACTCCACTGCTGATCGAGCCATATTTGATTTGATAAAGTATGTGAAAAAAAAGTCTTGAATATGTACATATAGCGATAAGATAACGCAAACGCACAGCCGATAATAAATTTTTGTCTACCGACGATGATAGGGGAAGGAATAAAATAAAACCAGATAAAAAAGAGAGAAAGAATTGGAATGCGAACATCACGCTGCTCATAGTACGTATATATTCGACCTTCGGACTTCATCAAATATACGTCGCGCAAAGTCGAACTTGAAGAGCATAGTACGAGAGGAAAGATAGGGAAGACTCACAATTGTTGAAAGAACCCACCAGAGGATTTATTCATCAAATTTAATTCTACTTCGAGAAGAAACATTTTTAAAATGATAAATAAAGGTATAGTTTTGTGTAGGATTGATTGTAGACATAAAAGTAAACGTTCAAACCAATATGGATAGAGATGGGACTTCTAGAACACCCGAGTAGAAAACTTGTCAAAATTATATATAATTCTTTATAGAATCCCAATCGTGTATTGCCTATAATGACAATGGGCCCCAGGCTGGGTCCATCCTCTTCAACCCAGTATTCGGGAATTACGATGGGACCCATGTTGGCTCAATCTTGGCTCTGTTGTGCTTTCTTATACAATTATAGCTGGTAGAAGAGCGAAATAATGAATCTTAGTGCGGGCACATTTGAACTTGGGCCCAATTTGGACCAGCGTTAGGCCAAGATTGGGGTGAATTTATATCCCGAGCATGTGTGTACAATCCTCAGCGTGTATTTATTTTGGTCCCACTTTGGTCCAGTCTCGGGCCCATAAAGACATGATTGATGAAAAGCAATTTTCCAATTTCAAAAAAAAGGAAGGGGCAGCATTGATTGCCTAGTCTGGGTCCATGCTAGGCCCATGGTGTTACCAATCCTCGCGCAAAGCAATACAGCCAAGCTGGGAACGATGTTATCTCAGGGTTGGTCCCATTTGTCTGCCCTGCTTGGCCCCACGTTGGGCAGCATGGGCACCCACTCTGGGCTTAGATTGGGCCCGCCGTTGATACACACTTGGGTCATCATGAAGTAATCAGTCTTATGACTGGTTTGATGAAATCCTCCAACCCTGCCTATTATCCGCTAACTGTTTCATTTCTGCGTATCTAAGACAACCCTTATCTTGTATAATTATTTGCTTCATATAACTTAATCTAGGTCTACCTCTTCGAGTTTTACCATTCATTTTTCCTTCCAATATTGTTTTCAATAAGCTATCATGCCTTAATGTGTGCCCTATCAGATTACTCCTTTTTTTCACGATCTGTCTCAAAAGACTTCTCTGTTCATTTACCTTCTCAAGTACTTCTCCATTTTTTACTTTCTCTATCCACTTTATTCTAAGCATCCTTCTATAACGACACATTTCAAAAGCTCTGAGTCTTCGTTGATCGATTTTTTCAATTGGTCAAGTTTCGCAACCATATAATGCTGTGTTCCAAACGTAACTCTTCAAGAATTTCTTTCTTCTTGCTAAACTAATATTCTTTGAGCATAATAACTGTTTCTTTTGGTGGAAAGCCTGTTTTCCTTGTGCTATTCTTGCCCTTATATCTCTTTCGCAATTACCGTTTTCTATAATTATGCTTCCTAGATATTTGAATTCTTTAATTTGCTGAATTGTCTCTGCATCTGTTTTGATTTTCGTTCTTCTTGATGTTTTCGCTGCTGTACAAATCATGAATTTTGTTTTGTCCTTATTTATATTCATACAATAGTTTTCTGGTAATATTGTTTTCATCGTGTTGAGAGTACTCTCTAACTCAGCACCACTCGTAGCTAATATAGCTATGTCATCCACAAATCTCAACATGCTTACATTTTCACCTTGAATCTGTAATTCCAATTGCACTTACTCCTTCACTTCGTTCATCGCTTCCTCTATATACAAATTGAAAATCAATGGCGATAGTGAGCATCCTTGTCTCACCCCTCTTTTAATTTGTGCTTCTCCTTTTTGACCCTCTATTTCTATTATTGCGGTTTGATTCTTATATAATTCATATATTATCCTCCTATCCATGAAATTAATTCCTACCTTTTTCAAAATCGTGAACATTTTCTCCCAATCAACATTATCGAATGCTTTTTGTATATCTACAAAACCTATATACACAGACTCTTTAACTCTAGACTTTTCTCTACTACTGTTCTCAGTGCTCATATTGCTTCCCGCGTTCCCCTATTTTTCTTAAAACCAAACTGATCTCCTGCTAATCTACTCTCTATTTTATTCTCTATTCTCCTGTATATAATTTTTGTCAGTATTTTCGAGGCATGTGAAGTCAAACTAATCGTTCTGTAGTTCTCGCATTTGTCTGCTCCTTGTTTTTTCGGAATGGTGAGAATTTCATTCTTCTGGAAATCTTTCGGTACCTCTCCTCTTTCGTACATGTCTCCGACCAATTCAAACAGCGCGTCACTAGTTCTTTGACTGGAGGCTTTGATAAGGTCCGCACTCATGCCATCTATTCCTGGCGCTTCATTCTTTTTCAATTCTTCTAAAGCCCTGCCGAATTCTGATCTCAAAATTGAATCTCCCAATTCTTCTTCATCGACATCTTCCTCCTTCTCTAAGAATCCTATATTATCGCTTCCTTTATACAGATCTTCTAAATGATTAATCCATTGTTCTATTTTTTCCTCCGCTCTTATCAATTGTCTCCACTGAGAGAAGAGTTTATTTGTATTTAATAAAGCTTACTTTGGATACGACGAAATAAATATTTTTCCCATGTAAACTTGGCTTAATACTTATAAATGAAGTTTATTAACTGTTACAAAACTTCATATGACATTTTTTCACTGTTATTAAACCTCATCTGAGAATAGTGAGTCATGTTTGTATGTAATAAATATTTATTCCGCCGTATCCAAAACAAGATTTATTAAATATAAATAAACTTTTCTCTCAGTGTCCCTAGTGAATTTATAATTTTACTGCTTCTAGATTTCATTTGTCCAAAAAATCTCTCAACAATCCTATATGCCTCATCTATTTTCCCTAAATGTAATTTTACTCCTATATCCTGACATTTTTCCTCTAACCATTGTTCTTTTGCTTTCCTTGATTCTTTTATTATTTTATTCCTCAGTGCCTTGTATGTCTGCTGGTCATGTTCGCAACTCTTATTCTTGTATTTCCTCCTTTCATCAATCAAATCGAAAATTTCTTCTGTTATCCATGGTTTCTTAGGTCCTACTCCATCGTTCTTCAAAATTTCACTTGGATATGTTTGTATTATATATATACAAAAATATATAATTCGTTATCAAACAACCTGATTAACTCTCTCCCTATTTTGGACTGAGCATGGGAGAAAGCGAAAGATTATGGATAAATTGAAAAAGTACATAGCTTTAGCTGTATTTCTTCCTCTCCGTTTTGACCTAAAATCACGTGGAACAACTTCAACGGAGTGCAACCTGATTGTGAAATGTTGTGGATAGTCTTTCATATCTTACTCTTCGAGTTTTTTATTTTTTCCTCTCTCCATCTCTTGAGATCCAAGAGATGAGACACGGCCGGTTACCAGAGAAGAGGATATTTGCGGTTATAATTCAATGGTTCTCCTTCTCTCTTGTGAACGAGGAAGGGGAAAATCGAAAAAAGATGAATCTAAACCGCAACGAAACATGACGGCTACTACCACCAATACAATTATTACTTATACACTACTACTGTTACTAACTATTACCACCATTGCTAGTACCTTTTACAACTACTTGTACCACTACCACCGCTGAACTTAATCATGCGAATAGACATTTTTCCTTCTGTGACCTTTAATGAGTCTTTATTGATGAAGGAAAAAGGAGAAAATTTGTGTACGCGAATCGATTACTTCCCTCGGATCAGATTTTCCAATACTTAAAAGAATTCTTAACAAGAATTTTCGTGAAAGAAAAATTCTGAAAAGAATCATTCGTAAAGAGAACGCGTTGAAAAGTAATTTTGTGTACAGAAATACAAGGGGATTCAATAGGTTTGATTCTTAAAATCAGACAAAAGTACAACAGAGAAAATACATGATTTATGATTACTTTTTTTACGCTTGACTCCTGTTTCTGTTTTGGATAATGAGTTGCTATAAGATCCCGTGTGGAAAAAAATTCGTATGGCAACGATCTCGCCCAAAATCTGGCATCAAGCTTACTAAAATATCGGATTCATTTGGCAAAGAGCTGGTGAAAGTCTTTTTACAAAGTATGGCGTTTGGGACTCTCCCATACTCCCAACATACTTTTTTCAGTCTCTCAAGAGTATGGGACAGTCCCAAACCCCATACTTTGTCAAAAGATCTCTCAGCGATCGTTGCCATAATAATTTTTTCCACGCGGGATGTATTAGAGTCGTGTGATCATTCTGCGCGAAACTTTGAAATGCGTCGTAAGTAAGTAAGAGAGAGAGAGAGAGAGAGAGAGAGAGAGAGAGAGAGAGAGAGGGAGAGAGAAAGAGAGAGAAGGGATCAAGCAACGTAAATCGGACGTCCGTTCCGCTAGCACAACCATTTGAGCACAATCACTTGGAAACCATACAGAAATTCAGTGCTAATATAGTACTAATTTAGTGCCCTATTCCCGAATTTAGTGCTCCTTAAATTTTTTTTATGAGAGGTTGTGCTGGCGGAACGTTCCGTCAGCACAACCATTAATACAAATGGATTTTATGGATATTATTATGCATTAGGAATTAAGTGCTAATCAAATGCTACAAAATGGAGTAGAAATCAGGTCGAAAAATGCATAAGATTAGGGGATAATAGGATCAGACGGTTGGAGGCGTTGTGAATAGCTCAAGGCATGGGAGTGGGGTCAGAGATATGATGTATGTTACTGCGGATGTGGACAAGAAGGATCAAACATCTCATACAGAATATGAATGGAATGGAATTTGAAGGACATGAAATTCTGCTTGGGGTGGGATGCATTATATATACGTATCGATGATTCGTACAGTATCCTGTATACGGTTCTGGTTGATCCTTGAGAGCCCATGGCAAAATCAGCGAGGATGGAAGAAAAGTACCGTATTTGATATCTCGAATTGGATATAGAGAAATGAAAAATTAGATATGTATGTATCATATTGGTCATTCCATATCAGATCTACAACAAAAATTTTTTCTTGCATATTTTTCTACTTTGTTGTGATAACTTTTGTGTTCGAGATACGATTTTTCAAACTTTTGGAGTTGACGGAATCGAACAATTTTCAATCACAGATATTCTGAAAGCGTTTCAATTTTGGAAAACTCTTCTAATAATGGAACTTCGTATCTTCTATGAGCTTATGAGTTACATGTATGAAATAAATTTTTTTTATAACTTCATCCATATATTTTGCAAATGTTATGAATAGACTGCGGAAATTTATGCGAACATAGATTTTCCATGTTACATTTCTCTTGCGATATTCCACATCAACGACATAGACTAGTGTGTTGCATACTTGTTTCTCAAAAGGAAAGATACTGGATTTTGTTTCATATCATTGATGTAAAATTTACAGAAAAAATGTACCATGAAAAATCGATATTTGCATGGAATTCAATAGTCTAGTTATGAACAAATTCAATTTACAAACAAAACAGACATGCTCGGAATTGATTTTTTCCTAATGTAATTTTTTATTAATCTTCACAGAATACCGCATAAAAATGTCAAAGTGCGCACCTTAATAATTTTTGAAACACGATTCATAACGTAGAATGCTGTCGGTTTCAAATGTGGAGCAGTGCATCGTGCACTCGGGGCGTGCGGTGCCGAGCGCGCATTAACGCGATAGGATTTGTCTTTGTCAATTGTTTGCACTTTATTTGCCAGCTACGAGTTATTTTTGATCAGTTCGGTGTCAGTCACGCACTTTTTGAACTTTGAATTCACCGTCTTCAGAGGCGATTGTGCTGGGTTTTCTGAATAGTGTCATTCATAACCGTCATGCAAAGGGTCACGAGACACATGAAACATCATAATCCATCGAGCACTAAATTCCAAAACTATCAGAAAATCTACTGGGACTTTGCAAACAAGTTTTCTTGAGGAGTTATTTTTGAACTCCGGATTAACCGTCTTCAGAGGCGATTGAGCTGGGATTTTTCATGTGTCTGTGAAGTTGGCATATCAAATGTCAGCATCGCACAAAAAAGCACCAGTTCTAGTCGCATCCACTATAGTTCTACAGTTCTTGATAAGTTACAACAATAGTTCCGGGTAAATTTGTGAAAAAAATCGATTTTGAAAAAATGATATGCTAAGTTCTTCTACAATATGACAGCATCGCAGGGAAAATGGATGGAAATGGACTGTATCTCGGAGTTCTAGGGATGATTGGGATGCGAGGATGTCAAAACAAGGGAGTTCTAATGCTAGAAGTGCTTGGGAAATTTTTTTCAGGAATTAAATGGAATGATATGCTGAGTTCTTCTACAATATGACAGCATCGCAGGGGTAATGGAAGGAAATTGACTATATCTAGGAGTTCTAAGGATGATTGGGATGCAAGGATGTCAAAACAAGGGAGTTCTGATGCTAGGAGTGCTTAAGGAATTTTTTTCGGGAATTAAATGAAAAGACATGAGGAGTTCTTCTACGATGTAGTAGCAGCGCAGGTGGAACCGCTGGAAGTGGACTATATCTCGGAGTTCTACGGCTGATTGGCATGTGAGGATGTCAAGGAACAAGAGTTCTGATGTTGGGAGTAATCAGGGAGTCAATTGGGAGTCTCAGAGAATCAGGAGTTCCGACCAGCATATCATGGAAAATGGAGAGTTCTGACCAGCATATCATGGAAAATCGATAGGTCTGACCAGCATATCATGGAAAATGGATAGTTCTGATCGGCATATCATAGAAAATCGATAGTTCTGACCAGCATATCATAGAAAATCGACAGTTCTGACCAGCATATCATAGAAAATCGATGGTTCTGACCAGCATATCATGGAAAATCAATAGATCTGACCAGCATATCATAGAAAATCGATAGTTCTGCCCAGCATATCATGGAAAATGGAGAGTTCTGACCAGCATATCATGGAAATGGGGAGTTCTGATGAGCATATCATAGAAAATCGATAGTTCTGACCAGCATATCATGGAGAATCGATAGTTCTGACCAGCATATCATAGAGAATCGATAGTTCTGACCAGCATATCATGGAGAATCGATAGTTCTGACCAGCATATCATGGAGAATCGATAGTTCTGACCAGCATATCATGGAAAATCAATAGTTCTGACCAGCATATCATGGAAAATCAATAGTTCTGACCAGCATATCATGGAAAATGGGGAGTTCTGATGAGCATATCATAGAAAATCGATAGTTCTGACCAGCATATCATAGAAAATCGATAGTTCTGACCAGCATATCATAGAAAATCGACAGTTCTGACCAGCATATCATAGAAAATCGATAGTTCTGTCCAGCATATCATGGAAAGTGGAGAGTTCTGACCAGCATATCATGGAAAATCGATAGTTCTGACCAGCATATCATGGAAAATGGATAGTTCTGATCGGCATATCATAGAAAATCGATAGTTCTGACCAGCATATCATAGAAAATCGACAGTTCTGACCAGCATATCATAGAAAATCGATGGTTCTGACCAGCATATCATGGAAAATGGGGAGTTCTGATGAGCATATCATAGGAAATCGATAGTTCTGACCAGCATATCATGGAAAATGGAGAGTTCTGACCAGCATATCATAGAAAATCGACAGTTCTGACCAGCATATCATAGAAAATCGATAGTTCTGTCCAGCATATCATGGAAAGTGGAGAGTTCTGACCAGCATATCATGGAAAATCGATAGTTCTGACCAGCATATCATGGAAAATGGATAGTTCTGATCGGCATATCATAGAAAATCGATAGTTCTGACCAGCATATCATAGAAAATCGATAGTCCTGACAAGCATATCATAGAAAATCGATAGTTCTGACCAGCATATCATAGAAAATCGATAGTTCTGACCAGCATATCATAGAAAATCGACAGTTCTGACCAGCATATCATAGAAAATCGATAGTTCTGTCCAGCATATCATGGAAAGTGGAGAGTTCTGACCAGCATATCATGGAGAATCGATAGTTCTGACCAGCATATCATGGAAAATGGAGAGTTCTGATGAGCATATAATATAAAATCGATAGTTCTGATCGGCATACCATAGAAAATCGATAGTTCTGACCAGCATATCATAGAAAATCGATAGTCCTGACAAGCATATCATAGAAAATCGATAGTTCTGACCAGCATATCATAGAAAATCGATAGTTCTGACCAGCATATCATAGAAAATCGACAGTTCTGACCAGCATATCATAGAAAATCGATAGTTCTGTCCAGCATATCATGGAAAGTGGAGAGTTCTGACCAGCATATCATGGAAAATCGATAGTTCTGACCAGCATATCATGGAAAATGGATAGTTCTGATCGGCATATCATAGAAAATCGATAGTTCTGACCAGCATATCATAGAAAATCGACAGTTCTGACCAGCATATCATAGAAAATCGATGGTTCTGACCAGCATATCATGGAAAATGGGGAGTTCTGATGAGCATATCATAGGAAATCGATAGTTCTGACCAGCATATCATGGAAAATGGAGAGTTCTGACCAGCATATCATGGAAAATGGGGAGTTCTGATGAGCATATCATAGAAAATCGATAGTTCTGACCAGCATATCATAGAAAATCGATAGTTCTGACCAGCATATCATAGAAAATCGATAGTTCTGACCAGCATATCATAGAAAATCGATAGTTCTGACCAGCATAACATAGAAAATCGACAGTTCTGACCAGCATATCATAGAAAATCGATAGTTCTGACCAGCATATCATAGAAAATCGATAGTTCTGACCAGCATATCATGGAAAATGGAGAGTTCTGACCAGCATATCATGTAGAATGGGGAGTTCTGATGAGCATATCATAGAAAATCGATAGTTCTGACCAGCATATCATGGAGAATCGATAGTTCTGACCAGCATATCATAGAAAATCGATAGTTCTGACCAGCATATCATAGAAAATCGATAGTTCTGACCAGCATAACATAGAAAATCGACAGTTCTGACCAGCATATCATAGAAAATCGATAGTTCTGACCAGCATATCATAGAAAATCGATAGTTCTGACCAGCATATCATGGAAAATGGAGAGTTCTGACCAGCATATCATAGAAAATGGGGAGTTCTGAAGAGCATATCATAGAAAATCGGTAGTTCTGACCAGCATATCATGGAAAATGGAGAGTTCTGACCAGCATATCATGGAAAATCGATAGTTCTGACCAGCATATCATAGGAAATCGATAGTTCTGACCAGCATATCATGGAAAATGGAGAGTTCTGACCAGCATATCATGGAAAATCGGAAGTTCTGACCAGCATATCATGGAAAATCAATAGTTCTGACCAGCATATCATAGAAAATCGATAGTTCTTACCAGCATATCATGGTAAATCGATAGTTCTGACCAGCATATCATAGGAAATCAATAGTTCTGACCAGCATATCATAGAAAATCGATAGTTCTGACCAGCATATCATGGAAAATGGAGAGTTCTGACCAGCATATCATGGAAAATCGATAGTTCTGACCAGCATATCATGGAAAATGGAGAGTTCTGACCAGCATATCATGTAGAATAGGGAGTTCTGATGAGCATATCATAGAAAATCGATAGTTCTGACCAGCATATCATGGAGAATCGATAATTCTGACCAGCATATCATAGAAAATCGATAGTTCTGACCAGCATATCATAGAAAATCGATAGTTCTGACCAGCATAACATAGAAAATCGACAGTTCTGACCAGCATATCATAGAAAATCGATAGTTCTGACCAGCATATCATAGAAAATCGATAGTTCTGACCAGCATATCATGGAAAATGGAGAGTTCTGACCAGCATATCATAGAAAATGGGGAGTTCTGAAGAGCATATCATAGAAAATCGGTAGTTCTGACCAGCATATCATGGAAAATGGAGAGTTCTGACCAGCATATCATGGAAAATCGATAGTTCTGACCAGCATATCATAGGAAATCGATAGTTCTGACCAGCATATCATGGAAAATGGAGAGTTCTGACCAGCATATCATGGAAAATGGAGAGTTCTGACCAGCATATCATGTAGAATAGGGAGTTCTGATGAGCATATCATAGAAAATCGATAGTTCTGACCAGCATATCATAGAAAATCGATAGTTCTGACCAGCATATCATGGAAAATGGAGAGTTCTGACCAGCATATCATGGAAAATCGGAAGTTCTGACCAGCATATCATGGAAAATGGAGAGTTCTGACCAGCATATCATAGAAAATCAATAGTTCTGACCAGCATATCATAGAAAATCGATAGTTCTGACCAGCATATCATGGAAAATGGAGAGTTCTGACCAGCATATCATGGAGAATCGATAGTCCTGATCAGCATATCATAGAAAATTGATAGTTCTGATCGGCATATCATAGAAAATCGACTATCGAAAAAAACTATCGATTTTCCATGATATGCTGGTCAGAACTATCGATTTTCTATGATATGCTGGTCAGAACTATCGATTTCCTATGATATGCTGGTCAGAACTATCGATTTTCCATGATATGCTGGTCAGAACTCTCCATTTTCCATGATATGCTGGTCAGAACTATCGATTTTCTATGATATGCTGGTCAGAACTATTGATTTCCTATGATATGCTGGTCAGAACTATCGATTTACCATGATATGCTGGTCAGAACTCTCCATTTTCCATGATATGCTGGTCAGAACTATGGATTTTCTATGATATGCTGGTCAGAACTATTGATTTCCTATGATATGCTGGTCAGAACTATCGATTTTCCATGATATGCTGGTCAGAACTATCGATTTTCTATGATATGCTGGTCAGAACTATCGATTTTCTATGATATGCTCATCAGAACTCCCCATTCTACATGATATGCTGGTCAGAACTCTCCATTTTCCATGATATGCTGGTCAGAACTCTCCATTTTCCATGATATGCTGGTCAGAACTTCCGATTTTCCATGATATGCTGGTCAGAACTCTCCATTTTCCATGATATGCTGGTCAGAACTATCGATTTTCTATGATATGCTGGTCAGAACTATCGATTTCCCATGATATGCTGGTCAGAACTATCGATTTTCCATGATATGCTGGTCAGAACTCTCCATTTTCCATGATATGCTGGTCAGAACTATCGATTTTCCATGATATGCTGGTCAGAACTCTCCATTTTCCATGATATGCTGGTCAGAACTATCGATTTTCTATGATATGCTGGTCAGAACTATCGATTTTCTATGATATGCTGGTCAGAACTATCGATTTTCTATGATATGCTGGTCAGAACTATCGATTTTCATTGATATGCTGGTCAGAACTGTCGATCTTCTATGATATGCTGGTCAGAATTATCGATTTTCCATGAGATGCTGGTCAGAACTGTCGATTTTCTATGATATGCTGGTCAGAACTATCGATTTTCTATGATATGCTGGTCAGAACTATCGATTTTCTATGATATGCTGGTCAGAACTATCGATTTTCATTGATATGCTGGTCAGAACTGTCGATCTTCTATGATATGCTGGTCAGAACTATCGATTTTCTATGATATGCCGATCAGAACTATCGATTCTCTATGATATGCTGGTCAGAACTATCGATTTTCTATGATATGCTCTTCAGAACTCTCCATTCTCCATGATATGCTGGTCAGAACTATCGATTTTCCATGAGATGCTGTTCAGAACTATCGATTTTCTTTGATATGCTCATCAGAACTCCCATTTTCCATGATATGCTGGTCAGAACTCTCCATTTTCCATGATATGCCGGTCAGAACTATCGATTTTCTATGATATGCTGGTCAGAACTGTCGATTTTCTATGATATGCTGGTCAGAACTCTCCATTTTCCATCATATGCCGGTCAGAACTATCGATTCCCTATGATATGCTGGTCAGAACTATCGATTTTCTATGATATGCTGCTCAGAACTATCGATTTTCTATGATATGCTCATCAGAACTCCCCATTTTCCATGATATGCTGGTCAGAACTCTCCATTTTCCATGATATGCTGGTCAGAACTATCAAGTTCTATGATATGCTCATCAGAACTCCCCATTTTCCATGATATGCTGGTCAGAACCATCGATTTTCTATGATATGCTGGTCAGAACTCTCCATTTTCCATGATATGCTGGTCGGAACTCCTGATTCTCTGAGACTCCCAATTGACTCCCTGATTACTCCCAACATCAGAACTCTTGTTCCTTGACATCCTCACATGCCAATCAGCCGTAGAACTCCGAGATATAGTCCACTTCCAGCGGTTCCACCTGCGCTGCTACTACATCGTAGAAGAACTCCTCATGTCTTTTCATTTAATTCCCGAAAAAAATTCCTTAAGCACTCCTAGCTTCAGAACTCCCTTGTTTTGACATCCTTGCATCCCAATCATCCTTAGAACTCCTAGATATAGTCAATTTCCTTCCATTACCCCTGCGATGCTGTCATATTGTAGAAGAACTCAGCATATCATTCCATTTAATTCCTGAAAAAAATTTCCCAAGCACTTCTAGCATTAGAACTCCCTTGTTTTGACATCCTCGCATCCCAATCATCCCTAGAACTCCGAGATACAGTCCATTTCCATCCATTTTCCCTGCGATGCTGTCATATTGTAGAAGAACTTAGCATATCATTTTTTCAAAATCGATTTTTTTCACAAATTTACCCGGAACTATTGTTGTAACTTATCAAGAACTGTAGAACTATAGTGGATGCGACTAGAACTGGTGCTTTTTTGTGCGATGCTGACATTTGATATGCCAACTTCACAGACACATTTTTCATCAGTATCGTTCACAACTGTCATGGAAAGGGTCATGAGGAGCGTGAAATATCATAATCTATCGAGCACTAAATTCCAGAACTATCAGAAAATCCACTGGGACCTTGTAAACAAGTTTTCTTGAGGAGTTATTTTTGAACTCCGGATTAATCGTCTTCAGAGGCGATTGTGCTGGGATTTTTGAATGTTATTGTTCATAACTGTAATGAAAAGGGTCACGGGGCACATGAAATATCATAATCCATCGAGCACTAAATTCCTGAACTATCTGAAAATTCACTGGGACTTTGTAAACAAGTTTTCTTGAGGAGTTATTTTTGAACTCCCGATTAACCGTCTTCAGAGGCGATTGTGCTGGGATTTTTGAATAGTATCGTTCATTACCGTCATGCAAAGGGTCACGGGACACATGAAATATCATAATCCATCGAGTACTAAATTCCTGAGCTCTGTAAAAAGCCACTCGGACTTTGTAAACCGGTAATCTCGTCGAGTTATTCTTGAATTTCGAATTCACCGCCTTCAGGGGCGATCGTGCTGGGATTTTGGAATAGTATCGTTCATAACTGTCATGAAAAGGGTCATGAGGAGCATGGAATATGATAAACCATCGAGCACTGAATTCCAGAACCATCAGAAAATCCACTGGGACTTTGCAAACAAGTTTTCTTCAGGAGTTATTGTTGAACTCCGGATTAACCGTCTTCAGAGGCGATTGTGCTGGGATTTTTCATCAGTATCGTTGACAACTGTCATGCAAAGGGTCATGAGGAGCATGAAATATCATAATCTATTGAGCACTCAATTCCTGAACGCATTAAAAAAACACTCGAACTTTGTCCACCTGGTAAGCTTGACGAGTTATTTTTGAACTTCAAATTCACCGTCTTCAGAGGCGGTTGTGCTGGGTTTTCTGAATAGTGTCATTCATAACCGTCATGGAAAAGGGTCACGAGACACATGAAACATCATAATCCATCGAGCACTAAATTCCTGAGCTCTGTAAAAAGCCACTCGAACTTTGTAAACCGGTAATCTTGACGAGTTATTTTCGAACTTCGAATTCACCGTCCTCAGAGGCGATTGTGCTAGGATTTTCGAATAGTTTAGTTCATGAATGTCATGAAAATGGCCATGGGGAGCATGGGATATCATATTCCATCGAGCACCAAATTCCTGAACCCTATAGAAAGCCACTCGCACTTTGTAAACCGGCAATCTTGACGAGTCATCATTGAACTTCGAATTTACCGTCTTCACAGGCGATTTTCCTGGGATTTTCGAATAGCATCGTTCATATCTGTCATGAAACGGGTCACGGGGCACATGACATATCATAATCCTTCGAGCACCAAATTCCAGAATTCTTCACAAAGCCACTCGAACTTTGTCAACCGGTAATCCTGGTGAGTTACTCTTCAACCTCGATTTCACCGTATTTGAACACGATTCTGCTGGGATTCCCGAGCAGTCTCTTCCATGATCATCATAAACAGGGTTGTCAATCAATCCCAGAGTTCTTCGAACAGTCACGGGGAATTGTGGTTGTTCACCATCATTTATCTATGAATTGTACAACGAGCATCAAAATATTCACCTGTCAGTGTGTCATTTTCTCCATTACATACTTTTCCACCTTCTTATATTCGAATGTATGCTTTCACTATGTCACACGTAACGAGAACACAAACCATTTGAGAGGGATCGCGTCAATTAACCATTTCTCATTCAACAATCATACCACGGAAATCAGAATATCCACCTTTCAGTGGGAGATATTTTCACTACATACTCCCGTTAATCCCCCATTTTGCTCTGATGACCCTTTTCATGACGGTTATGAACGATACTATTCAAAAATCCCAGCACAATCGCATCTGGGGACGGTGAATTCGAAGTTCAAAAATAACTCGTCAAGATTACCGGTTTACAAAGTTCGAATGACTTTTTACAGAGCTCAGGAATTTAGTGCTCGATGGATCATGATATTTCATGTGTCCCGTGACCCTGTTCATGACAGTTATGAACGATACTATCCAAAAATCCCAGCACAATCACCTCTGAACACGGTGAATTTGAAGTTCAAAAATAACTTGTCAAGATTACCGGTTTACAAAGTTCGAGTGGCTTTTTATAGAGTTCAGGAATTTAGTGCTCGATGGATTATGATATTTCATGTGCCCTGTGACCCTTTTCATTACAGTTATGAACAAAAACATTCAAAAATCGCCTCTGAAGACGATTAATCCGGAGTTCAAAAATAACTCCTCAAGAAAACTTGTTTACAAGGTCCCAGTGGATTTCCTGATAGTTCTGGAATCGAGTGCTCGATAGATTATGATATTTCATGCTCCTCATGACCCTTTCCATGACAGTTGTGAACGATACTGATGAAAAATCCCAGCTCAATCGCCTCTGAAGACGGTTAATCCGGAGTTCAAAAATAACTCCTCAAAAAAACTTGTTTGCAAAGTCCCAGTGGATTTTCTGATAGTTCTGGAATTTAGTGCTCGATGGATTATGATATTTCATGCTCCTCATGACCCTTTTCATGACAGTTATGAACGATACTATTCAAAAATCCCAGCACAATCACATCTGGGGACGGTGAATTCGAATTTCAAAAATAACTCGTCAAGATTACCGGTTTACAAAGTTCGAGTGGCTTTTTACAGAGCTCAGGAATTTAGTGCTCGATGGATTATGATGTTTCATGTGTCTCGTGACCCTTTGCATGACGGTTATGAATGACACTATTCAGAAAACCCAGCACAATCGCCTCTGAAGACGGTGAATTCGAAGTTCAAAAAGTGCGTGACTGACCCTGAACTGATCAAAAATAACTCGTAGCAGGCAAATAAAGTGCGAACAATTGACAAAGACAAATCCTATCGCGGTAATGCGCGCTCGGCACCGCACGCTCCGAGTGCACGACGCACTGCTCCACATTCGAAACCGACAGCATTCTACGTTATGAATCGTATTTCAAAAATTATTAAGGTGCGCACTTAAGGAGCACTGAATTCGGGGATAGGGCACTAATTTAGTACTAAATTAGCACTAAATTTCTGTATGGTTCCCAAGTGATTGTGCTCAAATGGTTGTGCTAGCGGAACGGGCGTGGAAATCAGGGCTATGCATGAATAAGATGAATATCAAATGTTTGTGGAATTGAAATTAGTTGTTCCCTGATGTGTTCTCGTGAAACAAAAATTAATTTTCATTCCATAAAGTTAGAGCCAGTAGATATAGATTTCAACTCATTTCAGAATATTTTTGGAATCATCCCGTGAAGTGAATGTGAAGTTGGCATATCAAATACTGGCATTGCACGGAAAAGTGACAGTTCCAGTAGCATTCACCATAGTTCTATAGTTCTTGATAATTTGAAACAATAGTTCTATTCATATTACTCAGAAAAGTTTGAAAAAATGGAATGCCAAGTTCTACAATGATATGATAGCATTCCAGCGATGAGAGGTTGAAACGATCAGAACTCGAGAGTTCTGGGATTGTGAGCATGCGGGAAAGTGAGAAATGAAGAGTTCCAATCATTAAGAGCGATATATGAAATTTTGCTGAATATCTATGGGAATGATATGCTGAATTCTATGACGAATCCATAGCATTGCAAGTAATATTGAAGGGAGCGATCAATATCCCCAAGTTCTGGGATGGCGTACACACGGAGGAGTTGGGAACGCAGAGTTCAACAATAGGTGAAATCGCTTTTGCTTTCATTATAAGCCGAGTTTGGATATAGCGCGAGGAGACGAAATATTTTTTTATGTTGAGCATCGGGGTTTTGTTACAGCAGAACAATTGATACAGCTTGGACGAAGACTTGGACTAACCGACAGCCTGTCTGGTTACCCGTCCGACTTTCTGTCTGAACTACAGTTTTGACCAGCATTGCATGGGATTCGAATGGTTCTGACCAGCATTGCACGAAATTCGAATAGTTCTGGCCGGCATTGCCCCGATTTAGAACAGTTCCGGCCAGAATTGCACGGAATTCGAATAGTTCTGACCAGCATTGCCTCGATTACGGGTAGTTCTGGCCGGTATTGCCCTGATTTCAAACAGTTCCGGCCAGCATTGCACGGAATTCGAATAGTTCTTGCGAGCATTGCACGGGATTTGAAGAGTTCTGAACAGCATTCGACGGAATTCGAATAGTTCTGCACAGCATTGCACGAAATTCGAATAGTTCTGACCAGCATTGCCTCCATCACGACTAGTTCTGGCCAGCACTGGACGAGATTTGGAGAGTTCTGGATAGCATTTCAAGAAATTCGAATAGTTCTTGCGAGCATTGCATGGAATTCGAATGGTTCTGACCACCATTGCCTCGATCACGACTAGTTCTCGCCAGCACTGGACGAGATTTGGAGTGTTCTGGATATCATTTCACGAAATTCGAATAGTTGTGGCCAGCAATTCCCCCGTTCCAACCAGTTCTGGACAGCATTGCACAGAATTCTGATAGTTCTGACCAGCATTGCCTCGATGACGGGTAGTCCTGGCTGGCATTGCACTGGATTGGAACAGTTCCTCACAGCATTGCACGGAATTTGAAGAATTCTGCACAGCATCGCACGAAATTCGAATATTTCTAACCAGCATTCCCCAAATAACGAGTAGTTCCGGCCAGCATTGCACGAGATTCGAAGAGTTCTGGCCACCACCGCATGGAATTCGAATAGTTCTGGCCAGAATCGCACGGAATTCGAATAGTTCTGACCAACATTGGTACCTGTAATCGAGGCGAAGCTTGTCAGAACTATTCGGATTCCATGCAATGCTGACCAGAACTACCCGTAATCGAGGCAATGCTGGTCAGCACTATCCGAATCCTGTGCAATGTTGGCCAGAACTGGTTGAAATCGACAATTCTAATGGGGTGGCAAGCAGCTCACCACTTTCGATATTTTTGGTGGGGTCTGGATCAAACAACATGAAATTTTGAATTTCATTCAGTTTTTCCCTATTTCTCTCAAAAAAACCAACAAAACCTACTAAGACATAATTTCAACCAAAAGTATCAAGAGTGGCAGCTGTGAAAGTGGTGACTGCTCCCCGCCCCATTCGATTGAGACGCCCAAGCGTGTATTGCCTATAATGACAATGGGCCCCAGGCTGGGTCCATCCTCTTTAACCCAGTAATTGGGGAATGACGATGGGGCCCATGTTGGCTCAATCTTGGCCCTGTTGTGTTTTCCCATACAATTATGGTTGGTGGAAAATGGAAAAAATGAATCTTAGTGCGGGCACATTTGAACTGGGCCCCAATTGGGCCCAGCGTTCAGCCGAGATTGGGGTGAATTTATATCCCGGGCATGTGTGTACAATCCTCAGCGTGTATGAATTTTGGCCCCACTTTGGTCCAGTCTTGGGCCCATATGGGCAGGATGGGGCTCAACAGTGGGCCCAAGACTGGGCCAAAGTGGGGCTAAAATTCATGCCTGCTGAGGTAGATTTCAAAGCAATTTTCCGATTTCGAAACGAAAAGGAAGGGGCAGTATTGATTACCTAGTCCGGGTTTATGCTGGGCCCGTGGTGTTACCAATTCTCGGGCAGAGCAATACGGCCAAGCTGGGAACGATGTTATCATCCCAGAGTTGGCCCCATTTGTCTGCCAAGCTTGACCCCACGTTGGGTATCATGGGCACCCATCCTGGGCATAGATGGGGCCCGCCGTTAATACACACTTCGGTTGGGAAGCAATTTTCCAATTACAAAACCAAAAGGGAGGGGCAGTATTGATTGCCTAGTCTGGGTTCATGCTGGGCCCGTGGTGTTACCGATTCTCGGGCAAAGCAATACGGCCAAGCTGTGAACGATGTTATCATCCCAGGGTTGGCCCCATCATTCCAATATGAGATATAGAATTCAATGTGCTAAACAGAACTTTATGGTTTCAACAACTGTGCACTTCGATAAGACAAAAATTTTTGTTATACTCAGATATTTGGTTTGAACATCTTTGTGTCACTTTGTTAAAATTTTTCAAAATTGTGGAGAACGAAATTGACTAAACCAAATCTTAATAGTTCACAAATTGCCAAGAATATTACAAATATGCTGGGCATATAACCTATAAAGCATTGTCATTTATAAATCGTAACATAACTTTTTTTACAGCGGGTCTTCGAAATTTTCCCGGGTAGTTTCGAAATTCCCGGATATTTCCCAGGTTTTTCCAGGGTGAGAAAAAATCCCCGGATTTCCCGGGTCGCTCGACACCCTGGAACTATTCGAATTTCGTGCAATGCTGTGCAGAACTCTTCAAATTCCGTCCAATGCTAGCCAGAACTGGTTGAAATCGGGGCAATGCTGGTCAGAATTATTCGAATATCACGCAATGCTCTGCAGAACTATTCGAATTCCGCCCAATGCTAGCCAGAACTGGTTGAAATCGGGGTAATGCTGACCAGAACAATTCGAATTCTTTGCAATGTTGGCCAGAACTACCCGTTATCGAGGCAATGCTGGCCAGAACAATTCGAATTCTTTGCAATGCTGGCCAGAACTACCCGTAATCGAGGCAATGCTGGTCAGAACTATTCGAATTCCGTGCAATGCTGGCCGGAACTGTTCTAAATCGGGGCAATGCCGGCCAGAACTATTTGAATTTCGTGCAATGCTGGTCAGAACCATTCGAATCCCATGCAATGCTGGTCAGAAATGTAGTTCAAACAGAAAGCCGGACGCGTAACCAGACAGGGTGTCAGTTAATCAAAGTCCCCGTCCAAGCTGTATCAAAATCCCGATTCTCAACATAAAAAAATATTTCGCCTCCTTGCATCATCTCCAAACTCGGCTCATTATGGAAGTAAAAACGAATTCACCCATTGTTGATGTTGGAACTCTGCATTCCCGACTTCTCCGTGTGTACGTCATCCCAGAACTTGAAGATATTGATCGCTCCCTTCAATATTACTTGCAATGCTATGGATTCGTCATAGAATTCAGCATATCATTCCCATAGATATTCAGCAAAATTTCATATATCGCTCTTAATGATTGGGACTCTTCATTTCTCACTTTCCCGCATGCTCACAATCCCAGAACTCTCGAGTTCTGATCGTTTCAACCTCTCATCGCTGGAATGCTATCATATCATTGTAGAACTTGGCATTCCATTTTTTTAAATTCAATTTTTCTGAGTCATAACGTCCATTCCGCTGGAACAGCCAGAAGAGCACAATCCAATATGAACTATATGAGAATTTTTCGCTTTTTTTTGCTAATTTTTTGCTATAATATCGAATTTTTCGCTCCGGTAGTTTTCGAGAAAATGAAGGTTGTGTCAGCAGAACAGTTCCGCTGGAACAACCATTGATATAGGGGGCATGAAATGGTAAAAGGAATGCATAGGAATTATTCGCTTTTTATTTGCTCCAAGAATATGCTAGATTAATCTCATTCAAACCCAAGGATAAGGGAATAACAGATATTCGTGAGGAAAATGGAATACTTGGATATTGGGACGGAGCGATATCATCATAGGAGAGAAGATTTCATGGAGACTTTGGCATTGTAGATCATACGTCAGGGAGACAGCTGTGCATACTAATCGAGGTGTGGACGAGTATAAAGTGTAGAAAGAAATTGGAATTTGAAAGTATGAATTATGCTGGAAGTCTATACCTGTGAAATATTCACAAAATGTGAAATATTCGCGATTTTCCAATCACACTTTGTTTTTCGGAGTCAAGGAGACGGTTTTGCCTGAGGTATGAATCGGAATAGTTGTGGTAAACTTCAAACGATAAGGTGAGAACCAGCAAAAAAATCCAGGATGGTTTAGAGCAGAGCAAAAAAATCGAGGGGCGCTAGAAATCTCGAATATTCGCGATTTTTTCGTCAAATTTTGGTTTTCTGGAACCAAGCCACGTTTTTCCCTCATATAAGCATCAGAATAGTCGCACCACAACCCCTACGACCAGGTGATAATCAGCAAAAAAATCCAGGACAGTGTAGAGCGTAGCAAAAAAATCGAGGGTCGCTGGAAATGTCAAATATTCGCGATTTTCTCATCACACTTTGTTTTTAGGAGTCCAGATGCCGTTTTCGCTTCATGTATCATTCGGAATAGTTGTAGTACTCCTCCAAAAATGAGGTGAGAACCAGCAAAAAGATCCAGGATGGTATAGAGCAGAGCAAAAAAATCGAGGGTCGCTGGAAGTCTCGAATATTCGCGATTTTTTCGTCAAATTTTGGTTTTCTGGAACCAAGCCACGTTTTTCCCTCATATAAGCATCAGAATACTCGAACCACAACTCCTATGCTCATATGAGGGAAAAACGTGGCACGATTCCAGAGCACCAAAGTTTGACGAAAAAATCGCGAATATTCGAGACTTCCAGCGACCCTCGATTTTTTTGCTTTGCTCTATATCATCCTGGTTTTTTTTCTGATTCTCACCTCATATCTGGGGGTGTACTACAACTACTCCGAATGATACATGAAGCGGAAACGGCATCTGGACTCCGAAAAACAAAGTTTGATGAGAAAATCGCGAATATTGGACATTTCCAGCGACCCTCGATTTTTTTGCTCTGCTCTACACTGTCCTGGATTTTTTTGCTGATTATCACCTGGTCGTAGGGGTTGTGGTGCGACTATTCTGATGCTTATATGAGGGAAAAACGTGGCTTGGTTCCAGAAAACCAAAGTTTGACGAAAAAATCGCGAATATTCGAGACTTCTAGCGACCCTCGATTTTTTTGCTCTGTTCTAAACCATCCTGGATTTTTTTGCTGGTTCTCACCTCATCGTTTGAGGTTTACCACAACTATTCCGATTCATACCTCAGGCAAAACCGTCTCCTTGACTCCGAAAAACAAAGTGTGATTAGAAAATCGCGAATATTTCACAAGTATAGATTTCCAGCATAATTCATACTTTCAAATTCCAATTTCTTTCTACACTTTATACTCGTCCACACCTCGATTAGTATGCACAGCTGTCTCCCTGACGTATGATCTATAATGCCAAAGTCCCCAAGAAATCTTCTCTCCTATGACGATATCGGTCCGTCCCAATATCCAAGTATTCCATTTTCCTCACGAATATCTGTTATTCCCTTATCCTTGGGTTTGAATGAGATTAATCTAGCATATTCTTGGAGCAAATAAAAAGCGAATAATTCCTATGCATTCCTTTTACCATTTCATGCCCCCTATATCAATGGTTGTTCCAGCGGAACTGTTCTGCTGACACAACCTTCATTTTCTCGAAAACTACCGGAGCGAAAAATTCGATATTATAGCAAAAAATTAGCAAAAAAAAGCGAAAAATTCTCATATAGTTCACATTGGATTGTGCTCATTTGGCTGTTCCAGCGGAATGGACGTTGAGTAATATGAATAGAACTATTGTTCAAATTATCAAGAACTATAGAACTATGGTGAATGCTACTGGAACTGTCACTTTTTCGTGCTATTCCTGCATTTGATATGCCAACTTCACATTCACTTCTGTGAATCGTAAATTACAAAAACACGTGCTCTGATGAAGCGAAGACCGATATTGTCCGTTAGCCTCAGCTGTGTTTACATTTCAAGTGTTTGATACAGTTAGTTTTCAATGAATAACAAACGGAGAAAATCATTTTGTCCAGTTTCCTTTCAAATAGTCTATTCCAACGAGTTGAGTTTCTTCTTTTAATCACTGAACCTTCAAGGAATAATAATATCATAGTATTCAAAATTATTTCCCTTAGAAAAGTTCAAAGTATAATTCAATTGAGTTCAGTTTCAATGCTCATATAATTTCGTATGCGACGTACGAACGGAGTTATGTTATAAATTATCGTATCATATGCTATTATGTTTAGAATTTAAAAATTCTTCAATGATTTGAAGTATTGTGAAAAGTCGTTTCACCTTGTAAATACGGTTTTCCCGTGTTTGCTTCTCAACGTCTCTTCGTTGGACTTGGGCAATCATCGAGCAACAAACATGATTTTATATCATGTTGAATGATTTATTAACAGGGATGAATTTGTAAATTCTTCGCACCTAGACCCGATACGGTGCCGCTCTTCGAGTGGGAAAGTTGTAAAAATCATATATAATTCAATATAGTTTATGAATGAATTTTATATAATTATATAAATATTGTATCGTGGAGTGACCCATCAGATCTGCACCCCTGAGCCATGGCCTAGTTTGGACTAGATGCAAATCCGTCAGTGTATATCAATCACGGTATTGAAACATTATACAGTTCGAACACAATTTAATCGCAATTATTTTATGATTCAAGTTTTACTTGAGATTAACGCTGCATTAGTCGCGCGGTATCTGACAGGTACAAGATTTCTTATTTTCGTCATAGCTTGCACGCAGATGCATGAATTTGTTTCCTCTTCCGTTTATTCCTCGAGCTGCCTATGAAGTCAATTTTTAATCGTCCAAGAGTTTTGGACACATTACGTTAAATATCAATTTTTATAAACATGTAAGTTTAATTGATAATGTTCGAACTGATGAATATCCTTTTCCGAATTGTATGTAGGCATTTACCACAAAAGCTGAAAATAATATTATACACGGAGAAAAAAAAATAGTTCTCCCAACTAATGATTAGCTGTTCCAACTACTTTACGTAGACGATTTTCGACCAGCTACGAAAGTAGTTGTGGCAGGTACGTTTGTTAGATGTACCCCAGATTGTCGGGATATCAACTCAAGTAGTTGTTACAACTACTTTTCTAAGATGCAGGGTCTACATAAAATATCAAGTATGACGATATATGTAGGCCGATGAACTATTTTATTAATTGAGAAGAGAAATTTTCAGTGCCGGTTTTGATGTTTAAGGTTAAGATCTTCTATTATTTCTGCACGTGCTCGTCGACTCTTTGCAACATTCAATTGTAAATTTCGAAAAAAAAATTTATTTTCGATTGTGATATCTGTTCAATGCATATAGATTTGGGAGGGGGTGGTTGAAACATTCAAGTTCCAATGTTAACTTACCTCGGGTTTCGAACCCCTGTCATAACCTACCTATACGCTATACCTAAATCTACCTAACCTATGCCTTAATGATCGCAGCTAAACCGACAACGCTGATTATATCGTAAAAAAAGCCTTGGATATGTTTTGATCGTTTTGATTGTGTATTTTCATATACTCAGAGTATACATCAAGAGGATTTATCATTCTACAAATGATCAGTCATTTAATTCCGAAAATAAAATTGGACATACGGGGTTTTTGAAAATTAGTAATTTGACACGAATATGTATTGAAAATATTATAAAATGAAATATATACACGGTAACCACGACAGGTGACCTCAATGAATAACGCGAGAGTTCACCGCGTTTCGATTGTTTTCAACAAAATTCACATTGTTGCAGGAACTACGTGCGTAACGATGGGAGCAATGGGAAGTAGCTCCACGAACTATCTCAAAGTAAATTAGATCAGGTAGCTATTTCTCTTATTCGATCAGCTACTTTTTCACAACTATATAATTCACTTGTGACAAATATTAGAAATAGTTGTGAGAACTCACGAACTATTTCAGACAGATATTTGATTTATTATCACAACTATCTCTTATACAACTACGCAAAAATAGCTCATATGCCTAAGTCCTTTTTTTCCGTGTAGTTGACTGTGCAAAGCTGATCGTGTATCTCACAGATACGGTGCGACCGAAAATGTTATTTTTTTCGCGCGACTAATCCAGCGGTAATTTACCCGAGCGTGTATTGCCTATAATGACAATGGGCCCCAGGTTGGGTCCATCCTCTTTAACCCAGTATTGGGGAATGACGATGGGGCCTATGTTGGCTCAATCTTGGCCCTGTTGTGTTTTCCCATACAGTTATAGTTGGTAGAAAAGCGAAATAATGAATCTTAGTCTGGGCACATTTGAACTTGGCCCTAATTTGGACCAGCGTTAGGCCAAGATTGGAGTGAATTTATATCCCGAGCATGTGTGTACAATCCTCAGCGTGTATTTATTTTAATCTCACTTTGGTACAGTCTCGGGCCCATATAGGCATGATGGGGCTCAACACTAGGCCCAAGACTGGGCCAAAGTGGGACTGAAATTCATGCCCACTGGGGTAGAATTCAAAGCAATTTTCCAATTCCAAAAAAAAAGGAAGGGGCAGTAATCAATGATTGCCTAGTCTGGGTTTATGCTGGGCCCATGGTGTTATCAATCCTCGTGCAAAGCAATACAGCCAAGCTGGGAACGATGTTATCATCTCAGGGTTGGTCCCATTTGTCTACCCTGCTTGGTCCCACGTTGGGCAGCATGGGCACCCACCCTAAGCTTAGATTAGGCCCGTCGTTGATACACACTTGGGTATGTTTATATTATACACGGAGGGAAAAATATGATAACCATTTTCATACAAATATAGTAATCGGAGGATATGATTCGTTATGACGATAAATGACAGTCGGTATATGACAATTCATCATAACTCTCGTAATAGTTAATATATTTCTGCTAAACACTGATAGATGTATAGTATGTGACGTCATAATGAATCATGTCCTTCAATTACGATACTGTGTCTGATAACCATTGGTATATTCTTTTCTCCATGTATATATACAAAAATATATAATTCGTTATCAAACAACCTGATTAACTCTCTTCCTATTTTGAACTGAGCATGGGAGGAGGGTGAAAACAATTTATTCAAATCTATGTGACCTAAAATACTTTGACTACTTTTCTCGTTTTTCTGTATCATTTTGAAACGTTACATTGTTCAATGTTAAAAAGCAGGGAAGGGAGTCAGGTAAAAATCTCCTGAGAATAACACAAAAGGATTAGTCGACCCGCGGCTCTGTGCATTTCCATAGAACGTAGCAGAAAGTTTAGGTATTTCTCTTCTCTCTACCTGAAATGCACGCATACAAGAAGAGCTGTTAAATATACGGATACATACATTCACATGTACATAAATGTATGTTTTGTTCATTCTCATCCCCCTTTGTTTGCCTCAACCTTTTCTTTTTCTTTTCCCTTCGCTGCACGTCTATATTACGGCGCCATTTTGTGAAACCTAAGTGCTCGATCATCTGCATTGTTATCAATTTCTCTTGAATGCTCTGTGACGTTACAATAAACAGTTTTGAGAACACACGTTTGTGCAATTACAAAGTAAAAACCATTACCTCCTTTTGTTCTTTGTTGCATATACAAAGAGGAAGATCGATTCATACAGTCCAAGAAACATAAAAACAAAGCTGACAGAAAAACTGATTAAAAACCGAAAAACAGCTCAAAGAATTGCGAGTCATTTGAAAACGAAAGATAGAGGTACACAAGGCGAATAGTTAATTAACCGTGTCCGGTTATTTGAGTCCAAGTTTCACTCGATTGCTCTCTCTTCTCTCTATCGTCGTTGTTAAAGAAACATTTTCTCCCGTGTTCCGGTTCAGGGTCGAAGAAGCTCGTTCCAATCGATTACCGTCAGCGGGGTTCGTTCCGTGAAGATTGTGACTCTTGTTTATGTACACACGTATAGAACTTATAAGTGTTTGAATTAACACGAGAGCATCCACTCATATAGTTGTGTATCTGTGCTGTAGGCAGAAATTATCTATTTTATCTCCAAATGATTCTCTTCTCTCCTCCCACCCTTTCTCTATTACTACACTGAATTTTTCATGAATTATCACAAGTTTCTGTTATCCTACAACGGTCAAGAGTCATGGTTTATCATTTCCTTCCTCAGCGATGAAGTGAACAAAAATTGAAAAGATTCGGTCCTGTTACAAGCGTTGTACGTCGTCACGAACATTTCCCCACGCGATTTACATTTAACAATGTAATTCGAATGTTTTGAAACATAAGTGCAAGGATACCGAAGTACAAACATTTTGTTATCCCTGTGAACGTATTCAACGGATTATGAAGTCGACAAAAAAAGCAAAATAAACCTTATGTTCTAGTTCTCAAATACAATATATATATTAGGGTGGTCGTTAAAAATTTAATTTCTTGAGGCGCCCCCTAAAAAGCTTCCTTTTGATGAAAAAACATTGGGAAAATTTTTTATAATTTTTTCAAGTCAAGACAACACATGCCTCAAGGCGATTCAAGTTAATTTTTGGGTATAATCATGTTTTTTCATGAAACTTCTTGTTAAGGGTATTGTAAAAATTATTTTAAGATTGGAAAAGTTTTAACAATGAATTACCTTCAGTATTATCATTCTCAGTGATGAATTTCAAATTATAGTTTTAGAAAAAGTTGAAAATTCTTCGTGATTTAAGCTTATCTTTTAATTTTTATTATATTCCTAGTTATCTTAACAGAACTTATTTTTCGGAATATTTATTGTTATTTTCATTAACTATCGTATTTTTATGAATTTGGGTTCCCTGATTATTTATATTTTGTATGAAATTGTATTTATTATTAAAAATCCTCAATAAAACATGATTATACCCAAAAATTAACTTGAATCGTCTTGAGGCACGTGTTGTCTTGACTTAAAAAAATTATAAGAAATTTTCCCAGTGTTTTTTCATCAAAAGGAAGCTTTTTAGGGGGCGCCTCAAGAAATTTAATTTTTAACGACCACCCTAATATGTATACGTATATATACAAATGAATATTCGATTTTGTAAGTTCACTTGCCATGTATTCAGTACAGATAAAAAAGAAAAACAAAATCAGAGGAAAAACACAAGGAAAAGAGAATAGAAATTTCAACCGTCCTTTACTTCTGCCTTCTCTATTCTGATCTATTCTCTTTTTCTCTTCTTACCAATGAATGTGAATATATAAACAATAATCATCAAATTCCAGAAAAAAGAACCGAAATCGAAATGTTTTCAAAATTATAGTCAATTCATACATGTTCCAATACAATTTATATATAATAACAATTACATATGAATTATATATAATCTTGAAAATTTGTCCACTCGGGAAGGAACGAGATAGGAAAATATATTATGAAATTTTTGCACGTATTATGGTTATATCTTCGGAAAAATTCGTGAAAATCTTTCTTTCATTGACGAACGTAATTGAAATAATGGAAATGGATTTTCCAAAGTTTCCCCATGGAAACAGTAATACATCGAAATTTTCGTAGACCAAAATGTCCCTTTTGGATAAAGGACGGGATCATCAACCTTTCGAAGCCTGCATGTTAATAATTCGTTGTATTTTTCCATAATTCCGACATTGAAAAATAAAGAATGAACTCCATTCCTGGAATCATGGAAAAATTCGACGAATTATCAAAATCCAGTCTACGGAGTGCTTTTGATCTTGTGCTTCATCCAAAAACTTTGTGCGTGACATGTGGACAATATAGATGAAACAAATGAAACGGATTATGTTGCTAAACTTTGAGTCGTTTATTGGAATCAATTGGTAATCGAATAACGAAACACTCATTTGTCGACCCAAATTCTTGCAGTATATTCTTCAAACGATGTCTCTAGTTGCAAAAAGTTAATTCCAGAAAGTGAATACCGATGACTTATCAAATTTTATAAGTTTGAACTTTTGTTTCGTTCCTATACATGATTCAAGCTTCACGACCTACATTGTTAGCAATTTCTACAACTTTTCTCGTTCCATAGAAATCAGTGTCACTTCTTTAACACGAGTTTGATATCAAAATAAATATCTGTTCAAGACCTTGGAGATGAGTATTCGGGAAAACCGAGTGTTAGGTAGTGTCTATTGTTCTGGAATTTCCTCTTCCATTAGAATTAATCTCTTCATTGCCTTTTATCCTGGTTGCACACAACATATAAAATCTCGAAAAGCAAAAGGTGCAACATTATTGAATTCAAGTTGTTACTCCATCATTATTTACGTTATACCAAGTGTCAGAATGAGATGAAAAGTGTATATAAGCTCAATTTGTTTGGATGGATCATGGCCTCATGATCATAGATGGTGGAACAATTTGAAACTCATAAAATCGCTTTTCATATATATTTTCCAACATTCGGGCATAAATCCGTTACAATGAACGATCCAAACGTCCACAGTATCATTGTTCACTATCATTTGACACAGAATGATGAACGACTGATCGTTTGTGCAAAAAAACATGACGTTGCATCGTATATTTTTGCAATAATTTGAATTTCTGCAAATTCGATAAGATCCGAGTATCTGTTTTTGTTCACGTATAAAAAATTGATTGAGCGACTTTCACTTGAGTATATGATGAAATATTTGTACCAAAGTTCACAGGGAGTTACTCGCTAGAACAAATTGGATTTTATATAGAGTGAATCAGGGTAAAATCACGTACTTTCTCGCTTCGCTACAGCACGACATAATAGATAAAATCTTGTTAATTCAAGAAAGATATGAAGATTCTAAGTGAATCTTCATATTTCTCTGGAGTGCACAAAATTTTATGTATTATTTCAAACTGTACTGAAGCGGGAAAGTGCTTCATCTCACCCAACTTTACTGTACATAATTCCTACAAGTTACCGAAGATCGATAAATTAAAAAAATAATTTCACACCTATACGTTCAATGTTTTCGCAGCATCTGGAAAAAATTGTTCTCTCTACAGTTCAGGGAGGGAAATTGTAACCTCGATCGTTACAACGATGTTACTTTCTCAAGTCTAAATTATTATAAAACGTCAAACCGAAATTATTTAAAAACACTCTTCACCCAAAATACATCTTCCTTCGATAATGTGCGATTGCATTTGCAAAACTAGGTATTTAAATGAACGGAACTTCCTTCCTCAGACCAAGGACTGCACAGCTTTCAAACACAGGTCCATGGACCTGGGCCGCCACAAGCGATTTTGAGGAAGATGGTTATTGGATAATTTAGAGCTAATTTAGAGGTAATTAAGTGCTGAGTTTAAAAATTTTAAGCTCCGCTGGATATGCTAAAAACTGCGGCGGTTCCAGGTTCATGAGAAGGTGGAACCACCACAAAGTGGGATGTAATCTTTTCGAAAAATTTGACATATGAGAATTGAGAGCTAATCAAGAGCAATGAGGATGCTAGGTGAGAATTTTTTTAAAATTGCCCCGGGCCGTTGGAGGGAAGTATACTTGGAAGGGAAGGGAGGGAACTGATCGGACGATTTGGAAATGAGTAAAAAAATAGGATTCCAATCAAAGAACAATCACGGGGAGAAAAAATTTGCTGACGCAGCAAATCGAGGTATTATATACAGAATAGCAAAATTTTTTGCTGACCTAGCTAAAAATTTGCTATAACAGCAATCGTGTTAGCTACGACTGCAATTTTTCAGCTGTGGCAGCAAAAAATGTTTGTTCCGCCAGCAAATTTTCAGTATTATATACAGAATAGCAAACAAATTTTGCTGGGATGGCAAACATTTTTTGCTGCCACAGCTAAAAATTCGCTGTCGCAGCTAACAAGATTGCTGGAACAGCAAATAGTTGGCTGTCACAGCAAAAAATTTGCTGCTCTGGCAAAAGGAACCCAGCAAAAGTAGATTTCGCTGCCACAGCGAATTCCTTTTTCTCCGTGATGGAACTGAACCTAGTAAACCATATCTAGACACATACAACGAGGAAAAAGAATTTGACACAAATACGAAATATGTTGAGCTGGAACCACCACAAGGAAAAATCACGGTTTTACGGGAAAAATAATGTATGAGAATAGAGCTATTTGAGAGGTCTCAAAATCACAAATGAACATTCTTGGAAATCACCCTAGCACCCGACCCCTAGTGGAAATTGGTCTAGTCATTTTCAAGTGATTTCAAGGCCTTTACAAGTTTTTTCCAAGTCCACACTAGTCTAGCAAAACGTGCGAGTAATTGTCAAGTTCGCTATGAGTCCAACTAATCTATTTGAACTTGTTGAAACTTAAAATATTCAAATCTAGGTTTTATCAAGTGAATCTAAAGAATCACTGTTCTAGTAAAGGAACAGGAGGAACTTCTAGGCCCTCACTAATATCAGACACTCAGATGGCACAAGAATCATTGTTTATTTTGATGTTTTCCAAGTCTTCATCTGGAAATTGTGAGGTTACTTCGCCATAGTGTACACAGTGAAAATGAATAGGAAAAAATTCATCACTGCGCAGAGGGTTAATAAATATAGAAAAAAATCAGAGACTAAGTGGTAAGTATGTTCACTTATTTGTAATTATACTGATAAATAATACTGAGAAATGATTTTAGTATTTTCAAATCTTATAATATAAAAATATGTATTTGTAAATGCTGTGCCAGGTACGTTATTTTCTAGTAGAAATCGAATCATAATCGCGGGCTGTATCTAATTAATAATTCTTTCTGAAATAATTATACACTCATTGGATGGATGAAAATATATATTAATCAAATATTTCTTAGTTTCTATTCATTAATACCCAGCGAAAAGTTTGGAATAGAAATAGAAAATTTCTTATTCTTTTCAATTCTGCTGAATTCGAATTTTTGATCCACTCAAGGGAATAGAATTGAATTTATTTTTCTAAATTCCAATTCTGGATTAAGAATCAACACTATTTTTAATTCAAATGAAACCTTCATGAACATATAGTTCAGACTTGCATTCATCTTCTTCTTATACACACATTATTTACAATTCACGATTATTTACGATTCTCGAACTCAACGCACAGTTTACCTAATAATAAAGTGAATAAAATAACATAGTAAGATTCTAACCTCAAAATATCTCATTGCGATTTTTCCTTTATATTCTATTCTATTTCTGATACTTTTGATACTCAAATACGCAGATCCATATTTCATAGGAATGAACCCATTAACTGATTAGGCTCAGGCGAAAATAGATCACAATCAACATAGTTTCAATTCACACATTCCACACTTGTAATATATAATGACATTCCCTCTGATTTTAGTTCAATGTCTAAGCCAAATGAATTTGCAGGTGAATATGATGGTATTTGAGGATAGGAATTATTGATCCAGAACTGGAATGTAGAAAAACGAATTCCATTCTATTCCCTTAAGTGGATCCAAAATTCGAATTCAAAAGAATTCAAAAAAAGAAGGAATTTTTTATTTCTATTTCAAATTTTTTGCTGGGATTTGTTCTACGGCGTGGGATTAACACGGTAATTGAGGACTTCGAAATTATATGAAGTCCCTGAAAATTCCATATACCAACTAAAATAATCAATAATCACGTACTTGTTCTTTATAATTATAGCAACTCTGAATGAAATATTCGAGAATTGTGATGCAAGTTTGCAACCTGGATCATCATTTTTACAAAACAAAAGAATTTTGTGTGGGGGTGCTGACGACATGTGAAACTAGCACCCCCACTATATGAAAACGGTATCTAATGATTTATTATCGGATCAAAATCAATGGGGGAATTATGTGCTATTTATGTGCTCCAATTTCCAATTGGTTTTATCATCGAAATCACCGGTGGGAAGAAGGTACAGATGAAAAGGCTGTTTGAGGTGTGAGATAGGACGACGAGAACAACCGGATCATGGGGGAGTCATATTTGGGACAATCCAGATTGATGAGTAAATTATGTACACCTTGTGAATGGTGTACACGTTGTTACTTTCATGAGGCTATGTTCTCATCAATGTGCAGGAATGAATGCCCAATGACTTGTGATATACAAAAGGTACTGAAAGGAGAAGTGAAAAAAATGCCACTTTGACCCGATCCAGAGTGGTCTCATGATTATGTGCTACTTTTGTGCTCCACCCACGATTCATGTGCTCGCTGGAAAATTCATTGGGGGAGTCGGAAACTCAACTCAATTGATTGAGTCCAGCACGCCCACTATCTGGAAACAAAAGAAGACACATTTTGACCCGGTTCGGAGTGATTCCAGAATTATGTGCTATTTCTGTGCTCCACCCACGATTCATGTGCTCCCTGGAGAATTCATTAGGGGAGTCGGAATCTCAACTCAATCGATCGAGGCCAGTACCCCCACTATCTGGAAACCAAATAAATCGCGTTTTGACCCGGTTGGGAGTGATCTCATAATTATGTGCTATTTATGTGGTCCACCCGGAATTTATGTGCTCGCTGGAAAATTCATCAGGGGAGTCGGAATCTGAACAGGATTGATCCAGTACAGCGCCCCCACTAGGAGGAAGTCCAATGAATGGTATTTGACCCGGTTGAGAATGATCCCATAATTATGTGCGATTTATGTGCTCCACCCACGATTCATGTGCTCGCTAGAAAATTCATCAGGGGAGTCGGAATCTCAACTCAATTGATCGAGTCCAGCACCCTCACTATCTGGAAACAAAAGAAGACGCATTTTGACCCGGTTGGGAGTGATCCCAGAATTATGAGCTATTCCTGTGCTCCACCCACGATTCATATGCTCGCTGGGGAATTCATTAGGGGAGTCGGAATCTCAACTCAATTGATCGAGTCCAACACCCTCACTATCTGGAAACAAAAGGAGACGCATTTTGACCCAGTTGGGAGTGATCCCATTATTAGGTGCTATTCATGTGATCTACCTACGATTTATGTGCTCGATGGAATATTTATTAGAGGAGTCGGAATCTCTACTCAATTGATGCAGTACAGCACTTGCACTCCCAGGAAGTGAAATTAACGTCACTTTGACCCGATCCGGAGTTATCTCATAATTATGTGCCATTTTTGTGCTCCACCTACGACTTATGTGCTCGATGAAATATTCATTAGGGGAGTTGGAATCCGAACAGAATTGATCCATTACAGCACCCCCACTATCAGGAAGTGAAATGAATAGCATTTTGACCCAATCCGGAGTGACCGCATAATTATGTGCTATCCATGTGCCCCACCCACGTTTCATGTGCTCGCTGGAAAATCCATCAGGGGAGTGGGAATCTCAACTGAATTGATCCAGTACAGCACCCCCACTGTCAGGAAGTGAAATGAATAGCATTCTGACCCGATCCGGAGTCATCTCACAATCATGTGCTGTTTATGTGCTCCACCCACGACTTATGTGCTCGATGGAATATTCATTAAGGGAGTCGGAATCTCTACTCAATTGATCCAGTACAGCACCCCCACTTCCAGGAAGTGAAATTAACGTCACTTTGACCCGATCCGGAGTCATCTCATAATTATGTGTTATTTATGTGCTCCACCCACGACTTATGTGCTCGATGGAAGATTCAGTAGCGGAGTCGGAATCCGAACAGAATTGATTTATTACAGCACCCCCACTATCAGAAAGTGAAATGAATAGCATTTTGACCCAACCCGGAGTGACTGCATAATTATGTGCTATTTATGTTCCCCACCCACGTTTCATGTGCTCGCTGGAAAATCCATCAGGGGAGTGGGAATCTCAACGGAATTGATCCAGTACAGCACGCCAACCATCAAGAAGTAAAATAAAGGAATCGTAGGTGGAGCACATAAATAGCACATAATTATGTGATCACTTTCAACCGGGTCGAGATACGTCTTATTTTGTTTCCAGATATTGAGGGTGCTGGACTCGATCAAATGAGTTGAGATTCCGACTCCCCTAATGAATATGGATGGGGGCCGGATCAACGAAAGGACAAATCAACGAAACCATCGGTTGAAAAGGAAGAGATGTGTAATGTATGATGTCTCATTCTTTCCAACTAACGGTTTCGTTGATTTGGCCCCCATCCATGAATATTTCATCGAGCACATGAATCGTGGGTGGAGCACATGAATAGCACATAGGTATGGGATTACTCCCAACCGGGTCAGAATGCTCCGTATCTTGTTCCCATAGAGTGGTGGTGCTGGAGTCGATTAATTGTGTAGAGTTTCAGACTCCCCCGATGCATTTCCCAGCGAGCACAGGAATCGTAGGTGGAGCACACGAATAGCACATAATTATGAGATCACTCTGGATCGGGTCAAAGTGGCATTTTTTCACTCCTTTTTTCAGTACCCTTCGTGTATCACAAGTCATTAGGCATCCACTCCTGCACATTGATGAAAACATAGACTCATGAAAATAACATCATGTACAACACTCACAAGGTGTACATGATCCACTCATGAATCTGGATTGTCCCAAATATGACTTTCCCATGATCCGGTTGTTCTCGTCGTCCTATCTTCACACCTCAAACAGCCTTTTCATCTGTCACTTCTTCCCACCACTGATTTCGATGATAAAACCAATTAGAAATTGGAGCACATAAATATCACACAATTCTCCCATCAATTTGGATCCGATAATAAATCATTTGATACCGATTTCATATAGTGGGGGTACCAGCTTCACATAATGTCAGCACCCCTACACAAAATTCCTTTCTTTTTATAAAAATTTGATGAGCACAAAATTAGCACCATTCACAAGGTGTACATAATCCACTCATGAATCTGGATTGTGCCAAATATGACTTTCCCATGATTCGGTTGTTCTCGTCGTCCCATCTTCACACCTCAAATAGCTTTTTCATCTGTAAACTCTTCCCACCGGTGATGTCGATGATAAAATCAATTGGAAATTGGAGCACATAAATAGCACATAATTCCCTCATCAATGTTGATCCGATAATAAATCCTTTAAAACCGATTTCATATAGTGGGGGTGCTAGCTTCACATGTCGTCAGCACCTCCACACAAAATTCCTTTTTTTTTATAAAAATTTGATGAGCACAAAAATCAGGAGTGGAGCACAAAATTAGCACAAAATTAGCACATAATTCTCATGCATAATAATCCAGATTTTCGATGGTGGGGGTGCCACCTTCACGGACCTGATTTAAACTTCAAGAACAATATTCGACTAAATTAGTGTTGTACTCATGATTATTCGAATTGAAAAATTATAAATTCTTTGTAGAATTCTTTCAATATATTTTCAATGGTTTTCCCCTGGCTAGAGATGAGATTTCAAACCAATGATTGGCGATATTTGATAGTAAGAATATGTTTAATACAATTTGTATCAATTTTCGATCGATATTTCATCAATTCCAATATAAACCCTAATGGAAAAATTTTCAGAATTATATATCATTTCTGTTCAACTCAACTATCAAGTATATTGAATTATATATACTTCTCAAAATTCTCCCACTTGGAAAGTCAACAAATATTCTATAAAAGATATCGATATTGTGAAATGTCGCCTGTCGTTACTTCCAAAAGAGTAACTTTTTTAATCGGAAAACTATCTAGTTTCTACAAGTTATAAAATACAAATAAAAATTCCATATATTTCCTATAAAGAAGAACACTTTTTGTTCTGGAAGCCTCATCCCTGGTATACTATAATTCCTCTTTCTTACTTCTCAACTGGAAATCAATGATGAACAAGGTGAAGTAATGACCGACTCCATTCTGTTTTCATAGAGATGCATCGAATTTTCATCAACATTCTATAAGAAAAACTATAAAAATTAGACGCTGTTTCTAAGAAGAAAGGATAGATTCTATCTAATCACTGCTGTTCTTGGAGTCCCATTCTTCTCCATCACTAGCGTAGAAAACTGATCCTTTTTTCAATTTGATATTTTCATTTTATTGAAGCACTGTTGAATAGTTTGGAATGAACGATTTGGCAAGTAAACGTCCGGTAATTTGACCCTGAAATCAGTAGTTTTCTTGCACGTTTTTATATAATACATATTATATTCCTCCTATATATAATATGTACATATTCTTCTATATTTCTCACCCTCTCAAGGTAAAACGGTATTCGATGGGGTTGGCGCAATGAGGGATCAATGTGATTCCTTGTAAAATTTGTATCAAGTTTCAATCGATATTTTACACAAAGTTATAGAACTTTGATAAAAATTTTATTTTAAAAAAATCACATTGAGTGTATTCTCACCCCAGTCTTCGATTTTTGTTTTTATTAAAAGGTATCATTCGGCATACTATTCATAGGTACTATACATAGTTTAAAATTTGAAAAACCGGCGATTTTGAGGATTACTCTTCAACCTTCGATGAACCAAAAATTAATAAACATTTCAACTGATTGAAATTCGGAGTAAGTGTATGGTTCTGGTGTAAATTCTTATTATACGAAGATACAAAAATTAGCAGAATTGAAATCTTTGAATGTGTACACTCCATCTTGAGACATATATTTGAATAATGGTTTTGGTAAACAGGCATTATCCATCTATTTTCACCCTCAGCAACGGGAGAGCAATGAACGGCGAATCAATATTCTGGAATTCGATTGTGAGGAAGATTCCATTGTTTTGACCACACGTAAAAATGATGAAATTTCAAGTGAAGATGTATCAAAACACTCACAACTTATGATTATCATTCCAACCATCTCTTTTACACGTTATTTGTCATAGGTTTACTTTGAGCCTTGACCTTCGTTGAATGCGAATATTGGGGATTTCAATTAGATATGTTTTTCACATTAACACGTACACACACAAAACACAAGATATAAAGGCAAACGTGACTCAACACACAATTCTTTCAATACAGATTGGAATGTATTAAAGAATTCAACCGAGTGTGTGAGAAACTGGCTATCGGTTAAGGTACGGAGAAATAGAATGAAAAAAATAACGAAGAATAACAATCACTGTTCTTCAAGATCACTATTCCAATGAAAATACCTGTAGAAGTGGTAGTAACAGTAATAGAGGTGGTCGTAAAAGGAGTGATATAGCAAGTTGAAAATTCACACTATTCACAATTATTTCAACACTTACAGAGCCAACACGCTTGCATCACCGGGCAGAAAATTGTTCGATTGCGGAGCAGGGGTGGTTTGATGATGAAGGTGCTGTGGGGTTGGATGTTGAGGATGATGATGATGATGAAAACCAGCAGCGGCAGCGGCGGTTTGATGGGACGACGGAGATGGGGAACCAGCAGCACCAGAAACAGCAACTGCACCACCACCACCACCTCCACCACTTGCCGACGGCGACATCAAATTATAAGGTTGATACAACAATTGTTGTGGCTGCTGTTGCGGATTAGTTCCCGGACCAGCGGATGCTGCGGCCGCGGCAGCGGCAGCAGCTAACAAAACTTGGGTCTGTCCTGGGGCCTGATGATGGTGATGCGAGTGATGATGATGCGACGACGGCGTAGCATGATGGTGGTGGTGATGATGGTGATGATGATGCGGATTACCCTGTGGCGTGGCCGTCGACGGGCTTACCGGAAGGACCGCCATTGCCGCGCCTCCTAACACTGGTGGCATGCTGAAGGTGCTGCTCTTTCAACTTCCTTTCCCTTTGTTCTGTTTTTCGTCGATCCAGTGATTGTAATATCGTATTCTTTCATTAATACTGTCGTCTTCATCGTATGAACCGCGCTCAACGATACAGCGCGGTTCGTCATTACCAATGATGTTCTTTTTTTTTCAAAAACCAATATTTCTTTTTTTCTAGTATTTCGTTTTCTTTCGATTTCAGGACCAAGAAAGAACTGATAGCGATGATGAAACAGGAACAATTCACTCTCGAATACCCAAGGGCAGAGTCGATTTTCGATGCACTTTAATCCATCACTTCTCACTATTCAGAAACAACGAAGCACCTACTTACATTACATTCATACTTTATACGTATTACACATTCATATATATATTTGCACACACTGTTAATCCAATCTTCTGTCGACGCAAGATATTGTAAGTATAGACATATACTCTAAGTATACGTATCACACCAAACAATCACACTAACATAATAACCAAGAATAGAAAAGCCTTGTATTTAAATCTCGAAACACTAATATTTTGACATTTTTTCCTTTTCTTTTCTTCTTTAACAGAGCGCGGAGCACACGCTTTCAACTTCTAAAGATCAAATCGCGTCGAAGGCCGCTACTCTACTGCCGCAGCCAAGAGAGCTCGACCCCCACCACGCCCACCTCTCTGGCCAGACTTCTCTGCTCGCTCCGCAACCGCTGTGTGCTCTCCCCTCTTTTTTACCCTATAACCGCTCTCCTCCTTCGCCCTTCTTGCCGTTCTATTTCTCGCCGCCATGATCTCGTGGCAACCGACGTCGCGCTCCGTCTTTCCCTCTCCATGTACATACACCAGGGTATATGTGTTGGTGAGTACATAAGTATTATATATACCATGTACAGTTGGTATATAAGTTCACCCTACGTCGATTTCCTCCTCCTCCTTTTCCTCCTTCCTAACCGCTCGTCCCTGTTTCAGGCCATTCTCTTATGTATTTGTACATATATATTTACGTGGTGCGCCAATATATGTATATATATATATATATATATTATATATGTCTGCCTGTGTGATGTGTATATATCGTGACCGAAGGCGACCGACCGAACGGCCAACTCAAGCACGACTCTTCAACTACGTATATACGTCCTTACGGAGATATAAAATCGTACACACGCTTATATACATACATGGAGTCCCTCTGTGATATGCTGTTGCTTGCCGTAGAAAAATAAAATAAAAGACCGAGAAAAAATATTCGCGTGCATTCACGCACATGTGCTTGCGCATGTTACACTCCTACTATGTTGCAGTATTGGCGTGAAGATATGAGAGGATGTATACATGTACACATTAATTTGGGACGTTAGAGAGATTTACATCATTTCTTATATTTGTTCTTACATTTTTTTCAGTTTTGTTATCGTAAGTGATTATCGTTTACTTAATTCCGTTCTTCCAATATTATTCTGATTGGAGCGTCTTTTGTACGGTCAATTGAACTAATGACCTAATGTAATGTTATCAGGGTCAGGAATAATCATTTTGGTATGATTTTTCCTAGATAGCGTGGCAACAATTCTGAAAAACGTTACAACTCGTTGAGAATTCTTTTGAATTTTCGAGTGATTTCTCGCTATCAAGATTTTTAATGTGAAACGAACAGAGTTGGGAAGTGTTCAAAATGATATTGATGTCATGTAAAATTCATTGTAGTTTATACAGTGCGACCTCTCAATAAGAACGCTCACTCTCTCCCTTCAACGCGAAGAAAAAACTGTTCGAAAGAGAAAGAGGGCAAGCGTTCTTATTCAGAGGTCACACTGTACATAATTTATGTATGATTCTATATCAACTAAGTATAATTTTGAAAATTTTTTTATTCGGGTTCTGATCAACAGTGCTATATAACTAAATTAAAATTTTTAATATTTCTTCAAATAATATTCCTTTGGAAAATTTTTTAATTTCGCACATTCAATGTAAGCAGAATGTTTAGTAGTTTTATGCGAAATTTACATAAATTGCAAATACATAGAATGTATGAAACTTGAAAATGTGAGGGTTACTTCTTGAATAATTATTCAAGTAATGTGCAATGAGTAAGGATAGAACTTTGAGAACAATGACTGTTTTCTTCCATAGAAAATATATTCAGTTCCTATACATTCTTATGGAATTTCAATATGAATTCAATATTTTTTCTATAAAAAGCAGAAAATTTACTGTACTCGGAGTCACATACCTAGCAATCAATTTTGATAAATAATGTTCATTTAACAAAAGACATTCTTAAGTAGAAACAATATGTGTATACATAATTTCAATATATGATTTTTACTGCGTTACAGTAGTCAAACTTTCTCTTTTGCTGCTATTGATGCTGAATTTCAGGTGGAAAATTAGCGTTATCGAATTTAGGTCACGGTTAAAAACCTGTTAGTATAATTTTTCCAATTATGGTATCATACTAATATGTACGACATCGTTATTCCGCTTCATTTAAATGAATTTTTTCAAGAACTCATTGGTATTACTAGTTCGCGGTTGGAATTGTTTGGATCCAATTTTTATCGAACAGATACTGCTATTATGTAGTCTCTTATAGGGATACTGTCGCGGGGACTAACATAGGACTGAATGAAAATGAAAATGTGATTTTATATAAAATTTCTATTGAATTTCAATCAATATTTGGTATAAATTCATAGAAACTTCCCGAATAGAAATGCTCCGATCATTGACGAGTTTTGTGAAGCTAGACTAATCCAGAAACTAGACACCTGCAAGTACCTCACCAGAACTTCACGAGGCACTTGCAAGGGTCTACTTTGTGGTTAGTTCAGCGTTACAAACCTCGTCAACTACTAGAGCACTTCTACTAGGGTTGATACAAATTTTATATAAAATCACATCGAGTGCATTTTCGCTTCAGCTATAAGTTCCATTTCTAGCAGAGAACGATATTTTGATCCCATTCAAGGAAGAAGACCACTCTGACAGTTTGAAAAAAAAGTTTCTTGCGTTTTCATAATATATATGTTTTTAAAATTATGTCGGTATGAAATTTATAAATTAAAATTTGGGAAATGACCTGAGTTACAGTCGCGTTAGTTACTGAGAGTGGGTAAGCGCGACTGGATGAGATTTCTTTGAAAATAAATTTTGACAACTGCTTGGGTATGATTCGTGAAAAAAAAGACAAGGACAACACTGTTCAATATAAGTATCAATATTTGAGAAAATACATAACCGTACATAGAAAACACAACGAAAACTTTGAATGCGTTTTGCTCGGAATTACTTTTTTTTTATCTTGTGACAACGATTATTCAAAAACTTATGAGCTGATTTTTAACTTTGTTTGTTTTAATGTTTGTAATTGCAAGGGTTTGTAATTGTACGAAGGGGATGTAAAAAATTTTGAGAATTGCTATTTTTATATGAACACTTTAAGCACAAAAAGAGGAGAAAGAATGAACACAAGGAATGAAAGACAAATAAAAAATATTTAAATTAAAAAAAAGTATATATAAACATTTGTAAAAAGAAAAAATTGCAATCCATATCCGCATAGATAGTCATCAAATTCTGTTTTTTGTTTTTAGATAACCCATCACCGAGATATTGATGCCACAAGGAAGATGGAATCTTTTTTTCTAATCGTTAAGCCGCGGTCCATATCTCTGTCAATTTCCAACATCTTTTGAATAAGAATGTATATTGAACAAGTTTAATATATACTGAATAGAAAAATAACGATTCTATGCCTGTAACAATTATATATGCCTGTGAAAAAAATTCTTCGAAATCAGTTATTTTTTCGGCTGGGACAGTGACTTTTCCCTTTAAATACACGGAGAAAATCCTACACTAATGCGTACTGCGAACCACACGACAGGCTCGTGTGGTAAGAGAAAAGAATTTCCCCACATCACTGGTTACTGTGTGCACACGGTCGTGTTCGTGTCGCCACAGTAGCCATTCGTCTTTCGACAGTAAGCAGTTGTGTTAGTTAAACGAACTCGGTAACAGTAATGAGTAGTGTGTTAGCACTACGGAGTACTGTGATAACCCCTCTCTCTCTCTCTCTCTCTCTCTCTCTCTCGTGTTCGCAACGTTGAGAGGTACTGTATGCCACACGACTGAGTCGTGTTGAGTGGCATGAATTGTTGCTGTTGGAACGTACTAACAGCTCGTGTTATGAACAGCGTTGGGAACTGTAGGTCCCATTGCCGAATAATGCTGAATGCAGTCGACTACAATTGAATGTATCAGATATTCGTTGTAGTATCAATAACGTTGATTATCATATAAATACATCGCTAATCTGTACAGTATTGTATAGTATACAGGAAGGTTTTCTAAGGATTCAAAATAGGCGTATAACGCATTTTCTTCCATTCACGGGTAAGAAACCGAAAGCGTTATACGTTTGAATCGTTAGAAAATGTCCGTATATAATAAATCAAATAGTGAAAATCTCTTCATATTTTTCATATTCGGTTACTTCAATCTTGCATTTGACTTTTTCCGAACGGATAAATGTATTTTTATCATAAGAAATCATTCCACTTCACAGAGCACGAGCATAATTCAAATTATTTCTTGTTATGACAGTTCCCAAAGAATTCATAAATAATTGTTTCTGAAAACCAAGATTCCATGGAGAACTCATTCTGAAGAATCATAACGGGAGTTATTCAAATACTCAACAATGAATTTGATGAGAAAAATACTTTGAATACCGTGTTGGATTGACACCGGGTATGTTATGAAATTTGAGTTCAATCACTACTCTCATGTACCCTCTATGTACGTGTTGCGGAATACACGCTTATCGGAACGCACCTCTGTACGCATCCAGATATTACCCGTATTATCATCGATCCAATCATTGTCGGAACTCCACTGTACACGGAAAAAATAAAACAGCGATGGTCACTGTGAATCACAAAAAATACATTGGAACGCCAATTCATTCCTTGCAGTACTGCGTTTCCCAGTCCTCATTACTGTCCAGTCAGCGTTCCATCAAAACCCTGAAAGAGTTTTTATACCTTCAATAAAAGACGAACTGGATGAAGAAGATTCTGAACCAGGTTCACAAAATGCAGATCAACAAGTAGCGGAAAATGAAAGGGTAGATCCGAATCATTTGGATGATCAAATCGAACAAAATCTACCAGAACAAGTCATAAACCCGATTCCAGAGGTACCCGAGCCAGAGGGAGCGATAGAAAATCCAAATCCAGAAACACCTTATCGTCTTCGAAACAGACAAAATATTCAGAAACCGAACAGGTATGACGAATACTTCTTGAATATAGACAATCTGTTTATCTCAGAAAAACTTGAGCCAATTGATTACGAGGAAGCGGTACAAAGCGATCAAAAGGAAGATTGGCAGAAAGCGATGAAGGAGGAAATGGATTCCTTACTCAAGAACGAAACCTGGAGTCTAGAAAAACCGCCACCACACGCTCAAATTTTACCGAATCGTTGGGTTTATAGAATTAAACCTGATAAGGATGCTCACTCAGTCAGATACAAGGCCAGACTGGTGGTAAAAGGCTATTCACAAAGGTATGGCATAGACTATAAAGAAACTTTCTCACCGGTGGTAAATAGGGGTGCACACGATATTCTCGTCGAGACTGAAAAAGAATACATCATCTTAATTTAAACGTGTTCCAATGAGGTATCCACCGCACAGAATTCCGACTCCGTATCTAATGAAACGGAATAATCGATCATTCCGATTTCATAAACAAGATCAACCAAGATATGCTTCCGGTATCGTTTGTCAGTCTCGTCTCGTCTCGGTGCAACGCTCAATGCAGATCTCGATATAGATCTTGATCATTTTCATTTGCAAGATCAAAACCTGTCACGAATTTGTTCCGTCTGATACGAAGCTTCAATTGAGTTTAGTAAACCATGTCTTACAAACAGTAGAATGATGAATATACATCATTTTCCAAGTTCTTGACGCGAGTCTCGTCTGCACCCCTAGTGGTAAAGTTCACATCTATAAGAGCTATCCTAGCGATAGCTGTGAACAATAAAATGTTCCGAAGTCACTTTTACGTAAAGACCGCCTACCTCAATGGGATTTTGCGAGAGACCATCTACATGGAACAACCGCAAGGCTTTCGGGACAACACGCAACGAGTATGCCGCCTGCAAAAATCTTTATACGGACTCAAACAATCAGCAAGGTGTTGGAACGAAAAATTCGTCGAATGCTTGAATCGTTTCAACTTGAAAGCAAGTGACGCGGATCCATGCGTTTTTATAAATAAAAATGGAAAAGAAACATTAATATCAGCGATATATATAGATGATGGGATAGTAATCTCTTCAACCGAAAAAGGAGGAGTAGACCTTTTCAATTATTTATCGGCTAATTTAGAAATAACTATCACTTCTTTGAATTTGTTTCTAGGGGTATAATTCAGAAGTTTTCCAGATGGTTCGCTTTTAATCCTCCAGGGTCAATACACAGAAAAGATTTTAGATCGCTTCAATATGAAGGACGCAAACACGGTGACTATACCCACGGATCCTCATCAGGACCTAAGTTTGAGGAATTTCAATCACCAAGATGACTGTGTACACGTACCGTACAAAGAAGCGGTGGGCAGTCTTCTGTACCTCGCAATGTTAACTAGGCCCGACATTGCCTACTCCGTGAGTGTAGTTAGCCAATATGCAGAAGCACCGAAAAAGGTGCATTGGAAAGCAATTAAACGAATTATAAAATATCTCAAAGGAACAAAAAATTTAGGAATTTTGTTTAAAGTGGATTCTGGAGTTTTGCAATTGAAAGCGTATAGTGACGCACATTTCTCAGGGGACAGGGAAACTAGAAAGTCCACCACAGGTTTTCTTCTGACATTGGATGCAGCCCCGATTGCTTGGGGATCATCAAAACAAAGGGTGGTTGCCCTGTCAACTACGGAATCTGAGTATATAGCGGCTAGCCATACAGTCAAAGAATTGATTTGGACTAGTAAATTATTAGAAGAATTAACTTTGGGTACAATGGAAAAACTTATTCTATACATTGATAACCAGAGTGCAATCAAACTTATTAAAAATCCAGAATACCACAAGCGTACAAAACATATAGATGTAAAATATCATTTCATTAGGCAAAATTATGCAGACGAGGCTTTCGAAATAGAAAATGTACCTACAGAGACACAAATCGCGGATATTTTTATGAAGCCTCTGTGCAAAAAAAGATTCGAATTCTTAAGGAATTATATAATGTTTAAATATAGTTAAACAAGATGTTGATAGTTTTTGTTTTTGAAAGTTTTTCTTTACACTTTGTACACCCGCAATCAATCCAAAGAGGGAGTGATGAGAAAAATACTTTGAATACCGTGTTGGATTGATACCGGGTATGTTAATGAAATTTGAGTTCAATCACTACTCTCATGTACCCTCCTATGTACGTGTTGCGTAACACACGCTTATCGGAACGTACTTCTGTCCGCATCCAGATATTACCTGTATCATCATCGATACAATCATTGTCGGAACTCCACTGTATATACACGTTTCCGCTGTCGCTATGTACGAACACAGGAGGCATTCAAAGTGATGTTGGACGAAAAGTTGGAGGATCGACAAGAGAAAGACTTGGAAATAGAGAGTAGATGGACAAATATGAAGGGGAACATAGAACAATGTGCAGATGAAATTTTGAAGAACGATGGAGTAGAGCCCAAGAAACCATGGATAACGGAAGAAATTCTCGACTTAATTAATGAAAAGAGGAAATACAAGAATAAGAGTAGCGAACAAGACCAGCAGACATACAAGGCACTCACGTGCAAAAGTTCACTTGTTCTAATCGAATAAATCCACGTTTATGTTAATTCTCAGTTCATTTATTTACAACAGAATTCATAAAGAGTTGTTTATGGATAAGGGAGTGTACGGTAGTGTGGGACGGCTTTTGGTTTTGCGCTATAATTTTTGATCAAGTCCATTTTATAGAGACTCATGTAGATCATTGGAAAGCTAGAAGGCTTAGCTTACTTTTTGCTGGAGTAACTGCATTGATTACGTTGAGTAGAAAAATTTTATAGCCATTTTTGTGGAAAATTGATTTTTGCACAGAAAAAAATTTGTAAGGTAGTGTGGGACACTTTAAAAAATCCACCAAAGTTGGCAAAATATGGGGGAAAAAAACCAAAAATGTAAAGGATATCAAATTGCATTTATTTAAAGAACCTTCAATGGCGAAAACAACAACAAAGTGGCATTTGAACCATCTTATTCGTCGTCTTCTTCATCACTGTCAGAAGCGCAATGTTTACATGTATAGTAGCTAGTAGTCATGGCAGCGCACTTTAAATGTACTTAATTTATATACTTACTTCTTTTGGAGCGTAATTTACTGGGGGAGGCAATTAACGAGACGGACAGTGCACTTTCAAACCACTTCTATTGAATAAAACACAATCAATTAATATTACAATGGTGTCCCACACTACCGTACAAACGGTGTCCCGCACTAGGGAATGACAGCCATTTTTATCATTACAGAAAAAAAATTGAGGTGTGCATATTTTGGCTTGAATTAATATTTCATCATAAAATATAATGAAAACACTTCCCATACATGCATTACATTTACCTTTTTCACTAGATTTCATTAAAATTATAGCACTCACAAGAACTTGGAAAAAAACTTTTTTTCTAATTTTCACACACGATGTTTGGGCGCAATAAAATTGATGCGACTATTCGCTCCAGTGTTAGCTCAAAAACTAGCTCATGTCATAAGAGCAGTTTGATAGTAGTCGGTGTCGCCATATTTGCACTCTGTCAAAAAAAAAAAACGGGTGTCCCGCACTACCGTACGTCCCACACTACCGTACACTCCCTTATATCAATACCAGTATGCTGTGTGACATATTATATATATATTAGACCGTGTCAGAAAAAAAATCTTGTTTTTAGTAAATGCATCTAAAAAGTTTCTTTGATAGACAAAAAAAACTCCTGAAATTTGAGCTGACGCATGGGGGGGGGGGAATCCCCTTCCCCATTTGAAATACATCGGGAAAAACTTTTTTTTTCATTTTCAATCTAAATAGTCGAAAAAAATTTTTTCTCAAATTTGCGTTTTCATTATCTTATAGGGAATTAAATTCTCTACGAAAGAGGTAAGGGAAGAAGGTAGGGCAAGGAAAAGAGGGCAACATAATGGGAGATTTTGCGTTAGGAGAAAGAAATGGAAGAGAACAACGTTTAATCGAATCCTGTGAAAGCCATAAAATGGTTATCACCAACACATTATTCAAAAATCATCCAAGAAGAATCTATACTTTGAAAATGCCAGGAGATACAGCAAGATACCAAATTGATTACATATCAATAAAACAAAGATTTAGAAACCAAGTGAAAAGCTGTAAAACTTATCCAGGCGCGGATATAGATAGTGATCACAATATGTTGCTCATGAAATGTTCTCTGAAATTCAAAGCTCTGAAGCAGAAAAGGAAAATGCAACAAAGATGGAATTTGAAGAATCTCAAACAAGGAAAAACACGGGACGCATTCAAAGTGATGTTGGACGAAAAATTGGAGGATCGACAAGAGAAAGACTTGGAAATAGAGAGTAGATGGACAAATATGAAGGGGAACATAGAACAATGTGCAGATGAAATTTTGAAGAACGATGGAGTAGAGCCCAAGAAACCATGGATAACGGAAGAAATTCTCGACTTAATTAATGAAAAGAGGAAATACAAGAATAAGAGTAGCGAACAAGACCAGCAGACATACAAGGCACTGATGAATACAATAATAAGAGAATCAAGGGAAGCAAAAGAACAATGGTTAGAGGGATAATGTCAGGATATAGATGTAAGATTACATTTAGGGAAAATAGATGAGGCATATAGGATTGTTACGAGATTTTTTGGACAAATAAAATCTAGAAGTAGTAAGATTAAAAATTCTCTAGAGAAACAATTGATAAGAACGGAGGAGAAAATAGAACAATGGATTAATCATTTGGAAGATCTGTATGGAGGAAGCGATAATATAGGATTTTTAGGGAGGGACGACGATGTCGATGAAGAAGAATTGGGAGATTCAATTTTGTGATCAGAATTCGACAGGGCTTGGAAAGAATTGAAAAATATTTGGTATGGGAATAAGTTTCCGCCCTTTTTCAAGCAAAGTTGATTTTTATTCAAACAATAGATCACACTAGTTTACAGCCATTTTGTACATTCGAATCAAATTTTCAACGCAAAGTGCGCTCTTTTACGAAGAGAATGATGTATTTGTGAAAGGAAATCTATGAAAAATTACAGAAGTTACTAGGGGTGTGCGGGTAGCACTTTTTATCGGGTCGGGTTCGGGTATTTGTATTTCTTTTCGGGTCGGGTCGGGTCGGGTACCCGATTAAATCGGGTTTTCCAAGTCGGGTACCCGAATATAATGAAATCGCTTGAATTTAATATTTTCAACTTCTATTCGAAGTTGCCATTGCCGTTGATATTTTAAGGACAGATTGTCTTGAGCGATTGTAGGGATAAGGGGATTTCATATGAATTCAATTCTAATATGAAGAATGCCATATCCACTACAAGTCTATTAGGGTTGTTACTCCATTCAATTGATTATACAGCGCATTAAGAAATCTCCAAATTGCTTCATGGAATGTTTATATTTATTTTTTAATTCAATTAAAAAATATAATCACATTTATATCTCATAAATAATATATTATCTATTTTCGTATTCAGTAACCACAATATAGAATCTTGAACATCCATGAAAATAAATATTCTTCTTATAAATATCATTCTTTTTTCATACAGTAAGACCTCTCAATAAGAACGCCCGCAATAAGAACGCTTCCCCGCTTTTCGCTCGTGAGCCATTCCCCACTCTGACTACCGATTCTGAACCTAAATTACTTTTGGGGGTGACCTCTCAATAAGAACGTTTTGTCACATCGAGCTTAGCAGTTGGAATTTTAATGAAATCTTAGTGCTTTTGAGTTATATACACTGAGAAAAGAACCTAGTTAGAGTTACCAAATTGATTTGGTTGCCTCAAATATGTGATTGGTTCATTATTACCAAGATTTGGTAACTATTGCCAAGATTTGGTAATAATAACTCAAGTTTGGTAACTATAACTAAAGGCATTAATTGTGAATCTGTATGTCGGTGATTATAACTAAATATTTATTTCGCCATATTCAACTATGAGATTTGGTAACTATTACCAAATGCTGGTAACTATAACTGAATCCTTTTCTCAGTTTATGATTTAATATTCATTTTTTTATACACATGCATTTTAATATCATTCAAATCTTGAAATATTCAAAACGAAAATTTCAAATTACCTCACAAAATTGAATAAATGTGAATGTAAAATTTTTAATCATAAGTATTTCAGTCCGACCTCCCAATAAGACCGCCCGGAATAAGAACGCATCCCCAGTTTCTCGCTCGAGTACTCCCCCCCTCCCCCCGCAGCTTATAACCTGAACCCGAACCTCGAGTACTTCCCCCACTTTCAGCAGAACCATAAAGAGTAAAATGAAATAAACACTCGAATATACGTCATAGTTTTGGATAATTCTTCATACTTTCAAAAAACTTTGCTGTACAGAATCAATCCTGTCCCGTTGTTTTTCAAGTTAATTGTATACATTTCATTTTTATGCACATTTAAGGAATATGTGTGTATTTGAAAATTTCGTATACAATACACAAAAATTCCTGTAGAGAAGTTTTCCCTGTCCATTTCCATAGACTTGCAAAATTTCCATATTATTTCCCATTTTTGAAGAAAAAAATGAGGAAAAGAATAAGGAAATTTTGCATGAACGAGAAAAACTTTCCTGAGGGTTCCCTAGTAGAAATTTTGGATGGAAAAATACCAGGGCCTGACGAGGCATACCTGATTTCTCATCAGGTCCTCATCGGGTTTCGTTACGGTTCTCCCTATTTCGCCCGATTTCATGGAAATCTTATCCGAACTCTATCGTACCCCTGCGTCACGAACCTATTTGAATCCTATTGGGGAAATCTGATAAGTCCCTTGTAAGGGCCTCATAAGATTTTCCTCATTCACGGCTTCCGGATTCTAACCTGATCAGAACCTTATTGAAAATAGGGAATGCCTGATCAAATTTCTACTAGGGTTCAGACAAATAATTGGAATTATTTGCGTCTGGTTGAATCTTATTTTGATTCACAACACATTCGACTACAGGTAGAGTATTTTCAAGGAAACCGAATTCTTCCACTGAAGATGAAGCCTCAGGCAAATAGATTCTTCAACATTTTCTCCTAAATACGAGGGTGGATTGATAAGTTTCCGGCCTGACCAAGAGATGGCGCCACTAGGCCTACCTTGAGGTGGCGTTCTATAGTACCATCCTTAGATAGCTTGTAGCTATAGTTTCAGTCCGATCGCCATGTTAGTTTAGTTTTGAGAGCACGCTGACCAAGACGCCTCTGTGTTTTTCGTAAAAATGGAAAAGCTGGAAAATCGTGCTGTCATCAAATACTTTTATTTGAAGGGGTTAACGCCGAAGGAAATTAAAGAAGAGATGGACTCAACACTGGGGACATCCTCCCCATCATATTCAACCGTTAAGCAGTGGGTTTCCGAGTTTAAAAAGGGTCGTGTGAGCACCTCTGATGAGCCTCGCTCAGGACGCCCCATTGAGGTCACAACTCCAGATATGATCGAAAAAATCCATCAAATAGTGCTGAAAGATCGCAGATTAAAAGTTCGTGAGATAGCTGAGACCTGTAAGATGTCATATGAACGTGTACAAAATATTTTGCACCAACATTTGTATATGGAAAAGCTCTGTGCAAGATGGGTGCCGCGTTTGCTAACAGTCGACCAAGAATTGATTCGAAAGAACATTTTTACCGCCAATTTGGCGTTGTATAAGCGTAATCCAAGCGAATTTTTGCGTCGATTCGTAACCGTTGACGAAACTTGGGTCCACCACTACACTCCTGAAACCAAAGAACAGTCTAAACAGTGGATTGGACCAGGGGAACCAACTCCAAAGAAGGCAAAAACAATTTTTTCGGCGAACAAGGTTATGGCTACTGTTTTTTGGGATGCAAGAGGTATTATATACATTGATTACCTTGAAAAGGGTAAAACTATCACTGGTCAATACTACGCAGACTCATTGCAACGTTTGAGCCACGAAGTGAAAATTAAACGACCTCATCTGGCGAAGAAAAAAATCTTGTTCCATCACGATAACGCACCAGCGCACACGTCAATCGTTGCGATGGCTAAAATCAACGATCTGAAGTTTGAATTAATGCCGCACCCTCCCTACTCTCCAGACCTAGCCCCGAGTGACTATTATCTGTTTCCTAACCTCAAAAAATGGCTTGGCGGTAAGAGATTTGCGGACAATGAAGAAGTAATCGAAGCTGTAAATGGGTATTTTGAGGAGCTTGACGAATCAGTCTATAGAGATGGCATTACTAGACTAGAACACCGCTATGAGAAATGTATCAGCCTTGGAGGAGATTATGTTGAGAAATAAAAAAAAAAAAATTCTTAAAAACGTTGTTTTTCTTGGTCAGGCTGGAAACTTATCAATCCACCCTCGTACATGATACAACCCGATTTTGTATTTATGCGCTGGTTCGTTTTTGTTCGAGCTCTGCAGTGTTTCATTTTTGCCCGGAGATTTCTGTGGTTGCTCTTTTGTTCCGAATTATAAGTATATCGCTTTTGCTCGAAACTTTTGACGTTCCATTCTTTTCCTCAAAAGTTCCTATTCTGTTTTTGCTCGACAAAAATTTGGGCGCCACTTTTGCTCTTAGCGTATCATATGTACATCAACTATATGCATTGCATGAAACAGGATTCATTTGAAATCTGGGATTTGTTCACATGGATGCCATGGAAAAATTGACACTCGGTCAAGCGTTCTTATTGAGAGGATTGCATGACGGAAAGAGAGACAGAAATAAAAAGCGTCAGACAGCACGGAGCATGCACCTGGCGAGGGTACTCAAATTCTGGGAAAAACTCTTTCCCTTGGTGGCTTTTGCGTTCTTATTGAGAGGTCGAACTGTATTTTCAAATTTGAATGGAGGAAGCACAACTCTTCCACATGTTTTGTCAGCAATCTTGATCGAGTTGCTGTCACAATATTTCCTGCTGAGGAAAACGTTTGCTATATTTGAATTACCCGAATGTAATCGGGTACCCGAAAAACTCGGGTAATTGAAAACCCCGACCCGACCCGACCCGATAAAAACCCGATGACTCGAGTACCCGCACACCCCTAGAAGTTACGATCATTTATGTACAAGTGCCACAATACAATGTTTTCTTCATTCTGAGAGTTTGAGTTTATTCATAGTTTACACTCAAGTTTGACTGATTTGAATCATTTTTATTTCAATATAATTATATAACATGAGCATCAAAAGTAATTTTTGTAAGCGTTGCTCTATGAACTTCACTTGTTGATGGAATCTCTCACCATGTTCGTCACTCACATCGCCCAAATTCTCCGGGGAAAAGTTCAAGTGGGAATGTAAGAAATGGATCTTGAGAGACATATTTACCCCTGTTGGGACAATTGAAAGGATATAACACACATGGATGAAAAAAATGAAATAGGATGAATAGGATAGTATTATATACCTATTTTTGCATAATTTCTAAGCAAATTCGCGAGGATAAAATTGTACTCAGGGTCTTTATTCTTCCCAAGGGAACCAGAAACAACTGACTTGAACGAATCCCAGGCCGCATTTTCGACAGAGGATCAATACGTGTGGAATTCTTCATCTCCCAGCAGTTTTCTTATTTGTGGACCATCAAAGACTCCTGCTTTGATTTTTGCTGGGGACAGATTTGGGAAGAGGGTTCTCAAATAAGTGAACGCCTGGCCTTCTTTGTTCAATGCCTTGACAAAGTTTTTGAAAAGTCCAAGTTTGATGGGCAATGGTGGGAGAATAACGTTCTCTTTTCTCACGAGAGGCATATATTTCACGCTGTTCTCACCCAATGTGTGGTTCCTTCTTTTTGGCCATTGTTTTTTCTTGTAGTGATGTTCGCGGGCACGACTATCCCGGAGACATGAAAAAACAGCAATATTTCGTATATCCTTGCTGCATTCCACATAACAGGCCCACTACTTTCAAATCAGAACAAACTTTCTAACCGTGTTCTTCATATTTTACGTATTCCAATAATTTGAACATTGTTACATACGATTCTTTAGCGTTGACAGCATGTGCGATGGGTATCGACGGTTTTTCGTTCCTGTTATGTAAGAGGACTGCTTTCGAACTAGTTTTACTGCTGTTAACAAATAACCGCCACTCTTCTGCATCATGGGGTTGTTCAAGTTCCTTGAACAAACCAGGAATATTTTCGCAAAAGCATATTTGATCTCTCATAGTATAATACTTTGAGTAAGCCCTATCACGGTCTCTGTAGTATGTTACTCTAACATTCGCAGCTGAAAAGTTGTGCTGTTTCATTCGAGATGCATGTAATTCTGCTGCTTCTTTTGAAAGCTCCAAATCCCTCACCCAATCATTCAATTCAGCCTGAGTTGAAAGATAGTGCTCTTTTGTAGCATTGAAATCGCTATCATTATCTGCTTCCAGCTAGTAAATCGTCACATGTTTCGGGGTTACATGAATTGGGACACTTAGGAATTGGAAGTGTGTTTGAGTGGGGTATTGGAAATGTAACAGATTGTACATTTGCATGAGCCCATCGCATACTTTTTCCGAAACCCATGTAGGTGCTTAAACTAAAATAGCAGTCGGTAACGTGACAAAATGGTTTCCTCCACATCATTGGTACACCGAATATCATGTGCTGTCTAATTAAAAAGAAAAACTTTCAATGTATAAGATAGTCATGTAAGGTACACTACCGGTCAAAAGTATTCGAGCACCTCTCGAGAAAACACGAAATTTTCAAAGTTTCATATCTCAGCCGGAAATTATCGTACATTCAAAAATAAAAAACCGTTTTGAAGGGTGAAGTGTGCTCTTTCAAGAAATCTTAGTCTCACTCACCTGACTGAAGTTCGTTATTAACCGCGTTCGGTTGAACTTACAACTTTTTTTGATTATTTTTTCGACTTTTCAAACCTTTGCATGTTTTTGGATGATTTTTTCCTGGGAAAATGAGATCATACATTCAATACAGCATGGATTCAGCTTCAAATTGATCTCTCATTTTTCTCTCTCGGATCATTCCTTCCAGAGTTATGTCCTTTTTTGTGAAAAAAGTGGATTTTCAGACAAAGTGCTGTAACTCTGGAAGTATCGTTCCAGTCAAAAACTGTTAAGGGGAAAAAAGTTTCGTTTCAACGATCTCCACATGCATAAAAATTTTGGGAATTATTGAGGCACATTTAATTTCCGCCACTTTTCTCATCCTGGGTGGAATATCTTGCAGTCTCGAGATCATCAATCAATTCAAATATTCAACAAAGAATAATCATTAGATGAGTCTACAGTGGTGAAATTTTTTTGTCCATGCAAAATGATGCATTCATCGTGAAAAACTATCGATATTCATTTATCGAAACAAACAAATGATAAATTTCATATGCAACTGCTTCATGCAAAACAATGCGTTAATCGTGATAAATCCAGGCTAGCCTCCTATAACGCGACTGTTTTATTCAGTTATAATTCGACGGGGTATCAGTTATGCCTAAAACCCGCGAAACAAGTCAAGAAACACGTGCTGTGATAGTAGCATTACGTGGAGAGGGATATTCTTTAAGAGAAATTTCGAAGAGAGTCGGTGTAACTAATTCGACCGTATTGTATACCCTGGAGCGATACCAAAGTACAAAATCGAATTCCAATCGGGCTCGATCTGGCAGGTCGCGAGTTACTCCGAAAGAAGAAGATAAGTTTTTGCGTATTCAAAGTAAACGACTAAGGATGATAACAGCACCTGACTTACAACAAGAACTGAATGCAACTCGTGATTCCCCTTTGTCTGTCTCAACCGTTCAACGTCGTCTGCGAGATTCTGGCCTCATGGGACGTATTGCTGCGCAAAAACCTTCATTACGTAAGCAAAACAAAATTAAACGTTTGAATTGGGCTCGCGCACATTTAAGTTGGGGCATAGAAGAGTGGTCGAGAGTACTATTTACGGACGAATCAAAATTTGAGTTATTTGTAACGAAACGTCGAGTTTACGTCCGTCGAATGAAAGGTGAACGAATGCTTAATCAATGTGTAACACCCACAGTGAAACACGGGGGAGGATCAATCATGATGTGGGGGTGTTTTTGAGGACTAAAAGTAGGTGATTCATTCAAAATTGAAGGTATTCTGAAGAAAGAGGGATATCATAGTATCTTAAAAAACCACCTAATACCTTCTGGAAAGAGGTTGATTGGAAACGGGTTCATTCTGCAACAGGATAACGATCCCAAGCATACTTCCAAATTGTGCACGGGATACATACGGAAGAAGGAAGACGCGCATCAGTTGCAGATTATGGACTGGCCTGCTCAATTCCCAGACCTCAATCCCATAGAACTGTTGTGGGATCAGCTCGATAGAGATGTGAGGAACATGAGACCAACGAACAACCAGGAACCATGGCAATATTTGCAAACATGTTGGAGTCAGATATCTCCTATGACATTGGAGAAATTATTATTGAGGATGCCGAGAGTCTGCAAGGCGGTGGTAAAAGCAAGAGGTGGCTATTTCGAAGAATCTGCAATTTGAAATCAGAATTTGAATTGATGTGAATTGATTCTGAATTTTAATGTTGATTGTATACATATGTACATATTTTGATTTAGAAATATAATTTGAATAAGAACAATTTGATTTTTCGATTTTATGATAAGCATGCTCGACTGTTATAATTTATCCTACACGGTTTAATTTGAAATTTTCGGGATTTCATATTCACAATCACTGGCATTCTGACCACAAAATTCACGTCACCATGCAGTTCCCAACAGAGAATAATTATAACATGGATATACAACAAAGAAAAAAAATGTTCACCACTGTAGACTCATCTAACGATTATTCTTTGTTGAATATTTGAATTGATTGATGATCTCGAGACTGCAAGATATTCCACCCACGATGAGAAAAGTGGCGAAAATTAAATATGCCTCAATGATTCCCAAAATTGTTATGCATGTGGAGAACGTTGGAACGAAACTTTTTTCCCCTTAACAGTTTTTGACTGGAACGATACTTTCAGAGTTACAGCACTTTGTCTGAAAATCCACTTTTTTCACAAAAAAGGACATAACTCTGGAAGGAATGATCCGAGGGAGAAAAATGAGAGATCAATTTGAAGCTGAATCCATGCTCTATTGAATGTATGATCTCATTTTCCCAGGAAAAAATCACCCAAAAACATGCAAAGGTTTGAAGAGTCGGAAAAAAAATCGAAAAAAGTTGTAAGTTCAACCGAACGCGGTTAATAACGAACTTCAGTCAGGTTAGTGAGACTAAGATTTCTTGAAAGAGCACACTTCACCCTTTGAAACGGTTTTTTATTTTTGAATGTACGATAATTTCCGGCTGAGATATGAAACTTTGAAAATTTCGTGTTTTCTCGAGAGCTGCTCGAATACTTTTGACCGGTAGTGTACAAGGTAGAAAATTTTGTGTATTTTTAACAAACTCGCAAGTCCCAAATGGTCCATTCAAAATTTGTGTTGAATATTGACACAACCTTGTAAAAAAAATCTGGGTAAACCGATTAGAAAAATTCATTTCCAATGGTAATTTTGATTAAATGCGTATTAGAAAAACATTTGATCAATCGTGATCAAAGTCATATTCATTTCCAATGTAAAATTACAATTCTCACGATTTCATCTGTTTATGGTCATGAAGTTTTCTGAACCTAACCAAATATCGTGATTCATCTATTCAATTGTGATCTCACGATGCAAATATCCGATTCATGACAATTGAGAGTTCTTTCTTGTACAGGGGTAATTCTTTTACAAACCGAACGGATTCGGACAAAATCTGACCGACACATTTTTGATTTGGCTGAGACTTTTTTTACGGGTTCTTCATAAAAAAAAAGAAGACATGTGTCCGAGGAATTTTTTTTTTTTTCTCTTGAGATATAGAGGGTTGAAAGTTTCAGATTTTCGTGATTTTTGCCATGGAGACTAATTTTCAAAAATTCACAACTCCGGTACTTTTGGAGCTAGAGGAGGCTTTTTTTTCATTTTGGAGGTAAAGAAGTGAATTTTAAGAAAAAAATATTTCCAAGAAAATTTATGAAAAATTGCATATTGTTATAAACAATTGAAATGTTTAACTCAATTTTTCTCGATGGTTACCAGGATTTGAATTTTTTTAAATACAACCATCGTATTCTACGTTCAATTTTCTATTAAAAAGGTATTTTTAATCAATGGAGAAATCATTATTACTGTCAGAGATATATTAATTTATCTAGCGCGGCACGTTGTTTCGGCGAGTGGGTACGTCTGCACGCCTCTTTTTTTTCACCCCACATCGTTTTTCTCAATAACAGTCATGATTATTCAACTATTAATATGAATTATTATTATTATCAGACGGGACTATTAATAATTGAACAAAATAATAACATGTTCGTAGATGAAAAAATTCATTTGTTGTTTTTTTTTTCAACATCACTTTTATTCATTAATGTATAATGTGGATCTTATTCCTATACATAGGAATTTCAACCCTCTATATCTCAAAGAAAAAAAAAAAAATTCCTCGAACACGTATCTTCTTTTTTTTTTTATGTAGAACCCGTAAAAAAAGTTTCAGCCAAATAAAAAATGTGTTGGTCAGAATGGTGTTCGGTTTGTGAAAGAATCACCCACAGGGGAAGCATTTGAGAAATCAACACAAGAGTGTTAAGTTTACATTAAAAACTTGACAGTTTGATACTCTTTTGTGTTGATTTCGAACACAAATTTTGAGTGAACCGTTATTAACACAAAATTTTGAACTGTGTATGGATTTGACATTTACTGATCACCCACATGGAGAAAAAGGAATTCGCTGTGACAGCGAAATCTACTTTTGCTGGGTTCCTTTTGCCAGAGCAGCAAATTTTTAGCTGTGGCAAAAAATGTTTGCTATCCCAGCAAAATTTTTTTGCTATTTTGTATATAATACTGAAAATTTGCTGGCGGAGCAAACATTTTTTGCTGCCACAGCTAAGAAAATTGCTGTCGTAGCTAACACGATTGCTGTTATAGCAAATTTTTAGCTAGGTCAGCAAAAAATTTTGCTATTCTATATATAATACCTCGATTTGCTGAGTCAGCAAATTTTTTCTCTACGTGCAATACATACTCTGTTGAACCGGAAGCCCATCCTACAAGATTTATATGACATGAGAGGCATACGATACTTGGTGTCCATCCTTCATCGAGATTATCAGGTGTTATTTGGAAGTATTGAAGATAATGCTCTTGAAGAGAGTTGGTGAATTGCTGTTGATTCTCCTTCACCGCATAATCACCACACATATAGCAAAAATTATCTGGATGGTTTGTGCACTCAAAACTTCGTTTCCTTTTATTCATTGTATGTCGAATCAATCGAAAAAAGGGCTCTGATATAATCAAAAGGCAGAATATCGAATCAACTAATTTCATAAAACCTGATAACAGACGTATGTGGAATGTCAGAAAAACAAAGGACGCCAAAAAAACAGAAGACAAGCGATGAGCTGGAATTATTTCTAATCGCGGCCGTATAGACAGTGATGCCAGCATTTGGTCGACCGAGTCGATTTACCCTCTCCATCTGACCATTTCTCGTCCCCACCATTCCAGCCGGGAGTACGCACACATTGAAACCCGTATCCATGTGATTCGGAACCGGTCGGTTCACTTCGAGTCAGCTCGGACAATCGAGAGAGAACCAACTATCCGTCGGTCTTTGTCTTCTCAATATGTTTTACGATCGGCTAACTCCGTGCAAGATCGGAAAAAATTTAAAGCCCACGCGGTCGACTTGCCGAAGAGTTTCACCGCTTTTTCTTTTCCAAGCGACAATTTTATTGTAATCAGTATCGAATTGACTTACCCGGCACCCCGGACAATTCTCGGCCGGGGCCCTTCGATATTTTTTTCGTTTTTTTTTTCAAATCAAGAGCCAGTTCAATACTGATTATTAAATTATCACGATGAAATATAAATTTGTTGCATAGCATCATTTAATTGAATTAAAATCGAATATGAGTAAATAATTTTTCAATTATTATTTATTTTTCATAAATTTTATAAGATTATTGGTTATTCTTATGACTGATTATGAAGCTTTCAAGAACTCCTATATGTATTGTATAAAAATTTTCTAATAGTTGCGTATTTCTAATCATTATTTTAAATCTTGATGATTTTCCAATGAATTCCATTAGAATTGTCAATCAATCGATGGTTGAAAAATTCTAAGATAGTTTGGGGATCTATGATAAATGTCCTGCGGTGAATTCCATAATTTTCCCTGATAAATTAATTTCCAGAGATCACTATGATATTCCAGTAAAGAGGATAATCAAATCAACATCGATTATCAGATGTTGATCAACATCAAAACAATAAGACTGAATATTCAATTGATTGAGTGCAAATTATTTTCAATGGACTGGATAATTAGATTTGAGCATTCAAATAGATATTTCATCATTCACGCATTATCAGTCTCTTTCCTTCGCTGCATTACTTCATAGACGTAATATGTGGATCGAAATATTACAAGACCCCATAGCCTAGCGGCAAAAGACATGTTTCTTGCGGAAGAACGGTCGGGTTCGATTCTGTGTGGAGACATTTCATTTTTTTTTGTCATCTCTCTGGTGAATAATTAAATTTCACATCCGATTATTATTTTTTATGTCATTACATCGTCATGTTATCAATAATCCTGATCTTTCGGAATGCACTTGCGGATTCGACCAAGTACAGGTCCGAGTCGATTGGAAATTTCCCAAATATTCGTGTCCATGAGATATACACAGTAAAAAATTTTTCGTCAAATTCAACACACAAGCGAATGTTAACCATTTTTCTTCACACTCAACGTGTGTTGATTCCAGAGTGACACTCACAAAGTGTTAATTTGAACTCGAATAACATTTTAATGTGTTGAAAACGAATCGATCGAACAGCATTTGATCAGTGTGTTAAATGAACACACAAAAGTGTTAATGGTAATTAAATATTCAACACTTGAATTTTGACACGTACTTTTTTTTTACACAATGACGGAATTTCTTTTTACTGTGTAGACCGATCGATGCAGAATCTTCTGAAATGAGAAATGAATAGCACTTCAGAGGAACGTTTTTGAAGAAGTGTACTTGCAAATTCCATCAATTCCTGTGACGAATTGATGACAAAATTTCGAAACTTTGTCTCCGTGGAATATAGACCGATCGATTCTGAATCCCCTCACGCAGAGCAATGGATTCTAAGGAGTATGACAAATATCATGAAGGCTGGAATATTTCATAATATATTCTCGAGTATGAGGACAAGTATCTAGATTATAAGTGTTATAAGTACAAGTATCCATTTATGATGAAGGTGTTTGTTTTGGGGTAGATGTTACTGTCAACTCCAGAGCTCTATATGAATTCACTAGTTCGAAAAGAATTCTTGAAGAGTTCTATTCTCGCTCTTGAAAAAGGATTCTTTGTGTGGTATCTTGGCGGGTTCATGTCCTGAGGAATATCTTTTTTTCCGATTTCATATTATTCTTTTCTCAATTCAAGCAACTGAAGATAGTAATTGTAATAATCTTATATTATAATGAGAACTAACTCTTTTTCCTTGCTGTTATCATATTGATATATTACTGGTTGACGGTACCATCTACCCCAAAACAAACACCTTCATCATAAATGGATACTTGTACTTGTAACACTTATAATCTAGATACTTGTCCTCATGCTCGAAAATATATTATGAAATATTCCAGCCTTCATGATATTTGTCATACTCCTTAGAATCCATTGCTCTCCGTGGGAAGATCCAGGATCGATCGGTCTATATTCCACGGAGACAAAGTTTCGAAATTTTTTTATCAATTCGTCAAAGGGTTTGATGGAATTTGCAAGTATACTTTTTTGAAAACATTCCTCCGAAGTGATTTCATTTTTCATTTCAGTAGATTGCAAATCGATCGGTCTTTATTCGATGGACACAAGTTTCTGAAATTTTTTCCATCAATTTGTCACAGGAATTGATGGAATTTGCAAGTACACTCTTTTAAAAACGTTCCTTCGAAGTGGTATTCATTGTTTTTCTTTTCAGAAGATTTCGAATCGATCAGTCTATATTCCACGGAGACAAAGTTTCGAAATTTTTTTATCAATTCGTCAAAGGGTTTGATGGAATTTGCAAGTATACTTTTTCAAAAGCGTTCCTCCGAAGTGATTTGATTTTTCATTTCATTAGATTTCGAATCGATCGGTCTTTATTCGATGGATACAAATTTTTGAAATTTTGTCATCAGATCGTCACAGGAATTGATGGAATTTGCAAGTACACTTCTTCAAAAACGTTTCTCTGAAGTGCTATTCATTTCTCATTTCAGAAGATTCTGCATCGATCGGTCTACACAGTGAAAAGAAATTCCGTCATTGTGTAAAAAAGAAGTACATGTCAAAATTCAAGTGTTGAATATTTAACACTTTTGTGTGTTCATTTAACCCACTGATCAAATGCTGTTCGATCGATTCGTTTTCAACACATTCAAATGTTATTCGAGTTCAAATTAACACTTTGTGAGTGTCACTCTGGAATCAACACACGTTGAGTGTGAAGAAAAATGGTTAACATTCGCTTGTGTGTTGAATTTGACGAAAAATTTTTTACTGTGTATATCTCATGGACACGAATATTTGGGAAATTTCCAATCGACTCGGACCTGTACTTGGTCGAATCCGCAAGTGCATTCCGAAAGATCAGGATTATTGATAACATGACGATGTAATGACATAAAAAATAATAATCGGATGTGAAATTTAATTATTCACCAGAGAGATGACAAAAAAAAATGAAATGTCTCCACACAGAATCGAACCCGACCGTTCTTCCGCAAGAAACATGTCTTTTGCCGCTAGGCTATGGGGTCTTGTAATATTTCGATCCACATATTACGTCTATGAAGTAATGCAGCGAAGGAAAGAGACTGATAATGCGTGAATGATGAAATATCTATTTGAATGCTCAAATCTAATTATCCAGTCCATTGAAAATAATTTGCACTCAATCAATTGAATATTCAGTCTTATTATTTTGATGTTGATCAACATCTGATAATCGATGTTGATTTGATTATCCTCTTTACTGGAATATCATAGTGATCTCTGGAAATTAATTTATCAGGGAAAATTATGGAATTCACCGCAGCACATTTATCATAGATCCCCAAACTATCTTAGAATTTTTCAACCATCGATTGATTGACAATTCTAATGAAATTCATTGAAAAATCATCAAGATTTAAAATAATGATTAGAAATACGCAACTATTAGAAAATTTTTATACAATACATATAGGAGTTCTTGAAAGCTTCATAATCAGTCATAAGAATAACCGATAATCTTATAAAATTTATGAAAAATAAATAATAATTGAAAAATTATTCACTCATATTCGATTTTAATTCAATTAAATGATGCTATGCATCAAATTTATATTTCATCGTGATAATTCAATAATCAGTATTGAACTGGCTCTTTATTTGAAAAAAAAACGAAAAAAATATCGAAGGGCCCCGGCCGAGAATTGCCCGGGGTGCCGGGTAAGTCAATTCGATACTGATTACAATAAAATTGTCGCTTGGAAAAGAAAAAGCGGTGAAACTCTTCGGTAAGTCGACCGCGTGGGCTTTAAATTTTTTCCGATCTTGCACGGAGTTAGCCGATCGTAAAACATATTGAGAAGACAAAGACCGACGGATAGTTGGTTCTCTCTCGATTGTCCGAGCTGACTCGAAGTGAACCGACCGGTTCCGAATCACATGAATACGGGTTTCAATGTGTGCGTATTCCCGGCTGGAATGGTGGGGACGAGAAATGGTCAGATGGAGAGGGTAAATCGACTCGGTCGACCAAATGCTGGCATCACTGCGTATAGACAGTATAAGCAAGTCACCCCCTTCAAAGAGGATCAGATAGAGTGGGAGCGCTGTGTATTCGACTAAGGAGGCCATCTGCAGTCTCAGTGGCGAAGTACTCCTATTCATCATGTGTATCTCTTCAAAATACTTGGCCACTGGGATGCGAGGAGGCGCTGAAACTCGCCACGGAAAGTTGTATTGTTCTCCTATGACCGTTTCCACTCTATCTGATTCTCTTTGGCCCCACCATCGAAAATTACAAGAGTTTCCAGGCCAGTATATACGACCGTGTTTGTAATACACCCATCTTGTATCACGTATTACAATAAAAATGAATCAAATCAATCACACTCAAGTATAGGCTATGAATAAGGTGAAACTTTGAGAATTAAAAAAACGTTGGATTTTGGCACTTGTACATAAATGATCGTAACTTCTGTAATTTTTCATAGATTTCCTCTCACAAATACATCATTCTATTCGTAAAAGAGCGCACTTCACGTAAAAAATTTGATACGGAGTATATTTCCACGTTTTCTACTCTTCCTTGGCAAAAATGTAACTTCTTTACCTCCATTTCTGTCGAAAAACAGTATTTTTCCCAAATATTTCGATTCATTGGACTCAAACTACTTGAGTAATCAACAATAGTGACGTTGGTATTCATTGGCAGTTCGATTATGTCCATTTTGACACCTGTCACGATTAGATTGATCGCTTGTGACTTAAGATATACCTTTAATAGTGAAACTTCGATAGAAGAAAATTTTTTTCAACTTCAAAAATTCATATCTTGAAAATTTATTCATAAAAAGTTTTTACTGTGATTTTTGAGTTCAGGGAGCCAAAATACATCAGAAAAAAATAGTGTCATCAAATGTACAAACAATTTTTTTTATTTTGTAAACTGGTGTTATTACATAATGTTATTCAAAGTATGCACCATTGGAAGCGACCACTTTTGCCCATCTTTCAGGCAGCATACGGATTCCACGGAGAAAAAAAGCAGGTTCTTCTGACTCGATCCATTCATTGAGCCATTTTTCGACACTTTCTTAAGAAGTAAACCGCTCTCCAGTAAGGGCTGATTGCATAGATCGAAATAGATGATAATCCGGAGGCGCAATGTCTGGGGAATACGGCGGGTGGGGCAAGATTTCTCAATTCACTCCTTCCAAATATTTTCCAACAGGTTGAGCAACATGTGGCCTAGCATTATCATGTAGCAAGATGAGTTTATCATGTCTACCGTCCCATTCCGGTCGTTTTTCTTCTAGAGCTCGATTCAAACGTATTAGCTGTAGTCTGTAACGATCGCCAGTGATTGTTTCTGACGGTTTAAGAAGTTCATAATGAATGACACCTCTCTGATCCCACCAGATGCACAACATAATCTTTGAAGCGTGGATATTTGTTTTCGGTGTCGATGGACCTGGTACACCTGGCAGGCCCCAACTTTTTAGACGCTTAGGATTATCGTAATAGATCCATTCTTCATCGCCAGTGACAATACGATACAGAAAACTCTTTCTTTTCTGCCGTTCAAGAAGCATCTCGCACGTTACCAAACATCCCTCGATATCTCTCTCCTTCAGTTGATGCGGCACCCAATTACCTGCTTTTTGGACCATTCCCATCTTGTGCAAGCGTTTACCGACGGTCGACCTGTCAACACTCAACTCTTCAGACAACTCATCTAGGGTTCGACGTGCATCTTCATTCAATAATTGTTCCAGTTCAACATCTTCGAATTTTTTCGGTGCCCCTCCGCGTTCTTCATCACTCACGTCAAAAATCGCCATTCTGGAATCGTCGAAACCACTCTTTACAAAGTTGTATCAGACGGAACGTGATCACCGTGAATATTGCACAGTACACGATACGTTTCAGCGGCACTTTCCTTCGAAATGAAATAATGAAGCATAACTTCTCGCAAATGCTGTTTTGTCGGGACGAACGTTGTCATTTTTGACACCAGACAAAAAATCATGTTTCCGCTTGTAACAAATGTCAACTACCGCAATCGACACCTTACATATACACTTCCAAATCACAAGTATAGCACTTGAGTGAACTCAAAAATAGTATCAGCAGCCACAATTTTTCCAAGAGGGCGGAAACTTATTCCCACACCCAATAATAAAGCGCCAGGAATAGATGGGATAAGTGCGGAACTTATCAAAGCCTCCAGTCAGAGAACTCGTGATGCACTGTTTGAATTGGTCAGAGATTTGTACACTGAGAAAAATTATCTATTATAAATTACTAGACTCGGTAGTATATTGAGGATATACTTGCATTTTAAGGTTATATACCAAACGTTTTCTTCAAAAGTACCAGACTTTCTATTATAAAATGTTATTATTCTACCATTAACTCACAGAATGTCTGGTAATTTTGAAGAGAATGTTTGGTATATAACTTCAAAATGCAAGTATATCTCCAATATACTAGCGAGTCTAGTAATTTATAATAGACAGTTTTTCTCCGTGTACGGAAGAGGAGAAGTACCGAAAGATTTCCAGAAGAAACATCAAGAAGAAATCAAAATAGATGCAGAGACAATTCAGCAAGTGAAAGAATTTAAATATCTAGGAAGCATAATTACAGGAAAGGGTAAAAGCGAAAGAGATATAAGAGCCAAAATAGCACAAGGAAAACAGGCTTTTCACCAAAAGAAACAGTTACTATGTTCGAAGAATATTAGTTTAGCAGTAAGGAAGAAATTCTTGAAGAGTTACGTTTGGAGCACAGCATTATCCGGTTGCGAAACTTGGACAATTGGAAAAACGGACCAACGAAGACTTGAAGCTTTTGAAATGTGGTGTTATAGAAGGAGGCTTAGAGTAAAGTGGATAGAGAAAGTAAAAAATGAAGAAGTACTTGAGAAGGAAAATGAAAAAAGAAGTCTTTTGAGACAGGTCGTGAAAAGAAAAAGTAATCTGATAGGACATACATTAAGGCATGATAGCTCATTGAAAACAATATTGGAAGGAAAAATGAATGGTAAAACTCGAAGAGGTAGACCTAGATTGAGTTATATGAAGCAAATTATACAAGATGAGGGTTGTCGTAGATATGCAGAAATTAAGCGGTTCAGTGATCGCAACTTGTCGAATTTTATATTCTTCGTGGCGCAGTAAAATTGTCGCAATGAATTCAGGTTATTCATAACTTCGATTTCGGTTTGAATTTCAATTTCTGAGCATGGATGCGAATTCCTATCATTATTATAACCGAGTGAACCGATTGAACTCCATTCTAATCAAAAAGTGTGGTTTCGGGTTATAATTTCTACTTGGATTAGCAATACGTAAACTGTGAATAATTATATATTATAATGTCAAATGAACGGATTCAGTTTCACAGTGCCATCATCACAGTTTTGAAATGAAAAAATTAGAAACAAATGTTCAACAAATCCAACAAAATTCTTTCACACTGAAGTTATTATATTAGTATTTTCAAGTGATTCAAAGTTTTATAGTATTTATCAATCAATAACGAGTTATTGGTCAATTTTCGATCATTCTCAAACCAAAATAATTGTCCAATAATTGCCAAATTATGGGTCACATTATCTCACAGCTGATGGCAGCACCTATGCCAATGCCATCGACCAAAGATTGCCCTGCAATTGGGAAATCCAATGGTCCACTGAAATTGATCGATTATTGGTCGCCAATGCGGACACAAAAATGGACAATCATTGATCAATCCCACCCAATCTCATTGGGTAATAATTGATCAGTTATTTATCAGCTTTGGTTAGCTGGGTGAATCCGTTCATTTAACATTATAAGATATAATTACCCACAATTCGCGTATTGCTAATTCAAGTAGAAATTATAACCCGAAACCACACTTTTTGATTGGAATGGAGTTCAATCGGTTCACTCAGTTATAATAATAATAATAGGAATTTGCCTCCATGCAGAGGTCACAGATCCGAAACGCCGACGTTCACTCATACAGACCCAACGGTACATGCATGTGAACATGTGATACGTACATGTCCTCACATGTATATACTGTTACGTTCGTGTGAGTAAGGTCGGCGTTTCAGATCTGTGACCACTGTATCCATGCTCCGAAATTGAAATTCAAACCGAAATCGAAGTTATGAATAACCTTATTTCATCGCGCCACGAATAATATAAAATTCGACAAGTTGCGATCACTGATACGACGGAGATGAATGAATCGATGAATCACAACAATTTTTTGTGATAAATAATACATCATAAATAATTCTATCCTATTAACATGACATGACCAATGCAAAATTCCATATTACCGATAGAAAATAAGTGATGTTTTACATTTCCAGATTTCCGATTATCGACGTATGTTGAATGATCAATTTTTGGTCAATTCTATGGACCACGAGATTGATCGATAATTGTCCTGTTCTATGTCCGCATCAGCGAGCAACAATTGGCCAAATGATCAATTTTTGATCAATCATTATCCAATGAATGGACATGCGTATAAAGATCCTACATAACTCCCAAATAATTGATCAATTATTAGCGAATGTCATTGGAATCAATCAAATTGACTAATGATTGGAACCAATCCATGGTTGGCTGGGTTGATTGTATCATATCACTTGAATGCTTTCCAAATTAGGGTCCGAAAGTGTACAAATAAGAAAAAGGTTTAAACGCTTGTTTCGGTGATAGGTTACAGCCTCCACTCGAATTACGAACGTAAAACGTGTACACTGGTATGTATTATACATTTCTCAAATTCGAAGTTAGTAGAAAATCATTTTCCACATCCATACTGCGGTAGAGTAATCCAATTTCGTTGTTGCTTTTATCGTATGATTTTATACTTGTGTGAGATGTATCTTTGTATTATAGAAAATTATGTTTCCTTTTTCTCACATTGTTTGTGTGTAACTAGTTACGTTGTGACGCTGTACGTTGTTTACCATGTATGTGTGGTTCCATGTTTTGAATATATATATATATATATATATATATATATGGGGCATTCTTTGTGAAATCGGCCACCCCCCCCCCCCTGCACATCTCAATTTTGAAGATAGAGATCTCGGAGACCAATCAAAATTTTCGTTGAAGTATCTACTTTTCATTGCCGTATGGTGTTTTTTGAACACGGCGGCCATTTCGCCAATATGGCGGCTGAAAGGAAGGGGAAACGTGTTGAGAATAATCAAAACCAGTCCTAGAAATATGATACGTGGGTGTTGGATAGTTCTGTGGACTGGGGCATGTAATTCGAGCCTTCCGGATTAATTGCATGCGGCTGGAATACTGAAATTGCAAATGGCGGATCCAATATGGCGGCCGGAAATTCAAAATTGCTTCGAATTTTTTGAAACATGGGGAAAGGGGGTTTTCGGGTCGCTGATGACGAATCCGAACTCAGATTTCCGGAATTACAGATGGTGGATCCAATATGGCGGTCCGTTGAAGTTATAAATCTCTTGGATTTGCGGGAACATTGGCATACTGAAGTTTTTGGGGTCGCTGATCAAGAATTCGGACTCGAATTTCCGGAATAGCGAATGGCTAATCCAATATGGCGGTCGGAAGAATTATAAATCGCTCGAATTCGTGGAAACATTGCCATACTGAGGTTTTTGGGGTCGTTGATCAAGAATCCGGACTTGGAATTCCGAAATAGCGAATGGGTAATCCAATATGGCGGTCGGAAGAATGATCAATCTCTTGAATTTGTGGAAACAATGTCATACTGAGATTTTTGGGGTCGCTGATAGACATTCGAATCCGGATTCTCGGAATTATGAATGGAAAATTCGATATGACGGTCTGGATATGAGGAATCATCCGTCGTCTGACGTAAATCTTTGTTCCGAGAAAGTTCTGGTCGTTCATTATGAACCTGAGGTCAGATTCCGGAAACCAGAACGAACGCACCACGTTCAATGATCCGCAAACACATTTGATATGAGGGAAACGAATATTATATTCATTTCCGGAATTATTTGGGGTCTGGTCACACAAATTCACAAACTTTCAATAGACTCCCTCCCAATAAAACTCTCTGCAAATCTTCCTCGAACCAAACCATGAATACTGCTGGTTTTTGACTTGTGAATTTGTGTATTCAGGCTCCAAGTTGTCGGCATTAACATAACCCAATGTGCACCACGAGGAGGTTGCGCGATCAGACTTTGCACATCGAGTGGCCCTGAAAAGGGCCGTTGACTGTTACATATCTCTCAATTAACAAGTTTGCAACTACGCGTACATTACCTCATGGTTGTCCATTTGGCCACCATACTCTGTTTTGTTCATCGTTAGAGTACCTTTTGATGAGCACTCCATTATCGGATCCTATCAAAAACCCATGGTTTTTCAGAATCTCAGGTACATGTTGGGCATTCTCGAATCGTTTGATGAGTTTCCGTCTCATCTTTTCGTGAAATACTTTATCATACATGACGCTTATGGTTTCAAAATGACTCTTCAGAACTTTCTTGGAACAAAGATTGACGTCAAACGACGGATGATTCCTCATATCCAGAACGTCATATCGAATTTTCCATTCATAATTCCGAGAATCCGGATTCGAATGTCTATCAGCGACCCCAAAAATCTCAGTATGACATTGTTTCCACAAATTCAAGAGATTGATCATTCTTCCGACCGCCATATTGGATTACCCATTCGCTATTTCGGAATTCCAAGTCCGGATTCTTGATCAACGACTCCAAAAACCTCAGTATGATAATGTTCCCACGAATTCAAGCGATTTATAATTCTTCCGAGCGCCACATTGGATCCGCTATTTGTAATTCCGGAAATCTGAGTTCGGATTCGTCATCAGCGACCCAAAAAACCCCCTTCCCCAATGTTTCAGAAAATTCGAAGCAATATTTTAATTTCCAGCCGCCATATTGGATTCGCCATTTGCAATTCCGGAAATCTGGGTTTGGATTCTTGTTCCGCGACCCCAAAAACCTCAGTATGACAATGTTTGCGCAAATCCAAGAGATTTATAACTTTAACGGACCGCCATATTGGATCCACCATCTGTAATTCCGGAAATCTGAGTTCAGATTCGTCATCAGCGACCCAAAAAACCCCCTTCCCCCATGTTTCAAAAAATTCGAAGCAATTTTGAATTTCCGGCCGCCATATTGGATCCGCCATTTGCAATTTCAGTATTCCAACCGCATGCAATTAATCCGGAAGGCTCGAATTACTTGCCCCAGTCCACAGAACTATCCAACACCCACGTATCATATTTCTAGGACTGGTTTTGATTATTCTCAACACATTTCCCCTTCGTTTCAGCCGCCATATTGGCGAAATGGCCGCCATGTTCAAAAAACACCATACGGCAATGAAAAGTAGACACTTCAACGAAAATTTTGATTGGTCTCCGAGATCTCTATCTTCAAAATTGAGATGTGCAGGGGGGGGGGGTGGCCGTTTTCACAAAGAATGCCCCATATATATATATATATATATATATATGTATGTATGTATGCACGCATAAAAAAAGTGGAAAGAGTATAAATACAATGTGTCCTTGCGCGAGAAGAAGTCATTCGTGGCATCTGCGTGGATGGCAGTCTCACACGACGATGCATCCATGCTGAATACACGCACTTTACTTTTTTTACATTTTTTCATCGCCTTTCTTTTTTTCTTCTCTCTTCTTTTCTCTTCTCTCCTTTCATGTATACCAAAACACGTGAGTTTTCTCTGTTTCTGTTCTTATGTATGAAAATTATATACATGTAAAACTATGTACACTAACTGGCTATATGCGTTACGTAAGGCGGAATTGCTATCCACGGACGGTGCTTTAAGTAGATATTGTCAGCATGTCCAAGCCGACAATTCTATGTAAGAAAAAGATAGATGACGGGAGGGGGAAGGGATTGCGATTCTAATCGTATGAGTGAAGAGAAACGTGGGAGTTACGCATGGCGTATAATCGTGTGATTCAACCTGCAGCATTTATTATATGTAGTTCCGTCTGTCTTGCAGCATTTGCACGTACGTTCATGTATATGGAAAGGTTGAATATATACGTGCATTCGTTTATTCATTTATTCATTTATTTATACACTTTGTGATACTTTCAGTAATGTCATCATTTTGCATGATTACTTGGAGAGAAAACATTTTCATTCGAGTGCAATGGAATGCAAAAGGAAAAAAATCGATGAAAATACAATTTCTTAAGGGGACACTAGCGACGGTATCGAACCTTTCTTCCCATCGTATAAGCTTGTCCTTTTCTAACCAACGATCTAGAATGGTAACCGCTAGAACCCCTTAACGATAACTTTTCATCTTGCTTCTTATTGAAAATATTCGCTTAATTGGAACAGTAATTTCATTCGATTGCGAAAACTCGACAAGATTAACATCAACGTTACACTGAAGAAAATTAGCTCGATCATAAAAACATATTTTCTTGTTCTGAGAATATTTTTTTTTCTTATCTCAGGAAGATGTGTACTCGGAGTGAGAAAGTTTTCTCGATATCATGATGTACAGCTTCAAACTGAGTAATTCCTTTTTTCGAAGAAAGTTCTCTTGAATCACACAAATATCGGATTGGACTCGGCCAGCCCATGTGAAAAAAATGTCCAAAACTGTATACAATTTTACACGATTTGTATACAATTAGTGTACAATTGTATACATTTTTGGACACGTTTTCCACATGGGACTCCAATAGTTTCTTGGTTTAAGATTTTTTTTCTTTACTTTTTTATGCGATGTATGGACCACAATTAATGTATTGGTAAGTTATTTTATTAGTATGGACAAAGAAAAGTAGTATGAGCAGTGGAGGACTAAGAACTTCTATACCTTTTCCCAACATACGCGAAATAAAGGACATGAAGCGGGAAACCTCCCGCCTCTTATCCTCTTTTTCACGCGAGTTAGACGATGGAGACATTCTCAGTCCGCCACTGAGCATGAGAAGATTGACAGGAGATTGTGATAAAATTGTTTTTGATATCTCACGAAAAGTATCTATAGGAAAATATAACAGTTCACATAGACGCGCATGGCATAGTGCCATTAAGAGAGAAGTTGACCTTATTTGAAGTAAATGAAGAATATTCTTCGATATTGATATTTGATACACGGAGACAAATTTAGAGTTGAATTTACTATGGGATTAAAACAGTGAAGGAACATACTGATGTTTAAATAGGATTCAATGTAATACATGGTTAAGTTCATCAGATTTCTATTGTCATGTCATAGTGAATGTCATTGTAAGGTTCCCTAGTGGAAATGAACCATATATGACCCACATATGCCCCATATATAAACCATATATGGACCATATATGTTATGAGTAATCCAAACATATATGACCCATATATGACCCATATATGGCCCACATATGACCCATATATGATTTATTTCCATTTATTGGAGGGTATAAAAAAAGTCTCTCCTACGAGAATTGAACGCGGTTCGTTGGGACCGGACTCCGTCCCCCTTTCACTGGAGCCACCGCCGGTGCTTGAAAGAAGCGACTTCTTGCACGTATATGAACTCCCGCTTATTCTTGAAAACCATATATGGCCCATATATGAACTCCGAATTGGTAGATCAACAATTTTGGATCACATATAAAACATATATGAGTTATTGCAGGTCAGATTCACAATGAGTTCCTCAATATTTTTAGAAGAATTATTTGTGAATTCTTCGTTGAAAAATATGAGATACTTTTGTTTGTTTGCTCTTTTTTATTTTATTGTGTTCACCGGTTTACAATGTGTCAGAGCTTTTAGTTTTGACAAATCCAGTTCTTTTTAAATGCGTGTATCTCGAAAAGGTCTCAACACACAGAATTACTAATAAGGCATAAAAGTTGGGATTTTTTCTGAACTTTTCAAAAATTTGAGTGAAATTTTTTTTTCCAATTTGTGTCTAGTGGAATTCCTACGGTGGAAGTAAAAATGGTAGGTCATTCGAATTTGGACATTTTCAGCCCTTTGAGATCACCAGGAGTCCAAAAGGCTCTAGAGGGAGTCTGTGGTTCCGTACCCTGACGAAAATTTTTGTCATAATTTCTCATAATTTCTCATTATCCCAATTCATGGGGAAAATATGAGGAATTCTATTATTCTTTCTCATACTTTCTCCATGAATTGGGACAATGAGAAATTATGAGGAATTATGACAAAAATTTTCGTCAGGGTAGCTTACAGTGCTTGTCGTAAATTTTAATTTCTGCTGCCTTCTGTTATTGTCAAAGACACAGAGATGTAAATTTTACCGAGAAATCTGCAACAATATTTGAAAGACTGCGTGAATGGCATCTGTTGCTTTGGTTTGGGGTCCGAAAGACCCTGTGTAATCTTTACGTAAGTACTTTGAAGTGTGACCTCAACGGGTTAATTTCTTTATTTAACAAACACGATCGATCTATGGTGCATAGCAATACTTTTGGTTCAGTTCTGAAAATGGTAATTTTCTACGACATTCAAGGAATATAAATAAAACAAGACAAAAAAGATAACTTAATAACTTGAAATTACACATCAATCCGTCCATGAAATGTCTCGTATCTATGCTGCATTACAAATCTTGAATAATCGAGCACGCGGAGTTCTCAGGCCGCCCTTGTTTTGTCCAGATCTCTCGAATGCCGTGGAGTAACATTTTCGAAAACGAAACGAACATTATCGTTATGTTCCAGAAATTAGTTTTGCTTGTGGAATTTGAAAATCAAACGTATTCGAATTTGAATAAAATACTCTTTTCACTCCCATCGTCGAATTACGGCAAAATACGTCCTTGGAAAGGAATTTTCTCTTGACTTTGTGAAAAGTTGAGGCAAAACCCCATGTTTTCCATAAGTTCCATGCCTTGGTAATAATTTTTTGTATTGGAAGCTTTCCAAGAAACAGGCATTTGAAAAAAAGTGGGTTTTAGAAACCAAGAACTTCGACATATCTTGTAAATCTGGAATCATAATAGAATAAGAAAAAAAGAAACGAATGATACGTGTCTCACATTTTTCAACAGAGAATTCGGGATAACCATTTCAAAAATATTTATGAACTCTTGGAAAATCCGATATGAAATGATCCATATATAGCAAATAATTATACCAAATATGAATCATATATGTTTTTGACCGTTTCTTGCAAACATATATGTTCCGCGCGGTACCATATATGCTTTATATATATCACTAATGAGGCTTGCGCCACATATATGGGGCATATATGGGTCATATATGGGTCACATATGTGCCATATATTGGGCATATATGCGGCATATATGGCACATATATGGGTCATATATGGGGCATATATGGGGCATATATGGTCATATATGTGTTGTGGGAATCATATATGGATCATGTATGGGTCATATATGATTCATTTCCACTAGGGTTATTCTGTTATCGGTCACAAAGAGTCACAAGAAATTTAATTTCAAATTTCAATCTGTGTGTAAAAAAATCAAGGGAAGTATTCATTTATCCGTAGGCCCCGTGATACATCTAGAGGTAAGGGTGGATACATGGGCCCCCACTTGGTTTTTTTATAATAATTTTTTTTATTTTCAGTGTGAAAATTGGAAATAAATCAGAATACTTGTCCGAACTACACGGAAAAAAGAAAACACTACTGGTTACTGTGAATGACAGCGACCGGTTGAAAAACAAATGAAAACACGCTTGGATAATGAGGATTAGCGCGATCACAGTGATGGGTATTGTAATGAAATGCGTCAACGCTGACTGAACAGTAATGAGGACTAGGAAACGCATTACTGCATAGAATGGATTTGAGTTTCAATGTATTTTTGTGATTCACAGTAACCATTGCTGTTTTCTTTTTTCCGTGTATCTAACACTAATTGCATGAAATCCAGATGTATTCTTCGCAGCCCTCAGAGGAACATAATGGTTTTTCTGAAGTTTCCTATTTTTCCATCACCAACTTTTTTGTGGGTAATATGGGTCCCATGATATTTATGTAAAAGAACAGGACAACTCACAATTGGTGAATGTGAAGTTGGCATATCAAATGCTGACATTGCATGAAAAAGTGACAGTTCCAGTGGCATTCAACATAGTTCTATAGTTCTTGATAATTTGAAACAATAGTTCTATTAATAATACTCAGAAAAAATGAACTTGAAAAAATGGAATGCCAAGTTCTACAATGAGATGATAGCATTCCAGCGATGAGAGGTTGGAACGATCAGAACTGGAGAGTTGTGGGATTGTAAGCATGCGGGAAAGTGAGGAATGGAGAGTTCCAATCAATAAAAGCGATGTATGAAATTTTTTTCAATATTTATGGAAATGATATGCTGGATTCTATGGCGAATCCATAGCATTGCAAGCTATATTGGGAGGAGGGATCAATATCTCAAAGTTCTGGGATGGGGTACACACGGAGGAAATGTGAATGCAGAGTTCTAACACCAACAATGGGTGAATTCGTTTTTGCTTTCATGATGAGCCGAATTGGAGAGGACGCGAGAAGACGAAATATTTTTTTATGTTGAGAATCGGAGTTTTGATACAGCAGAACAATTGATACAGCTTGGACGGGGACTTCGAGGACCTGACAGCCTGTCTGATTACCCGTCCGACTTTCTGTCTGAACTACAGTTCTGACCAGCATTGCATAGGATTCGAATGGTTCTGACCAGCATTGCACGGAATTGGAATGGTTCTGACCAGCATTGCCTCGATTTCGAGTAGTTCTGGCCAGCATTGCACGGAATTCGAATAGTTCTGACCAGCATTTCCTCGATTTCAAGTAGTTTTGGGCAGCATTGCCCCGATTTCGAGTAGTCCTGGGCAGAATTGCCCCGATTTCAACCAGTTCTGACCAGCATTGCCCCGATCTCGAATAGTTCTGACCAGCATTCCCTCGATTTCAAGTAGTTTTGGGCAGCATTGCCCCGATTTCGAGTAGTCCTGGGCAGAATTGCCCCGATTTCAACCAGTTCTGACCAGCATTGCCTCGATTTCGAATAGTTTTGACCAGCATTGCCTCGATTACGAGTAGTTCCGGCCAGCATTGCACTGAATCCCAATAGTTGTGGACAGCATTGCACGGAATTCGAATAGTTTCGAACAGCATTGCACAGAATTCGATCAGTTCTGCTCGCTATCGCATGGATCTCAAATAGTTCTGACCAGCATTGCCCTGATAACGGGTAGTTCTGACCAGCATCGCCTCAATTACGGGTAGTTCTGGCCATTATTGCTGTCCAGAACTCTCCGAATTCCGTGCGATGCTGTGCAGAACTCCCCAAATTCCGTGCAATGCTGGCCAGGGGGACTCGAAATCGAGGCATTGCTGTCCAGAACTCTTCGAATTCCGTGCAATGCTGGCCAGAACTACTCGAAATCGAGGCAATGCTGGTCAGAACTATTCGAATTCCTTGCAATGCTGGCCAGAACTGGTCGGAATCGGGGCAATCCTGGCCTGAACTATTCGGATTGCGTGCAATGCTGTCCAGAACCCCCTGAATTCCGTGCAGTGCTGTCCAGAACTCTTCGGATTCCGTGCAATGCTGTGCAGAACTCCCCAAATTGCGTGCAATGCTGGCCAGAACTGGTCGAGATCGGGGCAATGCCGGCCTCTACTATTCGAATTGTGTGCAATGCTGTCCAGAACTCTTCGAATTCCGTACAATGCTGTCCAGAACTATTCGAATTCCGTGCAATGCTGGCCAGAACTACTCGAAATCGAGGCAATGCTGGTCAGAACTGGTTGAAATCGGGGCAATTCTGCCCAGGACTACTCGAAATCGAGGCAATGCTGGTCAGAACTATTCGAATTCCGTGCAATGCTGGCCAGAACTGGTCGAGATCGGGGCAATGCCGGCCTCTACTATTCGAATTGTGTGCAATGCTGTCCAGAACTCTTCGAATTCCGTACAATGCTGTCCAGAACTATTCGAATTCCGTGCAATGCTGGCCAGAACTACTCGAAATCGAGGCAATGCTGGTCAGAACTGGTTGAAATCGGGGCAATTCTGCCCAGGACTACTCGAAATCGAGGCAATGCTGGTCAGAACTATTCGAATTCCGTGCAATGCTGGCCAGAACTGGTCGAAATCGAGGCAATGCTGGTCAGAATTATCCGAATTTCTGGAATGCTGGCCAGAACTGGTCGAGATCGAAGCAATGCTCGTCAGAACTATTCGAATTCCTTGCAATGCTGGCCAGAACTGGTTGAAAATAGGGCAATGCTACCCAGAACTACTCGAAATCGAGGCGATGCTGGTCAGAACTATTTGAATTCCGTGCAATGCTGGCCAGAAATGGTCGAAATCGGGGCAATGTCGGCCTGAACTATTCCCATTGCGTGCGATGTTGTCCGGAACTTTTCGAATTCCGTGCAATGCTGTCCAGAACTCTTCGAGTTCTGTGAAATGCTGGCCAGAATCATCCGAATTTCGTGCAATGCTGTCCAGAACTCTTCGAATTCCATGCCATGCTGGTCAGAACTGTTCGAATTCCGTGCAATGCTGGCCAGAGCTGGTTGAAATCGGGGCGATCCTGGTTAGAACTATTCGACTTTCTTGCAATGATGTGTAGGACTCTTCAAATTCCGTGCAATGCTGGCCAGAACTACTCGAAATCGAGGCAATGCTGGTCAGAACTATTCCAATTCCGTGCAATGCTGGTCAGAACCATTCGAATCCTATGCAATGCTGGTCAGAACTGTAATTCAGACAGAAAGTCGGACGGGTAATCAGACAGGCTGTCAGATCCTCGTAGTCCCCGTCCAAGCTGTATCAATTGTTCTGCTGTATCAAAACTCCGATTCTCAACATAAAGAAATATTTCGTCTCCTCGCGCCATCTCCAAACTCAGCTTATCATGAAAGCAAAAACGAATTCACCCATTGTAGATGTTAGAACTCTGCATTCTCATTTCCTCCGTGTGTACCCCATCCCAGAATTTCGAGATATTGATCCCTCCTCCCAATATTGCTTGCAATGCTATGGATTCGTCATAGAATCCAGCACATCATATCCATAAATATTGAAAAAAATTTTATATATCGCTTTTCAATGATTGGAACTTCCTATTTCCCGCTTTCCCGCATGCTCACAATCCCAGAACTCTCGAGTTCTGATCGTTCCAACCTCTCGTCGCTGGAATGCTATCATCTCATTGTAGAACTTGGCATTCCATTTTTTCAAATTCAATTTTTCCGAGTAATATGAATAGGACTATTGTTCCAAATTATCAAGAACTATAGAACTATGGTGAATGCTACTGGAACTGTTACCTTTTCGTGCAATGCCAGCATTTGATATGCCAACTTCACATTCACAAACACCTTATTGAAAAAAAATGTTCATTTAAGGTAACTGACCCTATTAATGAACATTTAAGAACACAAGCACTCTAAATATGAATCATTTCATGAATAATTTCTTTAAAATGAATTTCCACGAGTAAATAAGGTAGATTGAGCATTTCAATTTTCTCTTACCGTGATTTTTCATTCATTTTCTAAGTGATAACAATAAAAATAATGAAATTAATGAAATGTTAACAATACCCCCATTAGTGAACGGGTCGCATGAATTAGTGAACGCTGATTGACCCCATTACTGAACGCGTAGAATCTGAGGCTGTTAAGATGAGTTATTATCACTTTCCTGATGATATTCGAAATATATTCTGTGCACATTCTAATGAGACCTTTTCATAGGTGCTATGCATATTCATCGAACGTATGTAATCGAATATATGACGGGACGTCAGTCGAACGTCGATTGAATGAATATCGTACATTTCAAATGTACTATGCACGTTATGAGTATATTTAAAACAGTCTCATTCGTATATTTTATGAACTTTCATGATATGTTCTTCGTATCTCATTCTCAAATTCTACCAACGTTTTTATTTCATATATACTTTGAACTTCTGTGGCTGCTTGAGTTACTTTGGCGAAAAAAATTGAGAATTTCAAGTAGGGTTTATAATTTTACATGTTTATTCCAATCCTTGGAGAAATTTATAGATTGATTGAAAAATTATGCGCATTATGAGAATTCATGAAAAAATTCTCCTAGAGTCTACTCTATCCCTATGATATGAATTATTACGTTTATTCGTTCAGTAATAGATTCACCGATCATTTTCGTGTGTGTATTTCTGAACGCGCAATTTTCTAGGTTAGCGACTGACAGTTATTGAAAATAACCCTATATTATCTTAATTTGAATAATATCAATAGATTAGATACATAAAATAGTTCAATGGTCGCATTAATACTATGAAAATGCACAATTGAAAAAATGTCCATTCTTAACTCACCTTGTAAGATTCACGAAGGCAAAGCTCGTTGTGACGCTCGGCATGAATCTTCATTTATTTCGTGAATTACATTTTCCTTCCTTTCATTTGTTTTCGCATTAATCACGAACAATAATGTTTGAAGATTGGAATAATCTTCACAGCACGTAATACCCAGATAGAAAAGCATGCTCTGAATGTTTTGTAACATAACGTGTCGTAAACATACTATCATGAACTCCGCTCAGCTTGCAATGATGCATAGAATGTAAACATTATGTTTCAATTATGGTGCCATCACCTCGTTTTGCTACCAATAACAATGCTTTATGCGGAAACACCTTGGCGCCATTATGCGAACATTTCTTGGCGTGCATGTCACCATTATGATGGCATTATGGAGACATTTTTCTATCTGGGTGGGTAAACACTTCTTGTTCGTAAAAGAGGTTTTATTATCTCGAGGTTCACTAAAGGGGTCACGTTCGCTAATGGGGTCAGTTACCTCATTCATAAATTCACATAAAATAGAGTTGGGTCTACCATTGTTTCAACAATAATATCTAGATATATATTGAAGGTCCACTTGGATACCGCGTTAAAACAACAGAAAGTAAGTTATTGAAAACCAACTGGCAATTTTTTCCGTTTTAATTCATTTACAGGAGTTACAAATGTATATATTTTTTTCGCAACCAGCACAATCATTGTGAACCCACATATCGCAAACCACACACTTAAAACACAGTTCACCTCTTGTGTTTTCAGGAAACGCCTCTGCACAAAATATGGCCCGGGGCCCATAATGCCCGCAGTGCAAGGACCCCGTATATCCACCTTGCGCATCTTGGAAAATGGAATTTTCCTACACTGAACTTGACAGGTACACGGAGAAAAATGTATTGCTGGCATAGCAAGCAGGTCTGTTACTATAGCGCCTACAAAAAAAATTAGTTGAGAAAGCAAGAAAAATGATTGACACACCTACATTTTTTTGCTGACATAAACAAATTTGTTGACAGAACTAACGTCTTAGCTGCTGGAGTGAATATTTTTGCAAGGACAACAAATCTCTTTGTACACTGAGAAAAATTATTTTGTTGAAATGTGATCAACAAAAGAATTTTGTTATCCCAACAAAATTTTTATTGTTTCAACCAAATTTTTGTTGTCTCAAAAAAATTCTTTCGTTGGGATAATAACATCTATTTGTTGTAATAACAAAGAAATGTTATCATCCCAACGAAAGAATTTTGTTGAAACAACAAAAATTTTGTTGGGACAACAAAATTCTTTTGTTGATCACATTCCAACAAAATGATTTTTTTCAGTGTAGGCGCTATAGTAGTAAACCATTTTTCTCCGTGTAAACTGACATCACTTCATGTAAAACACAATCTTTTTAGCATACTCAATACATACCTGAACTTGATTTCACGAGTTGAAATGAAAAAACCGTAGTATTATCAAGTCAAACTCTTACCTTTCAGACTTTTGTTAAAGACGACAAAATTCACTGCTTGATATATTGCAAATCATAACAGTGTAGGGTATTTAGAGTAGTATAGTCCGTATATTCGGTGAATATACAAAACCCTTGTCGGCAGGTATTAGGTATAAAAGTATTTTTGTGTGCGTGTATAACAATTAACGTCCTACATTCCATTAACTGTTATGATGCGTTCGGGGATAGAAGACACAGAGGCACAATTAACTTGTAAGATCAAGTTTATTATAATTAACGAATAATGGGCTGTCACCAGATAGATTCGACGTTATTTGATAAAAGACGAGAGATGCCGCGAGAATCGGATTAACGCGTGTAGAATAGCGTTGTATCGTGGAGCGAGGTCCACGACGTCCGCTCGTTACTACTGCCGGAACAAGTCTATTTCGTATATGGGTCGGTTACATGTACGCGCCCGCATATCCCTATTCTAGGGTTCTCATGCGCACGCGCTGCTATGCTAGCGCCCACAACAGCTGAGCGGTCAGCGTGATCTACAGTGTCGTTTGGGAACTAGTTCTGGAAGTTTTAGTGTTGATTGCTGGAATTCGTGACCTAGATAATCAGATACCGAGGGAGCCCACATTACCAGCAGGGGCCCATTATAACGCCTTTGCCTTTATTAGTTCCTACATCACAAACTTTTAGGTTGATAGAAATCAAAGTGGATACACTTATCATTATCAAAAACATATGCGGAACAGAAAAGAATTTATTCTGCCAACACCTCTTTTTGTATTAAATTGTTTTCTCTGCCATGGATGAATTAATTGACAGCATACAGTTATACAACATAGCGCTATAGCGGCTACCGCACAGCTTAGCTTACTTTTCATAGCAAAATTTCGTTGGTTGATATTTTAATTGAAGGAAAAAATGACCGGGTGGGCCAATCTGACATAGACTGTAACTGTTCTTTACAGCAGTGTTACATTTTTTTGTTACAGCCCAAGTGGAAAAAGTATCCAAAAATGTATACAATTGTACACAAATTGTATACAAATCGTATACAGTTGTATACAAATTGTGTACAATTGTATACATTTCTTGACATTTCTTCCACATGGAAGCAGCTGATAAATAACTATGATCACGACTATTCTTGCTATTTTTACGGTTACGAAAAACATGAGTGAATACTGAATTACTGCTATCGTGAATTCTTTTTGTGGCGTATGCATTGGAAGTATAAGAAATTATTGGAAATAATGAAGGAAGCCACCCTAATCGGATGCTACTTATTGGGGAGAAATCATCAAATTTTCATTTGTTTCATAGTTGCAAATAATGAATGTAAGTAAGTGCTGAAATCGATATATTCGAGTTCCATGTTGATGTAATACCGAACATCTGTTGAACTAAGGTTCAAGTACTTTGAACTTAAACTTACCTGAAAATTTTTAAATCTGTTTGAATATAATTTCATGTTATTTTCACATATTATAAAAATTAACCATGGGGCTCCACATGATAATATAAAGTGTGAAAATAGAAACTTACAGAGTATTTAGGAAGAAAAAAGAATTAGTTAAGGTAGCTCTCTAGCAATATTTAGGGTGCAATATAAAAAATTATTGTCAAGTAGAGGACCAAGGTCGAAGGGATTCGATAATCATATTCATTCGGGGCGTATATTCGTATTCATAACAAACAAACAACCAACTCGGAATATAAACAAACACTTTTGTAATGACCACACGAAGTTTTTTATAGTTGTTTTCTCAAAAAATGTTTATTTTTTATCATGATTTATGAGGGCTCATTTCGCTCCTTGTGAGATTTGAGAAACCTTCACCATCGAAGTTTTTTATATTGTATCATCATGACACTGTCACACCTTTTTGATTATCCACTGAAAACACAGTTTGTTCCAGTCAAACAAAATTTTGGTTGAAATGAACGCAAAGAACCTTTTTGGTTGGCGGAAATAAAATTTATTTGGGGTGAACAAAATTTGGTTCACAATAATTAAGACTTTCATATAGACAAATAAATTCTGTTTATCCCAAATAAATTTCATGATAGCCAACCAAAAAATTTCTTTGCGTTCATTTCAACCAGGATTTTGTTTCGCCAAACAAACGTTTTCTCAGTGTAGGAATGCATTTTACTAATTGAAGGCCCGGATGCAATAAGGGAACTAACGTTCGAAAATACGGAAAACTATTGTCCAAGCCATGACGTCACATGCCAAAATCAAAAGTCGGAATTTCGAAAATTAAAAAATACTGGGTGATAGGGCTTGAAAAATGAATATGAGTATCTTGTGAAGAAACGTGGAATTCCTTTCAAAATTTGTAAAAAGAAATTGAATGAACTTCCTCATTCTCTGACAATTTTTCTGTAGAAATATAAGATATAGTTGAGAAGATTTTCAGAGTAATATAGGTCATGTCATAAAACGATTTGTAGGCTCCACTCTGTCGATGCATCCATCGAGGGAAATACCCCAATGGTGTTTAGGTATAATAACGGAATATTGAGCATCGTCGGGATAGGAAATCAGTATACATCGGAAAGAGAAAGATATATATAGATAATAAAGAGACAGATAATGGAATTTCTTTTTGCACAGAGTAAAAGAAACAACCCTTTACTGTTAGATTTCCACCATTTTTTATACGCCATTTTGTTAAAAATTTGTATATAAAGGGCACAACCTAGGGTCAAAGCAGCAGTTTTTTTACAAACTCTCAAAGGTTTCACACCTTCATTCAAGTTTCATACTTGAAAATATGGGTTTCGTACCAAGCTGAATTTTCTCTAAATTCTTTGTAAAAAATATTTTACATTGAAGCAAAGTTGCATACTTGCAGTAATAACAAGTAAATTCATTCATTCAATTTTACATTAATTCAATTTTACATTCATTCATTCAATTTTACATTCATTCATTCAATTTTACATTCATTCATTCAATTTTACATTCATTAACTCAATTTTACATTCATTCAATTTTACATTCATTCATTCAATTTTACATGCATTAACTCAATTTTACATTCATTCATTCAATTCTACATTCATTAATTCAATTTTACTTTCATTCATTCAATTTTACATTCATTCATTGAATTTTACATTCATACATTCAATTTTACATTCATTCCTTCAAATCATATTCGTTTATATATATTCATTCATACATTCATTCATTCAGATTAATATTCCATTTTTTCCAAGTTTAAATTTTTCTTTTGCAGTGGAAGAATTAAAACGTGGGTTGAAAATACTACAAGATAGGATACATAACAGACAGATAAATAAAGGCGTTATCCGTAAAAACTCGAGGAAATATAAAAATTGCATAAAAAACGAGAGTAAGGATTTAAAAAAAATAGAAGATTTTATTGTTAAAATCGCTGAGAAAGAAGCAACGGAGTGGAGTAACAAATTAAAACCTATTGAAATTAACAAACCAGTTTTAAGGTTTGATGAACAAATAATATTAGAAATCACAATTAAAAATCATACTCATGTAAAACAATTTCCACATCCAATACGATGTAAAAATTGTATAATTAATAAAACTTCATACTATAAGTGTAGTAATTGTAAAGATTTTTATGTATGTTATTCAGAATTAACCCATTGGGAATTGGCCCAATTGAATTTAAATAAAAGGGAAATTTATAAGATTTTAACTATTAAGAGTTTATTTGATCATGAATAAAAATTGAATTTGTATTTTAATTGAAAATATACTCTACTTTTACCTAATTGATTGGTATATTTATTAAAAAAAAACAAGATCGAAATCCGAAATCCAGCTTACTTCCAGTTTCCCCCATACCCGAGATTCTTTAAAAGATCTTCAATGATCTTTTGAAATTTGTTATGTTTAATATGTCTTGGACGTAACATATATTTTTGGTGGAGGCGCCGGGTAACAATTGTGTGAAATATCACAATAAACTGGAGATAAATTCTGCCTTTTTTGGTTTTTCGGGCTTTTTTTTTATTTATTCTCTTGTTAATTCCTAATATCCAAATTCAAATGTTCAAAATTCTTTTTTGACACGAATAATGAATAAAAATCCATATGTCTGGTATAACTACACGTAGTCAAACAAAGGAATTAGATTCAGATACAAAAAACATCGTTTTGGGTCCACGACTTCCTCTCAAAATTTCAAATAAAAATACCTCCACTCCTGTTCAATCTTCTTCTTCTAATTCAGCGGATTCATACAGTAAGGATGATTCGGATCAGATTAAAGGAATTTTAAATTACTCTCCCATCAAATCAAATGATCAGGATAATTCCAGTATAGGAAGCAGTACGGATGAAGAATTCCAAAGTTCGAATCAATTCACAGATACAGATAATTCTTCAGATGAAAAAACCATAGTGAATCAAAAATTGAATATTGAAATAGATGACGATTTGGAAATAGCTAATCAACGTTCGAATTCGCAAAACACCATGGCTCAACAATTTATGAAAGTTAATGATGCTGTAGCGATTATACCTATTTATTCTGGTAATAATAAAGAATGTAGTTTTCCAGAATTTTCATCAGCTTGCAATGATGGAAAAGGTTTAGTTAATCCAGCATTAGAAGCTCATTGAACAACAATGATTAAAAGTCGACTTCGTGATGGTGCATTACCAACAGTACGCAATGTTAATCCAAAGACTCCCGACTGGAAATTGTCATCAGGTTAACCCAACATATGATGAGAACCTGACAAGGTCATCCGAAATAAGGAATACCCGTTACGGTCCTGATCGGGATTAGGTGTGGATGACTCACGTATGGATGACCTCATTTGGTCCTAGTCAGGATTTCCTCAAATTATCCTGAAAAGGTCGAAGTAGGTTTTCCTCGCTGTATCCGCATCAGGACCTCGTTCGGTCATCCTAAGATCATGGACATAGTTTGATAAACTGAATACAAGAATGTACAGACTTGATTTCAGATTGTACACTCTTTGATTAAACAAATTTTCCTTCAATAAGAAGAACATGTTTGAACGATTTTCAACTGTGCCTGTTTTTAAATTCAATCCCTTCATTCCGAACACATTACCTACTTCTGAAAACTGTTGAACAATTTGTTCAATCTATTCTCAATGTGAATTGAAAACTAACTATTTGGGTTTTAATTAGGCGGAACTTATGAAAATTTCACAAGATTTTCCACGTTATGCATACAGCGAAAAAAACTTAGCAAACGTTCAACCATCACCAGCGAAATAAGTATTTCATTTAACTTATCACAATTCTCATAAGGTTGATTTATTGACTATTCAGCATCATTTTTCTTTCCTACACATCACATCATCTGAGTATTATTCAAAGAGTATATATGAACTGAATGAATATGTGTTTCGTCATAATCAAATATAAGTTTTGAACAAGTACTCTTCTTTTGTTATTTCTTGATTAATACGCATAACAAAATCTGTTATTGAGTGCAAAATGAATTATTGAATCAGTTATCACTGCTGTAATATGTAAAAAATCATAAGTTGCTGATGTGGTGACAATTAATTCTATTCAAATATACGATAATATCAACAACGACAATATCTATATCAATATTAATTTACATCAGTATTTCTCGGAAAAAACTCAGAAATCCCAATCATTTTGTAATAATAAAGGTCATGAAGAACTCATTCGATCAAAAATATTTCAAGCGAATGTTCAAAATGAAATGCAAAAAACTTGAATTATTCACTTTCAGCTCGACGGATGGTTTCACTTTTCAAATTAAAGAGTACTCTTGAAGTTGAAATTTGTTAATTTCAGAAAAAAGCCTCATTTTCTGAGTTGAATTTGTTGTTAGGGTGATGATAAACTTGTAAGAAGAGTTTGAAAGTTGAGTGGAATCTATATTGATCAGGAAAGTCCAAATCGTGTGGCAAAAGTTAGAAAATCTGTCAACTTAGCTCACGGCGCGTGGGCTTTTCTTCACTAAACCAAATGCTGGCAGGAGAAATTCATCAAAATATAGTGGATTCAAAGTGATGTGAAGTAAGAGAGGACCGAAATATTCATTAGATTTTATTCGTTCTTATAAACGTTCTAAAAAATAAGAAAAGACTATAGAAGATCCAAAGTGTCGTCTTCCCATATTTTTGTTCCAATAATGTTGTGTCATGTTCCTACAAATAAATGTTATTATATTTATGAAACAGGTTCAATACACATGTTTTCCCAACCTAACACTAGTTACTGGTGAAAAGATACGAAAATACACACTCAAAAATGCAAATCATTGAAACAAAAATATTGAGAGACGATACATTGAGTCATACATAGCCTTACCATATTTATCAACATTTTTATAATAACTAATAAAATTCAATGCATGTATCTGTCCTCTCTTACTTCACATCACTTTGAATTCACTATATTTTGATGAATTTCTTCTGCCAGCATTTGGTTTAGTAAAGAAAAGCTGATAGAATACCCATGCGCTGTCAGCTAAGTTGACAGATTTTCTCACTTTTGCCACACGATTTGGACTTTCCTGATCAATATAGATTCCACTCAACTTTCAAACTCTTCCTACAAGTTTATTATCACCCTAACAACAAATTCAACTCAGAAGATAAGGCTTTTTTCTCAAATTTGAAAATTTCAACTCCAAGAGCGCTCTTCAATTTGAAAAAGAAAACCATCCGACGAGCTGCAAGTGAATAATTCAAGTTTTTTGTTATTCATTTTGAACATTCTTTTGACATATTTTTGATCAAATGAGTTCTTCATGACTCATATTTCTTACAAAATCAATATGATCTCTGATGTAGTAGAAGTATGAATCGTTTCCCGCAACGAATCTTCCGACTGGAGGAGAAATAGATTCCCCCACTCACTCGACAAACGAGGCACGCAGGCAGAGGTTCTCACACAGAGCGGGTGTATCCAGCGCACTGTAGTAACGCCGTATAGTAGCGACACCTGCGGCACATGGAAAAACATGCGTGCAACGTGACAGCTAAGCAGTAGAAAAAGGAAACAAAGGTTGTTGAGAACGGAAAGGGAAAAATGATGTGAGATTTTGGAACTGATGGAAACACGCAATTAATGCTGAAAATATTTTCCTAATAGTTTCAAACTTGAATATTAAAATCTGGAATGATCGTCTTCTCAAAATCAATTCGATTCAAGTTTTTTTTTGCAATTACACGGTCAAAGCTTATTGGGATGACTTGAAATTTGGTATAAAGCTTCATTATTGATACCCGAAAACAACTAGTGCGTTCAATTTATTAGAATATTTCATCATTCAATTAATATTGATTGATGAAAAAAAGGTGTGGAGAACACCAATTTTTAAGTTCCCGTGGAAAAAAGGGTCGGGGAACTTCCGATTTGGAAAAACTGGAAACGACGAAGTTGTTCGGCGAGGTTTAAAGAATAGCTTTCTTGAAATTGTCAGATGAATCGAGTGGAGAGTGTGGAAGATATGCAACAATAATTACGATTCTTTGACTCGTTTGCCGTCACGGCCATGCTATTTAACGACGATACAAATTGCTACATACGCGATGGTTCGTGAGCGAGTAGCGTCATCGTAAATATTGCTAAATATCTCTCACATTCCTCATTCGATTGATTTGAAAATTTCAGACACACTTCTTCGGACCTAGACGACTAAAGTTCTCTCTTCAAAATTTCCTGAATCACACGGAAAAAAATGTTTAGGTCCATCATAAAGGTTTCTTGCTATCTTAGCTGAACGATATCGCTGGATTTCGTTGAGATAGAAGTTTAGCTGTAGTGCAAAAACTTGATTGCTGATGATATATAGTTTTAACAACTAAACATATTTAGGTGTGACGTTTATACTTTCACTACAATTGAGCGATTGAATTATATGGGTGCGACACCTGAATAGGTTTAGCTACACAGTTTAGCTATTTAATTTAACTGGAACCGCTGGAATTTTTGACCGCTGTTTCCAAGTGAGCCTACATAGCAATAGCAGTCATGCATGCCCAAAAGCATCCTAAAAGATACCTTTAAGATGTATTATGGGACATGAGAAGAATGATGTGAGAAGAATTGAAAAGAACGACTCATTTGCCAATCGTTTTTTTTTATGTTGCACAAGACATCCTTAAGATATCTTTCTGAATACTTTGGGAAATGCAGAACCTCTACTGCTATGTGGGGAATGGTCATTAATTTTCACTGAAATATGATTATTTTGTTTATACAGCATCCTTCCTCTGTGCCGAAACGTTAGCAGTCAGCCCGACCTTGAATATCTTGAAAGGATATTTCCAGTATCAAAACGTCAATATCATATTATAATTGAGGAGTCAACATGATCATGAACTGAATTCCACAATAAACTGCAATTTTGCTAGATGTTTGGAATAACCTTGATTTGAACTGTCATAATTCGAACATGTACTTCCAATTAACAGTTTATTCCTATATTGCTTGGAGGATCTCACATATTTTGAATATATTCAATGAATGCCAGGATATTCGTGAATGAGGTTTACTTCCAGATTATATTTTTCCATGATTTCTGGTGTCTTAGATTTTACACAACGATGAACGAAACACTTAACCCAAAGGAAAGTCAATTCACGAATACCTCGGAATTTATTCGAAGTATAATGATAAATATCATTAAGTAACATAAAAGCGAACTTTCAATTGGAATATTTTTAAATGCATTCCATCCATGTGAAGCTGAAATATCGAAATTCGAGAATCGAACACTCCGCGATACAATCTTCGTGCATCACTGGTGATTACTAGCGTGAAGTGTGGTAAACTGACACAACAGAAACATTCGAACATTAACTACCCTCGTTAAGTTGTACTTCCTAAACAAGAAAGCTGTCCGAGACATGTTAATAGGAACTGCTTACAGTCATGTTATATGATCGTAATTGATGAATTGTATTGCAAACACTGATACATACGTTTCTTAAATTTTTCGTTTGTGGCAGTTAAACGGTTATCGTGTTATAATTATATCTTCTTGGAGTTCTAAATGAATGTATGGTGAGTCCAGCTATGTTGTATCAGCCATATGTTCCTTTCTATTACATTGAAATCATTTTTTTCCGTGGCAAGAATTCCCTCGATACCTGTTTACGTCCAAACTCGGAAACTCGTGTTCTCTGCAGAATTTATTCATTATTGAATATCCAATCAGTGATAGGATATTTGGATGAATGAAACTCACTAGTTGGCTTCGAGGATTGATGATGAAGCTGTATACCAAACTTCAATCATTCCAATGACTTCTGGATGAAGAATCGCAAAATGTGACTTCAATCGCATTGAGGTTGAGGGAATGGGAATTTTCAATTGTTATCTTAAAAACAATCCAGGATGAGGGGACATTTTTCCCGCGAGAGATGTGGAGTTTCATGAATTCCAACGGGTTATATTTTTGATTTTTCATTTTGGTGAGTGAGAAGAAACTCATTGTAATCCGAACTCCGGAATAGTTCGTTCAACGCATTTATTTGGAAAAAAAATAATTCTCAGAATCTACCTGACAATCAATGCTTCCTCCTATGGACACATATGGTTTCGCCTGGGATTTCACTTCGTATTTCAGCTCAGGTATGTCGAAAGTGACGATGGGGAGAATCCGAACGGTATCCGAACTCCAGAACAGTTCCATCAACGCACTTAATCAAATGCAAAACACTGGGTTCTGTTAAGGCGGCTACATTCAATGAGTAGTCCCAACAACAGACATGGTTTCGCCAAAAATCTTATTCCGTATTTCGAATCAGTTATGTCATCAGTGACGGTGGGGGAAATCAGATTCTGAACCGAGCTCCGAGACAGTTCCTTCAATGCAATCATTCCAATGGAAAACACTGAGTTCTGTAAATTCCCGTACATTCAATCATTTTTCCCATGACTATATGAGGGTTTGCCCAAAGTTTTATTTTGTATTTCTAATCAGCTATGTCATGAGTGACGGGGTGAGAAGTCCGATTCTGATCCGAGCTCCGGAACAGTCCGTTCAACGCATTTATTTGAATGGAAAACTCTAAACTCTTCAAATTCCACTACATTGAATCATTTCTGCCATGACTATATATGGTTTTGCCCAAAATTTTATTCCGTATTTCGGATCAGCTATGTCATGAGTGACAGTGTAAGGAATCCGATCCTGATTCGAGCTCCATAACAGTCCGTTCAACGCATTTATTTGAATGGAAAACTCTAAAGTCTTCAAATTCCACTGGATCCAATCATGTTCCCATGACCATATATGGTTTAGCCCAAAATTTTATTCCGTATTTCGAATCAGCTGTCATGAGTGACACTGTAAGAAATCCGATCCTGATTCAAGCTCCGGAACAGTCCGTTCAACGCATTTATTCGAATGGAAAACTCTAAATCCTTCAAATTCCACTACATTCAATCATTTCTCCCATGACTATATATGGTTTTGCCCAAAATTTTATTTCGTATTTCGAATCAGCTATGTCATGAGTGACAGTGTAAAAAATCCGATCCTGATTCAAGCTCCGGAACAGTCCGTTCAACGCATTTATTTGAATGGAAAACTCTAAATTCTTCAAATTCCACTACATTCAGTCATTTCTCCCATGACTATATATGGTTTTGCCCAAAATTTTATTCCGTATTTCGAATCAGCTATGTCATGATTGACAGTGTAAGAAATCCGATCCTGATTCGAGCTCCGGAACAGGCGTTCAACGCATTTATTTGAATGGAAAACTCTAAATTCTTCAAATTCCACTACATTCAATCTTTTCTCCCATGACCATATATGGTTTTGCCCAAAATTTTATTCCGTATTTCGAATCAGCTATGTCATTATTGACAGTGTAAGAAATCCGATCCTGATTCGAGCTCCGGAACAGTCCGTTCAACGCATTTATTCGAATGGAAAACTCTAAATCCTTCAAATTCCACTACATTCAATCATTTCTCCCATGACTATATATGGTTTTGCCCAAAATTTTATTCCGTATTTCGAATCAGCTATGTCATTATTGACAGTGTAAGAAATCCGATCCTGATTCGAGCTCCGGAACAGTCCGTTCAACGCATTTATTCGAATGGAAAACTCTAAATCCTTCAAATTCCACTACATTCAATCTTTTCTCCCATGACCATATATGGTTTTGCCCAAAATTTTATTCCGTATTTCGAATCAGCTATTTCATAAGTAACAGTGTAAGAAATCCGATCCTGATCCGAGCACCGGAACAGTCCGTTCAACGCATTTATTTGAATGGAAAACTCTAAACTCTTCAAATTCCACTACATTGAATCATTTCTCCCATGACTATATATGGTTTTGCCCAAAATTTTATTCCGTATTTCGAATCAGCTATGTCATTATTGACAGTGTAAGAAATCCGATCCCGATTCGAGCTCCGGAACAGTCCGTTCAACGCATTTATTTGAATGGAAAACTCTAAATTCTTCAAATTCCACTACATTCAGTCATTTCTCTCATGACTATATGAGGGTTTGCCCAAAATTTTATTCCGTATTTCGAATCAGCTATGTCATTATTGACAGTGTAAGAAATCCGATCCTGATTCGAGCTCCGGAACAGTCCGTTCAACGCATTTATTCGAATGGAAAACTCTAAATCCTTCAAATTCCACTACATTCAATCATTTCTCCCATGACTATATATGGTTTTGCCCAAAATTTTATTCCGTATTTCGAATCAGCTATGTCATTATTGACAGTGTAAGAAATCCGATCCTGATTCGAGCTCCGGAACAGTCCGTTCAACGCATTTATTCGAATGGAAAACTCTAAATCCTTCAAATTCCACTACATTCAATCTTTTCTCCCATGACCATATATGGTTTTGCCCAAAATTTTATTCCGTATTTCGAATCAGCTATTTCATAAGTAACAGTGTAAGAAATCCGATCCTGATCCGAGCACCGGAACAGTCCGTTCAACGCATTTATTTGAATGGAAAACTCTAAACTCTTCAAATTCCACTACATTGAATCATTTCTCCCATGACTATATATGGTTTTGCCCAAAATTTTATTCCGTATTTCGAATCAGCTATGTCATTATTGACAGTGTAAGAAATCCGATCCCGATTCGAGCTCCGGAACAGTCCGTTCAACGCATTTATTTGAATGGAAAACTCTAAATTCTTCAAATTCCACTACATTCAGTCATTTCTCTCATGACTATATGAGGGTTTGCCCAAAATTTTATTCCGTATTTCGAATCAGCTATGTCATGATTGACAGTGTAAGAAATCCGATCCTGATTCGAGCCCCGGAACAGTCCGTTCAACGCATTCAATCGAAAGAAAAACAATCAATCCTCGGCATCGCCCCATAGTCAATGATTTCTCCCCATAAACACACATGACTCTGCCAAAATTTCCATGTTTTATCCCAAATCAGCTATGTCAGGACCGAAGGTGGGCAACCTCCGATCCTGATCCGAGATGCTGATGCAAAATCGACCGATATTAGATGATCTTTCCCATGAACAGATATTCTTCGAATCTTTCATTTCACATCAATGCATTTGTATCAACACCTAATCCACAATTCTAGAATGATCTGTTACCTTCATGAACATATACGTGAGAAAGGATGCACACAAACCCTGCATCTACACTCCCCGGTCCCTTCGGTTGTGTATACAGACCGTAATATGTTCCCAAATGGTTCATGCGAAACTAATATTTAAGTCATTGAGCCAATGGTTTTCATAAAAAAAAGTTTTATTCATGATCCATTCTTAACATTGGATTATTATATCATAATGATATATAACATAACCTAGTACAACATTTCTCTACATAAAACACCGCCTTATCGTCTGTCGGTGTACTCGGGTGTCTATGTCGTCCACGAGAGACTTCCCTATGTCGTCCATGAGAGAAATCTCTACGTCTACTCCTCTCATCCCGTCCGGATCTGTGGGTTTCTCTCCCACCACGATTGTAGTGATAATGTCGTGCGGTATCATAGACACGCCCACACCTTTCCTCTCGAACATTCTCACGGCTACGATTGCGTCTCAAACGAAGTGGTCTATGTCCCCGTGTTCGAAATTCAGTTCCCTTCCTTCCGTTTCTTCCTTGACGAACACCATCGCGCCTTTCTGTATCCTCATCTACATGACGAGTCCGCCAACCCCTGTCCCTTTCTGGGCAATTGCACCCGGGACAATGTTCCCTGCCACCAGTGGTACTCCTGCGCTCCTCGTCACCGATGGATCTCTGAAAACATGATATGGTTATTTTGCCGAATTCTGATCATTAATTTGTTTTGATATATGCTGGAGATTCCAACAATCTATCATGCATTCTTCAAGAAGCAGAACTTGCGTGACATGAAGAGATCAAATTTACCTTATATTCATTCCATTTAGCTTGGGCTAATTTCAATGTCCGCAGCAGTTCAGCTCCTGGAGCTTCCGGCTCAGGCCCAGAACGGTCTTGTTCCATTGGAATTTCCACTGATATTTCAGGATCAGGCCCTGATAGTGGTGGTTGCGGTGGTGGTGGTCTTGGTGATGGCGGACGTGGCGGTGGTGGCGGTAGTGGTAGTGGAATTTGAAGAATTTAGAGTTTTCCATTCAAATGAATGCGTTGAACGGACTGTTCCGGAGCTCGAATCAGGATCGGATTTCTTACACTGTCAATCATGACATAGCTGATTCGAAATACGGGATAAAATTTTGGGCAAAACCATATATAGTCATGGGAGAAATGACTGAATGTAGTGGAATTTGAAGAATTTAGAGTTTTCCATTCAAATGAATGCGTTGAACGGACTGTTCCGGAGCTCGAATCAGGATCGGATTTCTTACACTGTCACTCATCACATAGCTGATTCGAAATACGAAATAAAATTTTGGGCAAAACCATACATAGTCATGGGAGGAATGATTGAATGTAGTGGAGTTTGAAGAATTTAGAGTTTTCCATTCAAATGAATGCGTTGAACGGACTGTTCCGGAGCTCGAATCAGGATCGGATTTCTTACACTGTCAATCATGACATAGCTGATTCGAAATACGGGATAGAATTTTGGGCAAAACCATATATAGTCATGGGAGAAATGACTGAATGTAGTGGAATTTGAAGAATTTAGAATTTTCCATTCAAATAAATGCGTTGAACGGGCTGTTCCGGAGCTCGAATCAGGATCGGATTTTTACACTGTCACTCATGACATAGCTGATTCGAAATACGGAATAAAATTTTGGGCAAAACCATATGAAGTCATGGGAGAAATGATTCAATGTAGTGGAATTTGAAGAGTTTAGAGTTTTCCATTCAAATAAATGCGTTGAACGGACTGTTCCGGAGCTCGAATCAGGATCGGATTTCTTACACTGTCAATCATGACATAGCTGATTCGAAATACGGAATAAAATTTTGGGCAAAACCATATATAGTCATGGGAGAAATGACTGAATGTAGTGGAATTTGAAGAATTTAGAGTTTTCCATTCAAATAAATGCGTTGAACGGACTGTTCCGGAGCTCGAATCAGGATCGGATTTTTTACACTGTCACTCATGACATAGCTGATTCGAAATACGAAATAAAATTTTGGGCAAAACCATATATAGTCATGGGAGAAATGATTGAATGTAGTGGAATTTGAAGGATTTAGAGTTTTCCATTCGAATAAATGCGTTGAACGGACTGTTCCGGAGCTTGAATCAGGATCGGATTTCTTACAGTGTCACTCATGACATAGCTGATTCGAAATACGGAATAAAATTTTGGGCTAAACCATATATGGTCATGGGAACATGATTGGATCCAGTGGAATTTGAAGACTTTAGAGTTTTCCATTCAAATAAATGCGTTGAACGGACTGTTATGGAGCTCGAATCAGGATCGGATTCCTTACACTGTCACTCATGACATAGCTGATCCGAAATACGGAATAAAATTTTGGGCAAAACCATATATAGTCATGGGAGAAATGATTCAATGTAGTGGAATTTGAAGAGTTTAGAGTTTTCCATTCAAATAAATGCGTTGAACGGACTGTTCCGGAGCTCGAATCAGGATCGGATTTCTTACACTGTCAATCATGACATAGCCGATTCGAAGTACAGAATAAAATTCCGGGCAAAACCATATATGGTCATGGGAAACATGATTGAATGTAGTGGAATTCACAGAATTCAGTGTTTTCCATTCAAATAAAAGCGTTGAACGGACTGTTCCGGAGCTCGGATCAGAATCGGACTTCTCACCCCGTCACTCATGACATAGCTGATTAGAAATACAAAATAAAACTTTGGGCAAACCCTCATATAGTCATGGGAAAAATGATTGAATGTACGGGAATTTACAGAACTCAGTGTTTTCCATTGGAATGATTGCATTGAAGGAACTGTCTCGGAGCTCGGTTCAGAATCTGATTTCCCCCACCGTCACTGATGACATAACTGATTCGAAATACGGAATAAGATTTTTGGCGAAACCATGTCTGTTGTTGGGACTACTCATTGAATGTAGCCGCCTTAACAGAACCCAGTGTTTTGCATTTGATTAAGTGCGTTGATGGAACTGTTCTGGAGTTCGGATACCGTTCGGATTCTCCCCATCGTCACTTTCGACATACCTGAGCTGAAATACGAAGTGAAATCCCAGGCGAAACCATATGTGTCCATAGGAGGAAGCATTGATTGTCAGGTAGATTCTGAGAATTATTTTTTTTCCAAATAAATGCGTTGAACGAACTATTCCGGAGTTCGGATTACAATGAGTTTCTTCTCACTCACCAAAATGAAAAATCAAAAATATAACCCGTTGGAATTCATGAAACTCCACATCTCTCGCGAGAAAAATGTCCCCTCATCCTGGATTGTTTTTAAGATAACAATTGAAAATTCCCATTCCCTCAACCTCAATGCGATTGAAGTCACATTTTGCGATTCTTCATCCAGAAGTCAATGGAATGATTGAAGTTTGGTATACAGCTTCATCATCAATCCTCGAAGCCAACTAGTGAGTTTCATTCATCCAAATATCCTATCACTGATTGGATATTCAATAATGAATAAATTCTGCAGAGAACACGAGTTTCCGAGTTTGGACGTAAACAGGTATCGAGGGAATTCTTGCCACGGAAAAAAATGATTTCAATGTAATAGAAAGGAACATATGGCTGATACAACATAGCTGGACTCACCATACATTCATTTAGAACTCCAAGAAGATATAATTATAACACGATAACCGTTTAACTGCCACAAACGAAAAATTTAAGAAACGTATGTATCAGTGTTTGCAATACAATTCATCAATTACGATCATATAACATGACTGTAAGCAGTTCCTATTAACATGTCTCGGACAGCTTTCTTGTTTAGGAAGTACAACTTAACGAGGGTAGTTAATGTTCGAATGTTTCTGTTGTGTCAGTTTACCACACTTCACGCTAGTAATCACCAGTGATGCACGAAGATTGTATCGCGGAGTGTTCGATTCTCGAATTTCGATATTTCAGCTTCACATGGATGGAATGCATTTAAAAATATTCCAATTGAAAGTTCGCTTTTATGTTACTTAATGATATTTATCATTATACTTCGAATAAATTCCGAGGTATTCGTGAATTGACTTTCCTTTGGGTTAAGTGTTTCGTTCATCGTTGTGTAAAATCTAAGACACCAGAAATCATGGAAAAATATAATCTGGAAGTAAACCTCATTCACGAATATCCTGGCATTCATTGAATATATTCAAAATATGTGAGATCCTCCAAGCAATATAGGAATAAACTGTTAATTGGAAGTACATGTTCGAATTATGACAGTTCAAATCAAGGTTATTCCAAACATCTAGCAAAATTGCAGTTTATTGTGGAATTCAGTTCATGATCATGTTGACTCCTCAATTATAATATGATATTAACGTTTTGATACTGGAAATATCCTTTCAAGATATTCAAGGTCGGGCTGACTGCTAACGTTTCGGCACAGAGGAAGGATGCTGTATAAACAAAATAATCATATTTCAGTGAAAATTAATGACCATTCCCCACATAGCAGTAGAGGTTCTGCATTTCCCAAAGTATTCAGAAAGATATCTTAAGGATGTCTTGTGCAACATAAAAAAAAACGATTGGCAAATGAGTCGTTCTTTTCAATTCTTCTCACATCATTCTTCTCATGTCGCATAATACATCTCAAAGGTATCTTTTAGGATGCTTTTGGGCATGCATAACTGCTATTGCTATGTAGGCTCACTTGGAAACAGCGGTCAAAAATTCCAGCGGTTCCAGTTAAATTAAATAGCTAAACTGTGTAGCTAAACCTATTCAGGTGTCGCACCCATATAATTCAATCGCTCAATTGTAGTGAAAGTATAAACGTCACACCTAAATATGTTTAGTTGTTAAAACTATATATCATCAGCAATCAAGTTTTTGCACTACAGCTAAACTTCTATCTCAACGAAATCCAGCGATATCGTTCAGCTAAGATAGCAAGAAACCTTTATGATGGACCTAAACATTTTTTTCCGTGTGATTCAGGAAATTTTGAAGAGAGAACTTTAGTCGTCTAGGTCCGAAGAAGTGTGTCTGAAATTTTCAAATCAATCGAATGAGGAATGTGAGAGATATTTAGCAATATTTACGATGACGCTACTCGCTCACGAACCATCGCGTATGTAGCAATTTGTATCGTCGTTAAATAGCATGGCCGTGACGGCAAACGAGTCAAAGAATCGTAATTATTGTTGCATATCTTCCACACTCTCCACTCGATTCATCTGACAATTTCAAGAAAGCTATTCTTTAAACCTCGCCGAACAACTTCGTCGTTTCCAGTTTTTCCAAATCGGAAGTTCCTGACCCTTTTTCCACGGGAACTTAAAATTGGTGTTCTCCACACCTTTTTTTCATCAATCAATATTAATTGAATGATGAAATATTCTAATAAATTGAACGCACTAGTTGTTTTCGGGTATCAATAATGAAGCTTTATACCAAATTTCAAGTCATCCCAATAAGCTTTGACCGTGTAATTGCAAAAAAAAACTTGAATCGAATTGATTTTGAGAAGACGATCATTCCAGATTTTAATATTCAAGTTTGAAACTATTAGGAAAATATTTTCAGCATTAATTGCGTGTTTCCATCAGTTCCAAAATCTCACATCATTTTTCCCTTTCCGTTCTCAACAACCTTTGTTTCCTTTTTCTACTGCTTAGCTGTCACGTTGCACGCATGTTTTTCCATGTGCCGCAGGTGTCGCTACTATACGGCGTTACTACAGTGCGCTGGATACACCCGCTCTGTGTGAGAACCTCTGCCTGCGTGCCTCGTTTGTCGAGTGAGTGGGGGAATCTATTTCTCCTCCAGTCGGAAGATTCGTTGCGGGAAACGATCCATACTTCTACTACATTGATCTCTGAGTTTTTGCCTAGAAGTGCTGATGTCAGTATTTGAAGAAAATTCATTTTCACTGCATCAACAAATTACGATTTTTTGACACGTTACAACAGCTATGACTGATTTACTTAATTATTTTGCACTTACTAACAGACTTTTTGATACACATTATTCAAGAAATAACCACCACACATTTCACAAAAATAATTCATCCATTTGTTGATCACATAAATTTAACCTCACATCTGTCAACCGAACTGCAATTTTCACACAGGCTCATAGATTAGTTTTGATTTATTCTTGAGGTTTTAGTAAGGAATTCCTCACAAAATCCTAATTAGTCTTTCCTGATGGGGTCCTCATAATAGTGCAGCGTGACATGACTTGTTAGGTCCTGATGAGGTTGCCTTATCAGGACCTGATCTGGATCAAGGTTCACCTGATCTGGTCCATGGGGTAAATTTCTAGTCGGGCTGTAGTAGAATTATTGAAAATACTCGAAACGATACACGCTCCTCATGAAGCCAGTTTAGGATTACTTAGTGAACTTTCACGCCAATACCAAGAACAAAATGAAGATGTTGCAATTTATTTTAACAAAATAAGAGCTTTAGGATTCCGACTTATAGAAGCATATAAATCAGAACACGATGATGCAATTAGTGACGAAAAGACAACAGAATTTGAAGAAATCTGCTGTAAAGTATTTGTGAGGGGATTGAAGTCTGAAATTAGTAATTTGATGAAAGAAAATTCAAAATTGAGTTTAGTTGGTCCAGAAGCTATCGCACATGAAAGGGAAATCGTTATGAAACAAAAATTGCGGAATTTGGCAGTATCAGATGAAAAATGTGGCTTATGCAGCAAAATTGGACATAGATCAATAGAATGTCCTATAATCAATTCCCCCCCTGTAGAGATGGAAAAATGTCGAATGTGCAATCAACTTGGACATAATGCAAATAATTGTCATACAACAAATCAGTACATTTGCCAAATATGCAATAAAAAAGGGCATGTTGCATTGAATTGTAGGAAAAATCCGAATAATATAAAAATATGTCAAAATTGTGGGCATCAAGGACATCAAACACATGAATGTAGACAAACAAACCAAAAACGTAGCGATGAAGTTTGCCAAATTTGTAAAAAATATGGGCATAGAGCCGATGAGTGCAAATTTTATGCGCCGATTAGGCATACACAGATAATAAAAAACTGTCAATTATGTGGAATGACCAACCATGAAACTATAAATTGTAGGATGAATCGTCCCTGCCCCAAATGTGGTAATATAGGACATTTGGCAATTAATTGTAAGAACCCCACGAAATGTCATATTTGTGGGATGATGGGGCATTATTCCACAATGTGTCCAAGAAAATACAATAACTCATCATTTCATTCATCAAAAAATTGTAGCTTTTGTAATGGTATGGGTCACTCTGTTGAGAATTGTAATAAATTACGAAATAAATTCAAAAACGAAGAATTTTGTTCTCATTGTAAAAAGTATGGTCATACTACACTTACTTGCAGGTTCAGATCTGAATTGCAAAATGCTTCGGCCCAGGGAAACTCCCAGGGCCTCCCATCAAGGGAGGCTGGCAGGAATCGACAAGAAATAGTGAGAGTAATCCAAGAAGAATCGAATCACGAATAACTGACGTGAAGTTGACGTTAGAAAAAATATCACCTGTCATAAAAATAAATGTTTTCAGACCAACATTCTTTCTGTTAGATTCAGGAGCAGCACCGTGTTTAATTAAACAAAATGTTATTAAAGGTCGTGTTCTTATTGATGAAAATGAAATTTTACATTTATCTGGTATCTCATCTGAAGTTGTTTCTACATTAGGTAAAATTCAATTAAATCTTATGGGATATAATTGACATATAATACAACATTCCATGTAATACCTGATGATTTCCCCGTAAATCAAGATGGGATAATTGGAGTAACGTTTTTAGCAGAAAACAAAGCGAAAATTAATTGGGAATATGAATGTTTAGAGGTAGATGATATTCGGGTAACTTTCCATCATGAAAAAATATATACAATTCTTCCTAGAACAAGGCAGATAGTTCATATAAAATTACTATCAACAAAATTATCAGAAGGTTATATACCTAGACTTAAGGTTGATGATGGAATATACATTGGTAATGCATTGGTAAAAAACAATAATGGAGAAATATACTTACCAATCATAAATACCACTGAAGAAGAAGTCAAAGTGGAAATTCCTGATTTAAAATTATATGAGATTGAACAAATTGAAAAAATTCAGACAAAGAAATCGAATTGTAAAATAAAGAATAAAGATCGTAAGTTATTCAAACAAAAACGAATTTTTACAATGAAAGAAGAAGAAAGATTTAAAAAAGTATTTTCATTATTAAGACTTGAACATTTAAATGAAGAAGAGCGAATTGAAGTGAATTTTTTGATAAAACAAAGTTTGCATCAATTTCATATACCAGAGGATTCATTAGGACATACACATGTTTCAGAACATGAAATTCCTACCACTGATGACAAACCGATATATACCAAACAATATAGATTTCCACCAGTTTTGAAAGAAGAAATTAATCGACAAGTAGAGGAATTACCAAATAATAAAATCATTCAATCTTCACAGTCTCCATACAACACGCCTATCTGGATAGTTCCAAAGAAACCTGATTCACAAGGAAATAAGAGATGGCGTCTTGTATTGGATTTTCGAGCGTTGAATGAAAAAACAATCGGCAATGCGTATCCTCTTCCAAATATAACTGAGATTCTGGATCAATTGGGTGAAGCTAAATACTTCAGTACATTTGATCTTGCATCTGGGTTTCATCAAATAAAAATGCATGATAAAGATCGTCATAAAACAGCATTTTCAACACCACATGGGCATTATGAATTTATGAGAATGCCATTTGGTTTGAAAAATGCTCCTGCAACATTTCAGCATTTGATGAATATTGTATTGAGCGGATTACAGGGTATTGAGTTATTTGTTTATTTGGACGATATTGTGATTTACGCAAAAACGTTGTCAGAACATCGTAATAAATATTTAAATCTAATAAATCGTTTGCGTGAGGCAAATCTTCATTTGCAACCAAATAAATGTGAGTTTTTACGAAGGGAAGTTTCGTATTTGGGACATAAAATCACCCAAGAAGGTTTGAAACCAGATCCTAAGAAGCTGGAAGCAGTCAAAAATTTTCCACAACCGAAAACACAAAAAATATAAAACAATTTTTAGGGCTTGCGGGTTACTATCGACGTTTTATACATAATTTCTCAAAAATTTCTAAACCTTTGACACTGTTATTAGAAAAAGACACACCATTCAAGTGGGAAAAAGAACAAAATGAAGCGTTTGAGATTTTGAAACAAAAATTGTGTGAAGATCCAATATTGATATATCCTGATTTTTCTAAACCGTTTGTTTTAACGACTGATGCGAGTGGATTTGCCATAGCAGGAATTCTAAGTCAGGGTCCGATAGGAAAAGATAGACCAGTTGCATATACTTCAAGATTACTGAATAAAACTGAAAGAAACTATAGCATATATGAAAAGGAGGCATTGGCAATACTGTATTCTGTTTCATATTTTAGACCATATCTATATGGTAGAAATTTTACTATAGTAACAGATCATCGCCCGTTAGTTTGGATGCGTACAGCAAAATATCCAACATCCAGATTGACAAGATGGCGGTTAAAGTTAGAAGAATATAACTTCAATATTATTCACAAAGCTGGGAAGTTTAATGTAAATGTGGATGCTTTGTCACGCAATCCGGTTGAGATTAACAATTTGTCCGAAGAAAATATTAATGGAAAAGAAAATACCGAAGAAATCTTACAAGATGTCAAGATATTATATGCAATCGAATCAGGAATTAGACATTCCACGAGAGAACCCAAATTAACACTGAGGGGTCAACAATATAGAGAGATGATTAAGAAAAAACAAAATAAGCAAAAGAATCAACAATTGAAATTAAAACAAGTCTCGAGGAATGAAAATAATGAACAAAAAGATAATTTTGGATTAGACATGGACCAAATTCCATTGAATGAATCTCAACAAAATAGATACAATTTGAGATCCAGGACATTGAAAAATTTTAATGCAAAAGATTCAGAATTATCTGAAAACTCAGATCAGAGTTCGGAAGATTATGATTCCGAAGATGAAGATTCTAATCATTTTGAAGATAAAAATTCTGATGAAAACATAGTTGATGAAGTTTTAGAAAATGTTGATGATATGGATCAAGAATCAGAAAGTGAAGATTATTTAGAATATTTGATATATGGAAAAAATATTTTCGAAAGTCGGGATAAATTAGTATATTTAGGAAAAGATCATTATGTATTTTTTCTCAATACAAATGGAGAACCAATAGATGAAGAAACTAAGAAATTCTCAAAGATACGAGGTATAAATTATTTTCATAACATGGAAATCACAAGAATTAAGGGGGTGAAATTCAAAGGAAAGTGGTATATTGGTTTATGTGTCCAATCCGATGGAAAATTGATTAATTTTGAAGAAATATTACAGAATATACGAAGAGGATTACTAAATTTACATGAATTTATTCAGCAAAATGATATAACACAAATCAGTATATCTAAAATTGATAATCCTTTTTGGCAAAATATTTCAGATGAAATAAATAAAAGATTCAAAAATTCAAATGTTCGAGTTACAATTTGTTTGAATATCGTAGAACAACCTTTAATTTCAGAACGATATTCTTTAATACAAGAATCACATATGGTATGAAAAAAGATATAGAAAATTTCATTGAATCTTGTTTACAATGTAAACTGAAAAAATTAGTCAGAATAAAAAATAAACAACCTATGGCAATCACTGATACTCCAGGTATTGCATTTGAGAAGTTAGCAATGGATATAGCGGGACCGTTTCCAATAACCGAAAATAACAATAGATACATTTTGACGATGCAATGTTTATTAACTAAATATTGTATCGCAGTACCAATCCCTGGTGCAACTGCAAAAACTATAGCAGATCAACTTCTTAAACGATTTATATGTATTTTTGGAGCACCAAAAATTATACTCACTGACCAAGGTACAAATTTTCTTTCTAATCTGATCAAAATCATCGCCAAAAGATTCAATATACAGCAAGTGAAAACAACAGCTTTTCATCCTCAAAGTAATGGTTCCCTAGAAAGGACACATATTGTGCTGGTGGAGTATTTGAGACAATTTATATCTAAGGATGTAGAATGGGATAATTGGGTTGAATTGGCAATCTTTTCGTACAATACGAGTGTTCATGAAGGAACGCGAAGAGCACCGTATGAATTAGTATTTGGGAAGATAGCTAATACAATATCTAATCAACCATAACATAATTATGAAAAATTAATCACGTATGATGATTATCTTATACGTTCAATGGCAAGACTGGATAATATACAAAAAGGAGCACGAGATAATCTGGAAACTGCAAAATTAAAATCAAAACATTATTATGATAAAAAAATTGATCCTTTCATCATAGAAGCTGGGAAATATGTATTTTTGAGAAAAGGATTGAAAGTAGGAAAATTGGGCGATGTAAATGAAGGTCCATATAAAGTTTTGGAAGTCTTTGATGATAAAAATGTTAAATTGAGAATTGGAAAGAGGGAAAAAACTGTTTCAATGGATAGATTAATACCAACTAGAATCAACGAAGATGATTTCAATGAAGTTTAATTTGAGTGATGATATTACCTTTGATTGAATTGAACTCAAAAGTGAAGTTATACAATTCTTGTTCAAACTAAAAAAAAAAAAACCAAAATCATAAAATATACCATTTCAAATTTATTTTGTTTCTCATAGAAAAATTATTATTTAAGTAATGAAATTATAAGTAAATTGTACAGTTGAATTGAGTATCTCTGCTCAAAGATTGAATAATATAAGATTTAGAATTAAAATTTCAAAATATGAATTCCGTTTCAACGTGAATATAAGTATGAAAAATTGAATTATATAAATTCCAAATTCTTATAGTATGTAATACAACATACAAGAATTCATATATCTCATCAAACTATGTTATAAATCCATTTTTTCAGAGTCAAAATGGTCATGAAAATAGGCTGGCTTGGTTCACTTGTGATCATGCATTTTTAACAAATCAACTGCCTGCTAGGATACGATTGTGGAGCAGCAAACACTAATATTACTACCATTTCATTGAAATCGATTGGATCATGTGATATTCCCGAACCTCAAATTAATAAAACAACTGTATTTATGCAGTTATTACAACTTGTACATTTTGGAACTGCACATGTGCAATTATGTAGAGTTGAGATTTTCCGTGAAGTAAATCACTGTGGGATGCACTCACATATTTCTACTGTAAATGGAGGAATAAGTGAATACATTCACGAAACTTCGAGAGATCAATGCAAGGATATACACGAGACAGGAAGAGTAAGAATAGGATCAACTACAATAGATGGGATAAAGAAAAATGCAACAACTACATCAACAATAACTTTGGCAGGATTCATTGCAAATGATGGTGCGTGTGGTGGAACTTCTTATTCAGATCCCTATGGTTCATGGGAAGATGTTGTTGTTCAAGGAAGAGTCAAAATAACCATAACTGATTATGAGGCGAAAACTCATTTAGATGACAATTTGATTCATTTAAATACTGGAACCAGATGTGCACTAAATTCCGGAAGATGCGTTGATTCAATGGGGAATTATGTTTTTTGGGAAACAACACCCAGAGGTACATGTAAATTCAATAGATACATGGTTTTGTATGAAGGATATGCAGAAAAAATGATGGATCAATCTGGAAAATTTTTAGAAACAATCTACTCAGTTACAACACAGAATATAGCTTTTGCCTTGGCCACAGAATATTCACATACATTATGTGGATATCAAATGATTAAAACAGAACATCCCAAATTGTTCATTTTAGAAGGAAGGAAGGAAAGTTTTTTCAACAGACCGAAACCATTGGATATTCAAGAAATGGACTTATTCACATATATTAATAGCAAATTTGTATATGTTGAAAAACATTTTAAAACAAAGTTGAATAATCTTTATAAAGACGTAATACTCCAAAGATGTAAGTTGGAGCAAGAATTGTTACTAAATGCACAAATTTTAGCACTCATTAAACCTGAAGAATTTGCCTATAATTATAAAAAAGGCCCTGGTTATACAGCAATTGTAACCGGAGAAGTTATACGTTTAATCAAGTGTATACCAACAGAAGTTACAATAGCAAAAACTGATTTATGTTATCAAGAACTCCCTGTGAAAAGAGGTAATATGTTGGAATTTCTAATGCCAAAAACACATATTTTGAAGAAGAACGGATTTGAAGTTCCTTGCAGCAAACTGATACCTACGATGTTTGAATTAGAAGGGAATTGGTATAAAATGTTGCCATTCCCAGCAGAAGGTAAAGAACCTCACATTATGACTCCATTAATTCAATCAAATTGGAAATATCAAAACCCTGGAAGTTTGGCTAAACAAGGTATATACACGGAAGAGGATCTAGGAAAACTTAGAGATTACATCATGTCACCTTTCGAACAGCCCGCGATTGTGAATCAAATTGTACGAGCTGCAACTGGACAATCAATGAATACTCGAGGATTATCAATAAACAATTTGTTAGATCATAATTCATTAGAATTGATTGCTAGATCAACATGGAATCGGATATGGAAAGGACTGAATAATTTCGGAACATTCAGTGCTGGTTTGATTGGAGTTATGATTATGATGGAATTAATTAAAATCATGATCGACACAATTATCCATGTGATTGCTTTACATTCAATTTATGGCTGGTCAGTTTACTTGGTTGGAGCCATACTAGATTCTGTTACAAATTTTTTATTACATCAACGACATAATCAAGGAATAAAGAATTTAGGATCTGCACAAAATGAAAGAATAACAATAAATCAAGAGGAAAATAAAGGAAAGGATTCAGTATATCCAGAAAAGGAACTGAGGACAGTGATTGTGCATGAAAGTAAATTGAGCCCACCTACTATTGAAAAGAGACCATATAGTTTACAATAACCTTTTGTATTATATTTATGCCGAATTTCATGACTAAAATTCGTCAAAAAATGGGGGAGATGTGGAGAAGCGTGGAATTCCTTTCAAAATTTGTAAAAAGAAATTGAATAAACTTCCTCATTCTCTGACAATTTTTCTGTAGAAATATAAGATATAGTTGAGAAGATTTTCAGAGTAATATAGGTCATGTCATAAAACGATTTGTAGGCTCCACTCTGTCGATGCATCCATCGAGGGAAATACCCCAATAGTGTTTAGGTATAATAACGAAATATTGAGCATCGTCGGGATAGGAAATCAGTATACATCGGAAAGAAAAAGATATATATAGATAATAAAGAGACAGATAATGGAATTTCTTTTTGCACAGAGTAAAAGAAACAACCCTTTACTGTTAGATTTCCACCATTTTTTATACGCCATCTTGTTAAAAATTTGTATATAAAGGGCACAACCTAGGGTCAAAGCAGCAGTTTTTTACAAACTCTCAAAGGTTTCACACCTTCATTCAAGTTTCATACTTGAAAATATGGGTTTCGTACCAAGCTGAATTTTCTCTAAATTCTTTGTAAAATATATTTTACATTGAAGCAAAGTTGCATACTTGCAGTAATAACAAGTAAATTCATTCATTCAATTTTACATTCATTCATTCAATTTTACATTCATTCATCAATTTTACATGCATTAACTCAATTTTACATTCATCCATTGAATTTTACATTCATACATTCAATTTTACATTCATTCCTTCAAATCATATTCGTTTATATATATTCATTCATACATTCATTCATTCAGATTAATATTCCATTTTTTCCAAGTTTCAATTTTTCTTTTGCAGTGGAAGAATTAAAACGTGGGTTGAAAATATTACAAGATAGGATACATAACAGACAGATAAATGAAGGCGTTATCCGTAAAAACTCGAGGAAATATAAAAATTGCATAAAAAACGACAGTAAGGATTTAAAGAAAATAGAAAATTTTATTGTTAAAATCGCTGAGAAAGAAGCAACGGAGTGGAGTAAAAATTAAAACCTATTGGAATTAACAAACCAGTTTTAAGGTTTGATGAACAAATAATATTAGAAATCACAATTAAAAATCATACTCATGTAAAACAATTTCCACATCCAATACGATGTAAAAATTGTATAATTAATAAAACTTTATACAATAAGTGTAGTAATTGTAAAGATTTTTATGTATATTATTCAGAATTAACCCATTGGGAATTGGCCCAATTGAATTTAAATAAAAGGGAAATTTATAAGATTTTAACTATTAAGAGTTTATTTGATTATGAATAAAAATTGAATTTGTATTCCAATTGAAAATATACTCTACTTTTACCTAATTGATTGGTATATTTATTAAAAAAAAAAAACAAGATCAAAATCCGAAATCCAGCTTACTTCCAGTTTCCTCCATACCCGAGATTCTTTAAAAGATCTTTAATGATCTTTTAAAATTTGCTATGTTTAATATGTCTTGGACGTAACAATCTGTTTACCATTTTTTCTGGGATCGATAGTTTTCGAGAAGAAAAATAGAAACTTCCTACTTTTCGCACCAAGAATCAATGTTTTTCAATATTAAACTCGTTCTATTTCGGAAGTTTTTCGATATATCAGAATGAACCTTGCGGATTCAGATTCGTAAGACTTCCCCAAAGACAACAGTGTCATAAAAATTTGTAAAATTTGATAAAAAATTAGTACATTTTTAATTCGGAGTGAAAATCACCTTTTTCATTCTTTGCATTGAAAAAATGGTGGAGGAAGTGTGAGCTACAAAAAACTTCCAGCGACGAAGTTGTTCGCTAGTATATGGACAAACTGTGTGGAAATTTTGAGATCGATTGGACTATTAGTTCGTAAAATACAGCGGTTTTTTATTCATTAAAGCGGAACGAAAACTTTTCATGCTTTTGCGTCGTTTACAGGTTAAGTATTGAAATTTGTGGGAAAAAATGTATTCACTGGATTTCTCATCGTGAATTTATGTTTTGTGGGTCGGAGAATCCAAATATCCAAGAATTTTTGTGAAATTCGTTATCCAATTGTTCATTTATCTATTATGCAATAGAATTGTTCATAACAAAAAAATTCCCTGGTGGAAATATTTCTCCGAATTTTTCTCCGTTTTTTTCCGATTTTGTTCGGGAATTTCTCCGAATTTTATACCAAATTGAGACGTTTCTCCGAAACACTTCGCTCATAGTCACTTCTCCGAATTGGGAGATTCAGATTTGTCCCGAATTTCTCCTCGAAAGATCACATTTTTCTCCGAATTATTCATTTGTCCAACGTAATTTATTTCGTGATCGAAATATTTCTCCAATCCTTTCCGACTCACTCCGAAATTTTCTCCGATTTATCCAGATTTTCTCTGAATTTCATATTGAATTCACGAATTTCTCCGAAATACTCCACCTCAAATGATTTTTCTGAATCAAAAGTTCAGATTTTCTGTGAATTCTTCCTGAAATGACTATAGTATTCTTCGAATTATTCATATTCTCAACATAATTCATTCCATAATCAGAATATTTTTCCAAATTTCTCCTAACTACTTCTGAGGGAGGATAGGAACTGTTCTACTTAACCTTTGACAATCCCCCCGATTTTCTCCGAAAATTCCCTAATGTATGGAAATTTAAATATAGATAAAATTCGGAGAACTTCGGAGAGGCAGGTCCTTTCCACCTGCTTTCGCAGCCATTCGAAGACAATCGTATTAAATCCATCTCGCGTTTAAATGTTGGTGAGTGATCCGAATTCTTCCGAATTTTCTCGAAAAAAACATGCCAATGAATCTTCAAAAATATTTCCGATTCCCTCCGAATTTTTCCTCAGCGTATAACAAGAACAACTCGCCAAGAAATTCGGTGAATCTTTCATATGCTAGTTTTTCCTGTAGAAATTCGAGAAAAATCAGAATAATTCCTTTCTTCGAAGAATTTAGATCATTTTTCCAAATTTCTCCGAACTACTTCTGAGGGAGGATTGGAACTGTTCTATTCAACCTCTGACAATCCCCCCGATTCCTTCCGAAAATTCTCCAATGTATGGAAATTTGAATATAGATAAAGTTCGGAGAACTTCGGAGAGGTAAGTCCTTCCCACCTTTTTTCGTAGCCATTCGAAAACAATCGGAATAATCCATCATGCGTTCAAATGTTGGTCAGTGATCCAAATTCCTCTGAATTTTCTTGAAAAATACATGTCCATAAATCTTCAAACATATATCCGATTTCCTCCGAATTTTCCCTCAGTCTGACAAAAAATCATGTTTAGAAATCCACTAAACCCTCTATTTGTTACATGTTTTCGGAGGAATTCGGAGAAAATCGAAATACTCGGATCGATTGAACAATTCAAGTAATTTATATGACTTTCTCTAATTTGCTTCTGAGAAGATGTGGAAATAGTTGCATTCAATTTCTGAAAATTTCCCGGATTCTCTCCGAACATTCCCTAATATATATTGAACACATGAATGGATGAAATTCGGAGAAATTCAAAGGAAATCGGTATGATGTACTTTCAAAATTTAGTGAGAAAGTGTTCAACTTTTGACAAAAAACCACAAATTCTTCCGAATATGTTGCATTCGAAACATTCCAAACTTCTCGATTCCCTTTTTCTGATTAGCGGAGACATTCGGACCATTTAGGAGGAAATATGAACATTTCGTCGAAAAACGGAGATTTGCGGATATTTTTCATAACTTTTTCTCCGAATTCCTCCAAAACTTTCAAAAATTGAAAGTTTTGGAGTTGTGGATAAACCGGTATCTTGTGCTTCATGCAGTGTTATATCTCATCCTGGTTCGTCGTGTTTAGCGAGAAGTCACCATCCATGGCATAATGGAGTACTGATTGACTGCAAGGGGCCTCTTCCGTCTTCTGATACTTCTGTTGATCTTGCGGAAAAATTTGATGGCGTGTTGGATCAGTCAGGTTTTTTATCGGAAATTCAGAGCATCGTTGATTCTGCTTGTTCGAAACTCAGCAACCAGCTCAACGCGTTTGGGATCAAATTAAATTCTTTATCCAACACTGTGGCGGGATTATCCACGAGATTATCCACCTTGGAATCGTCTGCCCCTTCTTCTTCACAAGGTTTCTATAATGAGGAAGATTTGATAGATGAGCTGAATGAACGACATCGAAGAGCATGTAACATTCTACTCTTCAACGTTGAAGAATCTAAATGAATTGAAAAATCTAAATGACCCTTCAAGGACTATTCACTATTTCAATGGGATACCTAGGATAGTTTCTGCTCACCAAAGAAAAGACGCTTAATCGACCCTTTGGTGTATTATCAAAATGTTCGTGGCTTGAGAACTAAACTTGATCAACTTCATTGCTCTGTTGCTATATCAGATCCATGTTATGATATTATTATCTTATCTGAAACCTGGCTGCGCGAGGATATTCTATCTTCTGAAATTGGTTTACATGGCTATGTAGTTTATCGTATGGATAGAAACGGACTCACCAGTCAATTTTCACGGAGAGGTGGTGTCTTAATCGCCGTTAAGGATACCCATCGGAGCTGTGTCGTCTCATCTTCTTATTCCAAAGTTGAACATCTTTACGTCAAAGTTTATTTTGGTTCTTTGTCGTTGTTGTTTGGGGCTGTCTACATTCCACCTTCTTCGGATTCTTCAATATACTTGGACCATTGTAAAAGCGTTGGCAAAATCCTCTTCAAGGAGAACTTTAACTCCTTATACTTATACGGGGATTACAATTTACCTCATATTTCCTGGAGCAATATTGATTCCAAATTATCTTTCTCAGTGTTACCTGGTTCGACTCTCAATGAAATGACTCCTGCGCAATATGTTCTCGAATATTTCAATGAATTGAATCTGTTTCAACTTAATACTTTCAGAAATTCTCATGGTAACATACTTGACCTTATTTTTTTCTGATAACGATCGTATTGATGTCAATATTGCTCTGGATTCTTTTCTCGCGTGTGACAACTTTCATCCTTCTCTTGTATCTGAGCTCAACCTACGTGAAAGTGTTTACTGGTCCCCAATGAAATCATCAAATATAATTTTAATAAGGCGAATTACAGTGCAATTTGTGAATATTTGGGTTCTATCAACAGGGACGATGAATTGCGTAATCTAAATGTTATTGAAGCTGTTGATTTTTTGTATCTTCATTTATATAATGCAGTTGATTCATTCGTACCCAAGTATGTATCAAGGAATAGTTCTTATCTAAAATGGTTTTCTTCGGAATTAATTAAACTTATTCGTGAAAAGAAAATTGCTCACAATAGGTACAAAGAGTCAAATTGCTTTGAAGATTACCTAATCTTTAGTCACTTACGAGCTTGGTGTGTGCTATCTAATATGTCATTAAATCTCACTAAATGCCATGTGATGAGATTTCATAGAGGTAAAAATGCTATTTATTTTCCTTATAACTTGTCTCATTCTCTGTTATCACCTATAAATACTGTTCGTGATCTTGGAGTTTCATGTGACTCTCGTTTTAACTTCTCAGATCATTACAATTACATAGTTGGTACTTCCATGAAATCTCTCGAATTCATCAAGCGCGTTTGTAAAGATTTTCGTGATCCTGTTGCACTTCGAACACTGTATTGTACTTTAGTTAGACCTCATCTTGAGTATGCGTCTCAAATTTGGAGTCCTCATTTAATTCGGGATTGTACAGACTTGGAAAGAGTTCAGCATAAGTTTCTGCGTTTTGCTGCCTATCAGATAGGCCGTCCGTTGAGCGTCACTTGTCATGATTACTCATTGATTATGGCTCTACTTAACTTGCCTTCCTTGGAATCACGTCGTTTGTTCAATGATTTTTCATTTTTGTATAAAATTGTTAATGGGAAAATTCGCTGCCCTCAACTGCTTGGACTTGTACGTTTTAATTTCCCTTCTCGTTTATTAAGACGCCCTGAATTGTTCAATCCAATTTCTTATAAATCGAGATATGGTTATTCTGATCCGGTAAATCGGATATCTATCCTAGCAAATTCTTACAGTGATGTGCTTGAATTATTTTCATCTCATTCTGATCTTAGGAATTCTCTTTCTCTTATTTGTCAAATTTAATATCTGATTGTCCTTTTCACCTATAATTATACACGTTAACTGTTGTTGTAATATAAGATGCATGTAGTCGAGCTTAACATGATGCTTAATGCTTTGATGCATAATATATATAATGTGGTTCAAATAATGTATATTCTATGTACCAAAAGGTCTTTTATACCCGTATAAACAAAATAAATAAATAAATAAATAAATAAATAAAAATGAGAAATTCGGAGAAAATTTGGAGAAATATATCCACCAGGGTTAATAACAATTTTCACCAAAATTCTTGGATATTTGGATTCTCCGACCCAAAAAACATAAATTCACGATGAGAAATCCAGTGAATACATTTTTTTCTACGAATTTCAATACTTAACCTGTAAACGACGCAAAATCATGAAAAGTTTCCGTTCCGCTCTAATGAATAAATCGCTGTATTTTACGAACTAATATTCCAATCGATCTAAAAATTTCCACAAAGTTTGTCCATATACTAGCGAACAACTTTGTCGCTGGAAGTTTCTTGTAGCTCATACTTCCCCCGACACTTTTTCAAAGCAAAGCATGGAAAAAGTGATTTTCACTTCGAATTAAGAATTGGTTCACTTGTTCTTAATTTTTACAAACTTTCACGATATTGTTGTCTTCGGAAAAGTCTTACGAATTGGAATTCACAAGGTTCATTCCGTTGTATCGAAAAATGACCGAGTTAGAACGAGTTTAATATTGAAAAACATTGATTCTTGGTGCGAAAAAATAGAAAGTTTCCATTTTTTTTCTCGAAAACTATCGATCCTAGAAAAAAATGGTAAACAGATACTCATATTTATTCTTCAAGCCCTATCACCCAGTATTTTTTAATTTCCGAAATTCCGACTTTTGATTTTGACGTTTGACGTCATGGCATGGAAAATAGTTTGCTGTGTTTTCGAGCGTTAGTCCCCTTATTGCATCCGGCCCTTCAATTATAAACAAATACGAGCAATCATTGTGAAAATTGCATACATTATGTATGTATGTATGTATGTATGTATGTACGTATGTACGTATGTATGTATGTATGTATGTATGTATGTTGCATATCATACAGTACTTGAGGCATTTATGGATGTTACCTTCGCGACTGTGTATATTGTTTATAAAGATGATGCTCTTTTTTCCTCTTCTTTCTCTTAGCGAGATTATTGTATTGTATAATAAATGAATTAGTAACGAAATAAATAATAGTAGCTCTATTAATCAGATTCATCTATGCTTGTGTTTTGTCCTTTTATCTTTGAATAACGCAATTTAAAATTTTTTCAGATGACAGTTGAAGTTGAAAAGAATGATAATATTCAGTTGATCTCTCTATCACATGAAGTTACAGAAAAGGTTGAATGAATTGAGAATGAGAACGGAATGAAGACATTCGTCAAAATTGGTAATTCAATTTACGCATAGATGAATACTTTTATCCAGGCATGCAGATTCTCTTGAACAATTATTATAATGGTGAACCAGAGACTAATGAATTAATTTTTACTCCAAGTAAAATTTTATATTTGTGGAGATTTTTCATTATTATCACAACAATTCACGCTCCATCGAGATGAACATTCTCACACGGCACCATAGTTCAGAAAAAGTTCATCATCAATTCATTTGGAACCATAAGAATTCAAAATGAATGCATTAGGAACTGTTTCTGAACTATGGTGCTTTGTGGATTTAGATCGATATACATAAGACAATAGATAATAAAATGTTGCCTCTGATATAACGATATCGGTAGGAGGTCAATCAATGATATCGCACTATCAGAGTATGGTTTTTTATTCTGAAGAATATATTGAGCATTGAAATAAAAAGAAGAACAACCCTGAGAAAAAAGTATCTGCTGGCATGAAAAGCAGGTCTGTTATTATAGCGCCTACAAACAAAAAATGAGCTGAAAGAGCAAGAAAAATCATTGACACAACTACACTTTTTAGCTGACATAAACAAATTTGTTAACAAAACTAACATCTTAGCTGCTGGAGTGAATATTTTTGAACGGCATTTGAAGGAGAATGACTTATACTTTCAGATGCATTTACTGGTTTTGTGAAGAAAATCACTTCTTGGTTTCATGTAACTTCTAGCATGTCGAAAAACAGTGTCTCTCAGATTTTTAGGTTGAAATTCAGGTTAGAATATCTCAAAAACCTGGAATGTCACAAAACCAGTAAATGCATCTGAAAGTATAAGTCATTCTCCTTCAAATTCCGTTGAGTTTGCTCAAATATCTTCTTTTTTCATTGAGATACAACAATTTGAAATTTGTGTTCATGTATTCAGTAAATATGTTGGAACAATATTTTCAAATTGTCGTATCTCAATGAAAAATAAAGACATTTGAGCAAACTCAACGGCACTTAAAAGAGAATGAATCATACTATGAGAGGCACCTATTAGTTTTGTGAGAAAAAATTACCTCTTGACTTGCAGTAACCTCAAATATGTCGAAAAACAGCGTTTTCACACTTTTAAGTGGAAATATCTCTGAAACCTAACGTGATGGAGCATTTCTGCAGCCAGATTCGGATTCAGCGCACCAAAATGCTTCGGGAAAGTGTATACTAGTTTCTGTTACTAAAATTTGCAAAATTTTGTTGGCCTGTGGTATCAAGTGCTCACCTTAATTGTGACGTTAAGAATATTAAACAACACACACAAAACGAAATTCCGAAAAAAATTCAAACAAGCTCCTTCACATTTTTCCCACGAGAACGATAGATCGATGCATGCTGTGGTGTCCATGACTTATAAAGAATGACTTGACATCAAAAATTCTATTTCACGTGAGTTGGACCACTTACAGACATGAGGTGTGATTGCTATGATAGCTGTTTGTATTGTTACCTTAAGGATTCGTTCTTATTATGATGACGATACATTCTCTTACTTCAATTCACATGATTTTATGTTTAACTACGCTGAGGAAAATTTTACTGTAAAAAGTCCCATCATTGTCAGCAACTTAAGGATACTCTTCAAACATAACTGAATGTAGGTTCAATTTCATGGAAACAAACAATCCACCCCAGGAGAACATACTATAATAATCTAATAACATTAGTCAACAGCCATTTTGGTGCCTAAGGTTTGAGAACGAATTCGGAGTTATTTTAGAGCACTGAATACGAAGACAACATCAGATTTATTGGATCAGCTCGTTTCTTTTATAATTCTTTATACATGAAATTCATCAATTGTATATATTAGGGGAGACCGGGGATAGTTGACCAAGTTTTTGCAAGGATATATATATTCATTCTGCCTCAATACCGATGCGTATGGAAACTACTGAAGTTGATAGAGACACTATTAGGCTGTTCGAAATTAATCATAGAAATGTCAAAATAAACTATGGTAGTGCAAATCTAATTCATTTTCTAACATGACTTACACTTGGTCAATCTACCCCATGTCCGGGGTTGGTTGACCATATGCTTGGGAAGTTGATAAATATATACGGAAAGACCAAGTTTATTAATATTTCGAAGAATGACTGTCAATTCAAGGAAGTGGAACATCACTGAAGAATTCACTGCGAAAAATAACCATGAAACTATCACCTTTTGGTATTTTTGGTAAAATCAATAGGAAAGTTTTTCAGTGATGCTCTTTTTCCCTAAATTCATAATTATGTTTCGAAATGTTAGTGAGCTCGGTCTTTCCATGTAGTAAGTAGTGTGAAATCGCGGGTTAACCACTCATCCAGCCCTGAAACGGGTAATTAGTCAACTAGCCCCAAACGTCATTTCTGTGTTTGATCACATATAAAACCTAACTTACAACAGTGACTCGAGAATGATGTTATGTCATATGAAGAACAGCTATAAAACCAATACCTGGATCAATAGGAAAGTAATTGACAATAAATTTGTCTACGTCACAACAAAGAATGTACGGAAGATAAATTTTACTTACATGGTTCATAAACTGAGAATTTGTTAATGCTCCCCAATAATACGCGACAGTGACTTTGCGTTCCTGAACACTGAACCCGTTAATAAGGAAAATCATTCAGTTGTAGTTGAAAAACGCGACACTTCCGTCTTCACCGAGATTTCCGCCGTTAGTCTACTTACCCCTATGGTCAACTATCCCCGGTCTCCCCTACACAGGGTGACCCAGAAGACTACCTGCCTTTCACCAGTGCATTCCTGAGGAGAAATTGAACATTGTTTCCATATACAATTTTTGGATTTGAGACTTAGACTTGTTTCAGAGTTATAAAAAAAAAAATAAATTGACCATCCCGGTGGCTAGTACATTGGCTACTTCAATGATCAATGAGTAGACCTGTGTAGGTTCTACTTGATTGGTTAAAGTCAACTCCGAAACTAAGCCTCAAATCAAAAAATGGTGAATGCAAAGTTGTTCAGTTTTCTTTCAGGGATACGCTGGTGAGTGGCAGGTAGTGTTTTCTAGGACACCCTGAATATGAAAATTATTCATAAGAGATGATAGAAAGTGAGCTAATCCAAGAAATCTCATATCACATTCAACACAACAAAAGTATTCGGAATCAGAAGAACCTCGGGCACCAGAGGGAAAAACCTTTGTTGTTGACCTGTGTAATGGATCATCATAATAGTCCATGTTTTCCATGATGGTTCCTTGATTTCACACAATTGAACCTACACACAGAGAAAAATTCTTGCTGAAAAAAGAATTCCGAAAAATCTGCTTTGCTAAATTAGCAAAATGGTTGTTGTTACAGCAAAAATATTACTATTTTAGCAAGATATTTGCTAATTCAACCAAATTTTCTAGCCGTGTGTATATTCACAATTCCAGATGGCTGAATGGCAAGCGCTTTCTAAAAGAGCAAGATTTTTGCTGTAATTGCAAATTTCTTGCTAATTCAGCAACAAGTTTCGCCATATTAGCAAATCAAATTTCCGAGGTTTGCTGTTTCAGCAACTTTTTTTCTCTGAGTGTACATTCAGTTAGGTATGAAGAGTTAAGAGATCCTTAAGTTACTGACGATGATAGAACTTTTTCCAGTAAAATTTTTCTCAGTGTAATTTCTTTCAGGTAAACGGTCAAATGATGTTCATTAATTATTTTCATAATCATAAAAAATAAAATAATCAAATGTGCATTAATTCAGTGCTGAACACGTTGTTTATCGTTTGATTTATTTTTATAAATTTTACAAACATTATCATGTATGTGAAAGATTTGACCTTCGCTGTGCCTGCCTGTCGATCTATATAACTACTTGCGGTAATGAGTATACTCAAAAGTAAGCCAAAAGCAATGTAAGGGGAAAAGCCCGGTGCTTGCTTGGTTACTGGTTTATGTAACACATATTGCCTCCTCCTGTCTCTCTGTATTCTGAAGGAAAGGAGATGAGGAGGAAAAAGAGAGAAGTAGAAAGAGGGACATTAATACTCGTTTCGAGTGTCTGCTGTCTCCTGCATTCAAGACAGCTGCCTGCATTTTGCATGCATATATGGTGCGCGTATGTAAATGCATATGTGTATGTATGCATTTAAGACCGCAAGCATTGCATATTATTTCCCTTGATGTGTATGTACACATATGCATACGTTTGTACATTGCGCACGCGTACCTACACTTTTATTCAAGGACATGAGGACTCAACTCTGCACGAGTGCCTCGTTAGATGCATTGTGTTCACATGTTACTTGTGTATCGTTTTTCCAATAGCAGTAGTCATGCAATACACATCGCAATGAAAATTCGATCCCCTTTTTCTTTATATACATGATCCATCACTTTAATCAACAAAGAGTTTAATTTTCAAACTGAGAATTATTATTATGTTAAGTTCACAATATCCAGTAGTATCATTTTGAATTGGAAATGGATGTATTTTAGTCACAAAAGACTTACTATTTTTGAGTTTAATTGGATACCGTAGATGATAAGGTAAATCGATTGGAAATTTTCATGGAAAGGAATACCAAAGAAATAGGAAGAACGGAGTGCTGAATTGGATTCACAAATGTAATCGGAGAAGATGAAAGAGAGAGAGAGAAAGGGAGAGAATCGATAGAAATGTCCTTGATCGAAGCACCGAGACACGTGTAAACTGCACACGTATATGAAATAGGTAGAGTTGATATAAGTGTGTCTCACACATTCGAAGATACCTCATCGTGCGCTTGTTTGCGCAAGTTGCTATCGATTCTCTGCATAGTCCCAGCCAGATCTGGCTATAGTCAGAATTCCCCTCTATTCCTATTTTTACATGTACATAGAAGTAAAGAGGATATATATGTGTGGAAATTCAGCAAACACAGAGGTATCACGTACACATAGAACTCATACAATGAAACACTAAAGCCACCCTCATAAGGTCTATAACAGGAATCGCATTCCGCTCCCCTTTTGCGAAAGGGCGGAAAAGGGGAGCAAAGAGGAATATAGGAAGAGAAGAGGGTTACCATTACTGTTCCGTGTTGCCGCATACCAGAAACTTTTACCCCGTTTTCATCCCATATAACCAGAATTCAACGTTGACTGTCTGCTCTCTTCTGCTGCATAGGCTTTCCTCCCCTTTTCCAATTTCACAGAGTCATTACTTATTCTCCTTTTTGTGGGATTAAAGGACGAAAGGAAAAGGTTTTTCATTCTCAAGTCATACTCTTTTCTTCCCTAACAAACTCATGAAAAATCTTTCAGTTGAATTCTTTGATAGCGAATATTACTATGAATTTATAGAGATATAATAATATATATAGAGAGATTATAGAAAGATTATTATAGAGATATATAACTGCAGTGGAATTTTATTTTAATATTACTGGAAATCAGCGCACATGGGAATGAAAAAATATTTTCTATGTGACAGATTTTCTACTCTCGTGGATAACAGATTACAATAAAATTAGCGAGTGCGAAGTTTTGATATTTCGGTAAGAATTCTTGTTCACATTTGAATTAGCTATTTTTCGTACGATTCGAGCATTTTAGTATATCTAAATATACTTACGAGGAGAGAAATTTGTAGTTAAATTTACTATGTGATTATTGCGGCCGAGGAACAAACTGAATTTCTAATGGAATTTACTGTAAAACATTGTAAATTTGATCAGGCTTCTATTTTCTCGTCGTAGTAAATTTCATTGTAAGTTCAGTCTGTTCCTCAGTTACAAAGTATCATAGTAAATTCAATTCTAGATTCCTCTCCGTGTATCCGACTTCGGAGTGTATTGTGAGAATAAATTAAAATGTAGAAAAATGAATTCACTGAAACGAAGTAATGACATTTAACAAATCTCCAACGTTGCCTTGTTATATCTTTCGCATTTTACGATTTCCCTATTGTAGAAATCCAGGTGAGAATCCGGATACCAACTTAAAATTCCCATGGGAAGCTTGGAAATCCAGAAGGAACTCCTAATAGTCTATGGAGTATCATAGTATTCTTCCCATTTGAGAAATCAGATAAGGATTATAATAAAGTTATGAAATGTAAAAATTTAATCGATCGTTATTCATGATTTCACGTTGTTCTGTGAAATAGTGAACATCTCTGTCGTCATATGTGACAGAAAATTTTGTCCGGAAGTTTTAACTTGTTTCTAACTCGCGCGGATTTGAAGTATTGCCAAATTAAGGGTGGCGTCACATGGAGCTAAAAAAGGGCGAAAAGCGGAACTAGAAAGTTTCGCTAGGAAATTAGTAGGAAGCGTAATGAGAATAGGAACTAAAATTAACACTGACGCAAGAAATGTATGAAATTGACCCGAAAATGGTAAGCGTTGATAGTGAAGGTCTGCTGATGTGATAATTTCAATAATCTTAATTTTCTGTTTTGAACACAAAATTTGCAACTATACGTACATGAACTGGAAAAAGCACCAGAACTTGTCTATAGACATTCACGAGTCTAGTAACGCGCGCGCTAGCGAAAAACTAGACACTTGCAAGTCACCGAACGAGTTTTGTTGCCTCACCAAATGCTTGTAAGTATTACAAGTGCTTTATAAGTATTTGGCGAGACACTCGTAAGTGTCTAGTTCTTCGCTAGCAAAAGCGTTACCAAGCTCGTGAATCCTCAGAGCCAAAAAATTCATAATACACACGGAGAGAAAAAATTTGCTGACGCAGCAAATCGGGGTATTATACATAGAATAGCAAAATTTTTTGCTGACCTAGCTAAAAAATTTGCTATAACAGCAATCGTGTTAGCTACGACAGCAATTTTTTTAGCTGTGGCAGCAAAAAATGTTTGCTCCGCCAGCAAATTTTCAGTATTATATACAGAATAGCAAACAAATTTTGCTGTGATAGCAAACATTTTTTGCTGCCACAGCTAAAAATTTGCTGTCGCAGCTAACAAGATTGCTGGAACAGCAAATAGTTTGCTGTCACAGCAAAACATTTGCTGTTCTGGCAAAAGGAACCCAGCAAAAGTAGATTTCGCCGCCGCAGCGAATTCCTTTTTCTCCGTGCATGTATCATAATACATTGAGCCGTGCTTAGTGTGATTCAATGTTGGACACTAAGCCTGGTACAAAGTTATCATCCCAAGCTTTTACCAAGCTTAGGCCATTTTTTGTTATGGGTTCTGGCCCAATATCAGTCAAAATTGGGCCAAGGTGGGGCCAAACTTGGGCCCATAATTAAACCTGACCTATGTGAAAAAAATGTCCAAAAATATATACAATTATAAACAAATTGTATACAAATCGTATACAAATTGTGTGCAATTACATACAGTTTTTGACATTTTTTCCACATGGGTTAGCTACACCCATCCAGAAATGTAACATTCTTGCGCGCTAACAGTACTCCATGTCGCAATTTTATTTCCACTTGTTTCTCTCATTGTACCGGAGTTCCAATAATTTGAACCGAAACTAAGAACATCTCGGCTTAATAATACTACACGGAAAAAAAGTGTGGCTATTATAACGATCTGAAGTATGGTTAAGAAGAGATAGCTGTAGTGACAATACTGTATCGCTATGGTGACGATACAGATGGCCATGCTGGCGATCTATATCGTTCCTCGGATGATTTGTATGATCATAGCAACGATAGTCATCACAACTATCCCGTATCGTTATGACAGCGATATTTTTTTCTCCGTGTACAACGTGCTTTTCGAGTTACTGATCCATCATGGTCAACATTTCAGAAAATTATGAAAATACGATGTTCAGTGCCTCTGAGCGACTAATAGAGGGTTAATGACAAGAATTCTTTTTCAATTCTTCATTTTGTTCTAAATTGTTCAGTTAGGGGTTTTGAATAGGAAAGGGATTATTAAAAAGGTCTCCGTTTCAAAACAGAAAAAAATAATTTTCTTTTATTCTATAATGTACATTCCAGAACTCATGCAGATATATCCCAAAGTACATAACCGCACTGAGAAAAAACATAGTAGAGCCAACCGCATATGGGTTTGGATACGGCGAATCTCGCCGCGCGGTTGACTCAACTGAATATCGATTGAAGTGAATGCTCATTCGGTCATTTCAATCGATATTCAATTCAGTCAATCGCATGGCGAGATTCGCCGTATCCAAACTCATATGCGGTTGGATCTACTATTTTTCTTCTTAGTGCGGAAGTGTTAAATAAAGCCTTCCCCAGGATAGCATGAAATTCTAACGAACGAGAAGTTCAGATCAATAATTTGACGTACAAATTGTCAAAGGAATCAATATTTGAGGTTGATAATTAATCAACTTTTAATTCACACAAATGATTTCTGTGAATTAGAGAAATACATTCGCCATGTGAAATGTTGGTTTTATAAATTTTCACTGTTTTAAGCGATGGTATCGAATTTCAATGGAACAGGACAGTGTATTTTGAAGAATAAAGTGACAGAGATGAGTCATCAATCCGTAATTCATCGTAATAATCCGTAATAATCAAACCAAAATGAGAATTCAATTCAAACAGTTTGGCCTCTTCAGAAATATAAGTACAAGGTGTAATAGAAGAAAGGCTTTTAAGGGGATACGAGCGGTCCAATTCTTTCGAGACAAAGTACGTGAAAATGCGTGCATCGATTCAAAATATCTCTCTGTACAACATTTCTTTAGCATCTCAAGAAATGCTGTACAGAGAGATATTTCGAATCGATGCACGCATTTTCACGTACTTTGTCTCGAAAAAATTCAGAAAAGCCCAGCCGCTCGTATCCCCTTAAATTCAGCATCTTTTTCCTATTTGGTTTTTTTGTTTTAAATAAGGTGATATGAAGGTCACTCGACGATGAGGTCGTGAAAAAGATAAATACGTTCAAACATGTATGTTTATATACACCTATACACTTACACTCAGAAACCTTTGAAGGTGGAGGAACAAGTACAAGTCTGCTAAGTTAAAGCTAGTTCTTCGAACTTTGGTCGACTCGAAACTCCGGGGAGCATATTGCATTAGTACGCAGTGTGAGGCTGTATAGTTATATGTGTGTATATGTATGAGTATTGGTGAGGTCATGGCACGTTTATGTGTAACAATATAAAACACACACACATATATATATATATATATATATGTACACACATACACTAAGGTTTTAGCAGTGTCTCGTAACTTTTGGAAGAAACTTCTTCGTGGTATACAACCTCGATCAAGATTGACTAAGATCGTCAAGGTCGTTACAAATGAGAGAAGGGGATTTCGTAACGTCTATTCGGTCGATAGAATATCCTTTGGAAAATGCCTGTACAAGAAATTTCATTCACATCCCATTTGTTATAAATATATGTGATGCTATCAAAAAGTGTGATGTATTATTATGCGTTTTTATTTTATTCATAAAAATTGAATTCAAGGTTGCAACATTATTTAACTAGTTTGTATTTTTGACAAGGTCCAATGGGTATGTACAACAAGCGATGACATATCGCAACTTTCTGACATAGATAAGTATAACTATACTTTAAAAGCAAAGTTCGCTCTGTTCAATTATGGGTGAAGCAGTGTGCGTATACTGATATATATACGAACGATCCTATTTTATATTCCCCTGAGTTTTCAACTTTCTTTTATTGCCATCATCATGAAAAGAAGACTTCCTACTTTTCTCGGGATAAGTTTTGATTTATCAGTACGGTGTCCTACTTCATCAAAGTTGCGAAATACCATTAGCTTAAAAACATCCACTACCTTCAAAATTACTAGATTTCTTATAGATGAATGAGGCAGAGAATAATAAGAACCAACATCTGTTTTATGATTCAAAGGAGATGCACATACTCGGTACTTTTCATTTTTCTCATTCACATTCAAGAAAACTATGGGGGAAGATTTTTCTCAAGGGGAGTTTTGTATTTTCGAAGATGATTGAGTGAAATCGGAAACCCTTGGTACATATATCTCATTTGAACACTGAGAAAAATGCCCCCACGAATTATTTTTTATTTTATTCTCTCAATTTGTAAGTGTATCGTGAACTGGGATTACTTGATGACCGCAGGGGTTAATTTGTGACATGTATGTTCACGCTTATTCATATACAAGGTGTCCCAGAATTCGCGGACCGGATTTCACAGGTATATTCTGCAGCCAAAATGCAATAATTTCCCATTTGAAAGAAATTTTTTCGACGCTTAGTTTTGGAGATATGAGCATTTTTAGATTTTTTTTCAAATCCAAATCATTCGAAAACACTGTATGCCAAATACTTGAGCTTAACACCATTCGCTGAGTTGGAAAACGGCGGATTTGCGAAAAAAAATTAAACTATTTTATCATTGATGATTGATAGTTCCGGAGCTAGAGCGATTTGAAGTTGCTGAATTCTGATTGGCTAAAAGCTAAAAAATTTCAAATCACTATAGCTCCGGAACTATCAATGATAAAATAGTTTAATTTTTTCTTCCACAGATCCGCCGTTTTCCAATTCAGCGAATGGTGTTAAGCTCAAGTATGTAGCATACAGTGTTTTTGAATGATTTGGATTTGAAAAAAAATCTAAAAATGCTCATATTTCCAAAACTAAGCATCGAAAAAATCTTTTTCAAATGGGAAATTATTGCATTTTGGCTGCAGAATATACCTGTGGAATCCGGTCCAAGAATTCTGGGACACCCTGTATATTTTGTTTTATAATACTTATTGAAAAAATAATCTTCCCTGGGAAAAAGCAACGATATGAATCCATTGGAAGAATAAAAACGCATAGAAAACGATTCAGTCACAAAGTAACCCCAGTTCACGGTAATATGTAAGTGTATCAATAAAAATATGGGAATGTTTTGATTTATTAGGCGAATCATATGATTATCGTTGTATATTACATTTTTGAACCGAAACTTCGCAGATTCAAGGATATCTAATTTAGGAATGCTTGATTTTTACCAAATCGTTTCTTTTTGTATTTGAAATATTTATCAAATTTATATGGACATTTCAAACTGATCGATGCAAAGTATATGTTTTTCACCGAAAAAATCAATTTTTTAGTTCATCAAAGATCCTTATCTACATTCATTTTAGAAATATCCAATCCCAAATCTGATTTTACTGCACGAACCTCGCATCTTGGGATATGATTATCATGTTAAAAGAAAATAAGTGAGAGCATGAAATTAATAAATTGAAAAATAAATAAAAATTAGTAAAATTATAAATCACGTAAAAAGGAAATTAATAAGAATTCAAATGAATTATTCGTAAGAATGTATATTCTTTTTGTTTTATAAATTTTGATTGCGAAGAGGATTTAAAAATTTCAGCGCACAGGTGTGTTTATAAATGTACATTATGTATATTTTCAGGCATCCATATATAACAGACGTTTCGTGCATTGTTATACGTGGTATAGATTGCTTGGTATGGGCGAAGAACGTTCTTCATTATTACCATTTGTTACCGCGTACGTGCTTCCTGCGCGCTCGATACCACGATTGCATACTATTTTCCCCCCTTAGTTTTAAAATTCCGTTCTTCCTCGATCCTTCAAACGTATTTCCTTCATTCTCAATTGATACTCAGACAGAAAGGATTTTTGAATTTTCTATTTCTTCCTTTGTTCATATAAAAGTTAATTACGTACATTCTGTATGAATGAGGTATAAATTATGCTGATGCGATGATGTATGTCCTCAGATTTTATGAATACATTGGAAAAAATTAATTGTCAATTTCACCAGAGTTTCGTTTACTATATCGACAGCGAGGGATATCTGTCACATTTACTGGAATTCTTGTTGAATTCACCGGGAACTTAGTCAATTCAACAAGAATTCTGGTAAATGTGACAGATATTCCGGACTGCCTCAATGTTATTCCCTCAAGACTGAGTAACTGTTTTTTCGAGTTCTTATATAAATATTATTTATACCGTATAAATATAATCAGAGACAATTAAATAATAATTCCTCATTCCTAATTTACTTAGTTTACTACATTCTACAGATGATCCAAGCAATAGATAAAATTTCATCTTGCGATATTCTAGAACTTCTATTCTCAGATGACAAAAGATTTCCCTTTGATTCTGCCCATATTTTCTTTGTGTCTTCAAATTATATGATATGATAATAGAAAAAGGAAATAATATGAGTGAGGGAACAAAACAATTCCTTCACAAAGGAAGAGGAAATCGACGAATGCTTTTTGCTCTTCATTTTTCTAGCATTCATCTTCGCTATCTGAGAAACAATTTTATTCAATTCTAACTGAAATCCAGTTGAGAGCCTTAGAGAGATGTTTATCAGGGTATCACGTAACGCGTTCACATATGAGAGGAGATTATTGTTCATTATTTTCTCACTTCTGAGGCAATTAAGTTATATCGATCGATTAGCTTTTTTACTTTTTATAAATAATGCAAACATTCAATCGCAAAGAAGGTGCTCTTTATTAAATTAAATATATTAACGATACTCGAGCACTGATATCTTCTGTCCTTTTTCCCCTCACAGCATCACAGTCCCAGAAGAATTCTTAAAGAAATCATAAAGAATACAATCAGTTCAATAAGAATTCTTTATGAATTCTTTTGGGACTGTGGTGCTGTAAGGGTCATCATAGCGCGTTTCTTTTTTTCAATGCATGAAGTTGGAAAGAAATGAAAGATTTGGCACTCGAGTATCCTTAACCCTGCGTGTGTACACTGGGTCTTTTGAGGAACGTGATCCAGTGTATACACCGTGTCTCGAAAAACAAGTGTACACACGCAGGGTTAAGACGGAATAAACTATGATTCATACATATTCATGATCGCATTGGCAAGTGAATGTATATTATGTGAGGATTAATGTCACGAGAAGGGAATGTGAAACTTTTCGGAAACGGAATGGTTGAATGAAATTCGATTATGGAGATCAACCTTCCAATGGTGGTAAACAAATGTATTTGTTTAGAAAAAGGATACAAGATCTTTTATTACATTGATAAAAATTTCACCAAGTATTGAAATATACATGCTGTATCTAACAATACGCATTCTCTCTGCGAACTTGGCCTATGTAAACATTCTACGGAAAAACTGTGGTTAATGTTTGACTAAAACCAAGGCACGGAGTACCGCAAGCGATTATGAGTGGTATTTTGAAAATATAGCATTTATCAAATAGCTTAAAATGCGCTCTATGAATGATTAAAGGACTGCATATTCGTTTTTCTGTTCGTTCATTTGATGGTTTCAACTGGTATATTCCAATAAATCTGTTGAATTGAATAATTTAAAAGACTTACAATTTCATTCAAAAAGAAGGTGAAGATAGAAGCCATCGGTAAAACAGTACATACCTGAAACATACGAAATGAAATCTATGAAATTCTATGGTTTTATCTTCAATAATTCAATTTAATAACAGAAGAATATTATATTGAGGGAAATGATTTCGCTATTACGAAACCCACGTGAGCACAAACTTTAGGGCAGTTTTTATTTGATATCCATCCGAATTTTGCAGCTTGGCTTCAAAGCGGTTCTAAGTTCGTGTTTACATGGGAGATGATAAAAAATTCTATGAGAGAAGTGAAATTACTGTTGTCCCAGCTAAATCGCTCATAGCGTCAACAGTTTTTCTTGCCATGTGTACAATGATAAATTATTTCAGCAGTCTTCGCACTCCACATATCATACAAATTCTTTTAAATTTATATCATTTTTAATTTTCTCGTACGATTACATCATTTCTTCCTTTAATCTGTATTTTTATTTTTCTCGATGATTGTCACAGTTGTACAGAAATTTATTGATAAAAAGTATCTTTCGAATAATTTAGATAAGAACAAGCGAACACTGTGGTTCGTCATTTGTGTATAAATATTAATCAAATTCTGCTTTGTGCATGGGTAGAGATACATAGCGTATCATATCACATTGGGAATGAAACGGAAAAGAAAGAAGGGAAGAATTCTATGCATAATAAAGCAATCGCATTTATCAGCACTAAGAACGTGAATATAAATATAAACGTCAGTGTCGTCCGTATATAATACTAGATCAAAGCGGTATAGGCTTACGTGGCAAATTCTATATCTTTATATGTACACACACACCATCAGTTGTTAAGGTCATGACGCTCTATTTACCTTCATATGTAAAAACTCGAATAATTGTCGGATATAACATCGTGGATTGAGATGATGTTTACATATGTTGTTCCAAAAAAAATGGATAAATAGAACTCATATGTTAGGAAGGTTTTGATTCATTGTTTGCACTTTTTGTTTCGTTTTTGTGAATTTTATAGGAAATAAAAGAAATCAGAAAAGTTCATCTCGTTAGGACCAGATCCGACCTTTAGGTATTCAGAGAAAATAACTCTGGTGAAAGGTTAGTTATAATACGCTTAACAGGGTTTTGTTCATTTATAAATGAAAAAGAATAGAAGCAGAACAAGTTGTCTTGGTTTTGTTGGATTGGACGATGAATTCAGGTCGTAGCGAGAAATGAGAGAAGAGGAGATGAAGGGAGCAACACGACTCCTGCATTTCAAGAGGGGATGAGAAGATCAGCTACAGAGTATAATACAGGGAAACGACATAGAAAGGGAAGAGGAGGGAGGGAGAGGTCAAAGGCCTCACTCAACTCGCTCAGTCTGTGTAGAGCACCACGATATGAGGAGTAGCCACCGGCTTAGCTACTATACGCATTACAGCTGCTAGCAATATAACCGTACGGTAATTCGTTCGTATTAGTGTCTCCGTCAATTATGTATTCAATTCATACATTTATATATACGCGTGGTAAATACAAAATCGAATTAAAAATAATTTCTTACACTGGAAAAAATATTTATTTGTCCTCTCTCCATAAAATATTTATTTGTAGAAATTAAATATCCAATTAGATGCAAAAACTGATTACTTGTGGCGAATAAATTGTTCATTTAGAAGACCAATTTATTTGGGGGAAGCATTCCATCATTTGATTCGATTAAATATTTCATTACTCCTAAGAAATATTTTATGGAAAGAGGACAAACAAACTATTTATTTGGTTGAAAGAAATTTTTTTTTTCAGTGTAATAATTCTCGCCATTCTAATGGGTGATGAAAATTGTTTCTTAAGGGGCACTACTTGTGTGACCATTTGAAAAGAAAGGTGATTTGCGAGAAGTTTTCAAGTGACAAGTATTGTATCGAATGTTCAAAAACTTGAAGATATGATTGTGAATGAATGTATACGTAGTAATTCTTTCAAATGAAAGTATTCGATTTTCAGCGAATTACACATTTCCCGAGTTGTAAAATAAAAGATTCCCTACTGCTGCAGTGATTGCGACCTTCCCAGTGCCTGAAATGAAAAACAAAAAAAGTTAATCGAACTACAGTAGACGCTCTTCTACTGTTCTCTGACCTCTCTTTTCAACTTTCTGTGTGTTTGTGAGTGAAAACAAGAAGTCGGAAGATAGTTTGAGAGCGTCTACTGTAGAAGGTATTGTCTATACAATGACCCAGAATTGTGAAAGAATTGGGATTGAACAAAGTGACGAAGTTGTGAAAGAATTGGGATTTAATAGAGTGGCGAAGTTGTGAAAAAACACGGAGAAAAATTATGTGGTTGATATTCGAATAGCTGAAAATTAGCTATGGGCGCTATTTTTTAACTGTGGCAACAACGGTTATTGCTATAGCAAATAAAATTTAGCTACTCTCTAAATTCCTTGGAGTGAAAAATTCACTCTCGAAGTGTGAAACTACTGCAAGTTCAGGAAGATTGAGATTCCACTCTCAATGAGTGACTTTTCACTCCATAAGAGTGAATTCTCACTCCAAAAGAGTGAAGTTTTAACTCGGTTTAAAGAGTGAAGTTTTCACTCGGTTTAAACAGTGAAATTTCACCTTCTTTGAAGAGTGAAATCCTTACTCCAAGAGAGTGAAAATTCACTCTTATAGAGTGAAAACTCACTCTTTAGGAGTGGGACCTCACTCTTGTTGGGCTTGCAGTATTTTCACTCTTGAGGAGTAGATTTTCACTCCAATAAATTTAGAGAGTATTGCAGCAATATTTTTAGCTATTCAAATATCAAATTTAAGAAGTAGCTACCACAGTTAATTCTTAGCATTATATTCTTTATTTGGTCTTTGAGCTGGAATATATGAAAGAGCACCAAGAACACTTATGCAATTTGAACTGACAATTTCGGGATCATTATACTGCGATGATCCAATTTATATTGGCAATATTATTAACACCACTAAGTACTTTATTACATTACACGGAGAAAAAAGAAATCTGCTGTGACAGCGGATTCAAATTTTGCTAAGTCCCTTTTGCTGGAGCAGCAAATTTGTTGTTGTGACAGCCAACTATTTGTTATTATAGCAATCTTGTCAATTACATAGTCATTTTTTTAGTTCCCAGTTAACGATGTTCGCTCCTCAAGCAAAATTTGGTATTATACAGGGTGTCCCATTTTAATATTTAAATGCAAATATCTCAAAAACATGCATCTTAAACCAAAAGTACTTAATACCAAAGTTGTTATACAAAGAGGGGGCCACAAAACTACGATATCAGTTTCATCATAGATGGCGTTATGATCGATTAAAATGGGGTCAACATCATTTTTTTAAACGGGAACCCCCACTTTTTATTGCATATCTTGATTCTACGCAAAAAACTGAGTAACTTTTGCTTGAAACGTTTTTCTGAATTTTTGAAGATGGCGCCACAATCGAGGAAAAATAAAGTCTATGAAACAATATGCGGATATCTTGTGGAATGCATCCAAGAGCCGAAATATCTCATTCGAATGTTGTTAAGAGAGGGGATGACACAATGGCGATATCATTTCCATAGTACATGGCGCTGTGGTCAGTAAAACTGAGGTGAACTTCAATTTTTTAAATGGAAACTCCTCCTTCTTATCGCATATCATGATTCTACGCGAAAAAATGAGGAAGTTTTGTTTCAAACATTTTTCCTAAATTCTTGAAGATGGAAACGGTGGAAAATGAGGTTGATAGAAGAGTTCTACTGCATTATGTGTGAAGCAACGCTCAACAAACAAATCAAAACAATAATAATTTCAGAGAAGAAATCGAACACAAAACACAACAAATGTCATGTCCAAAACATTGTAAATGACTTCAATTCAATGTAACTCTTCTAATGCAGTAGAACTATTCCATCAACCTCATTTTCCACCGTTTCCATCTTCAAGAATTTAGGAAAAATGTTTGAAACAAAACTTCCTCATTTTTTCGCGTAGAATCATGATATGCGATAAGAAGGAGGAGTTTCCATTGAAAAAATTGAAGTTCACCTCAGTTTTACTGACCACAGCGCCATGTACTATGGAACTGATATCGCCATTGTGTCGTCCCCTCTCTTAACAACAACATTCGAATAAGATATTTCGGCTCTTGGATGCATTCCACAAGATATCCGTATATTGTTTCATAGACTTTATTTTTCATCGATTGTGGCCATCACAATCACATGTGGAATCATAACGCCATCTATGATGAAACTGATATCGTAGTTTTGTGGCCCCCTCTTTGTATAACAACTTTGGTATGAAGTACTTTCGGTTTAAGATGCATGTTTTTGAGATATTTGCATTTAAAGATTAAAATGGGACACCCTGTATACAGAAAAGCAAATAAATTTTGCTGGAGAAGTCGACATTTTTTGCTGCGACAGTTAAAAATTCGCTGTCATAGCTGACAAGATAACGAAAGAAATTTGCTACTCCAGAAAAAGGTACTCAACAAAATCAGATTTCGCTGTCACAGCAAATTTTCTTTCACCGTGTACTTTCAATTATTTACCATTTCATTTCATGTATACACTGAGAAAAAAAATTTTTTGAATCGATGAAATTGATTTCATTGATTCCCATTTCATTGCATTAAATAAATATCTTTTTGACTCTAAAATAATTTCATGACCATAAAAAGTCGTTTCATTCATACACGGAGAAAATATATTGACGGAAGATTATTCAAAGTTGAGTAAAACGCGGACATAGTGGCATTCCCGCGAAGTTTGAAATCCGGTTGACTTAATTTTACTCGACTACAGATGAAAATCCATTCACATGTTTTTCAACAGTAAGCAACTTGTTGGGTAATGGAAACATTCGAATTTATTTCCATCTGTAGTCGAGTGAAATGAACTCAACCGGATTTTAAACTTCACGGGAATACCACTATGTCCCCGTTTTACTCAACTTTGGGTAATCTTTCGCCAATACATTTTCTCCGTGTACTATCAAATCAGCTCATTGAAATTAATTTTTGAAATCAAAAACGCACTCTATTGGCTGAATAACTAATTATTTTTGTCAATATCATCTTTCATCCGATTTATAATCCTCATTTGATGAATTCCAAAGTGAAAATCAATGAAATACAACTTCAATTTTATAACGTAAAGTTTCGTATGGAAATCGAGGTTGATTAAACTTAGTATTTGAAATTCTTAACAATCAAGTATTTGACATGATAATTGTTTTCTTCACCAGAATAATTATTGACTCCAAGTGAAAATATATTTCATGAAATGAATAGACATGACTTACAAATGATGAACTTCTTCTTCCATCATGAGAAAAACAACGCGAGTCAGGTTAATAAAATAATCATTATATTCAAGAACATGAAGTTATGGGACCAAAAATACTGTTATTTATAAACCGGTACAGTTCAGAGGATATTAATCTCATTCATTTCAATACAAGTGGTTTTGTTCAGATAATAACATCGAATCATGTGCTGAATAGTTGTGAATTTTAATTCCGAAAGTTCTATTTTTTCAACAGAAAACTAAATTCATGATCACAATGAGATACTTTTTCAGTTCAAATTTCAGAGCAATTTCTTTGGATAAAATCTATTTCATAGAACAGATTTCATATGAACAATGATGGTTTGGATACTTTTGAAATCAATAAAATGAAGTATTATAACCCATGATTTGGGAATTCAAATCGAATGAAGCTATTTTATTCATGCTAATAAATGTGTTCCCGAAGTTTGAATCGTTTATAGAAACAAAACGAAAATTAAAACTCATGAAATCTGATAAATCATCGTTACATATCTTTTCGAATTAACTCTTCGCCACTGGAAAGATCGTTTAAATAATGTACTGCAAGATTTTTTGGCTATAATAGTTACATATTATCTTATTCGATGGTCAATTAGTTTCAATAAACGATTCAGACTTCAGCAACATCTAAAAAATTACCTCATTCAAAATTTTCATTCATGATTGAAAAAGGATTCTAGTCAATAAACTGCCGACCTGATTATTCTCGTCAACACTACGTTTGATGAGGTCAAAATTTTATACACACTGCAAAATTCCAGTGCTTTTTGCAAATAAAGGTTTCATCGAGTTCATAAAATGGATAGATCGATCGAATTTATGAATTCATATTGAAACAAAAAAATATGTTTTCAAAATAAAAATGTATTGAATTCACTCCGACAAATTGTGTTTACTTCTCAGAAGGTGGCAATACTTTCTCACAAGCTATCTCCCTGCAGTGCAGTTCGCGTATAAAGAACTAATTCACCGTAAACCTATAGTAAGTCATGTTCCGTCCTAATAAATATTTCTTTCAGGTTCCGGCATCGAACATCATCAACGGATATAACTTGATCGCAGAGAAAAACAGTTTTTTCGAACTTCTTGATCATATTAATCATCTGATCGAATAATCCAATTGTTTCAAATGAACTGTAGATCACACAGGAACTAAGAAGGTCGACTCCGCCCTTGCGCGAATGCTCTTGCCCCTGCTTATTTCTTTTTATTCTGGAAATTTCATAAAATATCATTCATCCAATCAAAATAATCTTCATTCATTCGAAGAAAGATTTATTTATATCAATAAGTTCCCTGAAGGATTAGAAAATCTCTTTGTACATTCTATGAAATAATTTCTTAGATAGGGAAGAATATTCATTGTTTCAAATATTGATTTCTTTACAGAAAATTTTCATTTCTTATTCATGAAAACATTTTATTTCGAATGCAAGAAATATTTATATTATTTATATTGATATTTTCCTATTTTAACCCATTAAGTCCCAGAATGACATTTTTGCGTTGTATTTTTTAACGGCTGTACTTTCTAAGAAAAAGGGTTATGAAAAATTCCAGACCAACCAGTTTCGATGGAGAATTGACTGATCTTTCAGAATCTGATATTAGTTTTTTCGAGAAATGCACCTGTCACAAGATATACAGGTTTTTTTTTTCCGGAAAAACGCGAATTTTAAAACTTCTTTTTTTTTCATCTCATGTTTTCACATTGGAATCGTGTCATAATTCTTCTTGTAACTACAGAAACCGCGTCAATTTACTTCAAACTTCAATTTATGCCTTGGACAATTGGAGAAACTCATGTGGAAACAACCAAAATGGCGGCTTAAACGTGGAAAAAATGTCAAAAACTTCAAGAGTTTTTCCATTCGAAAATGATGGACTTGAGGCAAAAATTTTATTGCACAAAAAGTTCTTAGAATTGATCAAAAAACACGCTCAAATTTTTTCAGAATTTTTTGACAACTTTTTTGAAGCGTGTTCTTTGATCATTTCTAAGAACTTTTTGTCCAGTAACATTTTTTCCTAAAGTCCATCGTTTTCTAAGACAAAATTCTTGAAGTTTTTGTCCACTATTCTGCGGTTTTTTAATAGTTTGGCATTTTTGAATATGCCTCTTATAATATATCTCATATGGGATGTAACACGTTATTTTTGGTGAACATGTTTCATTTATATATGTTTTCATGTAGTGAATCGATTACGTATTATTGAAAATCTTTTGAAAACGTTACCCAACACCTCTTATCGTAAACTGTTTCATTGACTCCATGTGTATACATTCTTTAGCCATCAAAATTTTGTTGCCGTTGTCCGGTCCTTACCACGTGGAGGTAAATGTATAAAAAGACCCTTCTTTTCTTTTTTTTCAAATTTTAAAAATTTTTTGGTAGTTTTTTAATTTTTAAAATTTTTTTTTGTTTTTTTTTGTTTTCTTTTTATACATCGAGATGAAGTTTTATGTTGCACTACAGGTCGATGTAAGGCAGGAATTGCAAATTGTACACATTTTATATGTCCTCATCCCACATTTTTTATAATTCCGACAATTTTTTCTTGCTATACCAGTAACAATTTCATGGACTTCTTCCCCTTTGATACCTTCTGCGAAATAAAATCCAGCAAGTTCTAAAGCCATCTCCTTAGATCCAGTTTTTTGTCACGATTTGATAAATTATGAATTACAAGGGCATTTGTTATCGATGATTGGATTAGTCGAAGAAAAATGGCCCAAGTCCATCTTTTTGCTCTTATGCATGGCATCAAATTACTACAATGTCCATCATGTAGATCGGCACCACCCATGTATTTATTATATTGTGAGAAAGCTCTGGGAAATGGAATATCGTTTTTAGTTCTTGATTCTTTCGAATGTCTTTTGACTGTTGACATTGGAGTTACACCTGTCGCGATGAAAAGCAAAGATACTGGTTTTGAATCCATGATTGTGATATAGTTCAAACCGCTTTTTTCTTCGTGTTTGATTGAGAACGTTCCTCTTATTACTTTCTCATCCAATTCATTACCGGTATTCACTCTGTTTCCCCTCACGGTACCAGTTGCTCTCACCCGACTGTTTGCAAATGGATCAGTAAGTCTGGACTAAAAAAAAAGTTATCAAAATATAAATGATATTGAATTATTCTCCGTGGAACAACATCAACAAGTAGCTTTTGGATCATCTGCATAACGACACGACTTCCTAAGGGACATTGTAGTAATTTGATGCCATGCATAAGAGCAAAAAGATGGACTTGAGCCATTTTTCTTCGACTCATCCAATCATCGATAACAAATGCCCTTGTAATTCATAATTTATCAAATCGTGACAAAAAACTGGATCTAAGGAGATGGCTTTAGAACTTGCTGGATTTTATTTCGCAGAAGGTATCAAAGGGGAAGAAGTCCATGAAATTGTTACTGGTATAGCAAGAAAAAATTGTCGGAATTATAAAAAATGTGGGATGAGGACATATAAAATGTGTACAATTTGCAATTCCTGCCTCACATCGACCTGTAGTGCAACATAAAACTTCATCTTGATGTATAAAAAGAAAACAAAAAAAAACAAAAAAAAATTTTAAAAATTAAAAAACTACCAAAAAATTTTTAAAATTTAAAAAAAAAGAAAAGAAGGGTCTTTTTATACATTTACCTCCACGTGGTAAGGACCGGACAACGGCAACAAAATTTTGATGGCTAAAGAATGTATACACATGGAGTCAATGAAACAGTTTACGATAAGAGGTGTTGGGTAACGTTTTCAAAAGATTTTCAATAATACGTAATCGATTCACTACATGAAAACATATATAAATGAAACATGTTCACCAAAAATAACGTGTTACATCCCATATGAGATATATTATAAGAGGCATATTCAAAAATGCCAAACTATTAAAAAACCGCAGAATAGTGGACAAAAACTTCAAGAATTTTGTCTTAGAAAACGATGGACTTTAGGAAAAAATGTTACTGAACAAAAAGTTCTTAGAAATGATCAAAGAACACGCTTCAAAAAAGTTGTCAAAAAATTCTGAAAAAATTTGAGCGTGTTTTTTGATCAATTCTAAGAACTTTTTGTGCAATAAAATTTTTGCCTCAAGTCCATCGTTTTCGAATGGAAAAACTCTTGAAGTTTTTGACATTTTTTCCACGTTTAAGCCGCCATTTTGGTTGTTTCCACATGAGTTTCTCCAATTGTCCAAGGCATAAATTGAAGTTTGAAGTAAATTGACGCGGTTTCTGTAGTTACAAGAAGAATTATGACACGATTCCAATGTGAAAACATGAGATAAGGAAAAAAAGAAGTTTTAAAATTCGCGTTTTTTCGGAAAAAAAAAACCTGTATATCTTGTGACAGGTGCATTTCTCGAAAAAACTAATATCAGATTCTGAAAGATCAGTCAATTCTCCATCGAAACTGGTTGGTCTGGAATTTTTCATAACCCTTTTTCTTAGAAAGTACAGCCGTTAAAAAGTACAACGCAAAAATGTCATTTTGGGACTTGATGGGTTAAAACTTTTTTTATTCAAATAATTAAATATTTTATTCAAAGGAGAAATTATCATTTTGGCACTCCAGTTGGTTATTACAGTGTTATGAATGGCTTCTGCCCATCAAATACCATAATTCATTGTATCAAATTATATTCCATGAATTCGAAAATCAAAATTTCCCATCCAATAACTTTTTCATCAATCCTAAGTACCTTACATTCCAATTAATGATCCCACCACTTCCGTGTGAATCACATATTCAATGAAGTTGATGCAATACCTCCACAGATACCATTGGATAAATTCATTTCTTAGACTCAAAGAAAAATTCATCGGTTCAAAACATTTTTTTTCTCAGTGTAATGCGGTTTAAAAAGTCTATTGAATCCCATTGATTGATGAGATTTATTGATACAAGCTCTGCAACGGTAAATGTTTTGTAATGAATTTTAATGGTCATTCATTGTCGTTTGATTTACATCATTCAACAGCATTCAATGAAATATTTTTACCAGAATACGTATTATTCCATACTGGCGAATCAACAAAACATTTCACAATAAACTGACTTCAGATTTCAAATTGCTATTCCAATGTATCTTCAGAGACCATGTTGAATCGTGCATTTGAGATCACTAGGTATTTTGAATATTCTCTTTCGAATGCATCACGCCACCCACTTAGCACAGCCTCCGAATCGTACGTAATCTTCATAAATAGTATAATATCAAACGAAAAGAGAGAGAATCTTGTTTTGTTCTAACATCCATTTTTGACTCATGCAAAAAAAGAGTAAATATGAATCATCAAACAAAAATTAGAGAATTCAGACAGAGGAAAATATGTGAGATGGAGATATTTTTATTATCTGATAAAACTGGTCAATCGTTGACCTTTTTTGAAATATGACTTCTTCGTAAATGATTGATCGGGATATGTCATGGAAATTATACAATAATATCGCGTTATAATCTTATCTAAATTGAAAATTTGTGATAACTGAATAATTCGAGCTCTAATTTTTGGTATTTTCATATTAGCAAGAAAGACAGAGTGACATAAAAGGAATGAAAGTACGATTAAGCATATAATTGAAAAGAATTGTATCAAACGTAAACCTGATTTGTGTTTACATAGTCGAAGTATCAGAGGAAACAAAACGAAATCAAATGTATCCGTGTAAAAGTTGGACTGACCGGCTGGCACAATAAACACAAAATTATGAGAGGCCTTGAATGAGTGCGCTGACCTATTCCATGTCGTAGTTAAAGTCGTCATTAAAGACCACGCATCGTATTGCCGTTGTTGCTGCCGTCAACGGTTGAGGACATCGGATGTGTAAAGTTGGGAGAAAGAATTGCAGGTGCATTATTATCATCATGATGATTATTATTATTACCGTCATTCTCATTGTTACGTGCCAAGCTTGGACGAATATTTAGTTTTAATTTTACACAGAGTACCAATGTTTTCCTATTCTTGAAACAAGCATGTTTAGATCCTTGGGAATTAGGTTTTTTTTACACTTTCATTTACAACAAATTTACAACAAATACGCTTTCCGAATTCAAAAATGCAGCAATCAGCGGACCATGGACTGGTGACTTGGAAAACAGGGGGTTATTAGTATTAACCCTCAGTTACCCCACGGGGGTCTAGAGGGAACAAGAGGTTTTCGAAAATCTGATCTTCCGTTCATAGGGGCGAAGAAGTACGATTTGAAACATGAACAAGAATGAAGTTCGAGAACCATACTACATTCTTGATCATGGAAAAAGCTTCATTTAATTGATTGCAAAGCACAACGAAAGGTTAACGAAAACATGCGAAAATACGTGGGGTAACTGGGATTAATTAATAATCAATTATCTGATTTTCATACGTTTTTCTTTCTTTTCACGAATAATGTTTACAAATTCTTATTTCAAATTTTATATATATAATTTATTATTTATAATTTTTTATGTACAAATTTTTCAGGGCCCCCCCAGACATTGAAAGTCAGGGAAAGTCAGGGAAAGTCAGGGAATTCTTATTCAATCAGGGAAAGTCAGGGAACGTTTGCAAAATGCTCCATTAGTCAGGGAAATCCATTGAAATTTATAAAAAGTCAGGGAAAATTGGAACATTTGATTCCAGCAGAAAATTTTCAAGGTCCATTTGTGTATTTCTTACCCAGCCAGCACAAATAATCAATTTGAATTCATAAAGACTTCCCAAAGACCCTCTGAATAGTCGCCGTTATGCAACCAATAATGAATTCAATGAGAATTCAATGAAGTCAAAATCAAAATGCATTGAATGCACGCAGAATTCATTATGGAGTCTTGATACGAATTCTTTCTGAACATTAAGTTATTCATTAAGAGTTCGTTTTGAATTCAAAATATTCATAATAAATACATATTCATGAGCATAACGGGAACTCTTGTGCTGTATGGGTGAAGTATAAATTTCATTCAATTGCCTTGCGATTTTGTTTGCAAATACCATTCCTTTGGTTCGGTTCAAAACGCGATGTCAGGGGAATGAGTATTCACAATTGATCTATTGACTGTGCTTATTTTATTTCAATCCGTAGATCACCTCCAAACGTCTCAAAATACTGTAAGAAAAGCGGTGTCAGAATTAACACCGCGTGGGTTCTATAAAAGTCCACTCCGGAATTCAGTGTTGAAATAATTCCAAATGGTATTAGAATGACACCATACGGTGTCGAAATAACACCGTCAGGTGTTGAAACAACACCATCCGGAGTGGACTTTACCTAACACTGCCAAATTTTTTAGAGTGAAGTGTAATACCATTCAAGGGAATATCCAAAAATTCACTACCTTACTTGAAGTGAATAATAATGAATTACATGCCTAGAGTTCCACATCGCCGCAAACCTTGAATGGCTAAGTGATTTCTGAAGGCTCAAAAATGAAATTGTCAAATTTTAACCTCCAAACATTAACAATTTGAATTTTTCCGTCCCCCACTTCCTTATGCTCGAGTCCCCTCAAAGGAGGATAGTGAGTTTCTGAATACGCCCTTGATACCATTATATGGATAGGGGAGTATACATATACATTCTGTCAAAAAAGTACCGGGAATTGATCATTTAAAAAGTGCGGCTCACGGGTTTGTCAACATTCTTTTTGTTGTTAAGTTGGTACATTCATCCTGTATATTGACGCGGAGTTCGACTGTCATCTGTCATTCAGTTTGTTTATAGTGCTCGATCTTTTCAGTTCTCTCAAGTGTGTCCCGCGATTGTCACAATGGATACAAAGGTTGAACAAAGAATTTGTTTTAAATTTTGCGTTACAAATGGAATTTCGTGTGCCGAATCGCTGAAAATGTTGGAGAAGGCTTACGGTGAATTGACTCTATCAAAAACACGTGCATATGAGTGGTACAGTGCATTAAAAAGTGGTCGAGATGTGGTGGAAGATTTGCCTCGCTCTGGTCGTTCATCGACGTCTTTAACTGAAGTTAATATCGATGAAGTGAAGGAAATGGTGACTGAAAATCGTCACTTAAGTTTGAGAGAGATAGCAGGTGAACTTTCTGTGTCTTACGAATCAGTTCGTACTATTTTACATGATTGTTTGGACATGAAACGCGTTGCCATAAATGTATCATTTCGGGAGAGGACCACTTTGAAGGCGATACAATAGATTTGGAAGAATGAAAAATATTTTGTGTTTTATTCAAGAATTCCCGGTACTTTTTTGACAGAATGTATGTACTTATCACACTCATATTCAAAGGAATTTGGTGACGATGCGATATACTGGTAAATTATAACAATATTCCATCATAAATCATGACAATTCCACAATTTCATTTATAAGCTGAGTTTGCTTAGTGGCGTCCTAAGTTATCCCAACTTGCTCCAAGTATTTCGGATTTGCTATTTCCAGTTATAGAAACAAATTGCTTGGTTTGGTACAATTTGAAGCAACTTGTGTGCTATCTGGGTATACTTATTTGAGAGTCAGGGAAAATTTTGAACATGGTCAGTGAAAGACAGGGAAAGTCAGGGAAAATGACTCTTCAAATTTTGGGGGAACCCTGTTTTTGATTGACGATTTTCACAATTTATTAAATATGAAATCAAATTCCAAGGTAAATTCACTTTTTTTAAATCGATTTATTGTTGTTGACATCACTATCCTAGTAAAAATGATTCATATAAGACCATACATATACCATATATGATCATATATGCATTGGGGTTTCATATATGAACACCTGAGGTTCAGGTTTAATCCACATGCAATGCGTATATGGCGCATATACGGACATATACGGTCCGTTTATGCCAACCTTTATGTATATACGGTCCTATATGCTTTATATACTCATTGAATATGGATTACATATGTATTATTTGTGGTCATATACGAAACCGCTATTCATATATGATCGTATATGGTTTATGTGTGGTCTTATATGAATCATTTTTACTAAGGTAATTAATTTTTTTTCACGTTTACTCGTTTGAATGATTTAATATATGTTTTCAAACAATTGTATACATATTTTTATAATACTTTGAAACAAAAGCTAGTGCTTCCACAATACGAGACAATACGATATTTTCTGCCTTGTTCTTGAAAAATATTAAAATAATGATATCGTTTTATTCTTGAATGATTCTTGTAATGAATCATCTTGATCTTGTCTTGACAATACCTCAAGAATATTGATCTTGTCGATAAACTTTCGGAATTTTATATGTTTAAGGAAATATATAAATATAAATATACGTTTGTATAATAAGTAAAATATGAATAGGTAATATTCGGAAAAAGAAAGTTGTTATATTTATTTATATAATATGTATAAGGGGCAGGATCCATTACAAAAAATATAAGTATAATTACCCCTAACGTGGTGCCCCAACATTTCTAAAAGAACAGACCTATTGTGGCGCTGTTTATTTACTATCGTTTTTCAGTCTGAGAGAGATAGAAACTCTCCCGCCTATTTTAAAATACGGTTGGAAGAGTTTCTGTTTCTGTCTCTCTTACTCCCGCCATATACGGGCTCGGTCTATCTATACTACGTCGTTGTTATTTAACATTGTTTGTATATCTGAATATACAGTATATATAGATATACAAAGTTCCTAACCAATACTGCAATAATTTACTTAAAAATTTGTCCTTACTGCATTGGTGATTTTGATAATACAAGATCGAGATGTACTATATGTAGTCAAGATCTTGACCAACTGATCTTGACGATACGCTTTTCTCGATTGGTACATATTGTTCTTGTCTAGAATGCTATTTTACGCAGCTCGTCTCGATATTGTCTCGATTTCCAAGACAAGACAAGACAAGACAAGATCGATAATTTCTCGAATCTCGCGGAAGCACTAACAAAAGCCAATAACGGAGAGCATTGAAAATGTTACTTATCATTTGCAATATGACGTAGAAGAAATTTTTAGTCCTTCCCATGTGAAAAATATGTATACAATTGTACAAAAATTGTATACAAATCGTATACAAATTGTGTACAGTTGTATACAGTTTTGGACATGTTTTCCACATGGGCTTATCAACCTAATTCATCCAGCGAAATGAATCCTGATACTAATTCTTCTTTAAATGATCTCTCTACGAATGATCGAGGACTGTCGACCTATGTTAAAACAATTGACTTATTCAATGCAGAAAAAGTATTACACGGACAGACCGGGTCTATTAATTTGAAAAGAATTGATCAGCGTTTAGAAAAATGACTGTCAATTTAGAGAAAAAGAGGATCGCTGAAAAATATTCGTAGTGAGTCTAGCAAAAATTCGTAGTGAAAATATTAACAGTTGATAGTTTCATTGGTATTTTTCACAGTGAGACTATCAATTGTTAATACATCGACTACGAATTTTTAGTAGACTCACTACGAATATTTTTCAGCGATCCTCGTTTTCCCTAAATTGACAGTCATTTTTCTAAATATTAATAGACCCGGTCTTTCCGTGTACAGCCTGTGATTCTTATCCAGGACAATGATTCTTATGCGGTTAATCATAACCTTGAACATACTTGATAATGATGGACAACTTTTTGAATTCATTCGTGAAATTGATCAAGTGAGTTGTCAAGAACCATCAATTGATAGTACTAATGATTCGCATTCAACTCTAATAAATTTAGATCAACATGCTTCTGTTGATCAACCAATTTCTTTCAATAATAATTCTAATACATCTCTACAACATGATAAGTTTGAAACACAATAAAGAGTTATTGGTCTTGCACTTATTGAAAGCCATCAGATAGGTATGTGAATATCTACACAGCACGCAGCTTTTGAAAATATCTAAAAGAATACTCAATTAAGAAATCTTCAAGAACGTTCTTGAAGAGTTCTCAAAGATATCTTTCGAAAGTATTGGAAAGAAATCTTGTAAAAGATTTCTAAAAGATGTGATGCTAAAGACATCTCCAAGACGACCATGTAAGATATCTTGGAAATATCTTTTAGAAGCGTTCGAAAGATATCTTCTGGGAAGACTCTAACAAGATATGTTTAAGAAGGTAGATTGTCAGCAGGTTCAGATTATAGATACCTGATCATATGAATTGACATGAATAACACTTGGAATGTGCTTTTTATTATAGTCGAATTACCGATGTAATAAATTCGATCACAAATTGAAAGCTTGAAAAATCTACATACATCCCAAAGAGATTTTAAATTCTGCAAAAAGTACGATTTTGTGACCTTTTATACCCTGCGCTGGAATTAACAAATCTCCAAGACACAAATGTTTCACAAATTACTGAATTTTTCACGCTTAATTTTATGCACAACCTCCAAGTAGATTTAAAAAACTCCTCATTCATACTTATTAATAAGTTATTCTTCAATAACGATGAAATAGAAATAATTTGAGAAGAATCTGTGGTATCCACGGCCAACTTATCTGACATTTGTTTATATAATAACAGTCTTTTCAGAAAATCACTTTTACTCTAAAAATGTACACCACTGACATTATGTCACCATGTCATATTGAAAATTACAAGCATCAAAACCAAACTGTCTGTATAGCTCAAGTCACTACGTAGATCGTAAGATGCGTGGGTTCGATTATCGCAACCTCAAAGATCGAGATAAAATGAACTTCATAGGAGTGCGAGGGCAATAAACACACAGGGAGGAGAAGGAGAAAGAAGAAGTTGGAATTTTGTGTGTGAATAAATTCAAGCTTCTTCCAAAACATTTTTATGAATTTTTCAAGACATATTTAAGAAATCTTGAAGAACTCTTTTAGACTTTTCAATTTCTTTTTCAAGATATCATTGAGGAGTCTCCGAGAGATCTTTTAGAAATCTATGCATGTTGCATAAGACATCTTTTCGAATACGAAAAGATACACGGAGAAAAATGTATTGCTGTCATAAAAAGCAGGTCTGTTACTATAGCGCCTACAAAAAAAATCAGTTGAAAGAGCAAGAAAAATGATTGACACAACTACATTTTTTTGCTGACATAAACAAATTTGTTAACAGAACTAACTCCTTAGCTGCTGGAGTGAATATTTTTGCAAGGACAACAAAGTTTTTTGTAGGCGCTATAGTCGCAAATCATTTTGTCTCCGTGTATCTTTTAGAAAATTCTTCAAGACTTCTTGTACTTTTGGAAGATATCCTTTGGAATTCTAAAAGATATCTTCGTGTCTGTTTGGGAATATCAACTTCATATCTTTATTTTCACAATAAATGTGATTTTTTGTTTCAGAACTCATTAAAGACACTAATGATAATAAACTTTAATCAATAACTGTTGACAAAGGTAGCGTCATATGATTTTTTTATGAATTTTTCATTTTTCTTAGTCAAAATTTTTGGTACTTAGTTTTCATGCTTTGAGCTAATTTGAAATATGTTTTCTGTTCTAGGTACTTCACCTAAAATGCCTCTGAAGGAAATATTTACTCTACCGTTGGAGTCCTTGCCCAACAAAAAGAGTACGAGTCGATTAAAAGTAAAAAGGCAAACTTAGGGTAGACTGGGTACAGTTGTAACATTTTGACTTCAACCTCTTGTAAAAATTCCATCTCTGCAGTCATATAAAAGCTAGATAGTGTTTCAAGTAGCACATGTATTTCGTTACCAAATGTAGATGCATTCGTTCCGCGTAAATGTAATTAGGGTTCAGAACAGGAATAAATATGATGGCTTTTCAAATATTACAACCGACCACAACCTCAGGACGGTAGTAACAGGGGGTGGGGTTGAATGTAACACTCAACAAAAATATTGAAAAATGGATAGAAAGATACAATTTATTGGCAAACAATCACAGTTGAAAATCGTTGTCACGTACATTGAATGGCAATACAGGTTGGTTGAAAAGTTTTGAAAGCAAAAATGAAAGAATGTGTATTTTTTGATGAAATGATTTTTTTTATTCAATATAGTCTCTCTCAACTTCAACACACTTATTCCAACAATCCTCAAATAATTTTATACCATCTCTGTAATGATTTTCCGGAAGCTCCGCAAAATACTGTTCCACAGCTGCAATAGCTTCTTCATTCGACGAAAAACGCTTTCACGAAGGAATTGTTTCAAATTTCTTAAGAGGTCATAGTCGGAGGGAGCCAAACCTGGTGAATACGGTGGGTGTTCAAGCAATTCGTAGTTCAATTCGTTCAGTTCAGCCATCACCAGAACACTTGTGTGAACACGTGCATTGTCTTGATGAAAAATGATTTTTGTCTTCCGTAAACCGGGCCTTTTTCACGAATTGTTTGATCCAAATGGTCCAAAAGGTTGCACCCGTTTTGGAGCTGAACAACTAGCTTCAGTCCACTATAAACGTTCTTGTTTCCGTTTAGGATCATGATGGTAGATCCAAGTCTCGTCCACAGTTACAAAACGACGCAAAAAATCGGTCTCATTCTGCTTAAAACGCTCCAAATTACGCTGAGAAATTTGTTTTCGATTCAGTTTTTGTTGAATTGTCAACGAATGCGGCACAAACTATCCAAAAAGCTTTTCCATATATAATTCTTCGTGTAAAATATGAAGTACTCGTTCATCCGAGATGCCTATGGTATCAGCAATTTCACGCTTAGTCAAACTCAGATCTTTACAGACAATATCATAGACTTGCTCAATGATGTCTGATTTCGTTGCACTTTTTGGACGTCCACTACGTGATTGATCTTCAACGCTTGTACGACCACGTTTAAACTCTAAGACCCATCGATGTACAGTTGAAAATGAAGGAGCAGATTCCTTCAACACTTTCTTCATTTTAGTATGAATTTCTGTTGCTGATAAACCTTCCAAAACAAAGAATTTTATCACTGCACGATATTCGGATTTTTCCATTTTCACAAAATACACTACCACGTCAACTTCGAATGGCTTGTAAACAAAGAATGAATTGACAGATCGGAATAAAATTGTGTGTGTGTTCAAATGAAGGATGTAATATAAAAATAGCGTATAAATTTTGATTCCTGTACTGGTTGATAGGTGTCGCTTTCAAAACTTTCCAACCAACCTGTAGAATGAACATAAAGACCGTATTGATATCCCACTTTGCATACGCTCATACGCCTCTATGTAAGAGGTAATGTCGTGTTCTCCTTTCTTCGATACGTGTTTTTGCGAATGAGCCACCTACCAAATAAAATCAAATGAAGTAATCAATGTAATATATAAGCAGTGATGGGTACGTTACTCATTACTCATTACACTGGGAAAAATATTGATTTGTCCTCTCTCCATAAGATATTCATTTGTAGAAATTATATATTCAATTAGATGCAAAAACTGACTACTTGTGGCGAATAAATTATTCATTTAGAAGACCAATTCATTTGGGGCAAGCATTCCATTATTTGATTCGATTAAATATTTCATTAATCCTGAGAAATATTTTATGGAAAGAGGACAAATAAATGATTCATTTGGTTGGAAGAAATTTTTTTTTCAGTGTGTATATACAATATATTTAACAATATATATGTTGTACACAAATTATATATTTATCTATGAGGTCAGTTGTGCCTTTACAATTGACCACAGGAAACGTGTTACAACCGTCCGCAGTCAATGTTTCTGGAAGCTATTTCATTTTTGACAACAATGAACAAAATTTGTAGAACCAAACATCATTCATTCATTCTTTAATGTCCTGTTGTTGTTGAAAAGTAACACAAATAAATATGCATAGCATGCACACTGATAGAAAGAAATGAAATATACTTCAGCATTGAATACTTACTTCCAGTCGCAAAAGTTTCAGAAGTTCATCTTCACATTCTGAGCATATGTGATATGGCGTAAAGAATTAACATACGTGTTTCTACATGCGAGAACGCCCCTTTGCCCGTCAGATGATCTGAGCTCTCACAATCCCATCGTCAGTTATTCGTAATGTTACAACCGACTCCTTGTTACAAACGTACCCAGTCTACCTTCCTATCTGTGAGGACCTTCGATGAATGGTATCGGCACCAATAAGAAAAGAAAAATGTAAAGAAGATAAAAGAAGAAAAACAAAAGAACAAAAAGAAGTTGCAAGAAGAAAAGAAAAAACTGATGAACCCAGTTAAACTGCAAAAGAAAATAAAAGAAGGGAAATAAGTTGAATACTTTGATATTTTGTATTTATTAGTAACTGTAAGGATAGCAATGTGGGTTGGCAAACGAATCACGACACGAGAATAGTCAAAATAATCAAATTTTATTCGTTTTACAGAAAAATCGCATCCTTCCTTCAAACTAACTTTTTCAGACTTCTTCTTTTTGTTTTTCTCTGAAGGCCGTCACTTCGTAACTGCCGTGATATATTCAAGTAACTTACACAGTTGTAACTTCGGCGATATATTCAAGTAACTTCCACAGTTCGGCCATCCTGACCGTTAGTTCGACCTCGAACTTGTCAGGGCTTAACATCAGTATTATGCTTATAAAACAGTAATACAATCTGTGCATATAACAGTAATACAATAAAATTTTACAACAATAAAAATGACATCTTTAAATTCAACGGATATAATAAAATTTTCGATCATCATTACATCACTTTGATGATTCTCCTTTTTCTTCATTCTCTTCGATAGTACACCAAGGTCTCATATTGCAAGCCTCCCATGTCCCAGTGTAAGGTCTACGCGTAATTTGAAGATTTTCTGCATCTTGTAAAATATATCTATCATTTCTCAATTTTTTTATCATTTCATAAGGACCTTTGAAAACTGGAATCAATTTTTGTGATACACCTGATGTACTGTCGAAGTTTCGCACCATCACATAGTCCCCAACCTGATATGTGTACGACACTTTACGTTTTTTGTCAAAATATTTTTACAGTTTTCTTGAGACTTTCCAATGTTTTTTTCAGCTATTTCCCTCAATTGTATCAGATCACGATCTCTTCCATAAGAATTATTCTGATCTACATACTCCCCTATCGCATTTACTACTGGCCCTCGCTGATTCACGCCGAATAACAGTTTACTGGGAGTTTCGCTCGCATTTTCTTCATGTATTGTGTTGTTTCATGCGTGTTCCACTTCGCCCAAAGTCTTATACCAATATTTTCCATTGTTATTATCGGATAACTTTGCTAACATAGGTCCCAAAACACGATTCACTCTCTCAACTTGTCCGTTTGCTTTGGGCGACGCTGTCGCAATTTTGACGTGTTGGATATTATTCTCATTTACAAAAGTTTCGAATTCTTTTGACGTGAAACTAGTTCCCCGGTCTGATACAATTGTAATGGGTCTACTATAATTCAAAAAATGCTGAGTCAAACATTCGATCACCTCTTTGCTTTCCGTCGTTTTAGTGCTATATAATTTAGTAAACTTAGTAGAACCATCGACAACTAGTAAAATATAACGTTTCGATCGACTTTGCTTGTCAATTGGTCCATAATAATTGATGTGATATGTATTGAAAGGAACATCACCCTTAGGAATTATTTAAGAACCCTTCTTATTTTCCTGTGGTTGGTCAGAATGCTATGCATTTCAAACAGTTGGCAATATAAATTTTTACTCTTTCACGAACATTAGGGAACCGATAATTTCTTAGAATCACATGAGCAGTTCTTTCAACACCCAGGTGACCCATATCATCATGATATTTACGAATTACTTGCTTTTCCATTTCTTTTGGTACATAAAATAATAATTCATCATTTCTTTTCCGGTACATAAGGCCATTTCGCATTTCATACAAACGATCTTCGCTCTTTTCTAATTTCGTGCGTAGTTCCCGAATTTTCTCATCTTGATTTTGTGCTAAAGAAAGATTGGTCTCAAAAGAATTATCTTCAACCACCATCACATTCATTGCTCTGCTAAAAGCATCAACATGTTGCATCTTTTCTCTAGCTCTAATGCTCATATTGTACATCAAAATTTTCCAATTCCAGAGCCCATCTCGAAATTCTAGGATTCGATTCTTTTTTTCCTAATGTTAACGTTAACGAATTACAGTCGGTAACAATCTTGAATTTTATCCCTTGTAGATGAATACGGAATCGCCTTAAGGCATAAATTATTGCAAGGGTTTCCAGTTCGAAACTATGATATTTAGTTTCTTGTTCCGATGCTCGTTTTGAAAAATGAATTATTGGGTGGAATTTATTATCCTTCTTGCGTTGTAATAGAACAGCGCCAAACCCTAATATGCTTGCTTCACAATGTAATTCAGTCTCATCTTGGGGATGATATATGCTTAATACAGGGGCATCTATCAATTTTGATTTTAGTGTCTCAAATGTTTGAAGTTCTACTGCTCCAAATTGAAATCTTTCTCTTTTTCGTATTACATCGTACAAAGGTTTGGCAATTATAGAGAATCTTTCAATAAATTTCCTAAAATGGGAACCGAGGAAACTTTGTACTTGACGTACTTTTTGAGGTACCGGAAAATTCAAGACTGCTTCGAGCCCATGAGTAGTAGACTTTACTCCTTCTTCGGAAATCTGATATTCTAAGAATTCAATATTGGTTTGTGAAAATTTACATTTGTCGACCCTCAGTTCCAGTTTATTATCAACTAGCAATTCAAAAACCTCTTTTAGTACCCATAAATGACGTTCTAATGTGTCGGTAGCTACCAGGAAATCATCTAAATACACAATTAAATCTCCGGAGTTTATGAGCTCTTTCAGCACGGTATTTACAAAACGTTGAAATTTCGAAGGTGCAGTCTTTAACCCAAATGGCATTTTTGTATACTCAAATTGACCTAGCGGTGTCACAAATGAAGTATACTTTATTGCATCCTCAGCGACTTTAATATGGTAAAAACCATCCTTAAGATCGAGAAGACTATAATATTTTTCATCCTGAAGTGCATCTATTTGGTCTTCAATTAGAGGTAATGGGTAGTTGTCTCTTACAATGACTCTATTTAATGTTCTGTAGTCGACGCAAAGTCTTAATTCTCCATTTTTCTTTTTGACCAGAACTATCGGTGATGCGTAAGGAGAATCGCTAGGACGAATGAGATCTATTTCTAATAAACTATCTATAATTGTTTTCAATTGTTCTTTTTCTACAAAAGACAGTCTGCGCGGATTGAAATGAAAAACATTTGAATTCGTCAATGTTATTTTCAATTCCATCTTAATTTCGGGTTCATCCGGGCGTATTGGCATCAAATAATCAACGGTGAACAAATCTATTACATCATTCCTCACTTTCGAATTTATCTTAGTGTTGATATCTAATGATTCTGCAATGTTCTCCTTTTCAATATCTATATTGATATTAAGGATTTCATGTATCGCCGCTGATTCATCCACTCTAGAATCTGAAAACCCTCAATTAAGTTCTTTCAATGCATCCCTACCCAAGATGACTGAATTCCTCATAGTCTTATCAGGGACTCCATGAAGGAAAACACAGTCTGTATTTATACCATCTACGCGAATACTAGCCGCAATTTTCTTCTTGATGACTAAAATACTGTCGTTGATTCCTCTGTAGTCGTTGTATAGTATCTCTTGACCTGGATAATGGCAAGAGGTAGTAGAGATTCCTTGATCAGGCTGATCGGACTGCCGGTGTCCAGAGGAGTTTCCAAGTGCAGATCAAAATATCCCCCTGGTATGGCAATATGGTATTCCACGTTCTTCAAGAAATCATGATGACTGAGTACGTGTTCGACATTACCTATTTGTTCCTTATTCTTCGGGCAATTCTTTGATTGATGTCCTAATTCGAAACATGTGAAATAGGCTCTTTTTTCCCGTTTCGGCAGTTCACAGTCTGCCGCACTGTGACCCATTTTGCTACCGTTGTAACATCTCATTACACGATGATTGGTAAATTCTTTTTTCTTCGATATATTTTTTATTACACTATCTTCAACTTCTCGTTTTGAATTCAAAGTCCATGTCTCGAACTTCATACGTGACGATTCACATTTCTTCTTATCCTGTCATGAACTGATTTTTTCAAAAGCTTCCAAAAGTGAATTTTTATCTTGAAATCTTTGAATTCTAGCCTGGTTTTGAATTATTGTATCTGGAATTCCGTCTATCAAATAATCTATCATCTCTTCCTCTTCGATCTGTATTTTATTTCCTAGAATCACTTTTCCACGGACGTATTCCGTGAAACTTTCTGACGGTTGCCACATTCGATCTTCGAATTTTTTCCGAAGGGTTATTCTATTTGGACGATGATTAAACATAACACTGAATCCATTCCACAGGTTATCCATTTCCATGTTTATGTATTCCTGTTTTGATCAGAACCAATTCAATGCTCTTCCTGTCAATTTAACACTAACAATCGGGCGTGATCATCATCTAATTCATAAGTAGAACAAATAAGTTGAAACTGTTCTTTCCATTTTTTAAAGTTGGTGTTGGTACCGTCAAAGTCATTCAACATATATTTAAACATTGAAATATTTACTCGTCGAACAGGTGGCGTTGCTGCCATTTGTTCACTTGAATTTTTTCGTAGTATTTCGTTTTCTCGTCGAGCTAATGCGAGTTCACGCGACATAAGATCATGTTCTCTTATTAAAAATTCAATTTCCCTCTGATCCATTTGATTTCTGCTGAATGTATGCATAGGTGGTGATCTTTGTTGGTTACTTGTTTCGTTTTGAATGTTTACAATCATAGGGTCTTGATGATTTGGATCTCTATTCTGCAATTCGTGTGCTTCTTCAATCCATTGATTAGTCAGATCACTTTCCATTAATCTTCTCAGTAGATCTACTTTTGTCCCAGACGTAGGTATTTGTCTTCTACGTGAAATTTCCTTAAGTATTACCACCGTGAACTTGCTAAGGTCTTTTTCTGTATCGTTCCCGACGTCTTGTTTTCCAGTTTGACCATCCGCCATGATCAGAAATTGGTTTTCAACTTATTCAACAACTTCACTTGTAAATCTAACGATCGCTCGAACAATATTCTAACAACATTTCACAATTTGTTCAGATACGTTAAGCTTAATCAGGATTTTTTCATTATGAACACTCTTGGGTCTGACAATCTTACACGGAGAGAAATTTGTAGTTAAATTTACTATGTTATTATTGTTCCCGAGGAACAGACTGAAGTATGACGGGTTCCCCCATAAAACATAGTAAATATGATCAGCATTCTATTCTTGTACCATAGTAAAAATATGCCCTCCATAGTAAAATCCGACAGAATTCAGTCTGTTCCTCGGGAACAATAATAACATAGTCAATTTAACTACAAATTTCTCTCCGTGTACGGTCAGAAATTCTTATTCACGTTTGAAATATCCTCTTCTAAATTAGAATTACAGTAAATGTTGCTTTTCTTGCGATACTTGATTCTAGTCTTCAAAATTATGTCTCTTTGAAATTGCCATTTGAACGACCGGAAGATTCAACGGGTATCACAATACATTTATTCACGATGTTCATTCTTGAATTACTCAACTCACACGACAAATTCAACTGGATGTGATCAACATGGTGCGATTTCACGAACATATCTCTTCACAAAAAATTAACTGTTATAGAAGTTTTACATATTCTCTCGTGGTTTACCCGTTTCGACTCACACTTCTGATATTGTAAGGATAGCAATACGGGTTGGCAAACGAATCACGACACGAGAATAGTCAAAATAATCAAATTTTATTCGTTTTACAGAAAAACCGCATCCTTCCTTCAAATTAACTTTTTCAGACTTCTTCTTTTTGTTTTTCTCTGAAGGCCGTCACTTCGTAACTGCGGCGATATATTCAAGTAACTTACACAGTTGTAACTGCGGCGATATATTCAAGTCACTTCCACATAACTTAATTTAACAGAGATTAGTAATTTTTTCCACATAGGTTTATTATATATATTACCTGTTTCCTAAGTTGAGTGATCTGAAATTAATAAATAGTTGATATAAAATGATTCTTGCTGGTTTTCAACTGTTTCAAAAATAGGGACCTTCATCATGAGACACTAGGGCCAAATACGTTTCAAGTGTTTCTTAAATTGGGTCACAAAGGTTCGTCTTGTGAGAGACTGTTTCTATTTAATTTAAACTTAAACATCCATCGAAAACTAGCGATATTCATCAAATAAATATAGAATAATGGTATAATGCAATTCAAGTAGTAGTTTTCACGAGAATAGATTTGATAATACCAGTAACGGACAACCAACTTGGAAATGTGTCTCATAATAGGGACTTTCAACTTATAGTTTCTGGAAACGAGGAATCACACGCTGAAGAAAACATGAAGCGGGCAATGGGCATCTAAATACTGAAACTACGATTGAAAGGCTTTTGCGTTAACTAAATGTTGGATTGAAATATCTATGAATTTTACTTGTGTCGAATTCGTTCATAATATCTTTTTTCCAAGCATAAAGTCGAAAAACATAATACAAGACATATTTTATGGCTTCATGTCACAGGAAAAACCAGTTCGTGTGCAATGAAGAATCAATTTAAAATGATATCCATCCTACGCCGGATTCGGAAACTTGTTTTGCTTCATGCAAATATTTTCAATTGCATCACAAATGTGGTGCAGGGTGTGCAAAAATATGTAAGAAGAATGTAGTTCCGCAGTTGGTTGAAACGGTTCGGTTTCTTAACCCATGACTTTTGAAAAATTCCCGATTATATATGCCGTGGAATTTATTCCAATACATCAAAAAGGGATTCAGAATTCTGCATCGACGAATATGACCAAGAGTGGCCTTTGCTCCTCTTCTTGGTTGGACGATTTGTGTACCATGATTCCAACACCACGTCGTCTTCTGTTATGTTTAATTATGCTTGGTATATAAGTGTCATGTCGTCCACGTTCTCCGAGCAAACGGTTCTTGCCTCTCTACTTGTGATAACTAAGACGAATAAAGTTTAATTTTAACTATCACCGCTTCTTGATGATAACCAAGCAGCACCGGCTGCTCGATTCTTTTCTGTATTATTCGACCAAAAACGTAAATAATATAAAAACATAGAAAAAGACTTATAAAAGATAATACTCTTGGCCGTGGGTTATCGTAACTGTATCTATATGTACTCTTCAGACGTTTTGAAAACGAGTCGTCAAGTCTTGTTATCGTTACCCAACCGACAACACGCAGAGATATGATGTGACGTATGTAAAACACTTTGTTCTTTTTTTTTTTTTTGAATTGGTTATCAAGCGTACGAGAAAGAGGAACGGATAAAAAATCTCCGCTTCACGAGATGTCTCGCTATCGTCCTTTCCTTGACGATGGCTGTTTTATAAGCACGGAATAATTCAATAAGACTTCACTGAAATCAAAGCAACCTCTCCTTCTTTCTCACAACTTCAATGAGTCAGCAGATGAGATGAGCGTATACAAAATTCCGAGAGAATTCCCATTTTCCGAAACATCCAACGCTCTTTGATTTACATCTACAGGTTGGTTGAAAAGTTTCTGCGCTCGAAATGAAAGAATACTGTTTTTGTTACGAAATATATTTTTTTATTCAATATAATCTCCTAGAAGCTCAATACACTTGTTCCAATGATCTTCCAATAATTTTATTCCATCCTTATAATGGTTTTCCGGAAGCTCTGCAAAATAACCGTCTACGGCTGCTATGGCCTCTTCATTCGACGAAAAATGCTTTCCACGAAGGAATTGTTTGAGATTTCTGAAGAGATAGTAGTCGCTAGGAGTCAAATCTGGCGAATACGGTGGATGTTCAAGCAATTCGTACTTGAGTTCTTTGAATTTAGCCATCGTCAAAACACTTTTGTGAGCAGGTGCATTATCTTGATGAAAAATGATTTTTTTCTTCTTTGAACCAGGTCTTTTCTCACGAATTTTTTCATCCAGCTGATCCAAAAGGCTGCAGTAATATTCGGAGTTGATTGTTTTACCTTTCTGAAGATAATCAATGAACAAAATTCCTTTTGCATCCCAAAAAACTGATGCTATAACCTTCTTCGCTGATCGTTGTGACTTCACCTGCTTTGGAGCTGAACAACCAGCTTCAGTCCACTGTAAACGTTCTTGTTTCAATTAAGGATCATGGTGGTAGATCCAAGTCTCATCCATAGTTATAAAACGACGCAAGAAGTCGGTTTTATTCTGCTTAAAACGCTCCAAATTACGCTGAGAAATTTGTTTCCGATCCAGTTTTTGTTGAATTGTTAACGTGTGCGGCACTAACTTTCCAAACAGTTTTTTCATACGTAATTCTTCATGTAAAATATGGAGTACTCGTTCGTCTGAGATGCCTATGGCATTAGCAATTTTACGCTTAGTCAAACTTGGATCTTCACTAACCATATTATGTACATGCTCAATGATTTCTGCTGTGGTTGTAGTTTTTGGTCGTCCTTCGCGTGGATCGTCTTCAAGGCTGGTACGACCACGTTTAAATTCACCAGTCCAAAATTCAACGGTGCGTTTTGAAGGTGAGGACTCCTTATACACTTCTAACAATTGTTCATAAATTTCCTTTGCTTTTAAACCCTTCAAAACAAAGAATCTAATGACTGCACGATATTCAATTTTTTCCATATTAAGAAAAATCAATGACACCTCAACTTCAAATGGCTTGTAAACAAAGAATGAATTGACAGAATGACTTGCAACTTTGCATGTGTTCTCAGGACAGATATACCAACTTGAGAAAAAAAAAGTTTTGAGCTAGCAGGGCTATCTCTTGGTGAGCGCAGGAACTTTTCAACCAACCTGTATATATAATGGTTTTCGGTGAGAAAGAAATGAATAGGCAAGAAAAAAAAATTTTTTTTTTAGAATTGATAAACCCAAGTTTGAAACGTGATGTTCAGTGTTCATGAAATGACGTTATCACACAATTTGATGCTGGCACCCGTATAATCGTGGAGACATTCGTATATATTCAAAGATGGTTGGTTCACCGAAGGCCACGTATTAAGAGGATTAATTCGCAAATAGAAGAAGAGGAAAAAAAAGAAAAGACCGCATCAGATGGTGAAAATCTTGATAGATATTTTTCATAGCGACTATAAAATCATGTTTATTAATTATGTTTGAAGCTCCTCCTATTCAACTTTGAAAAATACATACCAATACTGAAAAGATTTGTTAAAATCAACGGAATTCGATCAAATACGTGTTTGGTTCCTCTATTCAGTGACATACTTCAGTGACTTTTATCACGTAATATACTTAGGTATGTGAAAATTGCGTGGAATGAATAAATGGGGGTGGGGGGTGTATTCACTAGATTCAGGTGAAAACAATTCGGCTGTTACTGCACCATCGGTAGAACAGATTCGTGGCATTCCTAGGATCTTAATAGAGCCTGGCGAGGGAGTGATGAGCTGACGAGTGCCACGAATCATTTCCAGCTGAAATCATTATTGGTTCTCTATTGAGGCCATTTGTTTGAAAGATATCAAACAATTCTGAGTTTCATTAATCGTCATAGTTGGGACACAACAGCTAAATATGTTTCCGGAATATTTTTAGAACTTTTTGCCAATCTCTCTTACAGTTTTCATATATTCCATAACCGCCGAAATCGCTTGTTGTGTCCAGCCGTAATTGAGAAGTTTTGAGGCCTGGAGCTATGAAACTAATCAAAGCCTCTTCAAGGTGAAAAGCGGAAGGGGTGATGTCCATCAGAGTTCTTCATATTAATGCAGCTTCCTGAAATGAGGCCTCCGGTAAGCGTAGCCTGGGGCTGTCCCCCTAGCCTAGGGCTGTCAATCGTCCGGATGTCTCCAGATTTTTCCTAGTTTTTCAAAGCGTTCGGGAAACGTTCGGGCGATGTTCTCAACATCGTCAGGATATTTTGAGTTTGTCATAAAATTAGAACTCTCAATTGAGAATGTGAAAATTCCAATGGTAAAGATACTTCACAATAATGTCCAGATTTCAGCCTGAAAATCCGAGGTTTTTGTATTCCACAAATTTGCCGGATTTCCATATTTCTTCCCATGTTCTGAGGAAGAAATGGAGGGAAAATAAGCGGAATTTGACCAGGACGAGGGAAACTCTCCCAGGGTTAGTGAAAATTTACAGAAAATTCACCAACAGTTGAAAGTTACATTATGAACAAAAATTGGAAGTTGCATCATGAAGAAATCTGCTCCCTTAAAAGCATTCTTGTTAGAAACATGTATCAGATATATTTCAGTGATATCGCGGTTATCCGCGATGAATTAGTAACAAGTACATGACCGAAGCATATCTGAAAAGGGTTCGCACGAGAGTGCCCATAAAATCTTTTCAAAGGGAAATATTCCACAGCAATGACTGAAAAGTTCTTGAACAATTCTCAACAGTCGATGAACTATCTTCGAATGCATAGCGACTACACTGTTGAAAAAACCCAGCATGGTCCAACAAGGAATCAACTTAGTCCAAGTTGGACCGACTTGGTACACGGTGGTGCCAGTTACAGACCATAATGGTTGTCTCAGCAATATGGGGCCAACTTAGTTCCAGTTAGACCAACTTGGTCCTACCTAATGCCAGTTATAGACTATGATGGTTGGCCCAACAACCAATCTGGAACCAACTTGCGGTGGAAAAAATATTCATTTGATCTCTCCTCATCCAGGTATGCTTTGGCAAACAGACCATGCTTGGTGCCAAGCTTGAGTCAATGCTAGTCAAAACCGGGCCTAGCTTAGTTGCCAACATTGGCATCAATCTTTGTAGAATAATGTCTGGGATGATAACAATGCTAGGCTAACCAGACTTGGCATACCAAGCTTGACGCTGATCATGGTGAAATTGTCAGTCTTGGCATTACTAGCCGGGGATAAAATACTTATTTGTAGAAATTAAATATCCAATTGGATGCAAAAACTGATTACTTGTGGCGAATAAATTATTTATTTAGAAGACCAATTTATTTGACGCAAGCATTCCATTATTTGATTCGATTAAATATTTCATTCATCCTGAGAAATATTTTATGGAGAGAGGACAAATAAACTATCTATTTGGTTGGAAGACATTTTTTCTCAGTGTGGTTACAACTGGTGTCAAGTTGGTTCAAGCTGGTGCCAGTTATAGACTATGATGGTTGATCCAATAACCAATATGCGATCAACTTGGTTGTAACTGGTGGTAGTTACAGGCCATGCCGGCTGACTCAACAACCAATATAACCTTATAATATATAAGATCAACTTAGTTCCAGCTAGACTGGCCCGATTCCAGTTGTACCAACTCAAACTGGACTCATTTCGAATGCAAACAACATGACAAACTGAAGACCGAATCAAAATCTGCCTAATTGCGAAATTTAAAGAAACGATACTTTTCAAATTAATCATAGATTAAAGAAAAATCTCGAAATGCCAGTGGGACAAAAATGTGACGCAATTTTATGAGAATGTCAAAACTCTGAATAAATCGTACAGAAGTCTTCTTCTACTGGAATTTCCAAGATTCATTTATTACTATCTGAGGCGATATCAAGTATGGTTTGCCCTAGATTGATATTAGGACTGAGTAGAACCAGGCAGGGTAGTATTGACCTCCAGGTAGTCATATTAGGTAAAACCAGTCTAAGTAGAACCAACTTCATTCTATGTAGGTTGTTTTTGTGCAGCATGGTCCTATTCAGCATGGTCGAACCTAGCTGGAACCCAGCTGGGTTTTTGCAACAGGGTATTTAGCAGCAACCTTAAAATTTTACGGGATCGGTTTTAGAACACAGTCGTGATGGTATCGTTGTATAGCCATCAGGAAATTATGATATGACAGGGGTCCTCCACACAGTTATTGAATAGGAATCAGTTTTGGAATAGTTTTCAAAGGGTCAGCAAGGCAGTTTCATGGAATATCGCATATTCCGTTATCACCTTGAAAACAAATCATTAGGAAACATTCCGGAGATCATCCTGGTTGGATCATTTTTAAAAAAGTCTTCAGACAATTGTGACACAATCGTGGAACAACCACCCACGGTGAGAGAAAGTATTAATCACTATGACCCAAAAAAATGTACAAAGGGACTCAACCATTGATAAATTGAACTATTTTTTCAATCACCATGACTATTTTTTGATAATCGCAACTGTTTTTTGGTAGCTGCAACTATAAAAACTCAGCTGGGTCCCTTTAGTAGGATTAATCAATCCTATTTTTCTCAATGCAATAAGATCCAATCCATCCACTGGAAGGATGGCGATAGGATTCTGAAAATGGTTCACGATGTATCCGGGTCACCTAATTATAATATGTTTCAAAAAATTTCTAAATGGTTACCAAATTGTCTTGGAGAACACTTGGAACATCACAATATCGATACCATAACACTTTTGTAATTATATATTTGGAATCACACTTCAGTATCGACTTATTATAGGACTTATTGCCGTAGAGTCACTGGATAGTATAGAAAAAGTCTTGAAATAATTCGGAAACAGTCTGTAGATATGCTGCTCTTATCTTTCAAACGAATTTGAAATAGTTAACAAACAGTCTCCTAACAGTATTTGAATAGTCATTACATAGTTTCGAAATCGTTTGCAAAATTTACCTAATGCATTCACATTAATGCACCAAAATGATATTCCAAGGATGCCAGATGATGTACAGATAGTGACAGTGATGTGGCAGAAGATGCTCAGATAGGTTCTGAACAATTTGAAGAAAATTTTCAGATCTTGATCGAACTGTCCCTAATAAACTTGAAATATTACAGTGAGAGTATCACAACACTGTAATAATAGTATTTTTATGATACCACCACACGGGCATGATATTCCGAGAATCATCTCTGGACAGTCACAAAATCGTCCAAAAATGGTATTGGAATAGTCTGGAGATAATAGGCAGATATGCTGCTTTTGCCCTCGAACGGCTTTGAAGCCATAGCCGAACAGTATCATAAAAGGCTTGAAATTGTCATAAAATATCTTGGAGCATTCTTCAGAACATATTCAATGCGTTCACGGTAAATACTCAAAACAATATTCAAAGGATGCTGCATGAGGTACAAAGATTTTCGGATGAGTTTTGCACATCTTCCATACGAGTTTCAAACGTTGATGAAACTGTTCACAAACAAACTTTGAATAATACAATCAGAATACCACACACCAGTATGGATCTGCAGTCTATATCAAACATATTCCATTTACCGCATTCTCCACGATCCCTGAGATCCATGTTCCATATGGATGGATCCAGGCATACGGAACTACCCGATTGACGTCCGCTATATTGAATCCGCTGACTGGGATTTTTCTCTTTCAATTTTAAAAACGTATTGGGCATCCTCCAAAACCACCCGGCTTCCGGTTTCTGATGAATCTATCCACGAATGTGCAAATCACTAAATTCATGTCCACCATATTGGATCCGCCATCTTGAATTCGTTTTTTGACTTCAGATTTGGATTCAGAGCCCACGGGAACCTGTAGAACCCATGTTCCACACGGAAAGACCGGGTCTACTAATGTTTAGAAAAATTACTGTCAACTCAGGGAGGACGAGGATCGCTGAAAAATATTCGTAGTGACTCTACTGAAAATTCGTAGTCGATGTATTGATAAAACAATTGATATCTTCACTGTGAAAAATACCAATGAGACTGTCAACTGTTAATATTTTGATAACGAATTTTTAGTAGACCCACTATGAATATTTTTCAGCCCTGTTGGAAAAATCGGATAGAAATGAATAGATTTTGACGTGCATCCGTTTGAATCCTATTTCTGACCCATTTTTTTCGGGATACAGTGTCATCCGCAGAACGCATAAAAGTTTCATCAATTTTCATCCACAATATGGATAGTGGATTATTGGGCCCCGTAGCAATCGTATTCGAATGTATCCATATTCCATTCGGCGCCTGAATATGAATCGTATCCATTTGTATCCGGTGCTTTACGATATCACCTTGATGAGTTCCATCCATTTCTATCCGTTTCTGCATGATTCTGCTGGCAAAAAATCTATCCATTCCAATCCGATTTTTTCCAGAATTGTTTTTTCTTTTGAATTTCCCCACAGGGAACAACAATAAAAAAAAATAATTCCGAACTCATTCAAACATTCGGAAGATTCCGTGGAATCTTCAACATCTGTATCTCTATTTCCGCACATGACTTGGGAAACTTATTCCTACCTGCAAGGGGTTCGAACAATCATCGCATTTACCTACCTTACCTACAAGACTTACCTACTTAACCTCTAAGCTATCCTGACACGCTGCTCGGAGAGCGCATATTGCCCAAGATACTGTACATTCGTAATGTATTCGTGGCCTCATATAAAATTCTATGCACTTCTATCCCTTTCTGTTCCGATGATGCTTACACTATTCTCATGCATTCTTGTCCATATCTATCATTGGGAGAATATTTATCCAATCTTTTCCCAAATAAGCGTTCTTACGTCTATCAATTCATATCCGATAATTTTACACAAACGATATTTGTTTCGATCCAAATCGATCTCTATTTTCATCCATTCCTATCCATGTGTATCAAGAATTCATATTTTCGTATCTATCGATTTGTACCCAAACAAGCTACGCTGATGTAATTCATTTTCATCCTTCGCCTATCCAAACCACATTTCCTCTGTTTTTATCCATTCTTATCCAGGTATATTCGTGTTCTCGCGGCTATCGATTTGTATCCAATAATCCTGCGTTGATGTTATCCATTTTCATCCATTGTCTATCCAAATAAATGTAATCTATTTTCATCCATTCCTATCCAGTTCTGTCCAAAGTTCACGTTCTCGTATATATAATTTTGTATTGAATAATGTCGTACTACCAAAGTCGAAATTCAAAGCCTCCCATACTGTGAATTCCCAGTTTGGGATTCCCAAATTCATATGGGTCTCCACATGGGGAACGCATGGGTCGCATGGGTCTCCACATGGGAAACGCATGGATCGCATGGGTCTTCACATGGGAAACTCATAGGGCGCATGGGTCTTCACATGGGAATGGCATGGGTTTCACATGAAAATCGCATGGGTCGCATGGATTTCACATGAAAATCGCATGGGTCGCATGGATTTCACACGGGAATCGCATGGGTCAAATGAGAATCGCATGGGTCTTCACATGCGAATCGAGTGGATCGACCCATGTGATTTCCATGTGACAACCATGCAACTCATGCGATCCCCATGTGAAGACCCATGCGACCCATGCGACTCCTATGTGAAGAACCATGCGACTCATGAGTTTTCCATGTGAAGACCCATGCGACCCATGCGTTTCCCTTGTGGAGACCCATGCGACCCACTCAATTCCCATGTGAAACCCATGCGAATTTGGGAATTCCAAACTGGGAATTGACAGTAGGGTCCTGTCCCCCTACATATTGAAGATCATCAAATTCTCACCACTTTAAAGGGATACGAGCGGCGTGGCAGCAGCCAAATCGTTTGTAACAAACTATGGACAAACACTTCATATTAATTAAAATATCGCTCTGTACAGCACTTCTACTTGAATCAGAGAAAAGCTGTACAGAGCGATATTTTCATTAATATGAAGTGTTTGTCCATAGTTTGTTACAAACGATTTGGCTGCTGCCACGCCGCTCGTATCCCCTTAAAGGGTAAAGGAAGAGGACTCCTGTCACAGATAGCACAGAGAGTCCTCTACACGTTGCGGAAACGTACTTTTGGTTCCGCATGTTTTGGTCTCTATGGAGTAGATTTTTCAAACGTTTAGCGTGCTTTCCTTTTTGATATCCCTGAATACGTTTTGTGCATGTTCTTTTCATCTACTACGGGACATTCTTTTTAAGTCTTCTAAACGTACTCTCATGAAAACTAACCTTGAAAAACACAAAGTCACACAGTGAACATTTATGGAACTAAACAGGACATTTGCATGTCTCTGGGACATGTATGCGACCTTTTGAGAACGTCCTGAGACGTTATTTGCACGTTCTATGTGAAACCGAGCACGTTTTGTGAACGTTCAGAAAACCTCGTGGTGCTCTATGGGATAGTTCTTTTTTTGCCCCTCAAAGTGGTGAAGATTTTCTGATCTTCCACATGTAGGGGAAAAGAAGGTTTTGAATTTCGAATCGGGTAATGGTCCCCATTTTTATTCGTGGAGTATCCAAATCAATTCTGGATGAAACTGGATTTAGGATCACAACTTGATGGAGGTATGACTTCGGGTCCAAGTGGATAGAAATTGCATACCTTTCCCTATAATAACGGACACCGCTTTTTGATGGGATACATTCGGATCTAGTCTCTATCCGAAAATACGGATGAAATTGCATGATGCGATCCCTGATCTTACGGGAAAGTTCCAATTGATTCTGATTCAAAGTTCATACGTTTAACGGATGGAATTGAACCCAGGTCTGAATTCGGATTTAGTGGGATTGAATTCTCATCCCTCCTCGCGGATAAAACTGGATACAGGATGATAATTTGATGGAGGTATGACTTCGGATCTGTCTATTCTTTGGATGGACAACAATGGATCCGCAACACTTTTGGATTGGAAACGGATGCAAGTGGATTGCAGGTGTTTGATAATTTCTCACTTTTGTATTGAAACTGTTAAGAATACTCTTTGAATGGATGGAATTGGATACTTGTGGATAATTCATCGCACTTCTTAACAAAATCAGATGGATTTGTACAGAAATGTTCAAATATGGATCAGATTTCTATCCAAACCCGTCCATTTCAATTGTTGTTTTTCAACAGGGATTGATTCTGATTCGAGGTTCACACGTTCTTCGGATGAAATTGGATCAAGCTCTGAATTCAGATTTGCTTGGATTGAATTTTCATCCATCTGAACGGATGAAAATGGATTCAGGATCATAACTTGATGGAGGTATGACTTTGAATTCAGGTGGATAAGAATTTCATACGTTTTCAGATAGTAACGGACACCGCTCCTTGGTAAGATAAATTTGGATCCAGTCTCTATCCGAAAATACGGATGAAATTGGATTGCACGCATGGGTATGATCTCATGAAAGAGTGATAATTGATTCTGATTCAAAGTTCACACGTTCCATGGATGGCATCGGAATAATCTCTGAATTCGGATTTGGTTGGATTGAATTTTCATCCATCCTGACGGATGAAAATGGATTCAGCATCATGACTTGATGAAGGTATGACTTTGGATTCAGGTGGATAGGAATCTCATATGTTTTCCAGATAGTAAAGGACATCGCTCTTTGATAGGATCGATTCGGATCCAGTCTCTATCCGAAAATACGGATGGAATTGGATTACCCGCACAGGTGTGATCTTATGGAAAAGTGATCATTCATTGTGATTCAAATTTCATACGTTCCACGGATGAAATCGGATCAAGCTCTGGATTCGGATTCGCTCGGATTGAGGATGGGGGCCAAATTAACGAAAAACCAAATCAACGAAAAGTTGGTTGAAAAGAGAGATACGTCACACTCTCTCTTTTCAAACACTGATTTCGTTGATTTGTCTTTTCGTTGATTTGGCCCCCATCCCGGATTGAATTCTCGTCCATCCTAACGGATGAAAATGGGTCCACAACCCGATTCATAATTTCAAGTTGGAATGAGATTTGTTTGGATAGAAATTCTATCCGTTGCTCGGATACAAGCGAACCAATGTTGTAGCTCAGATCATTCTGGATGATTTTTTTATCCTCTGAATGGACAGAAATGCATCCGCAACGCTTTTGGATTGGAAAGGAATGCGAGTGGATTGCAGATCTTCAATAATATCTCAATTTTGGATTGGAACGGATTGGAATCTTCTTTGAATTGGATACGTATGGACAACTTATTCCACTTCTGGACAAAATCAGATTGATTTGGACAGGAAATTTTCAAATACGGATCGAAATCTTATCCAAATCCATCCATTTCAATCTTTTTTTTCAGCAGGGAGCGATCCTCTTTTCCCCTAAATTGACAGGCATTTTTCTGAACGTCCATAAATTCTTTCCAAATATTAATAGACCCGGTCTTTCCGTGCATATAAATCTGACAGCGAATGCGCAAATGACTAAATTCACGTCTGCCAAATTGGATCCGCCATCTTGAATTCGTTTTTTGACTTCAAACTTGAGTTCAGCACCTTCGAAAATACCTAGAACCCATCTTTCATAATGATTCATCGATGCCAGTCAAAGTTACGAATATTCAAGGACTGTGGAGAAAATAGCTTATTTATATATATATTTATTTATAAAGTGGACCATTTTGAGTGATATAGTCAAATATCTCCAAAACTAGTGAAAATGGAAAACAATGTTACGGATGAAAAGTTTAGGGTTACTGGGGAGTATGATGCTGACCTTTAAAAATCCCTCAGACCCTGGTGAAAATGGAGCGTATGCACAAAGCGAAAAGGAAACGTATACGAAGCGGGAACGTTTCAACTCCCTCTTTGTGCAGCGTATGATACCCGCTCGCTGGGAAGTCATCAAATCATACGTTCTGTATACGTTTCATAAACTTCCGATCCCGTTTCGCATATGCTTCATGTAACGTAATAGTAGGTTAAATGGAGCGTATGCGAGTTATACCTGTTCTGACTTCAATTAGCATCTTTCAGCAATCGATGTCAACGACGATCCAGGGGTCAGTGGATAAGACCCCACCGTAGTGGAAGTCACCGGTTCGATTCGCACCACAGGGTTCAATTTTTTTGTCTACATTTCTCGAATTTTTTCCGCTTTCTTTGTTTCAATTCCCGTTTCACATACTCTTTGTATCCTTTCCATTCAAGCTTCGTATACTTTCCTTCCACGTTTTTGTTACCCTGAAGCATGCGCTTCGTTTACTCTCTCTTGTCGCTCCCATTTTCACCAGGGGAGGTCATTTTGAAGGTCATTCACAGGTCAAAATGGTTTTTTTGAACCGCAGCCCCATTTTTTTACCATAGCATTTGGAAGCTGGTTTCAAACACTCCGCAAAACACTGGTCATGGACCCCCTTCCGCCCATTGGGGTGCCAGTTATGAGGCGTCGAAGCCATTGATGACCACGCGCGCGGACTGGGGCTACCGAGAGCGTAAGTGCGTGGACAGGCGCGATGATTCCAGTAGAGATACAAAGATTAGTGATAACCCTAATCCTTCGGTGAATTATCTGAAAGTCCGAAGGATTTTTGTGTCTGTTCGAATGCGCATCTCAATCAAGGTTATGTAGTATGGTGAATACTTTCAATGCTTCCAGCAACTCTTCAACACTTTCTGAGAGTCGATACTCATTCATACTCTGGTAGAAGTTTGATCAGGCATTCCCTATCCTCAATAAGGTACTGATCAGGTTAGAATCCAAGAACCGTAAATAATGAAAATCTTATGAGACCCTTACAAGGGCCTTACCTGATTTCCCAAATAGGATTCAGATAGGTTTGTAACGCAAGGGTCCAATAGGGTTCGGATAAGATTTCCATAAAATCGAGCGATGGGAATCAGCATGCCTCATCAGGCTCTCTGATTTTCCCATCCAAAATTTCTACTAGGGTGACCTCGATTGAATCAAATGGAATGATTCAGAGGATTTCCAATGCAATAGTGGATCGTAATGAACCGAACACATAACTGCAACTCATGATGAGCAGAAATTCGATGTTTCAATTTATTTCTGGATCCTTCTTCTTCGCTCTCCTCCGAAGATTGTGACCGATTCCATTGCAGATGAGAGTTGATTCATTTTGGAGAAAAACGGGAACATCGAGTCTGTGCTTATCATGAGTGGCAGTTATGTGTTCACTGAGAAAACGTTTGTTTCGGCGAAACAAAATTTTGGTTGAAATGAACGGAAAGAAACTTTTTTGGTTGGCTAAAATAAAATTTATTTAGGATAAACAAAATTGATTCGTCTGTATGAAAGCCTTAATTATTTTGAATCAAATTTTGTTCACCCTAAATAAATTTTATTCCAGCCAACCAAAAAGTTTCTTTGCGTTCATTTCAACAAAAATTTTGTTTGGCTGGAACAAACTGTGTTTTCAGTGTTCGGTTTATCACGATTCACTATTCCATTTGAAATTCGTTGAATTATTCCATCCGGTTCAATTAGGGTTATGGATGAGTATCGACTCTCGGAAATTGTTGAAGGGTTACTCGAAACATTGAAAGTATTTACCATAGTACATAACGTTGATTGAGATGTGCATTCGAACAGACACAAAAATCCTTCGGGTTTTCAGATAATTCCCCGAAAGATTAGGGTTATCACTAATCTCTGTCTCTCTACTGGAATCATCACGCCTATCCACGCACTTACGCTTCCGGTAGCCCCGGTCCACGCGCGTGCGGTTATCAGAGATTTCGACGGTCCATAACTTGCACCCCAATGAGTGGAAGGGGGTTCATGACCAGTGTTTCGTAAAGGGTTTGAAACCAGCTTTCAAATGCCATGGTGAAAGAATGGGGGTCTGGTTTAAGAAAACCATCTTGACCTTTAAATTACCTTCAAAATGATCTGTAAGGGATTTTCGAAGGTCGGCACCATACCTCCCCCCTGTAACCCTGAACTTTCTGTCCGTAACATCGTTTTCCATCTCTACTAGTTTCGGAGTTATTTGACTATATCACTTGAAATGGTCCACCCTGTTGTGCATACAGCCGAAAAAATTTTCTCCGAAATTACCTATTTTTTGAGGAAAAAATGAAAAAAAAATCAAATCGTCTTTGGGGGAGGGTTCGAAGAAGGTCCCCTACAGATTTTAGGGCGGTATGCGGAGTCAGGTCTAAGACTGGACCTAGTCCCAACCCATAAGCTTATACATTGCGTAAGACCGGTCCTAGTCCCAGACCTGACTGTGCATACCATCCTCAATCCATTTGGTTCACTCGGGCCAGAGATATCCCGAACACCGACAGACAGCGCGGTAGACAACAAGTGGATTACTCAAATATTCCTGAAGATACGATCACAGAGTACGATAGCGGGTGTAATAGGCATTTCGTGATGGGTATACTACGTATACCGAAGAATGCCTAAAACATAGTAAAAAATGTTGTCATATAGGCCAGTCAAATTAGAACAAAAAAAGGCTCTGCAAAATTCATCGGTCAAATTCTGTCAAATGATATTTTCATACTGTCAGGGACCGTTCTTCAGGGATTATTTCATTTGGCATGGAATTTCCAAAATTTAAGGGTCTTATACACATGTCTACCCCACTTTTAAATGGAATGGAAACAAAAAATTTTTCTTTCAACAACAATATAAACAGAAATAGAGGAGGGGTGGGAAATCAACATATTTGAGCACGGATTCGTGTTCAACATTCTCGGAACCATATAAAAAGACTTTTTTCCTGGGGAAGAATGAAAGAAAAAATTAATTTGTTTATAAACAAATTACTAAAAATCAATTGGAAAAAAAATGGAATTCCTGTTGATGGATATATGTTTGGAGAGCGCTCCTTCATATAATGCAGCGTTTGTCAGAACGAAAATTGTGGAAAAAAAAATTTTTTATCAGACAATTTTATTAACAATCAGTAAAAAAAGATAAATTTTAATTTTCGACTAGTGTAATGGCTTTGGAAGGGATGATGTGATTTGTAAAGGATTTCTTGCGGATCGAAAAACGGTGAAAAATTTGAATTCGTTATACATAAATCAATAAACCATGAGGAAGGGATGAGAAATAGAAAATTTAATCTCCATATTCGCGTTCGGCGAGTTCCATTCCATATGATTACCTATCTTTTCCCATGAAAATCCAACAATTTTGGTTTTTTTATTAAAAACAAATTAATAAACAAATGTTGAATCATGGATCCAAAGATCTCTTCGAATCGGGGATCTTCATCAGGGATTCTGAGAAACATTCTGGCCCACTTTGGAAACCGAAATATTGATATTGTTTAATGATTATTATAAACAATTTGTTTACAAAAAATTTTGGATTTTTTTTTAATACCAGATCATTTTCGGGGTGGGAAAGGCTATCCAATTCCGGTACAGAAAAGATCCAGGATTCCAAAAATCAAGCCACAATTCCATTTGTTATAAACAAATGAAAATTTTCAACAATTTCTCTTCTTGCACTTGTTGGGTACTGCGGGATGTTGGAAGAATAGAGTATCTCCGGCCGTAAAAATGTTCCCCTGTAAAAAGATATCCGCGATTTCCCAAAAGGGGTCACCTTTGTCGTTGAATAACAGCGAAGGGGTGTATTCGACAACAAAATTTCAAGGGCTCAAATTTGTTGGTTTCATCCTTTTCTACAAGATCCAATCAGGATTTGTCGTCTTGGGGTCCTTTAAATGGGTGAATACCTTAAAAAACTGAAAAAAACGCGTTTTTGCAAAATTAATACTCACATGGCTTGCAAATAAACAAAACGTTTCGCAAAAAATCTTTAATCCATATAAAAATGATCCTCCAGGTGTCTAGTTATCCCCTAAATTTTGCCGAATCGATTCAGCAACTCTAAGTTCGTTGTTGTCAATTTGTTTATCAAAGTGGATTCACCGAAAAACGGGTCAAATGTGACATCAAAAATTCCAACTTTGAGACCCCGTAGCATCAAAACGAAGAGAGTTACGACAAGAATGAATATACTTCACTTTTAGAAAATTTATTTCCCTACAAAAAAGATTCAGTACAATGTTTCGATACCTCGAACCGTTACCGAGATATCCATCGAAATAGGAAAAAAGACGGAGTTGAAAAATCATTTATTGCTAATAATTTATCCCCCACAACAGGTACGAGTTGAAAATTTCATTTCCCCTCATCTGGACCATCTCCACTATCGATTCCTCCAGGTTTGATCCTGTCCCTAATTAGTTCACCCTAAATTCCTAATTTGACTGGCCTAATATTCGAAAACACATTTTTCTCCGTGTAGTAAGTACAAGAGCTAAATCTAAAAACTCTATTCCCACGCGGTCGGAATTATCTTCAATGCTTGTTTTCAGACTTCGGTTAACTATAATTACTTATAATTAAAAATTGCAGTCGCTTTGAAGCGCTAGTTCCGCTGTCATTAATCATTCCTGATTCGGAAATATCCTGCAGTTGAATACTGGAAATTTCGCTCAAGTTTCCGAAATTCCTGAAGTATCGTCAGACTGCAGATTGCTCAGATTTATTTGGTATTTTCCATAACCTTCAAATTTATTGAATATTGATTACCTTATGTAAGAAAGACCCCAATCGCATAAGTTTTAATCCATTCATCCGTGGCAATTGAGTTTTGATTTCCAGTACGGTAATTGTAGAGATGAATCTTGTTACGGAGCAATTAATGAAAAGTTCATCCAGTCGTTTCGCAGAAATCTGCATGAAAAACATATAATAATTGCTCAAGGCGCTATATATGAAATGTATGAAAAATATGTGTGACAAGGCTCTTAGTTTTTGTATGCTGAGTAAATGCACAGACGGAGAAAGAAACTCTGCCAATTGGCACATGGTTTCCTCGTTTGTGTTGAGAAAAAATGCATGTTTTCTTTCCCTCTCCCGTTTTTCTCAGAGAATCAGGTTGAAATTTGAACAGGACTGCCACCCACACTGCATAAAGCTGTGGTGGAAATTTCCTGAAAATTGGATGATAGGAACGGAAGTTATCCGCATGTTAACGATGTTTACGAAATTTTCAAATTTTGTTTCGAAGCTCAGTGCTTACCACTTTCTTCCTTCAATTCCGATTTGTTCGAAATTCACACCATACAACTAACCCCCCGTGAAATGATTATACTCCAACTTTCATGGCATTTGGATGATACCGACATGGGGAAGGCATGCTTCCAAAATATTGTCAAATAATGTGAATCGCGAAACAAAAATTTTCCACATTTTTCAATCTGTAATGTGTAAGTTGATTGGTTACACTTCTTAGTGGGAATTATAATTTTATGATTTCTTCAAATTTCAATTAGTTCAAAAAGAATTCGTTTTTTTTTCATTAATACGTTATAAGATAAGGGATTCCTTTCTATAATATCTCACTACTTACCCTCTCGTTGAAGCAGTGTTCGGAACTCCTAGGATCGTACACGATTCTGATTGATCGCTTCTCATATAATGTTGGAGGTGATTGGTTGCTCTATAAGAATTGACCAATAAACATCGTGTACGATCCTAGGAGTTCTGAACACTGCGTTGAAGGCACAGCTACTTTTTGAAAAAATCACACCCCGAATGGATCACGAAATGACTTAGAAATTAGTGATCGAGAGGGAAGTGGAACCCTTTAAGGTGAATCAAAATAAGCACTCGTGGATGTGAAAATAGGAGGGAAATATATTTTAACTTTCAACATAAAACCATTTTCTCTTAATAATTTTCCTCCTCACGTGGCGGTGAATGATTTGACATTGCCTGTAACACATAACCAACAATTTTCTGTACAATTAACGATTCACATTTTTGGTACCCGACAATGTTTCGAGTTATTCTAATTCTTAATCTAGTCAGAACGTGCAAGACATATCTCGCCTTACGTAGACCACCCGAGACACAACTTGCAATAAGTGTGGTGTGGGTTTGCCTGGGTAAGGATATCAAATAAAAATGATAGTTGGGACATCTCTATACGTCACTGTTGCAATGACGGAGAGTCAAGAGTGTTCGCTGTAAAAGAAAGGAACTATGAGGTTTTATTCCTCTCAATTTAGCATTCGACCAAGTCAAATCGAGGATTGACTACACAAGAAATTTATCGAGATGTAATTCAGTTCCACGTTCTGTCGAATTGGACCCCTTATTATAATATTGGAAGTTTATTATGAATCATGTGCGAATCAAGCACCTGTCGGATTTGTTGATAAGTTTTTGTGTCGAATGATCTCATCGAAGAGATCAATTGCATAAATTAATCGAAAACACCGTGTGTTATCCTTGGCTTATTATTCGTGCCTCTCGATATCTCCTTTTGAATTCAAACCAAACTGTGATTTGATTTTAATTTCAATTAGAAAAGGTTGAATTATATATACTGACTCTTTACACTTTCTTTGATTCCAAATTATCATTTTGACGCGTTCTCTTCCTTTTTCTTTGAAATCCGTCTAATGCAATGATTCTTTTTTCTTCCCGTAGTTTCGTCGATCAAACTCTCTTATGTCATCGTCGCATACATTCGACGAGTGTCTGTGTGGTTCAACACATGCGACGTTCGTGCGTACTGTGTGTTGACGTTTTTCCTATATAGGCTTGATCGACGAAACTTTTATGTACAATCTAACTATGGATATGTGATTTTAAAATTTCTATGTATGACTTTTAGCTATCGCTCGGCGTTGTAACCGTACGAATATTTTATCATATTCGTACCGTTACAATAAGTTTCATTGCAACCGGGTAATAGGAAGCGGAGATATACGCGTTCGCAAAATCACGATTTTTCGAAGAATTTCTCCTCATCCCTCCCGTTCTTCTGTAATGATGAGGTTGAAGGTTATATGGAACCACTATCAGCACTGCACATGACTCTGGTGAAAATTTTATTATGATCGAATAATACGAACGGAAGATATACACGTTCGCAAATTTGTTACATACACACAGACAAACAGACAGACAAAAAGGAACCTGATTTCATTCTTTCCCTCCCTCCAATTTCAATGTGCCTGAGATTTATATCATATGACTAACATTTCGTAAATCAAATATACTCAGAGTTCCAAGACATTCGGATAATATGGAGATGGGAAAGGCATGCTTTAAAAAAAATACAGATCCCAAAGGAAATTTCCCCACAGTTTTCAACCGATTTGGATACAACTTACATGGGACCACTATCGGGCCATGACTAAAACGTGGTTCAAGTTTGATCGGATTCGGATCATAGGAAGCAAAGATACGCGCGTACGCGAGATGTTCATTTTTTGTCAGAGTTCTTTTCATCCACCCAATTCTTCTTCTGAATGAGGTTGAAACTTATATGGGACCACTATCACCCTAGTCCGCGATTGTGATAAGAATTTCGAAACGATCGGATAAGCAGAACGGGAGATATGCGCGTACGGAACTTAGGGGGAGGGGGCTACAGACACACAGACAGACAGACACGGTAACAAGATTGTTCCCAAAATTCTGAAGAACATTTTGGTCTAGGAGGTTTTGAATTTCGAGATAAAAAACTTTCCGGCTCCTCGAAACGATCACAAAGCTTCCCTCTAATGAGGAAGCAATTCTTATTGAAATAGCGATTTTTTTAAATCTGCTCTGCTGAATTAAAAAAACGTTTGTTGTTTCAACAAAATATTTGCTAATTTAGTGGATTTCCTAGCAGTTTGTATATCCACAATGCCGAATTGCGGCATCAGCAAGTGCTTGCTAAGACAGCTAGATTTTTGCTGTGATAGCGAATTTTTTCTCAATCAGCAAAAGAGTTTTTTATGTCAGCAACGAAAATTTTTTTGGAAATCTCTTCCGTGGATATCAACAAAATCATTTTCTGAAAGGGACATGTTACGAGCGTACCGTACGATTTCATTCGTGATTCTTTTGGCTCTTCACAATTTCTTCCCTTCACCTGTTTCGGTAAATGGGGGTTGTTTCCTTCAGAAGTTGTAGGTGAGTACGTATGTAATGGATAATTTCCTCATGCACTGATCCTCAATCTTTTGAGGAAGTTTAATGCACGCGCGTGTGTGTTACTCCTACTAAATCTGAAAATGAAGGAAAATGAAGGTACGTGTAGTAAGAATTCTTTCGAGTCAAAGTTCCTAATCAATGTTCAACTATCAAGCGTATAAATATTTCATTCATATCATGCATATCATTATTATTCCCATGAGATCGTTTCACAGTTAGGAACAAACAAGGAGACGATATAATTGGGATGAATTAATTCCAGATGTAAAATTATGACTATTTGATGATCATACACGAGATTTTACTTTTCTCTTTTACAGTATTTTCCTCTTTCTTTTCATTTGTCTTTACTGGTTTGAAGGCTGACCAATACTTCCTGCTGTTTTGTTGTTTTTTAATCGTATACACCACTACAATCAATTGAATCAATTCCCTTCACCTTCTCGAACCTGTTTCTCTACTGTAACAAGTCTTTATATCTTTTTTTCCTCTCCACATCCCTGAACTATGAGACGAGTTTCCACGCAAGCAGGCGAGTTCGTAATTCCTAACTAAAAGAAGAGGAGAAAACAGGCCCTCGGACAGGTTTTGAGATGATAATGATAATGATGACGACGATCATGATCATTATCACGATAATAATGATGATTTGAGAGAGGAGAATCCAATGTGACGGTCAAGGCTTGGATGACCAGAAACCGGCGGCTATTATAAAATCGTGATGAACAAAAACAATCGGTCAAAAAAATGTGAGAAATATCGAGGGGAACATAGAACAATATGCAGATGAAATTTTGAAGGACGATGGAGTAGAACCTAAGAAACCATGGATAACAGAAGGAATTCTCGATTTGATTAATGAAAGGAGGAAATACGAGAATAAGAGTAGCGAACAGGACCAGCAGACATACAAGGCACTGAGGAATAAAATAATAAGAGAATCAAGGAAACCAAAAGAACAATGGTTAGAGGAAAAATGTCAGGATATAGAAGTCAGGATATAGAGGAAATGTCAGAAGTAAGATTACATTTAGGAAAAATAGATGAGGCATATAGGATTGTTAAGAGATTTTTTGGACAAATAAAATCTAGAAGTAGTAAGATTGAAAATTCTCTAGGGAAACAATTGATAAGAACGGAAGAAAAAATAGAACAATGGATTAATCATTTAGAAGATCTGTATGAAAGAAGCGATGATATAGGATTTTTAGAGAGGGAGGAAGATATCGATGAAAAGGAATTGGGAGATTCAATTTTGAGATCAGAATTCGACAGGGCTTTAAAAGAATTGAAAAATGATAAAGCGCCAGGAATGGATGGAATAAGTGCCGACCTTATCGAAGCCTCCAGTCAAAGAACTCTTGACGCACTGTTTGAATTGGTCAGAGATATGTACGGAAGAGGAGAAGTACCGAAAGATTTCCAGAAGAATAAAATTGTCGCCATTCCAAAAAAAACAAGGAGCAGACAAATGCGAGAACTACAGAACGATTAGTTTAACTTCACATGCCTCGAAAATACTGACAAAAATTATATACAGGAGAATAGAGAGTAAAATAGAGAGTAGATTAGTAGATCAGTTCGGTTTCAGGAAAAATAAGGGACCGCGGGGAGCAATATTAGCACTCAGAACAGTAGTAGAGAAAAGTCTAGAGTTGAAAAAATCTGTGTATATAGGTTTTGTAGATATACAAAAAGCATTCGATAATGTTGCCTGGGAGAAAATGTTCACGATTTTGAAAAAGGTAGGAATTAATTTCAAGGATATGAGAATAATATATGAATTATATAAGAATCAAACCGCAATAATAGAAATAGAGGGTCAAAAAGGAGAAGCACGAACTAAAAGAGGGGTGAGACAAGGATGCTCACTATCGCCATTGATTTTCAATTTGTATATAGAAGAAGCGATGAACGAAATGAAGGAGGAAGTGCAATTGAGACTACAGATTCAAGATGAAAATGTAAGCATGTTGAGATTTGCGGATGACATAGCTATATTAGCAACGAGTGGTGCTGAGTTAGAACCCAAGCAACACAGGGGGTTAAAAACGCTAAGAACGTGTTCGGAGAATCCTACGAACACGCTTAGAACTTCCACATGAGACTGTTTCGAATAATTATGTGCTATGCACCTCCATAGAATATCTTGAAGAATTTATCCAAAATAGTCTCATTTGCATATTCTTTTCACATTCACGGTATCATCACAGCATATTTGAGGAGTTCTTGTGTTACTTGGGAAAATACTCTCAACACTATGAAAACAATATTACTAGAAAACTATTGTATGAATGAAAATGAGGACAAAACAAAATTCATGATTTGTACGACAGCGAAAACAGCAAGAAGAACGAAAAATCAAAATAGATGCAGAGACAATTCAGCAAGTGAGAGAATTTAAATATCTAGGAGACATAATCACAGAAAATGGTATAAGCGAAAGAGATATGAGAGCAAGAATAGCACAAGGAAAACAGGCTTTCCACCAAAAGAAACAGTTACTATGTTCGAAGAATATTAGCTTAGCAGTAAGGAAGAAATTCTTGAAGAGTTACGTTTGGAGCACAGTATTATATGGTTGCAAAACTTGGACGATTGGAAAAACGGACCAACGAAGACTTGAAGCTTTTGGAGTGTGGTGTTATAGAAGGATGTTTAGAGTAAAGTGGACAGAGAAAGTAAAAAATGAAGAAGTACTTGAGAAGGTAAATGAAAAAAGAACTTTTGAGACAGGTCGTGAAAAGAAGAAGTAATCTGATAGGACACACATTGAGGCATGATAGCTTATTGAAAACAATATTGGAAGGAAAAATGAATGGTAAAACTCAAAAAGGTAGACCTAGATTGAGTTATATGAAGTGAATTATACAAGATAAGGGTTGTCGTAGATATGCAGAAATTAAGCGGTTAGCGGATAATAGACAGGGTTGGAGGATTTCATCAAACCAGGCATGAGACTGATTACTTCATGATGACGATGATCAAGGTTTGACGCCAAACGTTACTCATTGTAGACTGTTTTTTCACTTTGTCACAAAAGAAACTTGAGGTCGAAGATAAAAGGGCATGAGAAACACTAAGGAATGAAAAAAAAAATAAAATCATGGTCGAGTCATTGGACGGAATGTTTTTTACATGTGTACAATGTGGGATTTTTATATATAAAAATAGGAGGAAAAGATGAGGGAAGTACGAAGAAATTTTACATTTCAACCATTTGAGGATATTCAAGAAAGATTTGTGAAATCAGAATGGAAATAAGATTCACTCGCTCATTCTGAATGTGAATAAGTGAAGTCGTATAAATATTTATTTGTACGAGTATGAAATGAAACTGTACTCTCAGACTGGTTCCTGAAATAAATGATTATACGTGCGCGTGGGTGGATGTTGGAACGTTTCGCGAGTAGGTGTATAATCAGAATTTACACGCTTGCATGTATGCTTTCACTTGGTCAGCTTTTTACGAAAACGATATTGATTCCTGAACATATCCCTCTCGTATCGTTACCACATAATGTGTCTTCGTTTGGAAGGAGAGAAAACAACATCTCTTCTTTTTTTCTTACTGAAAGATGTAGGTCGCCGTGGTTTTAGTTATATGTCCTATAACAGTAGCTATACGTATACGCTTACGTGGATACGAAATGAAATAAAAAGAATGGAGATGCGGTAACATTCCAAGGAGGGACTATGAGTTTCATTTGAAAGCAATATAGATGCTTTAATTAAAATTGATTGCTTATGTTCATCAGGATGAATTTAATTTGGAGAACGATAGCGTATGCTTTTCTCATCTGTGAATTCAACAATGAGTACACATACCCAATGTTCACAAGAAAGATGAAAAACCATTGATGATTTTCACATTTAGCATGAGACAACAAAGGTGTCCGCGCAGAAAGAAAGAATCACCAGAAGGTCAAGGAATATTGGAATAGAATCCGAAATTTCCGCGACAATGTCGGTTTTGCCAATATGGCAAGAGCTATTATACATGTGGTAATACTAAATTAACGAAACATGACCGGGCACTCAAATTTTTAGCGAAATAAAAAAATAATATAACTGGTGCTGAAATAAAAAAGACCCACAGCTGCTTGTAACTACCCGACATGTGCAGCAAATAGTACATAATATCAAACGATTCAAATGGACCAAAATGGTAAAACAAAGCCACCTCTTACAGAAGAGCATAAAAATGCTAGATTAGAATCCGCGAAAACTCATATGACTTGGGGTGAAGAATTGCAAATTGTAATATTTGCGGACGGGAAAAAAAAGTTCAATCTTAACGATTCGAATGGTTTCAAATACTAATGGGCATGACTTACGTAAAAATAAAGCCATAAGCATAAGTAGAAATTTTGGCGATGGAACTTGAGAACTTGATGAGTATGAAATAATCTAGATCGTTATCAGAACGATCTGAGTATCGCTACTGCAGCTATTTACCATAACCATACTTACGTGACTATAACTACACATTTTTTTCAGTGTAACAAAAGCAATCATATATTAATAGGATAAAATTCAGAAATCAACATTGCAGAGACTAGTTTATGGTATGAAAAATGGAATATTTGAAATATTCAAAATGGTAAAGGTGATACTAGCAGCGTGGCAGCAGTCGAATCGTTTATGACAAACTATGGGCAAACGCTGCAAATTTATTAAAATATCGCTCTGTACAGCATTTTCCTGATTCAAGTAAAAGGACTGTACGGAGCAGTATTTTGAATGAATTGAGACGTTTGTCCGTAGTTTGCTATACTATAAATGATTTGGCTGCTGCCACGCCGATAACTATCCCCTTAAAAATAAGGGTGGAAGTACCGGTTATTAGTGTGGGACTTTAATTATTCAAAACAAAATGTCAAAGACTGTTTTTATCCAAATTTCGCTACACTTTTGTGCATTGAATTATAATCTTTTGTTTATAACAAACTAAATTATTTTTATTTCATTTTATATATTAATGTTCCACTTTCTGCTATACCTGTAATATTTTATAACATTCTTTTCGTTGTACCAGCAACATTATTTCTGTTTTAATTGAAAACAATGGTGTTCTCATAGAAATATCGTCCAATGTATCGATGATTGTACGAAACATAAACGTTATCAAATAATTTTGAGTAAATTTATATTAGCAAGAAATGAGTTGAAGAATACCCACATGGCACTAAATGTCTCAGAAATATTCCCAGAATATTACTCATTTAAAACATTCCAGTTGAAATGTTCCCAAAAGATTGCATAAATATTATATATACAATATTTCATGGTAAATATTCTGACAATCTTCTCTTTGAAATATCGCATATATTAAATTTTGAAATGTTGTGACAATGTTATGATTAAAATATTCTGTGAATAAAACAATTCTGAAATTTTTCAAAGTCTGGGTTCGGGATAGTTAGAAAATTGAAGAAATATTATTTTGTTATTGATGCTAATCGATTCAAACTTATTCAGAAGTGTGAATATTTGTCCATTACAAGGATGTTTTCCTCAGCTGGAGTTATTCTTTCAAAGAAAAATGAATAGGGTTTGTGAGAGAGGAATTTTTCGATTTCAAGCACTCACTGAGGGAAAATATTTGTCATTGTGAATGGAAAATTTTTATCAACAAATCTGGCATTCTTGTCGTATGCGTGCTACTGAGGTCCTTTGATTGTTGTATGCGGTCTACCGGGGTAGATCGCATGCTGCAGCCCGTAGCATTGTTGTGTGCAGTCTACCCCGGTAGGCCGCATGAAGCTTCCCGTGCAATTGTTGTATGGGATCTACCCTGAGTAGAATTCATATAACAACGGTGTAGGTTGCAGTATGCGGTCTACCCGGGCTGACGGAAAAAACAGATATGTGAATACGTACTTTATGTACTTGTATACATGTATTCACCATTTATTTATTATTTGTTGCTTGTTCATTTTTTATCACTTATTTATTCACTATTCATCATTTACGTATGTGTTTCTCTATTATTTATTAGGAGGTGAGAGGAAGTCAGGGGAATGAAAGTATAGTAACGGCATTTGTGTATATTTAATGCAATGTTTTATTTTTTGAGATGTACGTACATTCATGTATCGCATGTTTATATGCATGCACACTTACTGACATTATGTGTTTAAATGTATGTGTTTTAAATGAATGATTGATTCAAATTAATAATTGATTAATCGATTTTTATATTGCTTATTATGAATTCTTAATCAATGATTATGTGGTTTTTCTATTTTACTCTTGGCCCTTTGTTTTTTCATTCGCCAGAGTAGACCGCATATGGCTTTTTATTGGGGGGAGGTAACGTTAATTTGGCGAGAAAAAAGCAAACTATTTGCTGTTCCAGCAATCTTGTTAGCTGCGACAGCGAATTTTTAGCTGGGGCAGCAAAAAATGTTTGCTATCCCAGCAAAATTTGTTTGCTATTCTATATATAATACTGAAAATTTGCTGGCGGAGCAAACATTTTTTGCTGCCACAGCTAAAAAAAATTGCTGTCGTAGCTAACACGATTGCTGTTATAGCAAATTTTTAGCTAGGTCAGCAAAAAATTTTGCTATTCTATATATAATACCTCGATTTGCTGCGTCAGCAAATTTTTTCTCTCCGTGTGCACATTCCAAATGTAATATTCTGACAATATTGCTGGGACATCCGGTGCTATGTGGGTATGAATTTCGTTTATCGGTCAACGTATATTATTTTTATAATTTAGTTGGATTGGTTGAAAAAGTAAGACGCAAGATGTTGTTAAATAATCTGAGGAAGTTATGTGCTCATTCATTGGCGGAATATTCTGTCAATGGAGGGACGTTGAACGTATATTCTCAAAAGGACCAGCTGTGCTAACTGAAGTGAAGCTGCACATACCATTTTATAACAAAGGTTCGAGTAGTATTACTCTGTAGCTGTAATTGTCCGTCACCCCTGAAATAGGACCAAAAAGCGGTCGAAGCGTGTAGATCTTCAAAAGAAAGAAGGAAAAGGGAAGATTTTTGGCACGATGACGTGATGCATTCCTAAAATGAGGTAGTAGCAGGACAAGGTCGTCCAAGTGGTTTTTTTCTTTTCTTCTGCCTCTTTTTCACGTCCTTTTTCTTGCAAATGTCAACGATGAAGATACATTTCGGTTAGATAAACCTTCTTACTCATCAACATTAGATTCTTGACATTTCATTACTTACATATAAATTTTTTTCAAATTTTTAATTGATTGAAACAAAGTATGCCGTCTCTCTGGATGCGGATATTGTTTTCTTAGAATTGATTTTGTTTGATGAACTAATGAAATATGAAAAGTTATGAAAAATAATATATGTGAGACTTCATCGTCTGAAGTGACCGTGCAAGAAGGGGAATATAATCGGCACAGGTTTTTGAAACTCGTTTGAAACGTCAGGAGACTTCGGATTGAATTGAGAACCAAGATCAGGTTGGTGATGATAAAAAGTGGCAGCACGTCGGCCATACTAACAAAGAGAAGGAGAAGGACTGTGTATATAGGAGTGGACAAAGAGGAATGATGGGAGGAGAGAATTGAAAAGAGATGGATGGAGACCAATAACCAGAGGGCAATAAATGTTGCTTTTCTGTTGGAACGTTGCTTGCGCAACTATTAAGCGGCAACAGCGTTCTTCTTTCTTCCACTTTCTTTTCCTTTCTTTTTCTTTTCGCTGTTGAATCGTTTTACAACGCGTAAACTCGCTTCGAAGGAGTACAGGCGGAACGACCGAGATACGCTATTCTTTCTGAGTCGTATAAAAGTAATTTGCCAGATACAACAATTTCAAAGAATTTTTCTTTATGCGTTTCAATGGATGGCCAATTTTATGTGGATTCTTTTATTCTTTGTCAGTGATTCGAAAACTTTATAAAGCAATTTGATCTTTCCAAATGCTTACTCAATTTATCTGGAAATGAAATTCGTTAAAACATTGTGATATTTGTGTCGGATCGTCGTATGTCAACTATGCTATAGAAAATTTTAAATAGCTCAATTACGTGTGTAAGAACCTTTAAATCGATATATCATCTTTTTCCTAGAATTTTAAAACTAGATCTCGTGTTTTGGCACGTGATACAGAGAAACTTTGATCTGAAATATACAAGCGGTGACAAGTTTCACATCTTTAACAAATATTGAACTTTGAAATTCATTGAAATTCAAAATTTTTCATGTGATGAACAAACAGACATGTTCAGGACTGGCGTCAATATTATTGTTTCACGTTTCAAGATATACCATATGGATATCGTTTCTTGAGTGCTGGGGAATAAATCTGTATGGTTTTTGGATCTCTGACCACGGTGAAATAATATCATCGGGATTTGAATTTTATTCTCTCCGATGTTGTGATGATTTTTCACACAGTGTTCGAGAAAAAACTTCGAACGTTTTATGAGATAGTCCCTGGAGAAAACTGGTATAGTAAAATATGAACAAACCAAACATTTTGTCACTACAATCAATAGCATCGTTATTCTAACTGAACGAATCGTTGAGTTAACTAAGCGTATCTAAGCGTCATTTCGATTGAGTTGTTTAGTTCTTATGATTGCACAGTTTGGTCTGTCCATATTTTACTATTCGCTCAATGATTATCACTATTCCTTTTTCTCTGTGTAGGAAAATTGAGACTTGCCGAAAGTCTCGACGAAACAAGATGTTTCGATTAATATCGTCTCGGTGCCGTCTCGCCGAGGAAAGTCTCGGTCTCATGCGAAGCATTACCTCAACGGTAATGTCCATCTGGCGGCTCTGCTTACTAAGATGTGATATAGATTTCATTGCAATCGGATAACCAAAAATACAAGTACCAGCGGTCGCAAAACCACAATTTTCGATAACATTTTTCCTTTCCGTCTCCTGTTTTTCTGTAAGAATCAGGTTGGAACTTGTATAGGATACTACATACATTGAGAAAAAAGCGACGTAGTCACAGCTACCATTCTTGCATGGTTAAGAATTCATGGTTGCAATGACCTGAAATCTGGTTATGATAACTAGGAAAACAAGACAAAATCATGTGAATCTGGTTGTGGCAAGTAGATGGGATGGTTAAGACCAAAAAAAACTACGTCCCCATGTGGAAAAAATGTCCAAGACTGTATATAATTGTACACAATTTATATACAATTATATACGATTTGTACAAAACTTGTGTACAATTGTATACATTTTGTGACGTTTTTTCCACACGAGTCGTCTGGTTATGCCAACCAGATTTTTGTCTGAGTGTACAACTGCGGTAAAAATTTCATAACGATCGAATGACAAGAACGGAACATGTTTGCATAACAGCAGCATTTACGAAATTTCGAAATTTTTTTTTCAAATTCAGTGCTTACCTTTTTCTTCCCTCAATTTCGATTTGTCTGGAACTTATATCAGACGATTAACATCTCATGGATTGACTATACTCAGAGTTCTATAGCATTCGGATGATATGGGCAACGGGAAGGCATGCTTCCAAAATGTTGTCAAATAACGCGGATCGCAGAAACCATTTCCACAGTTTCCAACCAATTGTTGGAACAAAAAAAATTGGGATGAAAAAAAAATTTTTTTTTTTCGAAATTTAAAATTCCGGCTCTGTGAAGACCTAGATGAATCTTCAAAGATTCATCCCTGAAAAGTTCAGACTTTCTTTCTTATGCGTTCAGTTTAGAGTATTTTGGTGGGAAAAACATACGACCAGATGGAACTACCTATGCGCTCGTATCCACTTAATCAAGTGATGAATAAATACATTACTGCTATACCTCTTTTTGTCTTTCTGCACAACTTCTCATACAGCAAAAGAGTGCCCTCAGAGAGCTCCCATCATGACAGTACACATGAATTCATTATGAATATTTTGAATTAAATTTCAATTCTTTATGGATAACTTCGTGTTTAGGAAGGATTCATTTTGCGAGCTCATCGAGAATTCTTCAGGATCAATATGTATTCATTTGGAATTGATTAAATTTATATCAAATTCATTTTCACTGTCATAACGAGGACTGTTCAAGAATTCGTTGAGAAGTTTTCGAATACTCAAATGTATCATCTTTGCTGTCTGGGTTAGGACTAACGTAGAAACAAAAAACAATGGAATTGCAATTTTCAGTTCTTTGAAAAGATCATTGTCGTTGTATGTGTTGTTTCTCCCCTTCTTTTTGTTATTTGTGTCCTCTTTTGATTGTCTTGCTAAAAAATTTTTCTCATTGGAGTCCTGATGGCATTCATGGTAGAATGACCGATGAGTTTCCATTGTGCCGGTCGTAGACCACGACAGATCGTGCGCCTTTTTTCCACAACCAAGAACTGAGAATGATGAGAAGAACATAAGAGGGTGGGTGAAGAGGCAGTATCGAGGAAGAAGGAGGAAGTGGAAAAGGGGAAAGACCCCTTTTACAGTTATGCCCGTTGCAGCCATACCAGTCATCGCTTGGTTTTGTTTTTCTTGGAATACAAACGAGACAATGAAAACTTTTGAAAAGAATGGGAAAGAAAATGAAACCTGCTTCCTCTGATCATTGGTCTCTTTTCTATTCTCACTTATCGATGTCCTTAATTCTGCACGGAGAAAAAGGTATTTTGAAAAATACCATAATTTATGGAGTTTTGGCGTTGGTCTAACCCGAGTCAAAATATCTACTTGAAGATATCTCTAAAAGTACCATAATGGCTGGTAATTTTATGAGGAAGGTACCACACTTCTTTATAAAAGTCCAAGAAATTATGGGACTTTTAGAGGTTCGTTCACGTAAATATTTTGACTCGGGTCAGACTAACGCCAAAAATCCATAAATTATGGTATTTTCCAAGATATCTGTTTTCTCAGTGTGGTCTTTCACCAATCTGATTCGTCATGAAAATCAAGGTTAATTCAATTTTCACACGTGTATGTATAAATGTCATCGTATTTCTTATCCTTTTCGTGAGTCTCGAATTAATTTATCTCTTACCTTGATATTTCTCCAAATAAAAAACTTTCAAAGTACTCTGGAAGTTGCGACTTTCATTGCAGGAATGAGAATTTGAAATTTCAAGGTACACGTCGAGAATTTCAAATCGATCGAAAAAGTTTTAGTTGATCATCTTTATGCTGAAAACTCAGACCTCAAGCGAACATCACTACTGTAATCTTAATAAACTTTGCAACTTTGTTCAAGTTATACATTTACAAGTTACTGATTGCACACCTTGGATTAAGAGTTGAGCGATCTTTCCGTGATATAACTTTCTCAAGAATTCGAACTAGTTTAGATTAAAGTTTTGATACTGGATCGTGATCAATTTATCTTCAAATGCAGAAATTTATAATCAATTTCCCATCAATCTGACCTCATGAAAGTTTACTGGTGTGGATGGTAAAAGATTGATCGTCGTCAATAGATTTTTTATCACGATCACATGATTGTTGATAATAATACGTTGTTATTGATATGAACACTCTCATATACAACATAACGAGGTTAGAATATTTATTCCCTATTTCTAGCTTATTTTCTCACGCACATGAGTCACGGTTGAATACCTCTTATCCATTCAATATCCAATACAGAACATCGATTATCACGTGGAAAAGTGATAGCAAACTTTCCGTTATACTTAAAGTTCCACTTGTCATTCTGTTTCATACTTTGCCATCTATTGCTAATTATGTGATAAATGTCAGTTTGAATGATGATACAAAATTTGATATCTATTGTTATCAAAGAATTTACATTATTCCAACTGCTTATACCTATATGCGTGTATATTTGTGTACGTGTATATTTCATGGTGGAATCAATTTTTTTATTATTTTAATAACCTTATTAACTTAGCATTATGAGCAAATCCTGTATTGTGTGACGTTCGTAGATATTCAAGTATTTTCTCTTATTGAGAATCATGAATGGAAAAAATTTGAAAGTCATCAGACCTGCATGTAGATACACTCTATTGATTGACATTGATAGAGGAATACTGCTTACTTACCTATACTCCTTTCCATGTTGCAAGCGAAATATTCCAGTACGAATTGGAAGATTAACATTCAAATTAACTCTCACTTGATGCTAAATTACTTACATAGACACATGATTCATTGACTTCATATTTTTCGCGTAAAAGAGATTTTAATCATCAGCCAAAAGAATATATTTTTGTATATGTATATGTGATTCAGGAGAATATAATGCCGCGTATTGTAACTGGAAATTGTTATAACCGTTGAGTTCGACGTTATTATCTCGTTTAACCTTTAAACTAGCCGTGGGAAGTATATTTTCTGCTTAATGTGTAAATGATGTGAGTTCCATATATGATGTATACATGAATTGTACGCTCAAGTTATACATTATCTGAAGATGTTTGGTGGATGAATTAGAGATGTCCAATCTTGACAGAATTATATATGTATAAAGTTTTGATGAATATTTTCATAAAAATCGATACAAACAATATATTTTTTTGGGTAGCATGAATCAAAATTATTTATACTCCACTCTGTAAATCCGAATCAGTGGAGTTCACTGATTCTCAGTATTTTTCACTGATTTGGATTGAGAGAGCAGGATTTTTCAAGTACAAATAATTTACATCTCTTAATTTGATGTAAAACCAACTACAATTGTATGGTTTCCTGAAAGGGTTAATCAACAATGAAGAATTTACGAAAAGTCAAAGACGGTTAGAGGAGGGGAACCAGTCATTGCGGAGACTTATTTTTTCCGTACCGTTGATCGTAAACAGTTTTGATGAAATCCGAAAGAAGCTCAATGTATTTACACGGTTCACAGTAGGGAATTTCCGTGAATTTAGGGACAAAAGTTGCCATCGATTCAATCCCGGAAGAGTTCTACCTTCACGTATCACTGCGACTTTTTGTTCGCAGTGATCGATATTTTGTAAAATTCAATTATTCAATATGAACTTCATAAATTTTCAATCAAATAACACTGTTTCCCCTTAAACATCACCTTTCATTCATGAAAATTCTTGACTTCTTGATACTGTTAGAAGTTGTATCAGCTTTTGTCGATTCTTTCCGAAGTGGCAACAGAATTTCCAAGTATAAACTAAATAGAAACATTCGTAGAATGTACGAATGAGATACAAGGGGCATATAATGAACGTTGATAGAATATTCGAATGAGAATGTTTTAAATATACTAAGAAGGTACATAGAACATTCGAAATGTATGACATTCATTCAATCGACGTTCGATGAATATGCATAGCACTTATGAAACGGTCTCATTGGACTGTGCATAGAACATACTCCGAATATTCAAAAAACCTTCATGTATATTCTGGTGCTACTTGGCTTTAGGTCTTTTGTGTGGTGAATAATCAATTATATGTATATGCGAATCCGTTCGTGTCACCTACATTTCAAAAAAATAATTCCCATACACAAAAATTGCTGATCACCTGAGTAGAAATATTTTCAAAATTTTATATAATTATATATGAATCAGATATACATTATACTGAATTCAATATAGATTATATATAATTTTGAAAATTTTTCAACTCGAATCTATGGAATAATAATAAACTTTCAATTAGATATTCAGTTTTTTTAATGCTTTCGGACCAAAAGTTCAGTATTGTTACGTAAAGAAATATGCCACAGAAAAGTAAAAACGAAACCAGAGGGATCCGCCCCCTGACGGCCTCGCTTCGCTCAGCAGTCCGACCCCCTTCAAAATTCGTTTCGCTCATTTTGAATAGATCGTAGCCCACATGTGCTCGCTTCGCTCGCATTTTGAACAATTCAGATATCTGGGGATACATGAAAAGGCACTCATCGGTTTTTCACTCAATTGAGAAACTTTGTAAATGTAATATTCAGAAACCCTGAAACTTATTGCCTATCATCCTTTATACCACCTCCAAATGATTTAGAAACATGTACCTGGAGAACTGCAGAATTTCAACTGTCCTGGTAAAAATAAAGCCTGGAAGCGTGACGACCCGGTGAACATTTTTCCCCTAAACATTTCAAACATTCATTATGTTCTCTAAATAATATCAGAAAGTTCTCTAATGCGTCGATTTCGGAAAGCTTTTAGATGACTTTCTGATATCATTTAGAGAACATAATGAATGTTTCCAATGTTGAGGGGAAAAATGTTCACTGGGGAAAGCGTAATAAGCGTAACGAAGAGTTATTTAGGCGTAATTTAGGAATGAATCGGAATATTCTCAGGCTTCATTTGTTCCAATAGCTACTTTCTTCACTTTTGGATCCTCACTAGTGCGTGGTTGTCATAACGTCAAACAGCTCTTGAAGAGTCTTCGGATGCAGTAAAGCTTACACGGGAAGATCGAAATTATTATTTTCTTTGAACATTGGAGCCCAGATTTTGATTCAACACCCTGGAAAATCCCTAGAACCCGTGTTACATATCACGATATAATTTTGTTCATTAGAGCCAGAATCACTATGTCCCCGTGTGCCATATCGGATTCGCGATCTTGAATTCGTTTTTTGACGTCAGATTTGGATTCCTCACCCTCCAAAACCCCTAGGATCCATGTTTCATATAAACCTGTCCACAAAGGCGAAATTGACTAAATTCACGTCGACCATCTTGGATCCGCATCTTGAATTCGGGAATTGATGCCAGATTCGAATTCAGCACCCTCGAAAACCCCTAGAACCCAAGTTCCATAAGAATCTGTCCATAATTGCCAAAACGACTAAATTCACGTCTGTCATGTGGGATCCGCCATCTTGAATTCGTTTTTTGACGTCAGGTTCGAATTCTTCACCCTCGGAAACCCCTGGGACCCATGTTTCATATGAATCTGTCCACAAATGCGAAATTGACTAAATTCACGTCGACCATCTTGGATCAGCATCTTGAATTCGGGATTTGATGTCAGATTCGAATTCCTCACCCTCAAAACTCCCTGGGACCCATGTTTCATATAAATCTGTCCACAAATGCGAAATTGGCTAAATTCACGTCAGCCATCTTGGATCCGCCATCTTGAATTCGGGATTTGACTCCAGATTCGGATTCAGCACGCTCGAAAACCGCGAGGACCCATATTTCATAATAATTTATCGATTCAAGCCAAGATAACGAATATTCAAAGACTGCGGAGAAAATGACGTACATATATATGTATACAGCGGAGAAAATTTTCTCCGAGATCACCTATTTTCTCAGAAAAAAATTAAAAAAAATAGAAGGACTTGTCCGATTGCAATAGAAAAAAATGGTCTTCGGGGAAGGGTTTGAAGAAGGTCCTCTATAAATTTCATCCAATTTGGTCCACTCGGGAGTTATCCCGAGTACAGACAGACAGACAGACAGACATACATACAGACAACCCCACGGATTATCAATCAGTATTGCATGAAATAAAAAACTATCCAACTCCCAATTGGATTACTCAAATATTTTGAAAGTACGGTCAGAGCGTACGATAGCGGGTGCAATGGGCACTCCGTGCTGGTATACTACGTATACCGATGAGTGCCTAAAAATATGACTTCCTGTAGGAAAATCCTGATCCCCTGATCCTTCAAGGGCTCTTTTTAACTTTTATTGAAATCCTTCTCAGAATAAGTTTAGTATTGCACGTTGAATTTCAATTTTTTTCTGACTATTTATAAATAAAATTCATTAACATTGGATGATAATTGAGTTGGGAATGGATTTTTGTTCAAAAATGCAACAAAATTTTCCATCAAGATTTAGTTTCACAGGCTGTATGGATTGTATCTTGTAGCGATGTTATGAAAAAAGCACACGTTAGCTGTGGTATAATTTGATTCATTGAGTAATTCAATCGTTATTTGGACGGAATTGAAAACTGGTTCCTCGAAATAGATCTCAACGACTTGCATTTATATAGAATACGGTTACACGAGATGATTCAGAATGATGTAGCGAAGTTGCGGAACGTATTGATGAGCCAAGACATTAACGGTGGGGAAAAAAAGCAAAAGATTATTTAATCCAAGATTTCATTCAGACACTTCCGAGATATTTGACGAAATTGAGTGCACATCGATTTTAGGAATACAAGAAAACATTCTTGCAATAAATTATTAAAATGATAAATGAACATCAAAAAATTCTTTTTATAAGGATTATTGAACTCGACATTCTCGTTGATCGTCGTAATGCTTCAAGATGATGCTTGTTTTATGTAGAAGTATTGAGATTAAGGAGAAGAAAACAAGAAAGAAGAAAGTGAAATACGTCGAAGATGATTATTGTGTTTGGAGGAAAAAAAGATTCAGTGAAAGGAAAGTAACGTCTCAATTGTTTACTGTCAACTCAGCCAAGGCGAGTTGCAAGACTTCTGTAGTTTGTGTAAACATGTAAGGTAACCCTGGTCAAAAAAACTAAACAAACCTAAACAAAAAATTTTTTTTATGACTACTTCCGACGTACTAGGTGTTTTTGTCTCGGAAATTTCATAACTAAAACTAAATCTTTGATTTAGGAGTTACTTCCGGATAAAGGCAATCAACGGCTTTCCGATTGTTTCAGTATTTCATTGATCAATTCACTTAGGTGCATTTCAAGTTTTGATGAAACAAATTTTTTCCGCTCACTTCCGCAATTGAAGAACTGGATTTTTTAGGTTTCGTTCCGCATTTGGAAAAATAATTTATTTGAAATTCAACATCGGATTTACCAATAACTGGAGTAAAAATAAAAATGAAAATTAATTCAAACACTCGATACATTTTGTGAATTTGTGGACACACAAATTGTTGCATTCCACTTGGAAATGAGGATAAATTCATTCCTACCTAAAGGGGATTTGAACTCTTACCGAACCTATCTACCTATAAGACCTACCTACTTAACCTCTAAGCTATCCTAACACGCTGCTCCAAGGGCAAATATTGTCTCAGATATTGTACAGCTGATCGGAAGTTTGATCACGCATGCGTGATTCTGTTTCGGTTCATTTCCGTGTAGATGCAAGAAAACTGTTTCCATGCATTTCCGATTTATTTCCGCACGAATATACTCGGGAGTAGTTACGTTTATGGACCGCGTAAATGACCTCCAATTACTTAGGTACATCTTAGGTACCAATTTGTTTAGGTTTACTTATGAAAAATCGGAAATGGAATTATGAGAAATGTTTACGCGGTGTCATATGACCTGATCAACTTCCGCGGACTTCCGTTCAGACCTAAAAACACAGTTTCCATGTATTTCCGATCTATTTCCGCACAAATATACTTGGAGGTACTTACGTTTACTGACCGCGTGGATGATTTCTTATTGCTTAGATACATCTTAGGTTCCAATCTGTTTAGGTGTACTTATGAAAAATCGGAAATGAAATTTTGAAAAGTGTTTACGCATACTGTGAATTAATTCACTTCCGCGACTTTACGCTGAGACCTAAATAGAATACTTCGGTTTACTGACGCTTTGTTTCCGGCTCGATGAACTTGGAAGAAGTTATGAATAATATGCAGATACTGTTTTTCTATTACTTGGGAGTATTTGAGGTTCTAATCTACTTCCGTTCACTTATGAAAAATCAGAAATGAAATTTTGAAAAGTGTTTACGTATACTGTGAATGAATTCACTTCCGCGACTTTACGCTGAGACCTAAAGAGAATACTTCGGTTTATTTATGCTTTGTTTCCGCACTGATGAACTTGGGAGCAGTTATGAATAAATCGCATATAATGTCTTCCTATCACTTGGGAACATTTTAGGTTCCCATCTGCTTTCGTTCACTTATGAAAAATCGGAAATGAAATTTCGACAAATGTGTACGCATACTGTGAACTAATTCACTTCCGCGACTTTACGCTGAGACCTAAAGAGGATACTTCGGTTTATTTATGCTTTGTTTCCGCACCGATGAACTTGGGAGGAGTTATGAATAATGTGCATATAATGTCTTCCTATTACTTGGGAACATTTTAGGTTCCCATCTGTTTCCGTTCACTTGTGAAAAATCGGAAATGAAATTTTGAATAGTGTTTACGCGGTGTTTTGAATAGTGTTTAGCGAGCGGGAGAAATTTGTTTCATCAAAACTTGAAATGCACCTAAGTGAATTGATCAATGAAATACTGAAACAATCGGAAAACCGTTGATTGCCTTCATCCGGAAGTAACTCCTCAATCAAAGGTTTAGTTTTAGTTATGAAATTTCCGAGATAAAAACACCTAGTAAGTCGGAAGTAGCCGTAAAAAATTTTTTTTGTTTAGGTTTGTTTAGTCTTTTGACCAGGAATCAGGTCACATGACACCGTTAACATTTGTCAAAATTTTCTTTCCGATTTTTCATAAGTACACCTGAACAGATTGGAACCTAAGATACAACTAAGTAATTAGAAGCCGCGGTCAGTAAACTTAACTACGCCCAAATATATCCGTGCGAAAATAAATCGGAAATGAACGGAACCCTAGTTTAGTGCAAGTCATACGTCAGTAAACCGAAACTCTCTACGTGTGGATTGCGGAAATCGGCGGAATCAATTATCATGTGGAAGAAAATCCCAAGTAGAAACTCCCTACATGTGTAAAATCCTCGTTCGGAAGTACTCGGAAGAGATCCTAAGTGATTTGAAAACATCTACTTCAAAAATATTTAGCCCTGGTCAAAAAAACTAAACAAAAAATTTTGTTACGACTACTTCCGACTTACCAGGAGTTTTTGTCTCGGAAATTTCATAACTGAAACTAAACCTTCGATTCAGGAGTTACTTCTGGATAAAGGCAATCAACGGTTTTCCGATTGTTTCAGTATTTCATTGATCAATTCACTTAGGTGCATTTCAAGTTTTGATGAAACAAATTTCTCCCGCTCGCTAAACACTATTCAAAACACCGCGTAAACACTATTCAAAATTTCATTTCCGATTTTTCACAAGTGAACGGAAGCAGATGGGAACCTAAAATGTTCCCGAGTAATAGGAAGACATTATATGCATTTTATTCATAACTCCTCCCAAGTTCATCGGTGCGGAAACAAAGCATAAATAAACCGAAGTATTCTCTTCAGGTCTCAGCGTAAAGTCGCGGAAGTGAATTAATTTACAGTATACGTAAACACTTTTCAAAACTTCATTTCCGATTTTTCATAAGTGAACGGAAGCAGATTGGAACCTAAAATGTTCCCAAGTGATAGGAAGACATTATGTGCACAGCATTCATAACCGTTCCTAAACTTATTGGTTCGCAAATAGAGTGGAAGTGTACGGAAACAGTTTTTTTACTTCCACACGGAAATAAACGGAATCACAGTATAGTCCAAATAATACCTAAGTAAACCTAAACTGCCTACGTGTGTAGTGCGGAAGCCGGCGGAATCAACTGTGAGTCGGAAAAGAATCCTAAGTGATTGGAAACTCTCTACTTGTGTCAAATCTCGGTTCCTAAGTAGTCTAAACAGATCCTAAATAATTTGAAAACATTTACTTCAAAAATACTTAGGTTTCTTTAGATTTTTTAACCAGGGAACTGACCCCATTAGCGAACGCGACCCCGTTAGTGAACCTCGAGATAATAAAACCTCTTTTACGAACAAGAAGTGTTTACCTATTACGTGCTGTGAAGATTATTCCAATCTTCAAACATTATTGTTCGTGATTAATGCGAAAACAAATGGAAGAAAGAAAAATGTAATTCACGAAATAAATAAAGATTCATGCCGAGTGTCACAACGAGCTTTGCCTTCGTGAATCTTACAAGGTGAGTTAAGAATGTACATTTTTTCAATTGTGCATTTTCATAGTATTAATGCGACCATTGAACTATTTTATGTATCCAATCTATGGATATTATTCAAATTAAGATAATATAGGGTTATTTTCAATAACTGTCAGTCGCTAACCTAGAAAATTGCGCGTTCAGAAATACACACACGAAAATGATCGGTGAATCTATTACTGAACGAATAAACGTAACAATTCATATCATAGGTATCTACTCTAGGAAAATTTTTTCATGAATTCTCATAATGCGCATAATTTTTCAATCAATCTATAAATTTCTCCAAGGATTGGAATAAACATGTAAAATTATAAACTCCACTTGGAATTCTCAATTTTTTTCGCCAAAGTAACTCAAGCAGCAACAGAAGTTCAAAGTATATATAAAATAAAAACGTTGGTAGAATTTGAGAATGAGATACGAAGAACATATCATGAAGTTTCATAGAATATACGAATGAGACTGTTTTAAATATACTCAGAACGTACATAGTACATTTGAAATGTACGATATTCATTCAATCGACGTTCGACTGACGTCCCGTCATATATTCGATTACATACGTTCGATGAATATGCATAGCACCTATGAAAAGGTCTCATTAGAATGTGCACAGAATATATTTCGAATATCATCAGGAAAGTGATAATAACTCATCTGAGCAGCCTCAGATTCTGAGCGTTCAGTAATGGGGTCAATCAGCGTTCACTAATTCATGCGACCCGTTCACTAATGGGGGTATTGTTAACATTTCATTAATTTCATTATTTTTATTGTTATCACTTAGAAAATGAATAAAAAATCACGGAGAGAAAATTGAAATGCTTGATCTACCTTATTTACTCGTGGAAATTCATTTTAAAGAAATTATTCATGACATAATTCATATTTAGAGTGCTTGTGTTTTTAAATGTTCACTAATGGGGTCAGTTACCTTATACAGATTATTTCTGCTGTACAGAGCAAGGAAGCCGTAACTCAATTTTTTTTTTTAAATTTTTTTATGTCATTCGATGCAGTGAAATTTTCCGAATTGAATGGTACATGAATCCTATTTTCGACAAAAAATTGAGTTACGGCTTTTTTGCTTCGTACGGCAGATTTGTGTGTTAAAGTCGCGACGTTTAGTTGCTATATCTCGCCAACAACGAGATACAACCGTCTATTTCCCCGGAGTGTGATAAAGTTCAATTTACATAGAATATTGACCTAGTTATATTCAAAATGTGTGTTTGAGTTTTTCCTGTTTCTTTTTAGGCATTCATCGGTATATGTAGTATACCAGCACGGAGTGCCTATTGCACCCGCTAATATTTGAGTGATCCAATTGGAAGTTGGATAGTTTTTCATTTCATGCAATACTGACTGATAAGCCGTGGGGTTGTCTGTATGTCTGTCTGTCTGTCTGTCTGTACTCGGGATAACTCCCGAGTGGACCAAATTGGATGAAATTTATAGAGGACCTTCTTCGAACCCATACCCCGAGACCATTTTTTTTATTGCAATCAAACAAGTCCTTCTACTTTTTTCTTATTTTTTTTTTGAAAAAATAGGTGATCTGGAAGAAAATTTTCTCCACTTTATACATATATACAGGGTGGTCCATTTGACGTGATATAGTCAAATATCTCGGAAACTAGTGGACATGGAAAAAATGTTCCAGATAAAAAGTTTAGGGTTCCAAGGGGGAAGGATGATGCTGACCTTGAAAAATCCTTCAGAGGTCATTTAGGGGTCAAGATGGTTTTTTTAAATTGAACTCCCATTTTTTTTATCATGGCATGAGAAAGCTGGTTTCAAACCCTTTACGAACCGCTGGTCATGGACCCCTTTCCGACCATTGGGGTGCAAGGTATGGACCGTCGAAGTTATTGATGAACTACTCTTAGCGCTACCCAGAAACAACGACGTGGACGTGGTAGTTCTCTGTTCCCTCCGAAGTGCTTGATTATCCTGAGTCCCCTTGCCTCTCACATAGGGGTGCTTGATGCTGTTACAATAATTGCTCGAAGTTACTCCCCTCTGCCTGGATACATAATCCTGGTATGTTGGCACAAACAGTGCGGATCCAATCGGTCATGTCCTCCCTCATTTACAAAAAAACTTCCAAATTCTTTTGATAAATCTACAAAGAAATTTTGTACAGTGTAACTCTCTTTGTTGAATTCTCTGGAAGCTCGAAGGATTTTTGTATCCGTTCGAATGTGCATCCTAATCGACGTTATGTGGTATGGTCAATACTTCCAATGTTTCCAGCAACCTTTCAACAATTTTTGAGAGTCGATACTCATTTATAACCCTCATTGAATCAAATGGAATAATTCATTCGATTTGAAACGCAATAATCCTAATAAATCGTACACATTACTGCCAACCATAATAAGCAGAGACTCAGTGTTCTCGTTTGTTTATGTTTACGTTTTTTTTCCAATGAAATCCGCATTGAAATCAGTCCTGATCTTCGGAGAAAAGCGATGAACAAGAATACATAAACAAACAGAAACATCGAATTTCTGTTTATTATGGTTGGTTATGTGGATGATTACGGAAATACGTGATCATTCAAACACTGGTTCTAAACTGAGACCATCACAATCGTTCTTCTCCTTTGCATATTCAATCATCTACATTTATCAATTTATTCCATTCGATTCAATCGAAGAAATGAATCACTATCCACCCTCTGAAATTATTGATATGATGCTTGTGCTTGGCTCATGTCACAATAATTACAACGAAGCCGCAAGAGTTTACCGGGATCGGTATCCCGATCCCCGCATCGCACACCCCACGACCATCCGTCGACTCGAATTGAGGGCTCGACGAGGAGTATTACAGCGAGATCTAAGACATCACCGGTACGATGAGAATGATATCCGTGCACTCACCATATTAGGACTTATCCACTTGGACCCTCATGTTAGTAGCAGATCGTTGGCACGAATAACTGGTATACCCCGGACTACTGTTTTGAGAATCTTGAAGCATGTTGAATATCGACCATACCACATTACGTTAACTCAAGCTCTCACTCCAAACGACATGAGACTTCGAATTAGATTCTGCAACTGGGCATGAGCAAGGCTGGTTGACGATCCTCAATTTTTCGACTATGTAATGTTCTCCGACGAAAGCATCTTTTCAGAACACTGGGCATTTGAATAGACACAACTCTCATCACTGGTCGGATGTTAATCCGCATTGGAATCGAGCAATCGACAACCAACATCGTTGGAGCGTAAATGTGTGGTGCGGGATCGTCAATGGCTATTCAGTCGGTCCACATTTTTTCAACGGCTCGTTGAACGGCCCCATGTTTCTGGAATTTCTGGCGGATCATTTACCAGGCTTGCTTGAGGATCTGGATTTACAAACAAGGCAAAGGATGTGGGTCCAACTAGATGGAGCGCCACCCCATTACGCATTGATCGTGAGAGAATACCTTGATCATCATTTCCCGGGAAGGTGGATTGGACGAGGTGGGCCAGTTGCGTGACCTCCACGCTCACCCGACTTGACATCTCCCGACTTTTTCTTGTGGGGATTTCTGAAAGACGAAGTATTCAAGGCCGAACCAACAACGAGGGAGGACGCGATCAATCGCATCCGCACTGTTTGTGCCAACATACCGCGATCAGTGTTTCTGGAGACGGTTACAAATTTTTGGCGGAGACTGGGATCATGTATCCAGGTAGAGAGGGGTAACTTCGAGCAATTATTGTAACAGCATCAAGCACCTCTCATGTGAGAGGCAAGGGGACTCACAATAATCAAGCACTCTGGAGGGAACAGAGAACTACCGCGTCCACGTCGTTGTTCCTAGGGAGCACTAAGAGTAGTTCATCAATAACTTCGACGGTCCATACCTTGCACCCCAATGGGCAGAAAGGGGTCCATGACCAGTGTTTCGTTTGGGGTTTGAAACCAGCTTTCCCATGCCATGATAAAAAAAATGGGAGTCCCGTTTAAAAAACCCATCTTGACCCCTAAATGACCTTCAAAATGACATCTGAGGGATTTTTCAAGGTCAGCATCATACTCCCCTCTTGGAACCCTATACTTTTTATCTGGAACATTTTTTTCCATCTCCACTAGTTTCCGAGATATTTGACTATATCACTTCAACTGGACCACCCTGTATATACGTCATTTTCTCCACAGTCTTTGAATATTCGCTATCTTGGCTCGGATCGATAAATTATTATGAAATATGGGTCCTAGGGGTTTTTGAGGGTGCTGAATTCGAATCTGGGGTCGAATCTCGAATTCATGATAGCGGATCCAAGATAGCCGACGTGAATTTAGTCGATTTTGCATTCGTGGGCAGATTTATATGAAACATGGGTTTCAGAGGTTTCGGAGGGTGACGAATTCGAATCTGACGTCGAAAAACGAATTCAAGATGGCGGATCAGACATGGTGGGCGTGAATTTAGTCGTTTTGGCATTAATGGACGGATTCTTTTGAAACATGGGTTCTAGGCCCAGATAGAAAAATGTCTCAATAATGCCATCATAATGGTAACATGCACGCCAAGAAATGTTTGCATCATGGTACCAAGATGTTTCCGCATGAAGCATCGTTATTGGTAGCAAAACGAGGTGATGGTACCATAATGAAGACATAATGTTTACATTTTATGCATCATTGCAATATGAGCGAACTTTATGATAGTATGTTTACGGCACGTTATGTTAAAAAATATTTAGGGCATGGTTTTCTATCTGGGGGAGGTTTTCGAGGGTGGTGAATCCGAATCTGGAGCCAAATCCCGAATTCAAGGTAGCGGATCCAATATGGCGGACGTGAATTTAGTCAATTTTGCATTTGTGGACAGATTTATATGAAACATGGGTTCTACGGGTTTCGGAGGGTGATGAATTCGAATCTGACGTCGAAAAACGAATTCCAGATGGCGAATCCATTATGGCACACGTGAATGTAGTCCCTCCGGCCCTAATGAACGAAATTATATTGTTATATGTGGAAGGGTTTTGGGGATTTTCAAGGGTGCCGAATGGAATTCTGGGTTCCATTGTTGGAAGAAAATGATAATTTCGATCTTCCCGTGTAAGCTTCACTGCATCCGAAGATCCTTCAAGAGCTGGTTAACGTCATGACAACTGCGCACTAGTGAGACTCCAAAAGTGAAGGAAGTAGCTATTGAAACAAAGGAAGCCTGAAAATATTCGGATTCATTCCTAAATTACGCCTAAATAACCCTTCGTTACGCTTATTGCGCTCAAATTACTTAGAGCTCACGCTTTCGTCGCGCTTCCAGGCTTTATTTCTACCAGGACAGTTGAAATTCTACAGTTCTCCAGGTACATGTTTCTGAATCATTTGGGGATGGTATGAATGATGGTAGGCAATAAGTTCCAGGCTAACTGAACATTACATCCACAAAGTTTCTCAATTGAGGGAAAAACCGATGAGTGCTTTTCCATATATCCCCGGATATCTGAAATGTTAAGAATGCGAGCGGAGCGAGCACATGTAGGCTACGATCCATTTAAAATGAGCGAAGCGAATTTTGAAGGGGGTCGGACTGCTGAGCGAAGCGAAGCCGTCAGGGGGCGGAGCCCTCTGGTCCTTCTTTGGTTCCATTCATCTTTTGAAATCCTATACATACAGGTTGGTTGAAAAGTTCCTGCGCTCACCAAGAGATAGCACTGCTAGCTCGAAACTTTTTTTTCTCAAGTTGGTATATCTGTCCTGAGAACACATGCAAAGTTACAAGTCATTCTGTCAATTCATTCTTTGTTTACAAGCCATTTGAAGTTGACGTGTCATTGATTTTTCTTAATATGGAAAAAATTGGATATCGTGCAGTCATTAGATTCTTTGTTTTGAAGGGTTTAAAAGCAAAGGAAATTCATGAACAATTGTTAGAAGTGTATAAGGAGTCCTCACCTTCAAAACGCACCGTTGAATTTTGAGCTGGTGAATTTAAACGTGGTCGTACTAGCCTTGAAGACGATCCACGCGAAGGACGACCAAAAACTGCAACCACAGCAGAAATCATTGAGCATGTACATAATATGGTTAGTGAAGATCCAAGTTTGACTAAGCGTGAAATTGCTAATGCCATAGGCATCTCAGACGAACGAGTACTCCATATTTTACATGAAGAATTACGTATGAAAAACCTGTTTGGAAAGTTAGTGCCGCACACGTTAACAATTCAACAAAAACTGGATCGAAAACAAATTTCTCAGCGTGATTTGGAGCGTTTTGAGCAGAATAAAACCGACTTCTTGCGTCGTTTTATAACTATGGATGAGACTTGGATCTACCACCATTATCCTAAATTGAAACAAGAACGTTTACAGTGGACTGAAGCTGGTTGTTCAGCTCCAAATCAGGTGAAGTCACAACGATCAGCAAAGAAGGTTATGGCATCAGTTTTTTGGGATGCAAAAGGAATTTTGTTCATTGATTATCTTCAGAAAGGTAAAACAATCAACTCCGAATATTACTGCAGCCTTTTGGATCAGCTGAATGAAAAAATTCGTGAGAAAAGACCTGGTTCAAAGAAGAAAAAAATCATTTTTCATCAAGATAATGCACCTGCTGACAAAAGTGTTTTGACGATGGCTAAATTCAAAGAACTCAAGTACGAATTGCTTGAACATCCACCGTATTCGCCAGATTTGGCTCCTAGCGACTACTATCTCTTCAGAAATCTCAAACAATTCCTTCGTGGAGAGCTTTTTTCGTCGAATGAAGAGGCCATAGCAGCCGTAGACGGTTATTTTGCAGAGCTTCCGGAAAACCATTATAAGGATGGGATAAAATTATTGGAAGATCATTGGAACAAGTGTATTGAGCTTCTAGGAGATTATATTGAATGAAAAAATATATTTCGTAACAAAAACAGTATTCTTTCATTTCGAGCGCAGAAACTTTTCAACCAACCTGTACATGAGACATAGATAGAGGATCATTGATTTATAAGAAAAATATGCTTGAAGAACATTGATTTCATCATTCGATATCATGTTCCTCAATGCTTACAGAAAAAGAGATGGATGGGTAATTTAGGTCCAAAGTCAGATTAATGTAGGAGCTTGTCTAACGGAAGAGACGATAAAATACTAGGTTGAGGAGATGAGGCACAAATTGATTTTGTGAAATAAGGAAAATGGAAACGTTTCACTTGGAGCCATTGGAGTTTGAACAGGGAAATGCTTGAGGGGGAGAAATTGTCCATTGGCAATTTGCATCAATACAATATTTCCGTTTCAACTTGTAACAGAATTTTTCACTTGAAACATTCTGATGATGATGATGATGATGATGATGATGATGATGAGATATTCTGAGTCTAATTCTCTGTGAATTGGCATTGAGACGAGACGGATTGTCTTTGTAAATCAAGTGAATTGTTGCTACCAGATCTGACTTCGATTTTAGATTTCAGCATATTCGATTGGGTGAATACATATTTCCTGAAAAGAATATGTAGCTTTGGTGAACGTTCAGATTATGATTACAGATCTGTATCCACGGAAAAAATGAGAATAGTGGACATGAAACGTCGTTTTAACGACTTTTTCAACGTTGCGTCCTAGATAGCTGTAAGAAAGAACAACAAAGTCGTTTTGACGTATTACATAAAACCAGGACGGATTCCATTAGCTGATACAATTACTAGTGATATAAAAAAGAATCAATTTTTGAACACCAGCAGTTTTTTTTCATATAAAATTGATCTAAAAAATTTGATTACAAGAAATTTTTTATTAAAAAAAATGTCTGCGGGGAGAAAAATTTTCTATCATAGCCAAGTGACTGGCAAGAAAGGGACTGATTGCCTAAAACAGAGGGTTCTTCTATTCTGTGTTCAATAATTCACGTCTTTGAAGTTTGAATCATTTATTGAAACAAATTTATGGTCGAAAATAACAATACTGAACCCAAGTAGCACAAGAACTTCTCAAATATGCTATGGTGACTATGGTGGGATATGAATGTGAAAGGGATGTGCGAATGAGACAATTTTGGATAAACTCGTTGAGATATTCTATGGAGGTTTATAGAACATAATTATTCGAAACAGTCTCATTTGGAGGTTCTACGCATGTTCGTAGGATTTTCCAAACACGCTCTTAGCATTTCTAACCTCTTCTGCTACTTGGGAAGCGTTCACATCTTCGAATTCCATGAAAATATGTCTAACCTTTATGTTTTATTTGAGAGAATTGATTTTTCAACATTCCCATCAATGTCAAATTAGATTTTACAATATTTCATTCTGATTTCTTTTCGATAAACGATTTAGAGCTCCAATAACATCAATGACTCGATTTGCTGCGTCGGCGAATTTTTGTCTTCATGTTTCTGTCTAAAATTGAAATGCAATGATAATAATGAAGATAAGATATGAATGCAGAAGCCATAAGTTACGGTACTCTCCGAGAAAACATCACGTGATATAAGTATAACTAAAAATCAAGATAACGGATGAATGATGTTTTAATGTGCTTGATAACGTAGTCGTACATAAACGACATGTTGTATATATACATATATCATATATATCATATATATCATATATGTATATATATATATATATATATATATATATATATATGTGAGTGTAAGCTAGCTATAACTATAAGCGCGACACTCAGCCAAGCCAGAGTCGCACAAGAGAGCAGGGTTGCCAACCGCACGACAATTATCGTATTCATACGATAATTTCTAATCCGGTACGATGTACGATACAGCACCCATTATCGTACGGAAATGTACGATAATTTCATCAGCTGTACGATACCTGAATTTGAGGTATAGAAAGTTTAATTTCCTCGAAATAAAAACAGCACATTGTTTCTCTCCAATTCGCGTGTTCAAATTCGTCACTTCAAGGCGCCATGAAGCGCATGCTACTGATTAATTCAGCATTCAGGGTTGGGTATTCTACCGTAAAAAAAGGTTTTCTACGTCAGATGTAAAATACGTACGTAAACTACGTATTTTTCTACGTCGGTAATGTAGGAAACGTATAATATGTAGTATGGCGTAAAAACGGAATTTTTTTGCAAAGATCTTACATATAATTTTGAATAATTGATTAAATATATTTCTCTTTCATATACAGGGTGGGATTTAAAGTGTCGCGGGCGTTTTTTCCAAAAATAAAGTGAGATACGAGAAAATTTTTCGGACAAAAGTTGTAGGGTACCGATGGGGACATCCGATGGTGGCCTTGGCTTTGACCTCAAATCTCATCTTCAAGGGCATTCTGAGATCAACTCTTGTTTTTTAAATAGCATCTCATATTTTTTACTGCAGATTTGGATTCTAGGTCAAATACCAAGAAACTTTTGTCTGAACCATTTTCCTGAAATCCGCAAAAATGGCGCTCTAATCGATATTGTTCCATTTTGAATCTGACATTCGAATAACTCGAAAACGAAGGGTCTTGCAAAAGAATGTTTCGTACAAAAGTTGTCAATACACAACACATTTCAATCGTCTACATTACCACCATTCAGAGCTCACGCGATGTAAACAAACGACGGGGTTCAGTGAAAATTCACGATTTTGAAAGTCAGTTTGTCAGTTACATTTGATTATTACTTGGTTTATGACAAATTGAAAATCATGGATATCCGATACACGGTTTCTGAAAAGATCGATATGATCTACATTTACGGTGAAGTGCATAAGAACCCCAGACAAGCATATGACTTGTATGCAGAACGATTTCCTGAAAGAACAACACCATACATTAGGTATTTTCAACGCATCACAAAATTATTCTCAGAAACGGGAAGTGTTACAAGGGAAAAACGACATCGAATGAGAACTGTTAGCGGAGAAAATGCGGAAGTTAATGTACTAGCTGCAGTAGGCAATAATCCACACGTGAGCTCTCGTGAAATTGAACTCCATTCGGGAATTTCTCGAAGAAGTGTTCTTCGAATACTGAAACGTCACAAATTCCATCCGTATCACATTTGTTTGCATCAAGACCTTCACGGTAATGATTTCGAAAATCGTGTACAGTTTTGTCGATGGGGTCTAGCGCAAATGCACAATAACAACTTCATCAACATATTATTTTCTGATGAGTCGACGTTCACCAATCATGGTCAAGTAAATCGACATAATATGCATTACTGGGCGACAGAAAATCCAAGATGGTTACGTCAAGTAGAGCATCAAAGACAATGGGCTGTGAATGTTTGGTGTGGTATTTTTCGATCTCGAGTAATTGGACCGTACTTCATTGCAGATACGCTGAATGGAGAGAAGTACAGACATTTCTTAGATCAAGTACTTCCAACATTACTTGAAGACATACCTATTCAGGAACGATTGAATATGTGGTATCAACACGATGGTTGTCCATCCCATTATGCAGTCACAGCTCGAGAAATATTGGACAGAGATTATCCTGGACGATGGATAGGACGTCGTGGACCAGTTCATTGGCCTGCCCGTTCTCCGGATCTTACTTCTCCAGATTTTTTTTTATGGGGATACATAAAAGATACAGTTCATCAACAAGCACCGACTACACCTGAGAATATGCGTCAACGAATCATCAATGCATGCGCGAGCATCAATGAAGATATTTTAGCACGAGTTCAGCAATCTTTTGTAAAACGTTTTGAAATGTGTATTGAAGTCGAAGGCCATCATTTTGAGCATCTACTGCATTAAAATTATCCAAGTGATATGGACGATTGAGATGTGTTGTGTTTTGTCTGTTATACCCCATCACCTCCGTTTCAGTTCAAGGGGTCCCCCTTGGAATCAGACAACTTTTGTCCGAAACATTCTCCTCCAAGACCCTTCGTTTTCGAATTATTCTAATGTCAGATTCAGTATGGAACAATATCGATTAGAGCGCCATCTTTGCGGATTTCAGGAAAATGGTTCAGACAAAAGTTTCTTGGTTTTTGACCTAGAATCCAAATCTGCAGTAAAAAATATGAGATGCTATTTAAAAAACAAGAGTTGACCTCAGAATGCCCTTGAAGATGAGATTTGAGGTCAAAGCCAAGGCCACCATCGGATGTCCCCCTCGATACCCTACAATTTTTGTCCGAAAAATTTTCTCGTATCTCATTTTATTTTTGGAAAAAACGCCCGCGACACTTTAAATGCCCCACCCTGTATATCACACGTGCAAGCACAAAAAGCGATATTTTCAAATATTTTCTATCGGATGTTTTTGAAAATCCCGCCTCGCCGCCATTTTGAAAAAAGTAAAATACGTAAAGTAACAAACTCTTCACGTAAATTACGTGGTTTTCTACGTGACGTAAACTACGTAAAATACCTCAAGTAATTTACTCGCAAATCCCTGTCAGCATTGCTCTATATTCTCATAGTCTATGTCTATTCCGAAACGTTGTGGACCAAATTATCGTACGTTTCATTTATTGGTTGATCCCCATAGACTTCATGAGATGTTTAGATAACCTCATTGAACTGTATGCATACTGGAATCAGCACTTCCTAAATCAGCGCAGTCAGAGTGGTATAGTTTATTGCATGCACAAGAAAGAATAAGACGACCCCATAATCCCCATTTCTCTCTCTAAATTGCATGTATCAAAAAGGATTATCATCCCCCATAATCTGATCTCTCTCTCTCTCTCTCTCTCTCTCTCTCTCTTTCTCTGACTGGTCGATACTATAGAAAAAACAGAGTGCTCATCCCAGTATAATATAGAGTTCAATGGGTAACTTATAGTGAATTCGACTTACTGCACTGGCGGAACTCGGGATATCTTTATCCTTTGTTATCATCAAGAGATTCAACAAGAAACATGGATATCTAAAGCATCGAAATAAAGGAATCAGGAAGGAGTTTTCTCAGTAAGACAGTGAAACGGCGATGGTTCATTAAAGATGGCTGACGAATGTAGTGAAATTCTCCTTAAAATTAGAATTATTACCCAGATAGAAAAATGTCTCCATAATGCCATCATAATGGTGACATGCACGCCAAGAAATGTTCGCATAATGGCGCCAAGGTGTTTCCGCATAAAGCATTGTTATTGGTAGCAAAACGAGGTGATGGCACCATAATTGAAACATAATGTTTACATTCTATGCATCATTGCAAGCTGAGCGGAGTCCATGATAGTATGTTTACGGCACGTTATGTTACAAAACATTCAGAGCATGCTTTTCTATCTGGGTATGGAATATTATTTAAATGGTATTGTGCTATCTAAAAGCGTTAAGTACGTCTGTTATTATTCACTTCATTTATTCTATTCATCCGTAGCACTCTTTGCTGGATTTTAGTTTTAGGTTATGTCAGGTCAAGTTATAGTAGCGAACAATTCTCATTGGCTATGTCAAAGGAAACCCCTATATAGTACTAGTCACTAGATAGGTTCTTCCGTTCCAGTCAATGACATATAAATCACTGAAAAAGCTGCTTCCTGATTCTTTTATTTCGATGATCTAAAGTTCGCCTTATTGCAGTAAGCCGAATTCACCATCAAAAGCATTGAATTGATGACTATTTGATGCTTCGTGTGTACACCATGTTAACCAAAGAGGTATTAGAATATATAGAGAGGGGAAGCATGAAGATTTCACGTAAGTGGGAACATGATCGCAATGAACAGAGAAAAGAGATGAGAGTGCCAGAGGGGTAGACCCCCGTTGGCCCGAAATTGGAAATCCCGAACGACCCTAGTAAAATGGATCCTATATAAATCCTATATAAATCATATATACAATTAATGCAAATCATATATGATCTCTATGTAAACATATATTCCGCCTATATAATTCATATATATCTCCTATATAATTCATATATGATTCTGTGTCAAAATCATTTCATATATGCATTTCATATCATATTTCCATATATGAACCATATATGAATTATATAGAGGTCATATATGGATTATATAGGCGACATATATGTGTTATTTCATTCATATATGGGTCTTATATGATTTATATAGGTTCATACATAATTCATTCTTAGAAAAGAGTAATCCCGAAATCTTCCCGAAAATCGTCTACTATACGTTACTAGTTGTGTACAAATCAGATAAATGTTACCGAAAGTTTTTCGGGATTCGGGATTTCAAATTTCGAGCCAACGGTGCTTCGGGCTAACGGATTTTCAGGCCAACATAAGTCTACCGCCAGAGGTAGACCTGTTTCCCATCGAAGTTCAATTATTGCGGAAAACGATTACCCCGAAATCTCATAACCAGACGAGTTATATTCAGAAAGTTCGTTGTCTTAAAAAATCGTGATTGGTTCGCTTGTTAGAATCTATAAGAAATAAATAACACAGTTAGACCAAACATAATTGCGACGTAGAAGTTTCGAAATATAACTCTTCGGGATACGAGATTTCGGAGCAATGTTCCAATATCCTTCCCCTTGGCGGCGCTGAAGTTGATTCTAAACATTTCCATTGAGTTTATCCCAGTTTATGCCTCTTGATTCAGCTCTGATATGACCCCTCTATTCCAATATCTCTATGGTGTTGGTTGGAAAGCCTATTTTATGGTGGCAAGCCTGATTAGCAACGTTAATTCCACGATTCAATCATTCAAGAATACTAAAATATCCTGGGAAGAATTTTATACTCTAATCGCATTACAGGTATCACATTTTTTTAGTTGATGAATTTGTTATATTGAATCAATTGATTTGTTCATTATTTAATATCAAGATTATAATAAGACATAAGAATAATTGAGTATCCAAAAAAATCAGTAACATCCATCCGTTCAATATATTATTATTGGTTATAATCCAAAGAATCATTGTATTGCATAAGATTTTCAAAAGGTTTGAAAAAGTTTTTTCATATTATAAGAAAAAATTCTTATAGATTTTTTTGGAACACATAACCTCTTTATCTTATTTCAATCAATTTTGATAAATACAGTTATTATAGAATATACAACGACTAAAGTCCACTTGAAAGTAATTATTGATACTCTCTGATATCAAATTCATAATTTTGGAGCAATACTGAGTGCATAAGAAAATAAGAGAAAAACAACCTTCAATACATTCAAATCGAATTTCATCCCGTCATCGAACAGATCATAATGTTTGGAGGTCACTCGTACACCATGGTGACATACATGAATATTCACTATGTTCAGATTTTCCGTTGATAATTGTTTTATCAATTCATGTTTTTTTAGCAAATAATGAGTTCTTCCAAGGAAGACAATGATTATGACGTTCAGAAAACACCTCCTCAAAAGCCTAAAACAGTCATACAAAAACATCGACCACACAAATTCAGATTCCAATGGTTACAAAAACCAGAATTCAGACCATGGCTATCTTCAGTACCAGAAAATTCATTGAAAGCCAAATGTAATGGGTGCGGCACTAGTTTCACAGCAGAATTGGGCGTGATTCGTGCTCACGCAAAATCTAAAGCACATGTTTTGAAATATTCTTCAGCTCCGTCATCCAGTCAAGTGCACTTACAGAAGTTTTTACAGGAACCACAACTCTCTGCAAACACAAAAAAATTAGAAATCCAATTAACAGGTTTTTTAGTGGAACACAATCTTCCAATAGATGATCACTTAACGGATTTATTGAAACGTAATCTTCCAAGCTGTGAAACAGTACAAAATATGAAGTTAAAAAGAACAAAGGCTAATAACATTGTAAAAAATGTTATTGGAGAAACACAAAAAATAGAATTAACCAAAAAGCTACAATCTACTATGTTTAGTGTACTTGTAGATGAATCAACGGATATATCTTCTGTGAAAACGGCATGCGTCGTTGTTAGGTATTATGCATTCACTTTATGAATTCAATTTTTTTTTCAATCATCAATTGATTAATTTATTCATCCTCATTGTTTTATTTGATGAGTTGGAGTTCATCGATGTGGATTGAAAAACTCCCCCATATAGCACCGAAGATTTAATTAAGATTACAGAAATCTAACGTTTAAAACATTGAAATATTCCTGTGATATTGATGTGAGGCATACTGAGGTTTCACAGTTCGTTCAAAAACATTGCGATTTCTGCTGATCTTACATTTCAATATAATATTTCTGAATTATTTTTGAAATATTTCAAGAACGTTTATGAAATATTTTATTGTAATTTTTCTGTCCTAATATACCCTAGTAGCACAAAATCTTCGTTAAACGTTCTGAGAATGTTTGTAGGACGTTCAAATATCCTAGGAACGTTCGGAGAATATTTTACGCACATTGGTGTTATTCGGGTACCTGAGACATTGCAATAGATTTTTGACACATCCCTGTGGAACGAAATTGAAATGCGATGAAGGGAAAAGATTGAAATGTAATGAGCCTATACCATCTTGTATTTCTATACTTTAGGCTTATAAACTTTTTTTAGATTCTACGATGATGATCGACACAAAGTTTCTAGTAAATTCTGGGAATTGATACAAATTTTGGATGCACAAAAGCAAAATGAGAATGCGTGTGCTTCAGCAGAGCATTTGTTTGATGCAATGATATCAACTTTTACTCAAAGAAATGTGCCAGTTACCAATATAATAGGTTTCACATCCGATAGTTGTAATGTAATGTTGGGCAGTCACAATTCTGTTGCAACTAGATTTGAAAGCATGTGTCCTGGCATATATATTTCTAAATGTATTTGTCACTCTCTGCACTTATGTGCCAGTGAAGCGTGCAGTGTTTTGCCAAGGAGTTGTGAAGACTTAGCTCGTAACATATACAATTTTTTCAAGAGCAGTTCCAAGAGACAGAGCCACTTCGCACAATTTCAAAGTTATTATGGATTGAAAATTCATAAAATGTTACACCCATCTCAAACACGTTGGCTGTCTCTCCATGCTGTTGTGAATAGAATGCTAGAACAATGGGACGCTTTAAAATTGTTTTTTACAGATCAGTGGTTTATTCAAAAATTGGTCACTGCTGAGAAAATTTTCCACGACATTCATTGCCCATTGATGAAATTATTTTATCTATTCTTAGATTGGGTTCTAACAAAATTTACTCGTTTGAACGAATATTTCCAATCTGACAAAGTAATTCTAACGAAAGTTTATGATTGTATGTTTGAAGTTTACAAAGATATTTTATGTTGTTACATGGAAAGAAATTATGTTTAACAAAATAACCTCAGTGATGTAGATCCAACTAATTCGGACAAAATCGTAAAACTTGAAAACCTTTATTTGGGAATCAAAGTATCGCAACTCTTAGAAACACCTGATATCAAAGATAGATCAGATTTGATTCTGAATTTTCGTGAAGCGTGTGTTAAATTTTTTGTAACAGGATGCGATCAAATTAGAAGAAGATTCGATTTTTCTCATTCTCTCCTGAAATTACTTGGAAATCTTTCACCAAAAAATGCGATGTCACAAAAGATAAGAGAAACTGCTCCAACATCATTACCACTGATGCAGCTATGTCCACGAATTATAAAGGAAGAAGAGTTTCAAACAGTAGACGGTGAGTGGCGTAATTTACCATTCTTCAATTTACCTGATCATATTAGTGTTGATGACCTTGTGGATATATTTTGGGCGAAATTATATAATTACAAACCAGATGGAGTCGGCATATTTACAAATTTATCAAAATTCGTTCTGAACGTTTTGTGCCTCCCACATTCGAATGCCGAATGCGAACGCATTTTTAGCATGGTGAATCTGATAAAAACCAAAACCAGGAATAAAACAGTGACGGGCACTATAAATGGTTTGATATTGAGTAGCCAAATGATTGACTCAGATTGTGTTCATTCTGATTCGACATCCAGCATGATAATGCGGATGAAAAAGGAAATATTATATCCACAAAATTTGACCGAAGATGAGGATGACGATAGTGAAATAATTGTAGACGCTGATGACTTTTAAACTTCCATGAAGCAGGTTACATATAACAGTGTTTCAGATATTCATTTACAATTTATTCATATTCTTTATTTTGATTGTGAGAATTATATTCGAAAAAAATTCATCGAAATAAATATTTGCTAACTGGACTTGAATTTATTTGATCACATTCCTTCACGTATCGTTTCAGTTGAATGTGGTAACCCTTTGGAGCCCCTTGTGAGTTTGAAATTACTTAATGTTTTCATCATTATTTCATTTGGATGAAAGATTTTGTGAATATATAACTTTTTTGAAATCATTACCCGGGGGAAGAAGGTTAGATCTAATTAGATCTAATTAGATCTGATTAGATCCGAATTTTGGCCGACAAGATCTGATTCAGATCTATTTAGATCTCATTAGATCTGATTAGATCTGAATTGAAAATCACATTTAATCTTGATGAGGAATTGACTGTGCAATGACAAGAAATTTTCCGATATCTTCCCATGTATTAATTCAAATTTGACCCCGTTTGTTGATAAATACGAACTAAAATTGCAGTTTTTTAGATCTGTTCAGATCTGGTCAAAATTCAGATCTGATCAGATCTAAACTTTCCTCCCCGGGTAGGTACATACATTTACTTATCAGTTTTAAATTCTAAACATTCCAAAAAGCCTTCAGAGCATTTATAGTATCAAAGTGAGAAGGAATACGAAAAGCTGTTTCAATATCATCCAATCAAATTTAGAGGAATGATCCACCAAAATCAGCAGTGCTATCTGCTGGGTTAACGTTTTTGGGGACAGTAAAAGTATCTCTGCTCTATACTTTAGTCAAAGAGTTGCAGAGGGATGAGTATGATGTAGAGTTCAATGGAAGATTCTGAGCAGCCATTGCAGCATCTTGGATCAAATGGTTAAAAATGGATGAATTCATTTTTGCATGAATTTATATATTAAATATAAATTGAAACATGAAAAATTAATTTCACTGCGTATTTTCAACAAATAAAAGCGAATACAATGATTTATCTCATTAGATACATTTATAAACGTTTAGAATGATTAATTAAAATGTTTTATACATTTCAAGTATTCACGAACGTTCTAATTAAATAAATGATTATAATTACTTGTTACTGTTAGATGTAAATCGTAAAATTAATTTTTTATACTTCACTTTATATTTAATATATGATTTACGCAAAAATGAATTCATATAGTTTTGAATTTTCCTCCACATTCAACTATTTTGCTTGATATGCAAACAGCGATATCAGTTTTCTAATAGTTTTCTAATAATAATGCCGTAATCGGCATAGCGATGTTGGTTCATTTTCTATTTAATGTATATAAATTATAGTACGATCATTTGTACGATATTTTTGGCGCGACTGTACGATAATGTACGATAATTTTTCAAAGCTTATACGATAATTCAGAGGAAAAAAATTGGCAACCCTGCAAGAGAGATACTCGTCAGTCGACACTGCTCAACACAGCAGTTATCACGTAAGAAAAGCGTGCTAGATACGCGACGTTCGTCGTCGAAGAACATTAATTGATTATCTTAATAATCATCAGAGAATTATAAATATAATATCATCAAGCTGTACTTGTTATTGATTCAGGTAAACCGGTGTTCGACTATGAATTATAATTAGTGTAAAACTCTGTGTACCATTGTATATATTGTAAATATAATTTCGGTTACTACTCGCATCAACCACAGCATTGATTTTACTGCATTTTCCATAAGAAGAACGCTCACAACTTATATATATACTTATATATATCTGTATATATATATATATAAACAGATTTTTTGAATGAAGTAAGAGTGTTTCCTTTCAAAAATAAATATCTGTGATACACGATTCTTTCACTAATCTACTGTACTCAATTACATCCAATTTTATTCAATTGATACGATAAATAGTGAAGAATTCTGAACAATTTAATACATAAAATTATTTTCACAGTTATCCCAATTTACTTTCATGATCAGGTTCGCGGTTTCCAGAATAAATAGACCCCCAAATGGTACAAAGGAACCATGAATTCCGATTATATGCCCGGTATTATGATTTTAGATACCATTATGTCAGTCCGGAACTGACCATCAACGGAGAGGTGGGTGAAACTTTCACAGACATATTATATACATTTTGCTTTCCTGGACCATGTCCATGAATTTACTCTTGTGTCTACATTTGTGTGTTTTATGTATGCACATGTTTCGGTGCCTGCTGTGTAGCTTGCCCGTAGCAACAGCAGCTGCCAACCCCCTTTTCCGTTCCACCAATTTACTAACACTAACGCATTTATGCACTATCTATGGCACGTTTCCGTCCTTTTATGCACCAGCTTCACTTCCTTTGTACAATTCTACTTTCAATCCTTTTTCTCTTCCCTACTCTCATCTCTTTTGAGTGCTTTCGTTTCTCTTTTTTTTTGTGTTTCATCTCTTTTGCATGCGGCAACCAATACAAATCGACAAAAGTGAAAATATTAGTTTTTCAGATTTGGAATGAGGAGCTGATTTCCGTGAACTCATAGGCGCTTTTTTTATGTGTTCTGAGTTGGAACTGAAAAAATGATTTTTATTGTGCTTTTGACCAAAAAACAATGTAGTTGTCGCTATAAAATTTGTAATGTAGATTCTTTATGACAGAATCTATTAAGGTTTGCGATTTGTTGAGAGTTATTTGTTATTGTGAAGTGGAGGAATAGTTTCCACTCATCAACTATTTCATTTATAATTGAAGTCATATATACTTCAAGAAGTCCAATGTCGAAATTTAAATGAAGTATATTGTTGTTAACTTTACGTGCATGTGATGATCTAAAAAACCATAATCTGGTAATTTGATTGGTTTTTTTTCACTCCAGGGTACATGAGGATTTTTAACTGATTACTGAACTTGGAATTTCCACTTCCACTTCTGTAAATCATAGGTTAATTGAATGTTCGAAACTAAATTGATGATTATTTCTCCGTTAATTCCGTTCTGTTGATCCACTCAACCCGTTCACTTGAAGTGTACAGTATATTGTACAAAGCTGAAAACCAGATTCTGTATCATAACTGTAAAACTATCATTTGCAATCTCATTATACATGCATAATTGAAAGCAGTTCTTTGCTCTCAGCTTATCTTATAGTGCAGAATTCATGCTTGGAAACATAATAAAACGCTGAAAATTGAAAAAAATTCGAAATGTTGTTAACCACATTTTTCTACTCCTGGCATCATTCTTATGTCACAGTGAAAAAAAGATATTTCCCATGCATTCTCTGAGAGTTTAAATGCATGCTCGGGGAAACCGAAAGTGTGAATTTAGTAATTTTCAGAATCTCCACAAGAACGAGAGCCATGTACTCGCTGTGTATATAAATACACAGAGATGGGTACGTTACTCGTTACTCATTATATATATTGTTACATATATTTTATATATAATGAGTAACGGTAACAAGTAACGTACCCATCATTGCATATACAGGCCGTCCCAGAATTCGTGAACCGGATTTCACAGGTATATTCTGCAGCCAAACTGCAATAATTTCCCGTTTGAAAAAAATTTTTTCGACGCTTAGTTTTGGAGATATGAGCATTTTTAGATTTGCTTTCAAATCCAAATCATTCAAAAACATTGTATGCTACATGCTTGAGCTTAACACCATTCGCTGAGATGGAAAACGGCGGATTTGTCGAGAAAAATTAAACTATTTTATCATTGATAGTTCCGGAACTATGGCGATTTGAAATTTTTTAGCTTGATAAAATAGTTTAATTGTTTTTCCATGAATCCGCCGTTTTCCAACCCAGCGAATGGTGTTCCGCGGAAGTATGTAGCATAAAATGTTTTTGAATGATTTGGATTTGAAAAAAAATCTAAAGATGCTCATATCTCCAAAACTAAGCGTCGAAAAAATTTTTGTCAAACGGGAAATTATTGTATTTTGGCTGCAGAATATACCTGTGAAATCCAGCCCGCGAATTCTGAGACACCCTGTTATATTTCGGTGATTAAAGTGATCTTAGAATATATAAATATACGTTCACAAAAGCACAGATACAACCCAGATACCCAGATAACATGTAAGCTTGTCATAAGCTTGTCAGGCTTGTCAGTCGATTGTTTTTGACTTGTTATTGACAACCCTGTCAGTGTAAGCCTGCTTCAACTTTACTGCAAGGGTTTTGTAAGCTTGTACCCTTGCCATGTGTCAACTAGGAGGCTTATGTCAACCTTGTCACAAGCTTGCCTGGCAACATTGAAGCAAGGTTGAAATGCTAGCTGCGAAGTGCCTATTTTATCATTACTATCACTACCCAAGCAGCAACAGAATTTCAAAGTATAAACGGAGGAATAGAAACGTTCGTAGTTCGATTACATACGTTCGATGAATATGCATTAGACCGGAGCGAAAAACAAAAAAGTTTTCAAATGGAATCGTAATAGTGCGGAAGAGTTGCTACTCGTTAACACAAACACAGGAAAAAAAGAATTTTTGGAATCGGCAATATCTTCCGTTCGCGCATCGCGTTCAAAATTTTCGAATTCGAACAAAAATTTAACAAATATGCACAAAATTGCAGAAGGGGTATATGCTGTCCAATTGAGCCCATTTTTTCTGTATTTAACATGGCTTCGAGGCATAGAATGAGGGAAAAATGCCACACAACCCTCCTCTACCTCTTTCCAACCCCTTCGAAGGGGTGATAATGGACAATTTCCGTTAAAAATAGCTTGTATTACAGGAGGTGCAAATGGTAACCCATCGACCTGATTTTTCGTACATTAGATGTTTTGAGGCGCGAAGTGGAAAAAATTATTCTCTACCTCCTCTCTGCATGTTCCCCCCAAGGGGGAGGGGGGCTCTGTCCCGACTACACGAGCTAAAATAGGAATTGCAGATATTTGGCAAAATTTTCTTGTAGAACGCGTTACGTTTTGTTTTGATTGCCATCCGTTCGGTCGGCGTCTCAGCTTCGTTCCCCACTCCCTTCTTCTCGACTCTGGGATTCCAAGAAACGGAGCGTATGAGCGAGGAAGCACTCTACTGGTCACTGGAAGTATATGATTATCTGGCTTGTTGCATAGCAAAGGAGCGCTTCTCGGACTGAAAACTTTTTTTATCAGCGTTGTTCAAAATTTCATAGCCTGCATTAGATCACGATCACATCGATCACCAATTTCATTTCATGTATGTTATTAAATCGTATGATCATATAATTCATTGGCTTGTCGCAGAACATTCTTCGCTAATGTTAATTAAATCTAATTATATCTAGGATGTTTAGTGCATCAGGTTGACGTGGAAATATTCATATTAAAACGAACCAATCTAACAATATTGGATTGTCTTTGAGTGACGAATATAATTTCGAGAATTCATTGAAATTTCAAGAATTTTTAAACAATAATACGAATCTTACAATATCAGGTGTGACCAATCACCTCTCTTGATCTTGATTATGGCACTCACTCGTAGTGCTCATGCTCATGCACCCTGCCCATTTTTTGGTGCACCAAAACCACTACCACCGGCGGTTCTTCCCACCAATGCCGATATCGTAAAATGTTGGAATGAAGTCAAGTATGACATGGCAGTAAAGTCTAGTGACTGTAAACCTGGGAGGAACTTGAGCTTCTCAGACGTGGCAAACATTGTAGCTCAACAGATTGAGTCAATATATTCCAAAGCTTCGATCCCTGTCGTGTGTCACACAAGAGTCGTTCAAAAGATTAAGCAACTGCATGATTGCTATTATGCACTTCGTAAATCATATCAAAGGGACAAAACCAGGGCTGGAAAAAAGAATAAGTACAATGACTTCATTCATAAATCTTATCACACATTATTTGACATATCATCTTGCAAGTGCAAGATGACACTACAATGCAATTGCAGAAAAACCTTTGAGAAATGTATTTGTCCAAATCCTGTAGTTGTCAGCTGCAATTGCCGTAAGGATAGGAAAATATCTACATTGGAACTGAAGTTTCTCTACGCACAAAGACACCTCAGAATAGGTGAAATTGGATTGACGGTAGATAAGAAGGAAACACAGAAACTTACATCAAAGTTACAAAGAAAAGCTCGTCAGCTTAATCTGCTTAGCGTGCAAATACAAGACTTGCCTGGTCCCTCCGTTGGCAGTACCGATCCGGAAACAGAAGAGACAAATTTTGATGTCGATGATGATTCGGACTTTCAGCCCACACGTTTTTCGTCTGCCCTGTCAAGAAGCTCAAAGTCCTCACAGATGCGCCTGTCGCTTCCAACAACTGCTTTGACGAGTACTCGTTTTGGCCTGTCTGACAAAGCAACAGCTGCTATCACATCTAGCGTGCTGAAAGACCTAGGTCTTATTACTGATAGTGATACATCTCTGATCGTTGATAGGAGCAAAATTAGAAGAGAAAAAGAAAAGTGCAGAGTAAAACGTACTAATTTAGAGCGACGGGAACATCAAATGAACAGCCCAATGTGTGTATACTTTGATGGTAGGGCAGATAACACTTTAGTGTTGGTTGAAAAAGGAGTGAAACGATACCAATCTGTAAAAAAAGAGGATCATATTACAGTAATTGAGGAACCGGGTTCAAAGTATCTTTGCCATCTAGTACCTACTTCCAAAAGTGGAAAGGACACTGCTTTCTGCATCATAGACTATTTCGAAGAAAATGAAATAGATACTTCTAAAATTGAAGTAGTTGGGACTGATGAATTGACCCACAAATTCTGAATAAAGACCAGAGATACCTACATGACATTGCCGTTTCCATTGCTGCTGGGTCTTGTTCCTCGGACCTAGCGAATCGAGATCCGAGACCAATATCTCATGCTCGGTAGTTGACGACAGCGAACCGGTTTTTGAGACTATATATTTCATTTGAAAACCCACCTGAAAATCTCATCAACATCGTTACATACATCATGACTGTATACGTACCCATGTGGTTTAAAATTAAGACAAGATCTTCAATAGTTGGAGGACCTAAGCATATTTTTGAATGCATCAAGAGATGTAGAGGCTTACCTGCAGAAGTCCAAGAAGTGGCGAAGAAAGTTATTCAAAGGAATGCCTTCTTCGCCCATCCCGAAAACCTTCTTCTTTCGATGGTTATGGATGATAGGCAGGATGTTCGGGAGCTGGGCCTTCGGCGAGTATTGAAATCCAAAGAAACTACCACAAAGGGTGAATCTATCAGCAATTTCTTAGTTCCGGCCATAAATTTTGATGCTCATGATTATTTTGATATCATAAATTGGTCTGCAACTAAAATCACATGTCCACCTCTTTTGGCAACCCTTTCATCAGCTGATATTGCAGACTTGATTTCTCAAGGAAAGAAACCAACTCTTTCTCTGAATCTAGCAGACATACCCTGTCATACTCAAGCCGTAGAGCGCAGTGTTAAGCTAGTAACACAGGCCTCTTCAGCAGTTTATGGTCATGAGAGACGTGATGGTTTCATAAGAACTACACTCGCCTCTCGTGCTACCATGTCAAAATTTGAGACCAAATCGGAATTCGCAGTCCCTGAATGTGCATAATTCTCCACGCCCACGTTTGGTTGGTTGGTTGGGCAGGGTGTGGGTGGAACTTGCAGTGCAGCCACCTTCCCGTGGTAAGTTCTGAGTCGTTCAAGGGAGGACGGGCCAAGAGCTGCACATCTTCGGCCCCTCAGGGGAAATAACGAAGGAAGGGGAATACTTTTTTACTTTCAGCCTTGAAGTTGCCTTATGTACGAAAAATCAAGTCAATAGTTCAGTATTTGCATCTTCTGCAATACGAACTGCTTTTAACGAAACTTGTTCATCTTCACCACTTCGAGGGGCTTGGGGGGGGGGGGGGGGTAGAAGAGAGGTATGCGGCATTCTTCCCCTATTCTACACTTCAAAACAATGTTATGTATAAAAAATGAGCTTGACCGGACAGGATTCACACCTCCTACAGTTTTTCGTATATCTGTTCAAATTTGTTCAAATTCGGAAAAATTTTGAACGCGATGCGCGAACGGAAGATATTGTCCGATTTCAAAAATTTTGTTTTCCCTGTGTTTGTGTTAACGAGTAGCAACTTTTGCGCACTATTACGATTCCATTTGAAAACTTTTTTGTTTTTCGCTCCGGTCTAATATGCATAGCACCTATAAAACGGTCTCATTCGAATGTAAATAGAACATATTTTGAATATTCGAAAAATGTTCATAGTATATTCTGGTGCTGCTTGGGTACAATAATCGTCGAGCTGTTGGATGAAACATCGATGTTATCTTAAGTTTTGTCGTAGGTTAATTTTCTATTTTGATTTCATGAAATATTTTTAATAATGAGAAAATAATGGCTCGGCGGTAATGGAATCTTTCTTGTGAAGCTCATCTAAGAATACAATAATATTTCAAAAATATCGTTCTGCGCATGAACCTTGCATTTATCAAAAATATAAGATATAGAGAGGTTATTATAAAGAAATGTATTGTATACTAATATAGAATAACAGGAACAAAGTTGTTTCCTCAGGTTTATGAAGTTTTGACACTGATTCGAAATGGTTATGATGTGCTGCGTCAATAGAGTCAGAATTCTTGGATTAGCTCCTTTTTGGAATTTTTTGTGTATGTAATAATTTTTATATGTAATCTACATAATTGATAAACTTTATACATAAAAAAAAAATGACAAAAAAGACCTGACTCAAGAAACCTGACTTTATTTTCGTATTCAGCATATTATAATCACTTCGGGTCAACATCTAAACCTCAAGAACTAAAGTAGCTATCGACAAGTGTTATCTTTTCCAAAAGATCTTGCTTTTGTTCCGTTGGGGCATAACATTAGCCCTTCACATACTACCCTAACTTTCGCTGAGAAGAGAAAATCAAGTTTCCAAACCTTGAGAACATTTCTGGTACATTCTTCTGCCCTTCAGAAGCGAGTTTTTGAGTTAATAATATCGGCATAGTGTCTTTATTCTTTTGATATTTACAATCTGTTCAAATCACGGAAAATTTCCAAAAAAGCACAACACCTGGGTCTCAAAATTTCCAAGTACACCGTGGAGAGTTAATTGATTGTTTTTTGTGAGATTCTGCGTTAATGATTCATGATACGAATAAGATTCCAATAACTGGATGTATGCCCATGTGAAAGAAATGTCTAAAACTGTATACAATTCTACACAATTCATATAGAATTGTATACGATTTTTATACAATTTGTGTGCAATTGTATACATTTTTGGAGATTTTTTTCCACATGGGCGTCTACTTTCTGATTTCCAAAGGACGAAGATACATAGATGCATTCAATTTTCATGATTTTTAATTCACCGTTATCAAGTAATGTCACAGAAAAACTGAGCTGAAGTCATGTCCGTGGTATCTGTTTAATTTGTCGTTCCATTTATTGATATTTCATGACCCAGATGTTGAATACATCCCGGAATAAAATGAAGGAGAAGTGATAAAAAACTTGAAAACTAAGGATTTATTGGAAACAAGTTGAACATTCCCATAGTTACGTGCATAAATTGTATTCATGAAGGTCTGATAGAAGAAGGGGACTGGAGCCTCGAGTGATAATTCATGAAATAATTCAAGAAGTGAGAGGAAGAGAAAATAAAGAAAAAGATAATGATGGTTCTGCGGTGATCCTGCCTGCTCTGCTTGCTTGTGTCGAGGTGATGGCAATAGATTCACAGACGAGGTTAAAAAGAGACGAAGTGAACGGGAAATCCGTACCCATCGGTACATTCATCCATCGATACACAAGAGGCAGGCGGGGAAGGAGTTGGGGGGGGGGGGGGGCGGTTTCAAAGGAAACAGGTTTTGGTTTCTTTCATTTTAGCATTCATCTGACCGTCCGTGTAAGGCCTGCGTACCCTACCTATCGACAGGTTCGAGGACCATGTATTATGTATTATGCAGTCTTATTTTTTTCTCGATCTCTTTTTTTTGTAGAGTTAAGTGTAACGCATAACTCGCGTTGAAAAATATAAGTTCAAACAGATTGCGGAAGAGTGATGGGAGTTTTTTGGGCCTCAAACTTTACTAACGCCCTATCGTGGGTATTTTTGGAATTTGGACAAGTTGGATTTGGATCCAATATGGCAAAAATTCTAAAATAATAAGCTATGTACAAGCGAAGACTGAATATTGAAGGCCTTATTCGTCCGGATTTCTGTGTTTATTAAGTGTGTACACACGACGCATGACTTAAAAGAGCGAATCAGAGCGTGGTAACTTCCGTGGCCTTTTGATGCCAGTATTACGGCATTGGCAGGATGCGCCTGGAATAGACGGAAAGTCAGACAGTTCTGTATTAGGATACTGCTCTAACAAACGTTGGGCCGTGATAGGTTGGCCATATACATCAGAATTTAACCGTGGATACCCGTATGGAAATATTTCGCTGAAAAGTGTCTGTGAAACTATGAAAAATCTCTGAAAAAAAATGAAAAAATTCTGAGAAACTCTGAGAATCTCTGAAATTTTGATGAGAAATCTAATATTTGTGGGACATTCTCTACAGACTATTTTCAGACTTTTTTCAGAGTTTCTCAGTGGTTTTTCTTTCTTTTTGAGAGAAATAGTAACGAAATCGCACTCTGGAAAAACTCTGACAGAACTCTGATGGATTGCTAACATTTTTCTGACTTTTAGAAAAAAATTAAAAAATTTTCAAACACTTTTTCACACATGATATTTGAATACGGCATATAAATGTATTTATTGAATTTCAGGATTTTTCAATCATCAGAAAAATGTCAACAATTTATTAGAGTTTTGTCAGAGTTTTTTCAGAGTGCAATTTCGTTACTATTTCTCTGAAAAAGTATGAAAAAACTCTGAGAAACTCTGAAAAAAGTCTGAAAAAAGTCTGTAAAGAATGTCCCAAAAATATTAGATTTCTCATCAAAATTTCAGAGATTCTCAGAGTTTTTTCATTTTTTTTCAGAGATTTTTCATAGTTTTGCAGACATTTTTCAGCGAAATATTCCCATACGGGTAGTGGTTACTAACTAAACCCCATGGGCTGGATGGTGCTCCTCTTTGACTATATAAGTATGGACTGTTAGTAACCAACTTCGCACGCGATGACAAGACCTACAGCGCAACCATTACCTACGTTGGTTGTGTGTACTACAGTTGTATGTGTTCATATCAACATTATCAAGTGGACGCTGCGGTGATCAAATAAAAAAAGTCATTGAATTATATTAAGAAAATAGAAAAGTGAGAATGGTGCTTCACTGTTCTGTAAGGGGTGTAATTCTTCACAATATAAAAGTAAAAATAGAGAGAATAATTCAAGTGCATCGTTGCTCGGGGAAGTTATTAGTTATTAGGAAATTCATTGTTTTGGTTTCTATTACATTTTCACTATCATTGTCATCATGCATCATTTTTCGTTTCGTTTGGCATTGTATTTTTAATGAAATGATAAAAAAGCAATGTGTAGTTTATCGATGTTATTTTTCATTCTATTTTAATTAATTATTGATCGATTGTGTGTAAATATGAATCAAATCAATTCTAAGTAATACCTAGATGATGATTTTTGATTTGTATCTATATTTGGATATTTATCCTTTGCTATGTTCATCTATGAATGTATGAATATTTGTGTATAGTATTTGATTGAACAGTTGAATAATATGAATATATTTTTCAGTATTGGTATTCCAAATGAAGTGGAGAGCAGTTCAACAGTGCTGATGCCTGTAACTCCACAAAAAACTGTACGCTATCCTGGTGATGTGTAGTTGAGTAAATTGAAAAATATGTCTCCAAGATCAACAGAAAAGGTTGTAAGACTCTTGAAGAAGGCTTGCCGAAAAAAAGATAATCTCATCAAAAGATTGAGAAACCAACAGCAACGACAAAAGAAGAAAATTCAAAGTTTGGAATCCTTGCTTTCAGAGTTGAAACAACAAAATCTGATCTCATCGAATTCTGCTACCCTTGTGCAGGTGAATTACTCAAAATTCTGCAAGACATATTTCGGAATCATGTAAAATGTGTATGTGAGATTTATGTAGTGAAAGGTACAAATCTTGACACTGGTGATAACTCGGACATTCACTGATGTAAATGGGCTAGAATGTCATGAAACTCTTCAATAATCTGAGAATAAGACTCGTTTAATGCTGCTGATATTCACAATATAAGTGCATTTACATATTTATACTAGTGTCTGTGTTTATATCTCTTACTGTATATACAGGGTGTCCCATTTTAATCTGTCACTTAGAATATCTCGGAAACGAATAGATTCAGAAGAAAATGTTCCGGGAAAAAATGTAAGAATCTGAAGGGGACATCCGATGGTGAACTTGGCTCTGACCTCAGATCCCACTTTCAAGGTCATTCTGAGGTCAACTCATGTTTTTGAAATGGAATCCCCTATTTTTTACTACCGGTTTAGATTCTACGCTAAAAACCAAGGAACTTTTGTCTCAAACGTTTCTTCGGAATCCCCATAGATGGCGCTCTTATTGATGAGAAAATGAGACTTCTCAAACCCTCGGGTTGTATTCTGTCTAACATAATGCTCAACTCTTGAGTGTTTCTCATCTCCCGGAAATTGCCCTCGGTTGTGTTTTGTTTTGGTTTTGTTCTTGGAAATTGTTATTGTTTTGATTCACGTATGAATACCTTAGAAATTTAGCATTCCCAAACTGCTCAGTTCTCTGTTATCATTTGGAGGAAACACATTTCTAAATACCATGTCTGATTACGCGCCAAACGATATTGTTGACGTTTTGTTGTGTCTTGGTGAAGCGCGGGGAAATTATGTTGAAGCTGTGAGAACGTTTCAACGTCGTTTTCCGGATCGGAGGTGTCCAAATCGCATTACGATCCGATTTCTTGAACAACGTGCTCGTCAAGGTCTCCTCAAACGACAGAGGAACAAGGAAGTTTATGCGGATGACAATGATCTTGATGTGAGATCGCTGGCTGTGCTGGCATTAATTCATATTAATCCCCATATCAGTCTTCGGGATATTGAGGAAATGACCGGGATTCCTCGATCCACAGCTCAGCGTATCTTGAAATCGTTGGATTATCATCCGTACCATATCACTTTGATGCAATTTCTAACAGCTGAGGATTTCATAACAAGATTGAACTTCTGCACGTGGGCCCAACGGAGAATTGAAGAAGATTCTACTTCCTCTCATCACGTTATATTCTCTGATGAGGCAATATTTCACAATGTTGGAATTCCCAATAGGCACAATTCCCATTATTGGAGTGATCAGAATCCTTACTGGGTCCGTACAATTGATCATCAACACCGTTGGAGTGTGAACGTTTGGTGCGGTATTGTAGATTCCAGGATCATAGGGCCGTATTTTTTTTAGGGAAACCTAACTGGCGCGGAGTATCTTCGTTTTTTGCATTTTGAACTCCCTGCTCTTATAGAAGACGTAAATCTTGACGTGAGATAAAGGATGTGGTTCCAACAGGATGGAGCACCTCCTCATTACATGCGAATTGTTCGAAAATTTCTGGGCGAGAAGTTTGCCAGAAGGTGGATTGGCCGTGAAGGACCTGTGCGATGGCCACCTGGGTCGCCTGATTTTTCTTGTGGGGTTACATGAAAAATGTTGTATTCCGTGAACCTCCAACAACACGCGATGACATGAAAGATCGAATAAGAAGAGCATGCACAGCAATAACACCTGCTACGTTGCAAGCAACTGTAGAAAACTTTCATAAAAGAATTGCGCTTTGTCAAAGGCAAAACGGCGCTCATTTTGAACATCTTTTGAATGCCCCCCAATGCGTCCCCGAAGATACACCTCCAGTTTAGACAATCGGCCCTTTTCAGGGCCACAATGATGTGTAAAGTCCGATCGCGCAACCTCCTCGTGGTGCACATTGGGTAACGCTGATGCCGACGGCAATTTCCGGGAGATGAGGAACACTCAAGAGTTGAGCATTATGTTAGACAGAATACAATCCGAGGGTTTGAGAATTCTCATTTTGTCATCAATTAGAGCGCCATCTATGGGGATTTCGAAAAAACGTTTGAGACAAAAGTTCCTTGGTTTTTAGCGTAGAATCTAAAACGGTAGTAAAAAATAGGGGATTCCATTTCAAAAACATGAGTTGACCTCAGAATGACCTTGAAAGTGGGATCTGAGGTCAGAGCCAAGTTCACCATCGGATGTCCCCTTCAGATTCTTACATTTTTTCCCGGAACATTTTCTTCTGAATCTATTCGTTTTCGAGATATTCTAAGTGACAGATTAGAATGGGACACCCTGTATATCATAGTTCTTTATCCAATTGTATATCAATTTGCTAACCTGTTATACTAAACTATTATCAAGATCAATTTTTTCATTCACATTCCATCAATGGTCAATTGCGTATGTATTGTAATTTTGTAATGAACTGTATATCCAATCTAACTAAAATAGTTGCAAACATTCAATGTACATTTTGTAAAATATAATATAAATTTTGTAATATTTCATAGTACTGCTATTTTGTAAGTACATTGTGAATGATGTATATATGTTTAATAAACAATGTTTGAGATGATTCATGAGGTGAAATCATTTGTAACTATTTCATTATATGCTCAGTGGGGTGATTCAAAAAAAACTTTTTTTTGGAATCCAATCACGCTAATGGAACCGAATGTTCCTTTCGGTTAAAAATGGACCTCCTATTCTTTTCAGATTTTTCGAACAATGTTTAGAGGTCACCCAAATCACTTTCATGTCATAAATGGTGTTTTTATCAGTTTTTGACGTTTCAAACATAGATATTCCAAGGTTATAAAATTTGATTCTACATGAAATTTTTGGTAAATGTACAGGAAAACTAATTCTGTACATTTGAGATGAAGAAAAAAAAAATTGGCGCCCCTACTGGTTATAAAAGTGGCAATTTAGCAAGAACGTCAACATATAATTGCACATTTGTTTCCCTAGAAATTTTTCGTAAGAATCGGAAAAATTCAGAGGTATCCTTTAGGCATCAGGGGAGAATTCTCTGAAGAATAGAAGGATGAAACATTGGAAATATAGCTGTGAAAAATCGAAGAATATTATCGTTTTTTAATTTCTCATTCAATAACCACAAAATCTCCCCTATATCAACGATATCAATATCTATCCCTGAAAAGATGAATGCCCATTACACACAAAGAGTGATAATTTTGCAAGAAATAACAATTGAAAAACAAGAACTGGTGATTTAGCATTGATTGATAAATTGTTGGTGTTACTGTTTTCAAGATAGAATTAAATATTTGTTATTCAGTTATTCACTCACAAATCTGCCTACCTATTGTGTTCACTGCACAAGATTGGATTTCTCACAAGGATGCTGCTTCCGATGTTCTTCGACCACCTGGAGCAGATACTGTTTCTGACTTTCCTGTAATAACAAAACAATCTTGTGCAGTGAACACAATGGGTAGGCAGATTTGTGAGTGAATAACTGAATAACGAATATTTAATTCTATATTGAAAACAGTAACACCAACAATTTATCAATCAATGCTAACTCACCAGTTCTTGTTTTTCAATTGTTATTTCTTGCAAAATTATCACTCTTTGTGTGTAATGGGCATTCATCTTTCCAGGGATAGATATTGATATTATTGATATGGGGGAGATTTTGTGGTTATTGAATGAGAAATTAAAAAACGATAATATTCTTCGATTTTTCACAGCTATATTTCCAATGTTTCATCCTTCTATTCTTCAGAGAATTCTCCCCTGATGCCTAAAGAATACCTCTGAATTTTTCCGATCCTTACGAAAAATTTTTAGGGAAACAAACGTGCAATTGTATGTTGACGTTCTCGCTAAATTGCCACTTTTATAACCAGTAGGGGCGCCAATTTTTTCTTTCTCCATCTCAAATGTACAGAATTTGTTTCCTTGTACATTCACCAAAAATTTCATGTAGATTCAAATTTTATAACCTTGGAATATCTATGTTTGAAACGTCAAAAACTGATAAAAACACCATTTATGGCATAAAAGTGATTCGGGCGACCTCTAAATATTGTTTTAAAAATCTGAAAAAAATAGGAGGTCCATTTTTAACCGAAAGGAACATTCGGTGCCATGAGCGTGACTGGATTCCAAAAAAAAGTTTTTTTTTTAATCACCCTAATGCTCAGCATATGTATATTCTGATATTTCAATTTCATTAGATTTCTCTTTACTTTCTTCGTTTGTTTAAGATATCTCTGTCTTCAAGTTTCCTATATTTTCTTTGAATATTACTGAATTCCGCTGAGAATGTTGTATTTTTCATGAATAATTTTGAAAAGCTTTTTAATGGATTTGAAGAATTCTTAAAAAAAAACAGAAAACTGTTCACGAGGTATACTGGTATTGCTATTTCGAACTTATTCGCATCTTATTTCAGATCAGTTTATCAAAATTATCCCGTTGTTCCTTGTAATTTACCAGAATTTACTCTCAATGTCAATCTTTCCGATTTATCCATCAATATCGGTGAAGTGTTCAATAAAATCTCATCCTTGAAAACTTCTTCCGGTCCTGGTGATGATGGTATTCCTCCTATTAGGTGTACAAATAAGTTTCCGCGGTTTGTCAAAAGATGGCCCCACCAGAAGGTTATGGAGAAATTGTCAGATGTAAAACTTAATATCCCAAGTTTAGTCATCTGGCAACACCATAACCTTAAAGTACTAGTGATTCCGTATCAGCATCACGTAATTTTTTTCGTGCAAAAATGTCAAGTTTTATTCCGAATAAGCATCATTTGCGGGAACTTTTGATTTACTTCTTTAATATGAAAAAATCTGCAGCTGAGGCGCATCGATTGCTTCTAGAAGCATATGGTGAAGCTGCTTTAAGTGAGAGAAGTTGTCAGGAATGGTTTCAAAAGTTTAAGAACGGTGAGTTTGACGTTAAAGACAAAGAACGCAGTGGAAGGCCGAAAGTGTACGAAGACATGGAATTAGAAGTACTATTGGAGGAAGATTCGTCCCAAACGCAAAAAGAACTTGCACTTACTCTACAAGTGACTCAACAAGCAATTTCACATCGTTTAAAATCGTTAGGAATGATTCAAAAACAAGGAAATTGGGTTCCATATGAACTAAAGCCGAGAGACGTCGAACGCCGATTATGCATGAGTGAAATGCTGCTTGCCAGGAATAAAAAAAAGTTTTTTGCATCGTATAGTCACTGGTGACGAAAAATGGATTCACTACGATAATCCAAAGAAGAGAAAGTCATGGGTTAAGCCCGGCGAACCATCAACATCGACAGCTAAGCCGAATATTCATGGAAAAACTCATGCTGTGTATTTGGTGGGATCAGCTTGGTGTCGTGTATTATGAATTGCTGGAACCAAGCGAAACCATTACTGGAGCTCTCTACCGAACACAATTGATGAGATTGAGTCGGGCACTTAAGGAAAAACGCGCCCATTACTACTCCAGACACGACAAAATTATTCTTTTACACGATAATGCTCGTCCACATGTTGCGGCGCCGGTAAAAACATACTTGGAAACACTCAACTGGGAAGTTTTACCCCACCCGCCGTATTCACCAGACTTAGCCCCTTCTGATTATCACCTGTTCCGGTCGATGGCACATGGTCTGTCTGAGCAGCGCTTCACATCATATGAAGACACCAAAAATTGGGTAGATTTGTGGATAGCGTCAAAAGATGAAGAGTTTTTTCGACGGGGTATCCGAATGTTGCCAGAAAGATGGGGAAAAGTAGTGGCAAATGATGGAAAATACTTTGAATAAAACGTAATGTACTTTTCCTTTACAATAAATTCCTAATTTTTTATAAAAAACCGCGGAAACTTATTTGTACACCTAATAATTTTCTAAAATCTTGCAAGTTCGTCATTTCTCGGCCTTTGTGGTTGATCTTCAACAGCTCTTTATCCTCTGGAATATTTCCTTCTCAATGGAAATCCAGCTTAATTACTCCTATCTTCAAATCTGGGGACCGTTTTGACGTGAGGAACTATAGACCAATTAGTATCATGAATGTTATGCCGAAAATTTTTGAAGACATAGTTACTGATAAAATAACACCACCGTTTTCTGATATAATTTCTGATTTCCAGCATGGCATCACTTCTGGAAAATCTACCGTAACTAACTTGTCTATTTTTTCTCATGTCGTATCCTCTGCGCTTGATCAAAATGCCCAAGTGGATACTATATATACAGACTTCTCAAAGGCTTTTGACAGAGTTGATCATAATATATTGTTAAATAAATTAAGTAATTTGGGTATTCGCAGCAATTTTTTGTCGTGGTTAGAGAGTTATATTCTGAATCGTACGCAATCAGTTCGTGTCTCTCAATATTTTTCTGATTCATTTTTTGTATCCTCAGTCGTACCGCAAGGCTCACATCAAGGTCCTTCATTATTTATTATTTTCATTAATGATATCTCTACGATTTCCAAGTACTGCACACATCTTTTTTTTGCTGATGACCTGAAACTGTGTATGATTATAAGAACTTACAGAGATGCTCAAAATCTGCAATCTGATTTGGATCGGTTACAATCTTGGTGTGTGCTATCTAATATGTCATTAAATCTCACTAAATGCCATGTAATGAGATTTTATAGAGGTAAAAATGCTATTTATTCTCCTTATAACTTGTCTCATTCTCTGTTATCACCTATAAATACTGTTCGTGATCTTGGAGTTTCATTTGACTCTCGTTTTAACTTCTCAGATCATTACAATTACATAGTTGGTACTTCCATGAAATATTTCGGATTTATCAAGCGCGTTTGTGAAGATTTTCGTGATCCTGTTGCACTTCGAACACTGTATTGTACTTTAGTTACACCTCATCTTGAGTATGCGTCTCAAATTTGGAGTCCTCATTCAATTCGGGATTGTTCAGACTTGGAAAGAGTTCAGCATAAGTACCTGCGTTTTGCTGCCTATCAGATAGGCCGTCCGTTGAGCGTCACTTGTCATGATTACTCATTGATTATGTCTCTACTTAACTTGCCTTCCTTGGAATCACGTCGTTTGTTCAATGATTTTTCATTTTTGTATAAAATTGTTAATGGGAAAATTCGCTGCCCTCAACTGCTTGGACTTGTACGTTTTAATGTCCCTTCTCGTTTATTAAGACGCCCTAAATTGTTCAATCCAATTTCTTATGAATCGAGATACGGTTATTCTGATCCGGTAAATCGGATATCTATCCTAGCTAATTCTTACAGTGATGTGCTTGAATTATTTTCATCTCATTCTGATCTTCGGAATTCTCTTTCTCTTATTTGTCAAATTTAATATCTAATTGTCCTTTTCACCTATAATTATACACGTTAACTGTTGTTGTAATATAAGATGCGTGTAGTCGAGCTTAACATGATACTTAATGCTTTGATGCATGATATATATAATGTGGTTCAAATAATGTATATTCTATGTACCAAAGGGTCTTTTATACCCGTATGAACAAAATAAATAAAAATAAAATAATACCTCGTCCGGGTGATGTTTATGACAAAATTAAGGACCGTATTATTGCGACTTTCGCTGAATCGTCTGAAAGCAACCTCCGTAAACTTCTCAACGGCCAAGTACTTGTGGACGGTAAACCGTCATTGATATTGAATCGTTTAAAGAATCTCAATGATGGGACATGCGGAGATAACATAATTAAATCAATTTTTCTGGACCAATTGACTCCAAACGTTAGAGCGATTTTGGCGGTATCCGGGGTGGATGATCTTACTCGTTTAGCAGAGACAGCGGATAAAATTGTTGAAAATATTCAAGTAAATGAACAATCCATTTGTGCTCTTTCTAAAAGCTCCTCAACGGGTTCTGCGGGAATCGATGAGGATATTAAACGAATTGTGGAGAGTCTTGCGAAGTTTGAAATTAGGGTTAGTCAACTTGAGTCGTCGCAGAAATATCAATCTCGTTCAAAATCAAGGGTTGGTTACGACAGACGCGACAGTAATCCAGTACAGAGACATCATTCGCAAAGGTTATGCAAGGCTCACACTAAATACCCAAGAAATCCAACTTCGTGCAAAGAATGGTGTGCAAAATGGAATAGTTGGAAGTCGGAAGACTGAATTCATCTTCTCGCGCGAAGACTGTTGAGAAAGATATGAATAACACAAAACGTCTCCATATTCGGGATCGCATTTCTGGAAAAGCTTTTTTGATTGATTCTGGTGCAGATATTTCCTTGCTTCCAGCTAATCCTGGAATTAAGGACTCCCACAGGTTGAAGTTATTTGCAGCAAATAATTCTCAGATCAATACTTATGGTGAATCCTTTCGTACTCTCGATTTGGGTCTCAGACGTCGAATTACATGGAATTTCTGTATTGCCGATGTTCCGTACCCAATAATCGGTGCCGATATTTTAGCTCATTACGAACTATTACCAGATCTCAAAAGACGTCGTCTTATCGACGCAGCAACTCGAATATATTCAATGGGATTGCTCAAAACAAGCTCCTTGGATTCCATTCATTTATTGGTTCCTCACTCTGATTGGACCAAGATTCTGGCGGAATTTCCGACGATCACGGGTGCTTCCAGGATTTCTTCCCCAAAGAAGTGCGATGTTGTTCATCACATCATTACTTCGGGTCCTCCGGTCGCAGAGCGACCGCGTCGTTTGCCAGCCGATAAACTTTGTGCTGCAAAGGAAGAATTTCGAATGTTGGTGGAGGCAGGTATTCGTCGACCATCAGCCAGTCCATGGGCTAGTCCCATTCATATGGTTCGTACAAAGGATGGAAAGTGGAGAATGTGCGGTGATTACCGTCGTTTGAATGCCGTTACCATTCCCGATAGGTACCCGACTCCATACTTGCACGATTGTTCGACTGTCTCGCGAGGGAAGACAGTCTTCTCTTCTTTGGATCTGCATAGGGCACATAACCAGATTCTGATGGCCCCAGAAGACATCGAAAAAACTGCGGTGATTAGCCCCTTCGGTTTGTTTGAATATTTTTTCATGACCTTTGGATTGCGCAACGCCAACCAAACGTTCCAGCGCTATGTAAATCGTGCTTTGGGTGACTTAGATTTTGTGTTTGTATACATTTACCACATACTAATTGCGTCTCCCACGGTAGAAAAACATTCTGAACATCTACGATTAGTTTTTCAGAGACTTCAACAATTCAATCTTCGATTAAATGTGAATAAATGTACTTTCGGCGTTCCAGATATAGAATTTCTGGGTTATATAATCAATAATCAGGGTATGCGGCCAACACAGGAGAAGGTAAATGCCATCTTGACATTTCCTAAGCCCAAATCTGTGCTTGAATTGAGACGTTTTCTTGGCATGGTAAATTTTTACCGGAGAAATATGCCAAATGCCGCTAGTACCCAGGCTCCTTAAATAGTTACATAAAGGACTCACGAAAGAATGACACTAGAAAAATAGAATGGACTTCGGAGGCGGAGAAGGCATTTGAGCAGGTAAAACAGGATCCATCTAATGCCACTTCATTGGCTCATCCTATTGTAGATGCCAAGCTTCGGATTGTGTCCGATGCCTCTGATTTTGCTATGGGTGCTGCTCTTGAGCAAAAAGCTAACAAAGGATGGGAACCTTTGGGGTTTTTCTCGCAAAAATTTTCACCGGCCCAAATCGAGTACAGTGCTTATGAGCGCGAGTTGACAGCAATTCACGAAGCAGTCAAATATTTCAGGTATTTTGTTGAGGGCCGTAATTTCAAAGTGATCACAGACCATAAGCCTTTGATGTATATTTTTATACAACGTTCTGAAAAAGCATCCTCGTCAAGCTCGGCAGCTCTCTTTCATAGCGCAGTTCACAACTAACATAGAGTATGTTCCTGGAACGGAAAATATCGTGGCAGATTCTTTGTCTCGTATAGATTCTCTCCGCCTTCCGGTTGAATTTAACCTTATCGAATTAGCCGATCGACAACGACATGATGCACAGCTCAAAAAATTTTAGGAAACAGGACATACCTTCATCTTCAAAGAGAATCGAATGGGGTCCTGATCATACTGCGGTGTATTGTGAGATTTCCGGCGAGTCAATCAGGCCCTACGTTCTCGCTGATCTTAGAACTGCTTAGAACTAAGGTAACTGACCCCATTAGTGAACATTTAAGAACACAAGCACTCTAAATATAAATTATTTCATGAATAATTTCTTTAGAATGAATTTCCACCAGTAAATAAGGTAGATTGAGCATTTCAATTTCCTCTTACCGTGATTTTTCATTCATTTTCTAAGTGATAACAATAAAAATAATGAAATTAATGAAATGTTAACAATACCCCCATTAGTGAACGGGTCGCATGAATTAGTGAACGCTGATTGACCCCATTACTGAACGCGTATAATCTGAGGTTGCTCAGATGAGTTATTATCACTTTCCTGATGATATTCGAAATATATTCTGTGCACATTCTAATGAGACCTTTTCATAGGTGCTATGCATATTCATCGAACGTATGTAATCGAATATATGACGGGACGTCAGTCGAACGTCGATTGAATGAATATCGTACATTTCAAATGTACTATGTACGTTCTGAGTGTATTTAAAACAGTCCCATTCGTATATTCTATGAACTTTCATGATATGTTCTTTGTATCTCATTCTCAAATTTTACCAACGTTTTTATTTCATATATACTTTGAACTTCTGTTGCTTCTTGAGTTACTTTGGCAAAAAAAATTGTGAATTTCAAGTAGAGTTTATAATTTTACATGTTTATTCCAATCCTTGGAGAAATTTATAGATTGATTGAAAAATTATGCGCATTATGAGAATTCATGGAAAAATTTTCCTAGAGTAGATACCTATGATATGAATTGTTACGTTTATTCGTTCAGTAATAGATTCACCGATCATTTCCGTGTGTGTATTTCTGAACGCGCAATTTTCTGGGTTAGCGACTGACAGTTATTGAAAATAACCCTATATTATCTTAATTTGAATGATATCAATCGATTGGATACATAAAATAGTTCAATGGTCGCATTAATACTATGAAAATGCACAATTGAAAAAATGTCCATTCTTAACTCACCTTGTAAGATTCACGAAGGCAAAGCTCGTTGTGACACTCGGCATGAGTCTTTATTTATTTCGTGAATTACATTCTTCTTGCTTCCATTTGTTTTGGCATTCATCACGAACAATAATGTTTGAAGATTGGAATAATCTTCACAGCACGTAATAGGTAAACACTTCTTGTTCGTCAAAGGAGTTTTATTATCTCGAGGTTCACTAAAGGGGTCGCGTTCGCTAATGGGGTCAGTGACCTTACTGTGTTCAAATTATTCCATAATACAGCACATTCAAGTGCCAAAGCAACTGATCGGTTAATACGTCAGCGTTATGTGTGGCCTAATATGCATCGCGATATATCGCATTGGTGTAAGCATTGTTTGGGCTGCCAGCAATCCAAGATCTCCCCGTACAGCACAACCACCGATCCTCCACCTAGGACTTCGGTGGACCGGAGGTGGAGAATTGGTGGAGAAATGGGAGCCGTGGAAATAAGGGAGAAGTAAGGGAGAGTCTCTGTTGAGGCAACGGAGAGGCGACGGAGAAATGTCCGCCCCCTGTATTTTCGATATAATTCTTATTGGTGCATTTACGTAACCAAATCTGAATGTATGAATTCACGAATTTGAGTTTTACTGAAAATACAGGGGGCGGACATTTCTCCGTCGCCTCTCCGTTGCCTCAACGGAGACTCTCCCTTATTTCTCCCTTATTTCCACGGCTCCCATTTCTCCACCAATTCTCCACCTCTAGTCCACCGAAGTCTTAGGTGGAGGATCGGTGGTTGTGCTGTACGGGTCACGACATGTAACGCAGAGTCCTGGAAGTTTCGTAGCTCCGGATGGTCGTTTTGATCATGTTCATATGGATATAGTGGGCCCGTTACCGTCTCCGGAGGGATTCAGTTATTGCGTGACTGTGATAGATCGGTTTTCTGGATGGGTAGGAGCCATTCCCTTAAAAAAAATTTCAGCACAAACGGTGGCGACGGCATTTTACGATACGTGGATAGCGAGTCATGGAGCTCCGAAAGTTATTACAACAGATCAGGGTGCCTAATTTGAATCCCGTCTATTCTCGTCTTTGCTGTCATTGGTGGGATGCGGAAGAATTCGTACCACTGCTTATCATCCTGCATCAAATGTTTTAATAGAGAGGTGGCATCGTGTATTTAAAGCGGCGTTGATGTGTCACGCGGATCGAAATTGGACTCGGACTTTATTTACGGTATTGTTGGGACTTCGCTGTTATGTACGACCGGACACAGGTGCTTCGCCCGCAGAATTTTTATATGGTACAGTATTACGATTACCTGGGAATTTCTGTTACCGGACGACTTCACCCTGATCCCAATTTGTTTATAAACGAGTTTAGGAGGTTATGCGTCAGATTCGTCCGGTACCTGTAACACACAAGCACAAAAGCGTAGTTTTGTTTTCAAAGATTTGTATACGTGAACACACGTATTTTTACGAAATGTTGCTAAAAGGTCTCTGGAACATCCGTATTCCGATCCTTATAAGATTTTACAACGTATTTCAGATCACATTTTTAAAATAGAAGTGAATGGTTCAGAACGCAATGTTTCAATAGAATTGCTTAAACCAGCGTACATCATTACAGAGGATTTCCAGATTCGCTACACATGAGCAATGAGATGCACGGGCCTCTTGAAGGTAATAAAAACTTATTCTCGTGAGAAGGTAACTTTGTCTTCCGATGTAAAAGTGTAACATTTTCTTTCAAATATTATACATTACTAAGTAGAAATAAGTTATGAAGATTAAAAATCATAGAAATCAACACAGCGCGAAGGAATCATGTATAAAAATACATTAAGTAAAATTTTATTTTAAGAGATTGTAATCCTTCTATGTTTATTGTTCATGTAATTTTTCATATATGTAATATTTAAGTATCAAAGTTATATATAATGAACGTTCACACTCGGGGGGGAGTATGTGGGGCCGGCTTAAGGTAGCAAAAGTTAGTCTGTTGAAAAAGAGACTTGATGGAGAGTCAGTGATGTCTCAATCTTGGTAAGGGATTCTTCCCACTAGTAACGGAATAAAAGTTTATTAATATAAACGTTGACTTCTTATTTCAACTGGCTAAGTAGGAGCCAGCGAAAGGAATATATACATATATTTATAATACCTACAGGGCCCCAGCCAGCGCCCCTTCCAGTGAGTCGCTTGCCAACTATAGTTGTTACCGATCCGAGGCTGTTATCAATCCCGTATCGGTCCCAATATGCCGTCGACTCTCCTCAAGAAGAGAAATAGCGAGAAGGGTCAGATATTTGAATGAATTTTGCCTTTCGGCATTATCTCAGAATTCAGGTAGGGGGTGATTTAAGAAAAAGTAACTTTTGTAAAAAAGTTGACCGTAGGGTGGTGGAAAAACCCACAGCGCTTAGCGCTGTGGTAAAAAACCACTGGATTGTCAAGACATCCCCACGGTTTCCTCCTTATAATCCCTAGACGTTGATTGTTACCCGAGGGCAACGGTGGCGATCCTATCGGTTATGTTCGGTTGTCACGGGACTCGTTACCTCCTTTTCTCATATAGAGGCTTTCCCGTGTCATTTTCGAGACGCGATCGATATTTCGATATTTTGATTGTTCGCGTTCAATATGGCAGTCTCCGTATTTGACAGGTGTAAACAATCTGTTACATCGTGTACAGATTGCTTATCCCCGCGAGTTATTTTATTCAATAGTTTTCGCGAGTGAATATGGGAAGGAAACATATTCCGCAGTCGCGTGTGATTATCCTTCCGACGACTCTGCGTACGGCGATCAACTTTCCGCTGGTGAGGCGGTACGGATGAACAGGTATCGTTTCAATTAGTTTAAATGACATATTAATGTTAATGTTATCATTTACAGGATACCACATGGATTAATATGGAGTACGGCATCGGTTTGTTCTGCCTTTTCAGGACCATTCGTGGCTTTGTGGAATATTTACACGGGTAAGTTCATATTTTGATACATTTCTAATAATTTGGAAACAAACATTCTTTAATATCTTCATTATAACTTTTGTCCTTCACAGGTTTATTTTTTACACCAATCACGCCTCTGGATGAGGGTGTTCAACTATATGTACTGAGTTTGTAATGTCATTCTACGTAAGTATTAAATCCCTGATTATTGTTGTACGACATTGAACAATCGTTTCTTTATTTTGCAGATAACCCTTTCCTGAAGGCTTCGGGGCCCAGTGGGTCGCTTTCTGGAGTCATTGCAACTGCAGTGCATACAGGTAATCTATTTATTTCATGATTATCAACTAATTTTTACTCTTCTTACAGGTGACGTCTAAGTAAGACTGGGAATGTTTTGGCTCGGAGAGCCTCTTCGACGAGGAGATTCTCCATCATAGAATTGCGAAGGCAATGCCACCAGGTGAGGGTTATCGTTCCTCTGTCTGTTCATGAATTTATCATTTCATAAAGTTGTTATTTTTCAGGTACCGAACTTTGACGGGTTCGTCACAAACTTGAGAACTGCTTATAGTTTTGTCCAACTTTTTGCCATTTGTCTCAACTGTCGGGAGGCGCGCTATTTTCTGCATTTTGGGCTCTTACTAAAACTGTGATAACTCATAATTGGTTGAGCTCAGCTTTTTCAGAGACATCTGATTTTTTTCGTTACATTTCACTCTATAATTTCGGATGATCATTAGCACCTTGGAATTTCTTTTAACGTGTATAAATTTGATTCAAATTTGAGCGTTCTGTTTACGAAAAACTCCATTTTCGCGGTACTATTTTTTTAGGAAAAGGGCGATATTTCATTCTTTGCATGTTTTATATTGATAAATATATAAGTGCTGTTTATGAACATGGAATGTAAAAGTGTAGATTTGAATTGAAAATTGATTAATTCTTCATTAATTTTTACTACACATTCGTCCAATATTGTCGTCTTCGGAAAAGTCTTACAATCTATAAGATTTGTTTTGATGCATTGAGAAATCACCAACTTGGAGCGAGTTGAGTGTTAAAAAACATTAATTTTCGGTATGAAAAAATAGGTAGTTTTAATTCTTTTCCTCGAAAACTGTCAGTCATAGAAAAAAATCGTACGGAGAGATTTTGATTCATTCCTCAAGCCCTATCACGCCTTAATCAAAACCAATCATGGGCGGCGGAACGTTTTCTCTATCTTTGTTCTCAACTGTTCACATATGAAGGGCCACGGGAAAAACGATCATAGTCCATTTTTTCACAAACTCAGTTTTTTATGAAAACCGGTTTTCATAAAAATAAGCTAACGGGGAGTTACGAATAAATAATATTTGAAAAATCGTACACACACAACTTTCCTAGTACTAAGTCTTTTGTATCAAGAAAGAGATTCTTGATAACCAACGATTTTGAACATGTTTCGTTTTTCTCTCTTCTGAAAACTATCTAGAAATTTGATGAGATTCATTCACACGTACACACACACATATATATATATATATATAAAATAAACATGGAACGTATAAGTCAATGAAAAGCAAAGTCAGATGGAATTGTATCTTTATCGGTGAAACTTGATCCGATAAGAAAGCGATTCGCGTGAATATACGCACTACTCCATCAGCGATGTATAGAAAACAATGCAGGATAAGAATTTGCAAATGAGGCAAGTATGATATCCTAGTTGATTGATATGTGAATATACATAAAAGAGTACGAAAGAGAAATAATGAAATGGAGAGAAGAGATAGGGGACATTGAAGAGGGAAGGTTAAATGTTTGAGAAGACTGATATTCTACTACCCTGCTCAAAGAACCTCATTGAACCGATTGATTCTCATTGATTCCGATGCAGAAAACTGATTCAAACCCATTGAGGATAAATTTTTAATAGGTTTGAATCGGTTTTCTGCATCGGAATCAATGAGAATCAATCGGTTCAATGAGATTTTTTGATCAGGGTAATCAAAGAGATCAAAATGTAGGCGAGTGTTATGTGTTCGTATAAAATTATCATCATGCGCACGGAAAAAAGTAGGAACTATGTTAGACAGTGTTGCCGACACCGAGAAACTCAGTGCTTGTTTGTTTTACAAGGTGGCGTGCGTACATCGCGTTTCATCGTGCAAGCATACACTGGGGGAAAAAATGCTGATCCAACATGGAAATATGGTTGCACTGGCATTAGTAACTAATGCTGTCATTTCATGCTAGTCTAGCATGGAATCAATGCTGATTCAACATTGGTTTACATGCATGGTTAGACTAGCATGAAATTACAACATTGGTCATCAATGGGAATTTCACTACTGTTTTCTCCCAGTGTATTCATGTACGGTGAAACGCGATGTACGCATACCACCTTGCAGAACAAAAAAGCACTGAGGTTTTGGTGTCGACAACACCTGCCCTGCTTGGAGAATCTCATTGAACCGATTGATTTCGATGCAGAAAACTGATTCAAACCCATTGAGAATCAATTTTTAATGGGTTGAATTTAATGAGTTTTGATCAGTTTTCTGCATCGAAATCAATGAGAACCAATCAGTTCAATGAGATTCTTCAAGCAGAGTGTCTAACTTAGTGCGTACCTTTTTCCGTGAGTATAATATTCACAGTTGGTATTTGATATGGGAATGAAATCAACTGCTTGTTTGAATTCTGTATCTTTATTTGATGGTCTTAGACCAAAAAAAAATAGTTCGAGGTAATCCTAACAGCCCATCCACCGATTTCCACGTCGCATTTCCGTGGACTCCACGTGGATAAATGGTGGACGTGGATAGAACGTTGATGAACGAAGATTCCACGTGGAGGCAACGTAGAAAAGTCCGGTGCTGTACAGGATTCTCAATTTGGACGAATACAAATGGATTTAATTCGAAACAATTCATGATATTGTTGAATAATTCGAATAAACTCCTGTAATAACATTTTTTGCAGCGATTTTTATACTCAAGAAGATTTGGTTACTTGAAAAGATGCACTGTTAGAAATTTCTGCATGAAGCTTCTATTACATGTGATGGAAGCGATTTCCATTTATGTGATTGAAAAGTTCTTGAAATTTAAATGACAATTGAATGAAAATTCAGTTACTCAACTGTACTAATATGGATACTATAATATAGTGTGAGATATATCAATATACATAGATATAGATATATATATATATATAAATATAAATACATATGAACCCAGCCGTCAATAGAACGATTTATTTAACTCAGATAGTTCGCTCATCAGAGCAGGGACAAAAGCAAGCCAAATATTAGTGGCAATGCTGGAAGAGCAATCTCACATGGAAGGAAAAGAATTGAGAAAAGCCTTCCCTTTTCCTTCAGCAGTTCTCGTGGCTTGTAATTCTTGGAGAAGATGGACCGTTATGGTGGTGGCTGATCACATAATTGTGGATTTTATCAATACTTCGAAACTCCACAACTTATTAAAAGAAAAGATAAGTTATTTTCGATTCCAAATTTCACAACAATCGTTATCAAAATTATTGAAAAATTAATTATCAACTTAATCCTTGATTTGCTTGAGAAAATAGCTAGCTCGCTCGGCTTGTGAGCGAAAGAAACCAAACAACTTTTATTGTTGAATTTATACAATCATTAAATGTTCAAATACATTATGTATTCTTAGATTGATAAAATATATATGAATTGTATATATTCTTTATTATCTAGCCCACAGTTTTGAAAATAGCAAAAATTGAAAATTCAATTATATATCATCCCAGTACAAGAAACTTAAAAAAAGTAAGGTGATAACACCAAGTACACGGAAATGCGGTCAATCCTCAAGAGAAAATTTTTTAAATCATTCAAACGAAAATATTCCTACAATAAGAATTTTGATAAGATACAACAGGGTATGCTTCATTTGAAGAAAAAAAAGATGTGAAATCAAAATGAGCTGTCACCCAAGCAGCAACAGAAGTTCAAAGTATATACGAAATAGAAACGTTCGTAGAATGTACGAATAAGATACGAAGAATATATAATGAACGTTCATAGAATATTCAAAGGAGACTGTTTTAAATATACTTAGACCGTACATAGTACATTCGAAATGTACGATATTCATTCAATCGACGTTCGATTGACGTACCGTCGTATATTCGATTACATACGTTCGATGAATATGCATAGCACCTATGAAACGGTCTCATTGGAATACACATAGAACATATTTCGAATATTCGAAGAACGTTCATAGTATATTCTGGTGCTACTTGGGCAAGTACATTCGGTTATTCAAATGGGATATAAACGATTTCTTGTATATTGTAACTTCAGTTTGTTTCAATTGTATTCAAAGTGATTTATGATTGTATTGAATTCAAAATATATGATGGAGTGAAACAAAATTAGGTCAATCATTTGACATACTAGAAACAACTCTGACCTATTTGAAACTAACCTGGTGGAAATATTTCTCCGCATTTTCTCCGAATTTCTCATTTTTGAAAGTTTCGGAGGAATTCGGAGAAAAAGTTATGAAAATATCCGCAAATCTCCGTTTTTGACGAAAAGTTTATATTTCCTCCTAAATGGTCTGAATTTCTCCGCTAATCAGAAAAAGGGAATCGAGAAGTTTGGAATGTTTCGAATGCAACATATTCGAAAGAATTTGTGATTGTTTGTCAAAAGTTGAACACTTTCTCACTAAGTTTTGAAAGTAAATCCTACCGATTTCCTTCGAATTTCTCCGAATTTCATCCATATATGTGTTCAATATATATTAGAAAATGTTCGGAGAGAATCCGGGAAATTTTCAGAAATTGAATGCAACTATTTCCACATCTTCTCAGAAGCAATTTGGAGAAAGTCATATAAATTACTTGAATTGTTCAATCGATCCGAGTATTCCGGTTTTCTCCGAATTCCTCCGAAAACATGTAACAAATAGAGGTTAAGTGGAGTTTTAGGCATGATTTTCTGTCAGACTGAGGAAAATTCGGAGGAAATCGGATATATGTTTGAAGATTCATTGACATGTATTTTTCAAGAAAATTCAGAGGAATTTGGATCACTCACCAACATTTAAACGCGCGATGGATTATTTCGATTGTTTTCGAATGGCTACGAAAAAAGGTGGGAAGGACCTGCCTCTCCGAAGTTCTCCGAACTTTGTCTATATTCAAATTTCCAAACATTGGAGAATTCCCGGAGGGAACCGGGGGGATTGTCGAAGGTTGAATAGAACAGTTCAATCCTCCCTCAGAAGTAGCTCGGAGAAATTTGGAAAAATGATCTAAATTCTTCGAAGAAAGGAATTATTCTGATTTTTTTTTAATTTCTACAGGAACAGCTAGCATATGAAAGATTCACCGAATTTCTTGGCAAGTTTTTCTTGTTATACGCTGAGGAAAAATTCGGAGGATATCGGAAATATTTTTGAAAATTCATTGGCATGTTTTTCGAGAAAAACTCGGAGGAATTTGAATCACTCTCAACATTTAAACGCGAGATGGATTAATCCGATTGTCTTCGAATGGCTACGAAAGCAGGTGGAAAGTTCTCTCCGAAGTTCTCGAATTTTATCTATATTCAAATTTCCATACATTAGGGAATTTTCGGAGAAAATCGGGGGGATTGTCAAAGGTTAAGTAGAACAGTTCCCATCCTCCCTCAGAAGTAGTTGAGAGAAATTCGGAAAAATATTCTGATTATGGAATGAATTATGTTAAGAATATGAATAATTCGAAGAATACTATAATCATTTCAGAAAGAATTCGGAGAAAATCTGAACTTTTGATCCAGGAAAATCTGAACTTTTGATTCAGGAAAATCATTTTAGGCGGAGTATTTCGGAGAAATTCGTGAATTCAATATGAAATTTAGAGACAATCTGGATAAATCGGAGAAAATTTCGGAGTGAGTCGGAGAAGATTGGAGAAATATTTTGATCACGAAATGAATTACGTTGGACAAATGAATAATTCGGAGAAAAATGTGATTTTTCGAGGAGAAATTCGGGAAAAATCTGAATCTTCGAATTCGGAGAAGTGACTATGAGCGAAGTGTTCCTGAGAAACGTTTCAATTTGGTATAAAATTCGGAGAAATTCCCGCACAAAATCGGGAAAAAACGGAGAAGAATTCGGAAAAAATCGGAGAAAATTCGGAGAAATATTTCCACCAGGGTGGCGTTGTTTTCTTACTTTTTTAGAGTTTTTTGTATTGGGATTTCACTTCTTTTTCTGGATGTATCATTAACTAAACATAAATGAAATTCGATAGCTCATGTCTAATTTAATAGCAATCGTAGCACCCCTGTGAACTTAGCCGGCGACTTTGATGAAGAATTTTTTTTTCCATGCCAAAATTTAGTCCATCGTTTGTACCCCAATGTACCGTAACGATTTTTGTTTGTACCCTGAAGGGAAATAAGTTATAGGGGGTTGAAAAAAAAGGTTGCCGGCGACTTTTTCCGATTTTGATGATCTTGGGCTCATTGGAAAGAGGATGACGCGTAGATATTTGTACCGATAAGGATTTTTGATTTCACCCCCAGGGAAAAAAGTTAGGGGCGATATTTCCGTTTTGAAGAGAGATGAAATAATTTTGACTGTGGAATCCGATTTCGGGGCGGGCGCCATTCAAGAATCATAGGTCACATGCCCATTTTAACACGAAGGGGGAGAATTAGGAGGGGTCACTTGATTTCAAAGCATAACGGAGGCATCCCGAGAGTGCAATCTGACTTCGCAGGAGGCGCCATTCAACAATCACAATTCATGTACCCACCTTTCATCAACGAGAAGGGGAATTGGGTGGGGAGGGGGGGGTGATTTGTTCCGAAGCTTGACGGGAGTACCCTTACGCAAAACCTGATTTCAAGGAGAGCGCCATACGACGATTACGGGTCATGTGGCCAGTGCATCACGGAGGATGGGAATGGAGAAGTAGGAGATTGTCTTACGAACAGTTTTCAGTTTGAAGAGAGAGGAGATCGCTTCGATTGGGAATGCGATAAGAGTATTCCAACTACGGGAACTGATTACGGAGAGGTCATCATTCGAATCACATAAGATTTTTCGATTCCAACGCAGTCGGTTCAATAGGGTGAATGGACATATCTCCGGAAATGGTAGGTGATGTGTGAGGAGAATAACGGAATGCTGGAATATTGATGGACGAAGTTTTCCTAACACTGTCTCGAACGCGGATGCCGGAAGAAAGTGTGATTGCTGTAGATGTGCGAAATTCAGAAAGGAATTTCACATGGATCAGTATGTTCCCTACATGCCACGGGATGATTTTACTGAGTGATGTCGTCTGAACCCTAAATCCGGGAGAGCTGTGAAATTTTCGTACTGAGAAACTTGTAGTTCCAGAACTATCGGGAGCTATGAAATGACTCAGGAGATTCCGGCAGAAATTCTGCGTGAATGAAAATGATCCCCACATGCCAGAGTATGATTTTACCCAGTATCATCGTTTGTACCCTGAATCCGGATGAGATAGAGCATTTGAAGACTGAAGAAGTTGTAATTTCGTACCTTTCGGGAGCTATAAAATGACTTAGGGAATTCCGGCAAAGATTCTGCGTGGATGACAATTATCCCCACATGCCAGAGTATTATTTCAACGAGTATCATCGTTTGTACCTTGAATCCGGATGAGATAGAGCATTTTGAACCTCCCAATCTTGTAATTTTTCAACTTTCGGGAGCCATAAAATGACTTAGGAGATTCCGGCAAGAATTCTGCGTGGATAAGAATGGACCCCACATGCCAGAGTATGATTTCACCCAGTATCATCGTTTGTATCCTGAATCCGGATGAGGTAGAGCATTTTGAAACACATAGCCCTCTAATTTTTCCACTTTCGGGAGCTATAAAATGACTTAGGAGATTCCGGCGAAAATACTGCGTGGATGAAAATGATCCCCACATGCCGGAGTATGATTTCACCAAGTATCATCGTTTGTACCCTGAATCCGGATGGGATAGAGCATTTGAAGACTGAAAAAGTTGTAATTTCGTAAATTTCGGGAGCTATAAAATGACTGAGGAGATTCCGGCGAAAATTCTGCCTGGATGACAATGATCCCCACATGCCAGAATATGATTTCACCCATCATCACCGTTTGTACCCTAAATCCGGATGAGATGGAGCATTTTGAAACTCCTCATCCTGTAGTTTTACAACTTTCGGGAGCTACAAAATGACTTAGGAGATTCCGACGTAAATTCTGCGCGGATGACAGTCATCCCCACATGCCAGAGTGAGATTTCAACGAGTATCATCGTTTGTACCCTGAATCCGGATGAGATACAGCATTTTGAAACTCTTGACCCTGTAATTCTTAAAATTCCGGGAGCTGTAAAATGACTTAGGAGATTCCGGCGGAAATTTTGCCTGGATGACAGTCATCCCTAAATTCCAGAGTATGATTCCACCCAGTATCATCGTCTGTACCTAAATCCGGATGAGATAGAGCATTTTGAAACTCCTAATCCTGTAATTTTCCAACTTTCGTGACCTATAGACGGGCTTGGGGATTCGGGCTGTAATTCCGCGTTGATGGGAATGTCCCGCACTTGCTGAAGTATAATTCTGCCAAGTATTATCATTTGTTCCCAAATCCGGACGAGATACAGCATCTAACATTCTTCAGAAAACAACCACACTTCATCATACCCCGTTTTCGTATGATCTCGAACTCTCAATCGTCCCCTCGTCGTTCCCGGAATCATTTTTGCATGAGACATTTTATAGCTCCTGAAAGTTGGAAAATTACAGGATTATGGGTCTCGAAATGCTCTACATCATCCGGATTTAGGGTACGAACGATAAGGCTGGATCAAATCACACTCTGGCATGTGAGGAACATCATCATTCACGCAGAATTTATGCCGGAATCTCCTAAGCCATTTTATAGCTTCCGAAACTTACGAGATTACAAGTTTTTCAGTCTTCCAATGCTCTATCTCATCCGGATTCAGAGTACGAACAATGATACTGGGTGAAATCATACTTTGGCATGTGTGGATCATTGTCATCCAGGCAGAATTTTTGCCGGAATCTCCTAAGTCATTTTATAGGTCCCGAAAGCTGAAAAATCACAGGATTAGGAGTTTCAAAATACTCTATCTCATCCAGATTTGGGGTACAAATGATGATACTCGTTGAAATCTCACTCTGGCATGTGGAGATGACTGTCATCCACGCAGAGTTTCCGTCGGAATCTCCTAAGTCATTTTGTAGCTCCCGAAAGTTGTAGAATTACAGGATGAGGAGTTTCAAAATGCTCTATCTCATCCGGACTCAGGGTACAAACGATGATACTGGGTGGGATCATACTCTGGCATGTGGGGATGACTGTCAACCACGCAGAATTTTTGCCGGAATCTCCTAAGTCATTTTATAGCTCCCGAAAGTGGAAAAATTATAGTATTATGAGTTTCAAAATGCTCTACCTCATCCGGATTCAGGGGAAAAACGATGATAATCGGTGGAATCATACTCTGGCATGTGGGGATCATTTTCATGCACGCAGAATTCTTGCGGGAATCCTTCAGGTCATTTTATAGCTCCCGAAAGTTCCGAAATTACAACTTTTTTGTCTTTGAATGCTCTATCTCATCCGGATTCAGGGTACAAACGATGATGCTCGTTGGAATCATCCTCTGGCATGTGGAGATGATTGTCATTCACGCAGGATTCTTGCCGGAATCTCCCAAGTCATTTTATAGCTCCCGAAAGTTGAAAAATTACAGGATTAGGAGTTTCAAAATGCTTCATCTCATCCGGATTCAGGGTACAAATAATGATACTGAGTGCAATCATACTCTGGCATGTGGGGATCATTGTCATCCAGGCAGAATTCTTGCCGGAATCCTTCAGGTCATTTCATAGCTCGAAATTCACGAAATTACAACTTCTTCGTCTTCAAATGCTCTATCTCATCCGGATTTGGGGTACAGACGATGATATTGGGTGAAATCATACTCTGTCATGTGAGGATGATTGTCATCCACGCAGAATTTTTTCCGGAATCTCTAAGTCATTTTATAGCTCCGAAAGTTGGAAAATCACAGGATCAGGAGTTTCAACATGCTCTATTTCATCCGGATTAAGGGTACAAACAATGATACCCTCCGGAATCATACTCTGGCGTGTGGGGATCATTCTCATCTACGCAGGATTTTCGCCGGAATCTCCTGAGTCATTTTGTAGCCCCCGAAAGTGGGAAACTTATAGGATTATGAGTTTCAAAATGCTCTATGTCATCCGGATTCAGGGTACAAACGATGATACTGGATGGAATCATACTCTGGCATGTGAGGATCATTGTCATCCACGGAGAATTTTGCCGGAATCTCCTAAGTCATCTCATAGCCCCCGAAAGTTGAAAAATTACAGGATTATGAGTTTCAAAATGCTCCATCCCATCCGGATTTGGGGTACGAATGATGATACTGAGTGAAATCATACTCTGGCATGTGGGAATCATCGTCATCCAGGCGGAATTTTGCCGGAATCTCCTCAGTCATTTTATAGCTCCTGAAAGTTACGAAATTACAACTTTTCAGTCTTTAAATGCTCTATCTCATCCGGATTCAGGGTACAAACGAAGATACTGGGTGAAATCATACTCTGGCATGTGGGGATCATTCTCATCTACGCAGGATTTCCGCCGGAATCTCCTGAGTCATTTTATAGCTCCCGAAAGTGGTAAAATTATAGGATTATGAGTTTCAAAATGCTCTATCTCACCCGGATTTAGGGTACAAACGATGATACTGGTCGAAATCATACTCTGGCATGTGGGGATCATTGTCGTCCAGGCAGAATTCCTGCCGGAATCTCTTAAGTCATTTTATAGCTCCCGAAATTTACGAAATTACAACTTTTCCGTCTTCAAATGCTCCATGTCATCCGGATTTAGGGTACAAACGATGATACTGGGTGGAATCATACTCTGAGATGTGGGGATCATTCTCATCCACGCAGAATTATTGCTGGAATCTCCTAAGTCATTTTATAGCTCCCGAAAGTTACGAAATTACAACTTTTTCAGTCTTCAAATGCTCTATCCCATCCGGACTCAGGGTACAAACGATGATACTGGGTGGGATGATACTCTGGCATGTGGGGATCATTGTCATCCAGGCAGAATTTTCGCCGGAATCTCCTAAGTCATTTTATAGCTCCCGAAAGTTGGAAAATTACAGGATTTTGAGTTTCAAAATACTCTACCTCATCCGGATTTAGGGTACAAACGATGATACTGGGTAAAATCATACTCTGGCATGTGGGGATCATTGTCGTCCAGGCAGAATTGCTGCCGGAATCTCCTAAGTCATTGTATAGCTCCCAAAAGTGGAAAAATTATAGGATTTTGAGTTTCAAAATACTCTACCTCATCCGGATTCAGGGTACAAACGATGATACTGGGTAAAATCATACTCTGGCATGTGGGAAGATTGTCATCCACGCAGAATTTTTGCCGGAATCTCCTAAGCCATTTCATAGCTCCGGAAAGTTGAAAATTTACAGGATTAGAGTTTCAAAATACTATATCTCATCCGGATTTAGGGTACGAACGATGATACTGGGTAAACTCATACTCTGGCATGTGGGGAAGATTGTCATCCACGCAGAATTTTTGCCGGAATCTCCTAAGTCATTTCATAGCTCCCGATAGTTCTGGAACTACAAGTTTCTCAGTACGAAAATTTCACAGCTCTCCGGATTTAGGGTTCAGACGACATCACTCAGTAAAATCATCCCGTGGCATGTAGGGAACATACTGATCCATGTGAAATTCCTTTCTGAATCTCGCACATCTACAGCAATCACACTTTCTTCCGGCATCCGCGTTAGAGACAGTGTTAGGAAAACTTCGTCCATCAATATTCCAGCATTCCGTTATTCTCCTCACACATCACCTACCATTTCCGGAGATATGTCCATTCACCCTATTGAACCGACTGCGTTGGAATCGAAAAATCTTATGTGATTCGAATGATGACCTCTCCGTAATCAGTTCCCGTAGTTGGAATACTCTTATCGCATTCCCAATCGAAGCGATCTCCTCTCTCTTCAAACTGAAAACTGTTCGTAAGACAATCTCCCACTTCTCCATTCCCATCCTCCGTGATGCACTGGCCACATGACCCGTAATCGTCGTATGGCGCTCTCCTTGAAATCAGGTTTTGCGTAAGGGTACTCCCGTCAAGCTTCGGAACAAATCACCCCCCCCCTCCCCACCCAATTCCCCTTCTCGTTGATGAAAGGTGGGTACATGAATTGTGATTGTTGAATGGCGCCTCCTGCGAAGTCAGATTGCGCTCTCGGGATGCCTCCGTTATGCTTTGAAATCAAGTGACCCCTCCTAATTCTCCCCCTTCGTGTTCAAATGGGCATGTGACCTATGATTCTTGAATGGAGCCCGCCCAGGAATCGGATTCCGTAGTCAAAATTATTCCATCTCTCTTCAAAACGGAAATATCGCCCCTAACTTTTTTCCCTGGGGGTAAAATCAAAAATCCTTATCGGTACAAACATCTACGCGTCATTCTCTTTCCAATGAGCCCAAGATCATTCAAATCGGAAAAAGTCGCCGGCAAACTTTTTTTCCAACCCCCTATAACTTATTCCCCTTTAGGGTACAAACAAAAATCGTTACGGTACATTGGGGTACAAACGATGGACTACATTTTGGCATTGAAAGAAAATTTTTTCCTCAAAGTCGCCGGCTAAGTTCACAGGGGTAATCGTAGCAATGAAGAAAATGTCATCAGATCATTTGTGATATAAAAACCCACTTGGATCTCCATCAGTCATCTCTCCATTGGACAGCAATAGATTATCGACACAGAACAGAAGGTAAGAAAAGTAAATTCCCATAAGTCAATACATTCGTGCAAAATTCCCAAAAGTAAATATTAGTTGACCGATAAGTTGGCGCTCAAATCAGCCCACGATTTTGTTTTAAACATGTATTGTGCAAGAATTCCCACTGTTTTCAAAATATCATTGTTAGGAAATCGAAACAAAATAGATCTTACAGACAGGGAAAACTTGCACACAATAGGTTTAAGGTACCCGACAGGAATATTTTGGATAAAACGAGAATTTGTACCATTTGGCATGAAGCTGAAAATAGTTTCCCAGCAAAAATGTTTCAATCACTCTTTAGGATTATTTCAAAGAGTATCTCAAAGAGATGTCAAATATTCATTTATCATGCAACAAAAAGATATGCCTTCAAAATATCTGATTAAAGCATTTTTCAGTACTGTACAAGAAATTTTTTAGAATTTTGTGAAATATCCATCAAAATTATTTTGAGAAATTCTTCAAGAATATTGAGTCAGTTGTGGTATTATAAAAGTATACCATGTTCTTCAAAATCACCTATAGAAGATTATAGTAATTGAATTCATTTTTGATAAGCAATAATGTGCTCTTGCGTGTAAGAATTTTATGCTAGTAAAATGTGCTAGGATTGCTTAGATTGTTTTGAGTGTGTGAATAAATTCTTGATAGATGTGAATGTTTACTATTGATCACGTTGTTGAAAGGGGGTAAAATAAAGAAAGAAACATATAGAGAAAAAATTAAAAAGAAAGAAGAAAAAATGTGCAGAGCATTGAAAGCGAAGGATGTATATGTACGGACTGTGAAGATTATGACTGTACGGAAGATTATGCGTTTATGGGAATGAATACAAGTCATCCTGAAATGTACTCTCATTGATAGTGTTGATTAGAATTGAAAGGTTCTGTTGAATATTGATAGTCATGTAAATTTTTGGTAGCACGTGATGTGTGGAATAAATTGCTATCACAAGAAGACTGTATCTTATTGAATGTGACATTGAATTCAAGTATTGAATCATTTTGTGTTTAGAACTTTCGCTGAGAAGAGAAAATCAAGTTTCCAAACCTTGAGAACATTTCTGGTACATTCTTCTGCCCTTCAGAAGCGAGTTTTGAGTTAATAATATCGGCATAGTGTCTTTATTCTTTTGATATTTACAATCTGTTCAAATCACGGAAAATTTCCAAAAAAGCACAACACCTGGGTCTCAAAATTTCCAAGTACACCGTGGAGAGTTAATTGATTGTTTTTTGTGAGATTCTGCGTTAATGATTCATGATACGAATAAGATTCCAATAACTGGATGTATGCCCATGTGAAAGAAATGTCTAAAACTGTATACAATTCTACACAATTCATATAGAATTGTATACGATTTTTATACAATTTGTGTGCAATTGTATACATTTTTGGAGATTTTTTTCCACATGGGCGTCTACTTTCTGATTTCCAAAGGACGAAGATACATAGATGCATTCAATTTTCATGATTTTAATTCACCGTTATCAAGTAATGTCACAGAAAAACTGAGCTGAAGTCATGTCCGTGGTATCTGTTTAATTTGTCGTTCCATTTATTGATATTTCATGACCCAGATGTTGAATACATCCCGGAATAAAATGAAGGAGAAGTGATAAAAAACTTGAAAACTAAGGATTTATTGGAAACAAGTTGAACATTCCCATAGTTACGTGCATAAATTGTATTCATGAAGGTCTGATAGAAGAAGGACTGGAGCCTCGAGTGATAATTCATGAAATAATTCAAGAAGTGAGAGGAAGAGAAAATAAAGAAAAAGATAATGATGGTTCTGCGGTGATCCTGCCTGCTCTGCTTGCTTGTGTCGAGGTGATGTCAATAGATTCACAGACGAGGTTAAAAAGAGACGAAGTGAACGGGAAATCCGTACCCATCGGTACATTCATCCATCGATACACAAGAGGCAGGCGGGAAGGAGTTGGGGGCGGTTTCAAAGGAAACAGGTTTTGGTTTCTTTCATTTTAGCATTCATCTGACCGTCCGTGTAAGGCCTGCGTACCCTACCTATCGACAGGTTCGAGGACCATGTATTATGTATTATGCAGTCTTATTTTTTTCTCGATCTCTTTTTTTTGTAGAGTTAAGTGTAACGCATAACTCGCGTTGAAAAATATAAGTTCAAACAGATTGCGGAAGAGTGATGGGAGTTTTTTGGGCCTCAAACTTTACTAACGCCCTATCGTGGGTATTTTTGGAATTTGGACAAGTTGGATTTGGATCCAATATGGCAAAAATTCTAAAATAATAAGCTATGTACAAGCGAAGACTGAATATTGAAGGCCTTATTCGTCCGGATTTCTGTGTTTATTAAGTGTGTACACACGACGCATGACTTAAAAGAGCGAATCAGAGCGTGGTAACTTCCGTGGCCTTTTGATGCCAGTATTACGGCATTGGCAGGATGCGCCTGGAATAGACGGAAAGTCAGACAGTTCTGTATTAGGGATACTGCTCTAACAAACGTTGGGCCGTGATAGGTTGGCCATATACATCAGAATTTAACCGTGGATACCCGTATGGAAATATTTCGCTGAAAAGTGTCTGTGAAACTATGAAAAATCTCTGAAAAAAAATGAAAAAATTCTGAGAAACTCTGAGAATCTCTGAAATTTTGATGAGAAATCTAATATTTGTGGGACATTCTCTACAGACTATTTTCAGACTTTTTTCAGAGTTTCTCAGAGTTTTTTCATTCTTTTTCAGAGAAATAGTAACGAAATCGCACTCTGGAAAAACTCTGACAGAACTCTGATGGATTGCTAACATTTTTCTGACTTTTAGAAAAAAATTAAAAAATTTTCAAACACTTTTTCACACATGATATTTGAATACGGCATATAAATGTATTTATTGAATTTCAGGATTTTTCAATCATCAGAAAAATGTCAACAATTTATTAGAGTTTTGTCAGAGTTTTTTCAGAGTGCAATTTCGTTACTATTTCTCTGAAAAAGTATGAAAAAACTCTGAGAAACTCTGAAAAAAGTCTGAAAAAAGTCTGTAAAGAATGTCCCAAAATATTAGATTTCTCATCAAAATTTCAGAGATTCTCAGAGTTTTTCATTTTTTCAGAGATTTTCATAGTTTTGCAGACATTTTTCAGCGAAATATTCCCATACGGGTAGTGGTTACTAACTAAACCCCATGGGCTGGATGGTGCTCCTCTTTGACTATATAAGTATGGACTGTTAGTAACCAACTTCGCACGCGATGACAAGACCTACAGCGCAACCATTACCTACGTTGGTTGTGTGTACTACAGTTGTATGTGTTCATATCAACATTATCAAGTGGACGCTGCGGTGATCAAATAAAAAAAGTCATTGAATTATATTAAGAAAATAGAAAAGTGAGAATGGTGCTTCACTGTTCTGTAAGGGGTGTAATTCTTCACAATATAAAAGTAAAAATAGAGAGAATAATTCAAGTGCATCGTTGCTCGGGGAAGTTATTAGTTATTAGGAAATTCATTGTTTTGGTTTCTATTACATTTTCACTATCATTGTCATCATGCATCATTTTTCGTTTCGTTTGGCATTGTATTTTTAATGAAATGATAAAAAAGCAATGTGTAGTTTATCGATGTTATTTTTCATTCTATTTTAATTAATTATTGATCGATTGTGTGTAAATATGAATCAAATCAATTCTAAGTAATACCTAGATGATGATTTTTGATTTGTATCTATATTTGGATATTTATCCTTTGCTATGTTCATCTATGAATGTATGAATATTTGTGTATAGTATTTGATTGAACAGTTGAATAATATGAATATATTTTTCAGTATTGGTATTCCAAATGAAGTGGAGAGCAGTTCAACAGTGCTGATGCCTGTAACTCCACAAAAAACTGTACGCTATCCTGGTGATGTGTAGTTGAGTAAATTGAAAAATATGTCTCCAAGATCAACAGAAAAGGTTGTAAGACTCTTGAAGAAGGCTTGCCGAAAAAAAGATAATCTCATCAAAAGATTGAGAAACCAACAGCAACGACAAAAGAAGAAAATTCAAAGTTTGGAATCCTTGCTTTCAGAGTTGAAACAACAAAATCTGATCTCATCGAATTCTGCTACCCTTGTGCAGGTGAATTACTCAAAATTCTGCAAGACATATTTCGGAATCATGTAAAATGTGTATGTGAGATTTATGTAGTGAAAGGTACAAATCTTGACACTGGTGATAACTCGGACATTCACTGATGTAAATGGGCTAGAATGTCATGAAACTCTTCAATAATCTGAGAATAAGACTCGTTTAATGCTGCTGATATTCACAATATAAGTGCATTTACATATTTATACTAGTGTCTGTGTTTATATCTCTTACTGTATATACAGGGTGTCCCATTTTAATCTGTCACTTAGAATATCTCGAAACGAATAGATTCAGAAGAAAATGTTCCGGGAAAAAATGTAAGAATCTGAAGGGGACATCCGATGGTGAACTTGGCTCTGACCTCAGATCCCACTTTCAAGGTCATTCTGAGGTCAACTCATGTTTTGAAATGGAATCCCCTATTTTTTACTACCGGTTTAGATTCTACGCTAAAAACCAAGGAACTTTTGTCTCAAACGTTTCTTCGGAATCCCCATAGATGGCGCTCTTATTGATGAGAAAATGAGACTTCTCAAACCCTCGGGTTGTATTCTGTCTAACATAATGCTCAACTCTTGAGTGTTTCTCATCTCCCGGAAATTGCCCTCGGTTGTGTTTTGTTTTGGTTTTGTTCTTGGAAATTGTTATTGTTTTGATTCACGTATGAATACCTTAGAAATTTAGCATTCCCAAACTGCTCAGTTCTCTGTTATCATTTGGAGGAAACACATTTCTAAATACCATGTCTGATTACGCGCCAAACGATATTGTTGACGTTTTGTTGTGTCTTGGTGAAGCGCGGGGAAATTATGTTGAAGCTGTGAGAACGTTTCAACGTCGTTTTCCGGATCGGAGGTGTCCAAATCGCATTACGATCCGATTTCTTGAACAACGTGCTCGTCAAGGTCTCCTCAAACGACAGAGGAACAAGGAAGTTTATGCGGATGACAATGATCTTGATGTGAGATCGCTGGCTGTGCTGGCATTAATTCATATTAATCCCCATATCAGTCTTCGGGATATTGAGGAAATGACCGGGATTCCTCGATCCACAGCTCAGCGTATCTTGAAATCGTTGGATTATCATCCGTACCATATCACTTTGATGCAATTTCTAACAGCTGAGGATTTCATAACAAGATTGAACTTCTGCACGTGGGCCCAACGGAGAATTGAAGAAGATTCTACTTCCTCTCATCACGTTATATTCTCTGATGAGGCAATATTTCACAATGTTGGAATTCCCAATAGGCACAATTCCCATTATTGGAGTGATCAGAATCCTTACTGGGTCCGTACAATTGATCATCAACACCGTTGGAGTGTGAACGTTTGGTGCGGTATTGTAGATTCCAGGATCATAGGGCCGTATTTTTTTTAGGGAAACCTAACTGGCGCGGAGTATCTTCGTTTTTTGCATTTTGAACTCCCTGCTCTTATAGAAGACGTAAATCTTGACGTGAGATAAAGGATGTGGTTCCAACAGGATGGAGCACCTCCTCATTACATGCGAATTGTTCGAAAATTTCTGGGCGAGAAGTTTGCCAGAAGGTGGATTGGCCGTGAAGGACCTGTGCGATGGCCACCTGGGTCGCCTGATTTTTCTTGTGGGGTTACATGAAAATGTTGTATTCCGTGAACCTCCAACAACACGCGATGACATGAAAGATCGAATAAGAAGAGCATGCACAGCAATAACACCTGCTACGTTGCAAGCAACTGTAGAAAACTTTCATAAAAGAATTGCGCTTTGTCAAAGGCAAAACGGCGCTCATTTTGAACATCTTTTGAATGCCCCCCAATGCGTCCCCGAAGATACACCTCCAGTTTAGACAATCGGCCCTTTTCAGGGCCACAATGATGTGTAAAGTCCGATCGCGCAACCTCCTCGTGGTGCACATTGGGTAACGCTGATGCCGACGGCAATTTCCGGGAGATGAGGAACACTCAAGAGTTGAGCATTATGTTAGACAGAATACAATCCGAGGGTTTGAGAATTCTCATTTTGTCATCAATTAGAGCGCCATCTATGGGGATTTCGAAAAAACGTTTGAGACAAAAGTTCCTTGGTTTTTAGCGTAGAATCTAAAACGGTAGTAAAAAATAGGGGATTCCATTTCAAAAACATGAGTTGACCTCAGAATGACCTTTGAAAGTGGGATCTGAGGTCAGAGCCAAGTTCACCATCGGATGTCCCCTTCAGATTCTTACATTTTTTCCCGGAACATTTTCTTCTGAATCTATTCGTTTTCGAGATATTCTAAGTGACAGATTAGAATGGGACACCCTGTATATCATAGTTCTTTATCCAATTGTATATCAATTTGCTAACCTGTTATACTAAACTATTATCAAGATCAATTTTTTCATTCACATTCCATCAATGGTCAATTGCGTATGTATTGTAATTTTGTAATGAACTGTATATCCAATCTAACTAAAATAGTTGCAAACATTCAATGTACATTTTGTAAAATATAATATAAATTTTGTAATATTTCATAGTACTGCTATTTTGTAAGTACATTGTGAATGATGTATATATGTTTAATAAACAATGTTTGAGATGATTCATGAGGTGAAATCATTTGTAACTATTTCATTATATGCTCAGTGGGGTGATTCAAAAACTTTTTTGGAATCCAATCACGCTAATGGAACCGAATGTTCCTTTCGGTTAAAAATGGACCTCCTATTCTTTTCAGATTTTTCGAACAATGTTTAGAGGTCACCCAAATCACTTTCATGTCATAAATGGTGTTTTTATCAGTTTTTGACGTTTCAAACATAGATATTCCAAGGTTATAAAATTTGATTCTACATGAAATTTTTGGTAAATGTACAGGAAAACTAATTCTGTACATTTGAGATGAAGAAAAAAAATTGGCGCCCTACTGGTTATAAAAGTGGCAATTTAGCAAGAACGTCAACATATAATTGCACATTTGTTTCCTAGAAATTTTTCGTAAGAATCGGAAAAATTCAGAGGTATCCTTTAGGCATCAGGGGAGAATTCTCTGAAGAATAGAAGGATGAAACATTGGAAATATAGCTGTGAAAAATCGAAGAATATTATCGTTTTTTAATTTCTCATTCAATAACCACAAAATCTCCCCTATATCAACGATATCAATATCTATCCCTGAAAAGATGAATGCCCATTACACACAAAGAGTGATAATTTTGCAAGAAATAACAATTGAAAAACAAGAACTGGTGATTTAGCATTGATTGATAAATTGTTGGTGTTACTGTTTTCAAGATAGAATTAAATATTTGTTATTCAGTTATTCACTCACAAATCTGCCTACCTATTGTGTTCACTGCACAAGATTGGATTTCTCACAAGGATGCTGCTTCCGATGTTCTTCGACCACCTGGAGCAGATACTGTTTCTGACTTTCCTGTAATAACAAAACAATCTTGTGCAGTGAACACAATGGGTAGGCAGATTTGTGAGTGAATAACTGAATAACGAATATTTAATTCTATATTGAAAACAGTAACACCAACAATTTATCAATCAATGCTAACTCACCAGTTCTTGTTTTTCAATTGTTATTTCTTGCAAAATTATCACTCTTTGTGTGTAATGGGCATTCATCTTTCCAGGGATAGATATTGATATTATTGATATGGGGGAGATTTTGTGGTTATTGAATGAGAAATTAAAAAACGATAATATTCTTCGATTTTTCACAGCTATATTTCCAATGTTTCATCCTTCTATTCTTCAGAGAATTCTCCCCTGATGCCTAAAGAATACCTCTGAATTTTTCCGATCCTTACGAAAAATTTTTAGGAAACAAACGTGCAATTGTATGTTGACGTTCTCGCTAAATTGCCACTTTTATAACCAGTAGGGGCGCCAATTTTTTCTTTCTCCATCTCAAATGTACAGAATTTGTTTCCTTGTACATTCACCAAAAATTTCATGTAGATTCAAATTTTATAACCTTGGAATATCTATGTTTGAAACGTCAAAAACTGATAAAAACACCATTTATGGCATAAAAGTGATTCGGGCGACCTCTAAATATTGTTTTAAAAATCTGAAAAAAATAGGAGGTCCATTTTTAACCGAAAGGAACATTCGGTGCCATGAGCGTGACTGGATTCCAAAAAAAAGTTTTTTTTTTAATCACCCTAATGCTCAGCATATGTATATTCTGATATTTCAATTTCATTAGATTTCTCTTTACTTTCTTCGTTTGTTTAAGATATCTCTGTCTTCAAGTTTCCTATATTTTCTTTGAATATTACTGAATTCCGCTGAGAATGTTGTATTTTTCATGAATAATTTTGAAAAGCTTTTTAATGGATTTGAAGAATTCTTAAAAAAAAACAGAAAACTGTTCACGAGGTATACTGGTATTGCTATTTCGAACTTATTCGCATCTTATTTCAGATCAGTTTATCAAAATTATCCCGTTGTTCCTTGTAATTTACCAGAATTTACTCTCAATGTCAATCTTTCCGATTTATCCATCAATATCGGTGAAGTGTTCAATAAAATCTCATCCTTGAAAACTTCTTCCGGTCCTGGTGATGATGGTATTCCTCCTATTAGGTGTACAAATAAGTTTCCGCGGTTTGTCAAAAGATGGCCCCACCAGAAGGTTATGGAGAAATTGTCAGATGTAAAACTTAATATCCCAAGTTTAGTCATCTGGCAACACCATAACCTTAAAGTACTAGTGATTCCGTATCAGCATCACGTAATTTTTTTCGTGCAAAAATGTCAAGTTTTATTCCGAATAAGCATCATTTGCGGGAACTTTTGATTTACTTCTTTAATATGAAAAATCTGCAGCTGAGGCGCATCGATTGCTTCTAGAAGCATATGGTGAAGCTGCTTTAAGTGAGAGAAGTTGTCAGGAATGGTTTCAAAAGTTTAAGAACGGTGAGTTTGACGTTAAAGACAAAGAACGCAGTGGAAGGCCGAAAGTGTACGAAGACATGGAATTAGAAGTACTATTGGAGGAAGATTCGTCCCAAACGAAAAATGAACTTGCACTTACTCTACAAGTGACTCAACAAGCAATTTCACATCGTTTAAAATCGTTAGGAATGATTCAAAACAAGGAAATTGGGTTCCATATGAACTAAAGCCGAGAGACGTCGAACGCCGATTATGCATGAGTGAAATGCTGCTTGCCAGGAATAAAAAAGAGTTTTTGCATCGTATAGTCACTGGTGACGAAAAATGGATTCACTACGATAATCCAAAGAAGAGAAAGTCATGGGTTAAGCCCGGCGAACCATCAACATCGACAGCTAAGCCGAATATTCATGGAAAAACTCATGCTGTGTATTTGGTGGGATCAGCTTGGTGTCGTGTATTATGAATTGCTGGAACCAAGCGAAACCATTACTGGAGCTCTCTACCGAACACAATTGATGAGATTGAGTCGGGCACTTAAGGAAAAACGCGCCCATTACTACTCCAGACACGACAAAATTATTCTTTTACACGATAATGCTCGTCCACATGTTGCGGCGCCGGTAAAAACATACTTGGAAACACTCAACTGGGAAGTTTTACCCCACCCGCCGTATTCACCAGACTTAGCCCCTTCTGATTATCACCTGTTCCGGTCGATGGCACATGGTCTGTCTGAGCAGCGCTTCACATCATATGAAGACACCAAAAATTGGGTAGATTTGTGGATAGCGTCAAAAGATGAAGAGTTTTTTCGACGGGGTATCCGAATGTTGCCAGAAAGATGGGGAAAAGTAGTGGCAAATGATGGAAAATACTTTGAATAAAACGTAATGTACTTTTCCTTTACAATAAATTCCTAATTTTTTATAAAAAACCGCGGAAACTTATTTGTACACCTAATAATTTTCTAAAATCTTGCAAGTTCGTCATTTCTCGGCCTTTGTGGTTGATCTTCAACAGCTCTTTATCCTCTGGAATATTTCCTTCTCAATGGAAATCCAGCTTAATTACTCCTATCTTCAAATCTGGGGACCGTTTTGACGTGAGGAACTATAGACCAATTAGTATCATGAATGTTATGCCGAAAATTTTTGAAGACATAGTTACTGATAAAATAACACCACCGTTTTCTGATATAATTTCTGATTTCCAGCATGGCATCACTTCTGGAAAATCTACCGTAACTAACTTGTCTATTTTTTCTCATGTCGTATCCTCTGCGCTTGATCAAAATGCCCAAGTGGATACTATATATACAGACTTCTCAAAGGCTTTTGACAGAGTTGATCATAATATATTGTTAAATAAATTAAGTAATTTGGGTATTCGCAGCAATTTTTTGTCGTGGTTAGAGAGTTATATTCTGAATCGTACGCAATCAGTTCGTGTCTCTCAATATTTTTCTGATTCATTTTTTGTATCCTCAGTCGTACCGCAAGGCTCACATCAAGGTCCTTCATTATTTATTATTTTCATTAATGATATCTCTACGATTTCCAAGTACTGCACACATCTTTTTTTTGCTGATGACCTGAAACTGTGTATGATTATAAGAACTTACAGAGATGCTCAAAATCTGCAATCTGATTTGGATCGGTTACAATCTTGGTGTGTGCTATCTAATATGTCATTAAATCTCACTAAATGCCATGTAATGAGATTTTATAGAGGTAAAAATGCTATTTATTCTCCTTATAACTTGTCTCATTCTCTGTTATCACCTATAAATACTGTTCGTGATCTTGGAGTTTCATTTGACTCTCGTTTTAACTTCTCAGATCATTACAATTACATAGTTGGTACTTCCATGAAATATTTCGGATTTATCAAGCGCGTTTGTGAAGATTTTCGTGATCCTGTTGCACTTCGAACACTGTATTGTACTTTAGTTACACCTCATCTTGAGTATGCGTCTCAAATTTGGAGTCCTCATTCAATTCGGGATTGTTCAGACTTGGAAAGAGTTCAGCATAAGTACCTGCGTTTTGCTGCCTATCAGATAGGCCGTCCGTTGAGCGTCACTTGTCATGATTACTCATTGATTATGTCTCTACTTAACTTGCCTTCCTTGGAATCACGTCGTTTGTTCAATGATTTTTCATTTTTGTATAAAATTGTTAATGGGAAAATTCGCTGCCCTCAACTGCTTGGACTTGTACGTTTTAATGTCCCTTCTCGTTTATTAAGACGCCCTAAATTGTTCAATCCAATTTCTTATGAATCGAGATACGGTTATTCTGATCCGGTAAATCGGATATCTATCCTAGCTAATTCTTACAGTGATGTGCTTGAATTATTTTCATCTCATTCTGATCTTCGGAATTCTCTTTCTCTTATTTGTCAAATTTAATATCTAATTGTCCTTTTCACCTATAATTATACACGTTAACTGTTGTTGTAATATAAGATGCGTGTAGTCGAGCTTAACATGATACTTAATGCTTTGATGCATGATATATATAATGTGGTTCAAATAATGTATATTCTATGTACCAAAGGGTCTTTTATACCCGTATGAACAAAATAAATAAAAATAAAATAATACCTCGTCCGGGTGATGTTTATGACAAAATTAAGGACCGTATTATTGCGACTTTCGCTGAATCGTCTGAAAGCAACCTCCGTAAACTTCTCAACGGCCAAGTACTTGTGGACGGTAAACCGTCATTGATATTGAATCGTTTAAAGAATCTCAATGATGGGACATGCGGAGATAACATAATTAAATCAATTTTTCTGGACCAATTGACTCCAAACGTTAGAGCGATTTTGGCGGTATCCGGGGTGGATGATCTTACTCGTTTAGCAGAGACAGCGGATAAAATTGTTGAAAATATTCAAGTAAATGAACAATCCATTTGTGCTCTTTCTAAAAGCTCCTCAACGGGTTCTGCGGGAATCGATGAGGATATTAAACGAATTGTGGAGAGTCTTGCGAAGTTTGAAATTAGGGTTAGTCAACTTGAGTCGTCGCAGAAATATCAATCTCGTTCAAAATCAAGGGTTGGTTACGACAGACGCGACAGTAATCCAGTACAGAGACATCATTCGCAAAGGTTATGCAAGGCTCACACTAAATACCCAAGAAATCCAACTTCGTGCAAAGAATGGTGTGCAAAATGGAATAGTTGGAAGTCGGAAGACTGAATTCATCTTCTCGCGCGAAGACTGTTGAGAAAGATATGAATAACACAAAACGTCTCCATATTCGGGATCGCATTTCTGGAAAAGCTTTTTTGATTGATTCTGGTGCAGATATTTCCTTGCTTCCAGCTAATCCTGGAATTAAGGGACTCCACAGGTTGAAGTTATTTGCAGCAAATAATTCTCAGATCAATACTTATGGTGAATCCTTTCGTACTCTCGATTTGGGTCTCAGACGTCGAATTACATGGAATTTCTGTATTGCCGATGTTCCGTACCCAATAATCGGTGCCGATATTTTAGCTCATTACGAACTATTACCAGATCTCAAAAGACGTCGTCTTATCGACGCAGCAACTCGAATATATTCAATGGGATTGCTCAAAACAAGCTCCTTGGATTCCATTCATTTATTGGTTCCTCACTCTGATTGGACCAAGATTCTGGCGGAATTTCCGACGATCACGGGTGCTTCCAGGATTTCTTCCCCAAAGAAGTGCGATGTTGTTCATCACATCATTACTTCGGGTCCTCCGGTCGCAGAGCGACCGCGTCGTTTGCCAGCCGATAAACTTTGTGCTGCAAAGGAAGAATTTCGAATGTTGGTGGAGGCAGGTATTCGTCGACCATCAGCCAGTCCATGGGCTAGTCCCATTCATATGGTTCGTAAAAAGGATGGAAAGTGGAGAATGTGCGGTGATTACCGTCGTTTGAATGCCGTTACCATTCCCGATAGGTACCCGACTCCATACTTGCACGATTGTTCGACTGTCTCGCGAGGGAAGACAGTCTTCTCTTCTTTGGATCTGCATAGGGCACATAACCAGATTCTGATGGCCCCAGAAGACATCGAAAAAACTGCGGTGATTAGCCCCTTCGGTTTGTTTGAATATTTTTTCATGACCTTTGGATTGCGCAACGCCAACCAAACGTTCCAGCGCTATGTAAATCGTGCTTTGGGTGACTTAGATTTTGTGTTTGTATACATTTACCACATACTAATTGCGTCTCCCACGGTAGAAAAACATTCTGAACATCTACGATTAGTTTTTCAGAGACTTCAACAATTCAATCTTCGATTAAATGTGAATAAATGTACTTTCGGCGTTCCAGATATAGAATTTCTGGGTTATATAATCAATAATCAGGGTATGCGGCCAACACAGGAGAAGGTAAATGCCATCTTGACATTTCCTAAGCCCAAATCTGTGCTTGAATTGAGACGTTTTCTTGGCATGGTAAATTTTTACCGGAGAAATATGCCAAATGCCGCTAGTACCCAGGCTCCCTTAAATAGTTACATAAAGGACTCACGAAAGAATGACACTAGAAAAATAGAATGGACTTCGGAGGCGGAGAAGGCATTTGAGCAGGTAAAACAGGATCCATCTAATGCCACTTCATTGGCTCATCCTATTGTAGATGCCAAGCTTCGGATTGTGTCCGATGCCTCTGATTTTGCTATGGGTGCTGCTCTTGAGCAAAAAGCTAACAAAGGATGGGAACCTTTGGGGTTTTTCTCGCAAAAATTTTCACCGGCCCAAATCGAGTACAGTGCTTATGAGCGCGAGTTGACAGCAATTCACGAAGCAGTCAAATATTTCAGGTATTTTGTTGAGGGCCGTAATTTCAAAGTGATCACAGACCATAAGCCTTTGATGTATATTTTTATACAACGTTCTGAAAAGCATCCCCTCGTCAAGCTCGGCAGCTCTCTTTCATAGCGCAGTTCACAACTAACATAGAGTATGTTCCTGGAACGGAAAATATCGTGGCAGATTCTTTGTCTCGTATAGATTCTCTCCGCCTTCCGGTTGAATTTAACCTTATCGAATTAGCCGATCGACAACGACATGATGCACAGCTCAAAAAATTTTAGGAAACAGGACATACCTTCATCTTCAAAGAGAATCGAATGGGGTCCTGATCATACTGCGGTGTATTGTGAGATTTCCGGCGAGTCAATCAGGCCCTACGTTCTCGCTGATCTTAGAACTGCTTAGAACTAAGGTAACTGACCCCATTAGTGAACATTTAAGAACACAAGCACTCTAAATATAAATTATTTCATGAATAATTTCTTTAGAATGAATTTCCACCAGTAAATAAGGTAGATTGAGCATTTCAATTTCCTCTTACCGTGATTTTTCATTCATTTTCTAAGTGATAACAATAAAAATAATGAAATTAATGAAATGTTAACAATACCCCCATTAGTGAACGGGTCGCATGAATTAGTGAACGCTGATTGACCCCATTACTGAACGCGTATAATCTGAGGTTGCTCAGATGAGTTATTATCACTTTCCTGATGATATTCGAAATATATTCTGTGCACATTCTAATGAGACCTTTTCATAGGTGCTATGCATATTCATCGAACGTATGTAATCGAATATATGACGGGACGTCAGTCGAACGTCGATTGAATGAATATCGTACATTTCAAATGTACTATGTACGTTCTGAGTGTATTTAAAACAGTCCCATTCGTATATTCTATGAACTTTCATGATATGTTCTTTGTATCTCATTCTCAAATTTTACCAACGTTTTTATTTCATATATACTTTGAACTTCTGTTGCTTCTTGAGTTACTTTGGCAAAAAAATTGTGAATTTCAAGTAGAGTTTATAATTTTACATGTTTATTCCAATCCTTGGAGAAATTTATAGATTGATTGAAAAATTATGCGCATTATGAGAATTCATGGAAAAATTTTCCTAGAGTAGATACCTATGATATGAATTGTTACGTTTATTCGTTCAGTAATAGATTCACCGATCATTTCCGTGTGTGTATTTCTGAACGCGCAATTTTCTGGGTTAGCGACTGACAGTTATTGAAAATAACCCTATATTATCTTAATTTGAATGATATCAATCGATTGGATACATAAAATAGTTCAATGGTCGCATTAATACTATGAAAATGCACAATTGAAAAAATGTCCATTCTTAACTCACCTTGTAAGATTCACGAAGGCAAAGCTCGTTGTGACACTCGGCATGAGTCTTTATTTATTTCGTGAATTACATTCTTCTTGCTTCCATTTGTTTTGGCATTCATCACGAACAATAATGTTTGAAGATTGGAATAATCTTCACAGCACGTAATAGGTAAACACTTCTTGTTCGTCAAAGGAGTTTTATTATCTCGAGGTTCACTAAAGGGGTCGCGTTCGCTAATGGGGTCAGTGACCTTACTGTGTTCAAATTATTCCATAATACAGCACATTCAAGTGCCAAAGCAACTGATCGGTTAATACGTCAGCGTTATGTGTGGCCTAATATGCATCGCGATATATCGCATTGGTGTAAGCATTGTTTGGGCTGCCAGCAATCCAAGATCTCCGTAGCACAACCACCGATCCTCCACCTAGGACTTCGGTGGACCGGAGGTGGAGAATTGGTGGAGAAATGGGAGCCGTGGAAATAAGGGAGAAGTAAGGGAGAGTCTCTGTTGAGGCAACGGAGAGGCGACGGAGAAATGTCCGCCCCCTGTATTTTCGATATAATTCTTATTGGTGCATTTACGTAACCAAATCTGAATGTATGAATTCACGAATTTGAGTTTTACTGAAAATACAGGGGGCGGACATTTCTCCGTCGCCTCTCCGTTGCCTCAACGGAGACTCTCCCTTATTTCTCCCTTATTTCCACGGCTCCCATTTCTCCACCAATTCTCACCTCTAGTCCACCGAAGTCTTAGGTGGAGGATCGGTGGTTGTGCTGTACGGGTCACGACATGTAACGCAGAGTCCTGGAAGTTTCGTAGCTCCGGATGGTCGTTTTGATCATGTTCATATGGATATAGTGGGCCCGTTACCGTCTCCGGAGGGATTCAGTTATTGCGTGACTGTGATAGATCGGTTTTCTGGATGGGTAGGAGCCATTCCCTTAAAAAAAATTTCAGCACAAACGGTGGCGACGGCATTTTACGATACGTGGATAGCGAGTCATGGAGCTCCGAAAGTTATTACAACAGATCAGGGTGCCTAATTTGAATCCCGTCTATTCTCGTCTTTGCTGTCATTGGTGGGATGCGGAAGAATTCGTACCACTGCTTATCATCCTGCATCAAATGTTTTAATAGAGAGGTGGCATCGTGTATTTAAAGCGGCGTTGATGTGTCACGCGGATCGAAATTGGACTCGGACTTTATTTACGGTATTGTTGGGACTTCGCTGTTATGTACGACCGGACACAGGTGCTTCGCCCGCAGAATTTTTATATGGTACAGTATTACGATTACCCGGGGAATTTCTGTTACCGGACGACTTCACCCCTGATCCCAATTTGTTTATAAACGAGTTTAGGGAGGTTATGCGTCAGATTCGTCCGGTACCTGTAACACACAAGCACAAAAAGCGTAGTTTTGTTTTCAAAGATTTGTATACGTGAACACACGTATTTTTACGAAATGTTGCTAAAAGGTCTCTGGAACATCCGTATTCCGATCCTTATAAGATTTTACAACGTATTTCAGATCACATTTTTAAAATAGAAGTGAATGGTTCAGAACGCAATGTTTCAATAGAATTGCTTAAACCAGCGTACATCATTACAGAGGATTTCCAGATTCGCTACACATGAGCAATGAGATGCACGGGCCTCTTGAAGGTAATAAAAACTTATTCTCGTGAGAAGGTAACTTTGTCTTCCGATGTAAAAGTGTAACATTTTCTTTCAAATATTATACATTACTAAGTAGAAATAAGTTATGAAGATTAAAAATCATAGAAATCAACACAGCGCGAAGGAATCATGTATAAAAATACATTAAGTAAAATTTTATTTTAAGAGATTGTAATCCTTCTATGTTTATTGTTCATGTAATTTTTCATATATGTAATATTTAAGTATCAAAGTTATATATAATGAACGTTCACACTCGGGGGGGAGTATGTGGGGCCGGCTTAAGGTAGCAAAAGTTAGTCTGTTGAAAAAGAGACTTGATGGAGAGTCAGTGATGTCTCAATCTTGGTAAGGGATTCTTCCCACTAGTAACGGAATAAAAGTTTATTAATATAAACGTTGACTTCTTATTTCAACTGGCTAAGTAGGAGCCAGCGAAAGGAATATATACATATATTTATAATACCTACAGGGCCCCAGCCAGCGCCCTTCCAGTGAGTCGCTTGCCAACTATAGTTGTTACCGATCCGAGGCTGTTATCAATCCCGTATCGGTCCCAATATGCCGTCGACTCTCCTCAAGAAGAGAAATAGCGAGAAGGGTCAGATATTTGAATGAATTTTGCCTTTCGGCATTATCTCAGAATTCAGGTAGGGGGTGATTTAAGAAAAAGTAACTTTTGTAAAAAAGTTGACCGTAGGGTGGTGGAAAAACCCACAGCGCTTAGCGCTGTGGTAAAAAACCACTGGATTGTCAAGACATCCCCACGGTTTCCTCCTTATAATCCCTAGACGTTGATTGTTACCCGAGGGCAACGGTGGCGATCCTATCGGTTATGTTCGGTTGTCACGGGACTCGTTACCTCCTTTTCTCATATAGAGGCTTTCCCGTGTCATTTTCGAGACGCGATCGATATTTCGATATTTTGATTGTTCGCGTTCAATATGGCAGTCTCCGTATTTGACAGGTGTAAACAATCTGTTACATCGTGTACAGATTGCTTATCCCCGCGAGTTATTTTATTCAATAGTTTTCGCGAGTGAATATGGGAAGGAAACATATTCCGCAGTCGCGTGTGATTATCCTTCCGACGACTCTGCGTACGGCGATCAACTTTCCGCTGGTGAGGCGGTACGGATGAACAGGTATCGTTTCAATTAGTTTAAATGACATATTAATGTTAATGTTATCATTTACAGGATACCACATGGATTAATATGGAGTACGGCATCGGTTTGTTCTGCCTTTTCAGGACCATTCGTGGCTTTGTGGAATATTTACACGGGTAAGTTCATATTTTGATACATTTCTAATAATTTGGAAACAAACATTCTTTAATATCTTCATTATAACTTTTGTCCTTCACAGGTTTATTTTGTACACCAATCACGCCTCTGGATGAGGGTGTTCAACTATATGTACTGAGTTTGTAATGTCATTCTACGTAAGTATTAAATCCCTGATTATTGTTGTACGACATTGAACAATCGTTTCTTTATTTTGCAGATAACCCTTTCCTGAAGGCTTCGGGGCCCAGTGGGTCGCTTTCTGGAGTCATTGCAACTGCAGTGCATACAGGTAATCTATTTATTTCATGATTATCAACTAATTTTTACTCTTCTTACAGGTGACGTCTAAGTAAGACTGGGAATGTTTTGGCTCGGAGAGCCTCTTCGACGAGGAGATTCTCCATCATAGAATTGCGAAGGCAATGCCACCAGGTGAGGGTTATCGTTCCTCTGTCTGTTCATGAATTTATCATTTCATAAAGTTGTTATTTTTCAGGTACCGAACTTTGACGGGTTCGTCACAAACTTGAGAACTGCTTATAGTTTTGTCCAACTTTTTGCCATTTGTCTCAACTGTCGGGAGGCGCGCTATTTTCTGCATTTTTGGGCTCTTACTAAAACTGTGATAACTCATAATTGGTTGAGCTCAGCTTTTTCAGAGACATCTGATTTTTTTCGTTACATTTCACTCTATAATTTCGGATGATCATTAGCACCTTGGAATTTCTTTTAACGTGTATAAATTTGATTCAAATTTGAGCGTTCTGTTTACGAAAAACTCCATTTTCGCGGTACTATTTTTTTAGGAAAAGGGCGATATTTCATTCTTTGCATGTTTTATATTGATAAATATATAAGTGCTGTTTATGAACATGGAATGTAAAAGTGTAGATTTGAATTGAAAATTGATTAATTCTTCATTAATTTTTACTACACATTCGTCCAATATTGTCGTCTTCGGAAAAGTCTTACAATCTATAAGATTTGTTTTGATGCATTGAGAAATCACCAACTTGGAGCGAGTTGAGTGTTAAAAAACATTAATTTTCGGTATGAAAAAATAGGTAGTTTTAATTCTTTTCCTCGAAAACTGTCAGTCATAGAAAAAAATCGTACGGAGAGATTTTGATTCATTCCTCAAGCCCTATCACGCCTTAATCAAAACCAATCATGGGCGGCGGAACGTTTTCTCTATCTTTGTTCTCAACTGTTCACATATGAAGGGCCACGGGGAAAAACGATCATAGTCCATTTTTTTCACAAACTCAGTTTTTTATGAAAACCGGTTTTCATAAAAATAAGCTAACGGGGAGTTACGAATAAATAATATTTGAAAAATCGTACACACACAACTTTCCTAGTACTAAGTCTTTTGTATCAAGAAAGAGATTCTTGATAACCAACGATTTTGAACATGTTTCGTTTTTTTCTCTCTTCTGAAAACTATCTAGAAATTTGATGAGATTCATTCACACGTACACACACACATATATATATATATATATAAAATAAACATGGAACGTATAAGTCAATGAAAAGCAAAGTCAGATGGAATTGTATCTTTATCGGTGAAACTTGATCCGATAAGAAAGCGATTCGCGTGAATATACGCACTACTCCATCAGCGATGTATAGAAAACAATGCAGGATAAGAATTTGCAAATGAGGCAAGTATGATATCCTAGTTGATTGATATGTGAATATACATAAAAGAGTACGAAAGAGAAATAATGAAATGGAGAGAAGAGATAGGGGACATTGAAGAGGGAAGGTTAAATGTTTGAGAAGACTGATATTCTACTACCCTGCTCAAAGAACCTCATTGAACCGATTGATTCTCATTGATTCCGATGCAGAAAACTGATTCAAACCCATTGAGGATAAATTTTTAATAGGTTTGAATCGGTTTTCTGCATCGGAATCAATGAGAATCAATCGGTTCAATGAGATTTTTTGATCAGGGTAATCAAAGAGATCAAAATGTAGGCGAGTGTTATGTGTTCGTATAAAATTATCATCATGCGCACGGAAAAAAGTAGGAACTATGTTAGACAGTGTTGCCGACACCGAGAAACTCAGTGCTTGTTTGTTTTACAAGGTGGCGTGCGTACATCGCGTTTCATCGTGCAAGCATACACTGGGGGAAAAAATGCTGATCCAACATGGAAATATGGTTGCACTGGCATTAGTAACTAATGCTGTCATTTCATGCTAGTCTAGCATGGAATCAATGCTGATTCAACATTGGTTTACATGCATGGTTAGACTAGCATGAAATTACAACATTGGTCATCAATGGGAATTTCACTACTGTTTTCTCCCAGTGTATTCATGTACGGTGAAACGCGATGTACGCATACCACCTTGCAGAACAAAAAAGCACTGAGGTTTTGGTGTCGACAACACCTGCCCTGCTTGGAGAATCTCATTGAACCGATTGATTTCGATGCAGAAAACTGATTCAAACCCATTGAGAATCAATTTTTAATGGGTTGAATTTAATGAGTTTTGATCAGTTTTCTGCATCGAAATCAATGAGAACCAATCGGTTCAATGAGATTCTTCAAGCAGAGTGTCTAACTTAGTGCGTACCTTTTTCCGTGAGTATAATATTCACAGTTGGTATTTGATATGGGAATGAAATCAACTGCTTGTTTGAATTCTGTATCTTTATTTGATGGTCTTAGACCAAAAAAAAATAGTTCGAGGTAATCCCTAACAGCCCATCCACCGATTTCCACGTCGCATTTCCGTGGACTCCACGTGGATAAATGGTGGACGTGGATAGAACGTTGATGAACGAAGATTCCACGTGGAGGCAACGTAGAAAAGTCCGGTGCTGTACAGGATTCTCAATTTGGACGAATACAAATGGATTTAATTCGAAACAATTCATGATATTGTTGAATAATTCGAATAAACTCCTGTAATAACATTTTTTGCAGCGATTTTTATACTCAAGAAGATTTGGTTACTTGAAAAAGATGCACTGTTAGAAATTTCTGCATGAAGCTTCTATTACATGTGATGGAAGCGATTTCCATTTATGTGATTGAAAAAGTTCTTGAAATTTAAATGACAATTGAATGAAAATTCAGTTACTCAACTGTACTAATATGGATAATATAATATAGTGTGAGATATATCAATATACATAGATATAGATATATATATATATATAAATATAAATACATATGAACCCAGCCGTCAATAGAACGATTTATTTAACTCAGATAGTTCGCTCATCAGAGCAGGGACAAAAGCAAGCCAAATATTAGTGGCAATGCTGGAAGAGCAATCTCACATGGAAGGAAAAGAATTGAGAAAAGCCTTCCCTTTTCCTTCAGCAGTTCTCGTGGCTTGTAATTCTTGGAGAAGATGGACCGTTATGGTGGTGGCTGATCACATAATTGTGGATTTTATCAATACTTCCGAAACTCCACAACTTATTAAAAGAAAAGATAAGTTATTTTCGATTCCAAATTTCACAACAATCGTTATCAAAATTATTGAAAAATTAATTATCAACTTAATCCTTGATTTGCTTGAGAAAATAGCTAGCTCGCTCGGCTTGTGAGCGAAAGAAACCAAACAACTTTTATTGTTGAATTTATACAATCATTAAATGTTCAAATACATTATGTATTCTTAGATTGATAAAATATATATGAATTGTATATATTCTTTATTATCTAGCCCACAGTTTTGAAAATAGCAAAAATTGAAAATTCAATTATATATCATCCCAGTACAAGAAACTTAAAAAAAGTAAGGTGATAACACCAAGTACACGGAAATGCGGTCAATCCTCAAGAGAAAATTTTTTAAATCATTCAAACGAAAATATTCCTACAATAAGAATTTTGATAAGATACAACAGGGTATGCTTCATTTGAAGAAAAAAAAGATGTGAAATCAAAATGAGCTGTCACCCAAGCAGCAACAGAAGTTCAAAGTATATACGAAATAGAAACGTTCGTAGAATGTACGAATAAGATACGAAGAATATATAATGAACGTTCATAGAATATTCAAAGGAGACTGTTTTAAATATACTTAGACCGTACATAGTACATTCGAAATGTACGATATTCATTCAATCGACGTTCGATTGACGTACCGTCGTATATTCGATTACATACGTTCGATGAATATGCATAGCACCTATGAAACGGTCTCATTGGAATACACATAGAACATATTTCGAATATTCGAAGAACGTTCATAGTATATTCTGGTGCTACTTGGGCAAGTACATTCGGTTATTCAAATGGGATATAAACGATTTCTTGTATATTGTAACTTCAGTTTGTTTCAATTGTATTCAAAGTGATTTATGATTGTATTGAATTCAAAATATATGATGGAGTGAAACAAAAATTAGGTCCAATCATTTGACATACTAGAAACAACTCTGACCTATTTGAAACTAACCCTGGTGGAAATATTTCTCCGCATTTTCTCCGAATTTCTCATTTTTTGAAAGTTTCGGAGGAATTCGGAGAAAAAGTTATGAAAAATATCCGCAAATCTCCGTTTTTTGACGAAAAGTTTATATTTCCTCCTAAATGGTCTGAATTTCTCCGCTAATCAGAAAAAGGGAATCGAGAAGTTTGGAATGTTTCGAATGCAACATATTCGAAAGAATTTGTGATTGTTTGTCAAAAGTTGAACACTTTCTCACTAAGTTTTGAAAGTAAATCCTACCGATTTCCTTCGAATTTCTCCGAATTTCATCCATATATGTGTTCAATATATATTAGAAAATGTTCGGAGAGAATCCGGGAAATTTTCAGAAATTGAATGCAACTATTTCCACATCTTCTCAGAAGCAATTTGGAGAAAGTCATATAAATTACTTGAATTGTTCAATCGATCCGAGTATTCCGGTTTTCTCCGAATTCCTCCGAAAACATGTAACAAATAGAGGGTTAAGTGGAGTTTTAGGCATGATTTTCTGTCAGACTGAGGGAAAATTCGGAGGAAATCGGATATATGTTTGAAGATTCATTGACATGTATTTTTCAAGAAAATTCAGAGGAATTTGGATCACTCACCAACATTTAAACGCGCGATGGATTATTTCGATTGTTTTCGAATGGCTACGAAAAAGGTGGAAGGACCTGCCTCTCCGAAGTTCTCCGAACTTTGTCTATATTCAAATTTCCAAACATTGGAGAATTCCCGGAGGGAACCGGGGATTGTCGAAGGTTGAATAGAACAGTTCCAATCCTCCTCAGAAGTAGCTCGGAGAAATTTGGAAAAATGATCTAAATTCTTCGAAGAAAGGAATTATTCTGATTTTTTTTTAATTTCTACAGGAACAGCTAGCATATGAAAGATTCACCGAATTTCTTGGCAAGTTTTTCTTGTTATACGCTGAGGAAAAATTCGGAGGATATCGGAAATATTTTTGAAAATTCATTGGCATGTTTTTTTCGAGAAAAACTCGGAGGAATTTGAATCACTCTCCAACATTTAAACGCGAGATGGATTAATCCGATTGTCTTCGAATGGCTACGAAAGCAGGTGGAAAGTTCTCTCCGAAGTTCTCCGAATTTTATCTATATTCAAATTTCCATACATTAGGGAATTTTCGGAGAAAATCGGGGGGATTGTCAAAGGTTAAGTAGAACAGTTCCCATCCTCCCTCAGAAGTAGTTGAGAGAAATTCGGAAAAATATTCTGATTATGGAATGAATTATGTTAAGAATATGAATAATTCGAAGAATACTATAATCATTTCAGAAAGAATTCGGAGAAAATCTGAACTTTTGATCCAGGAAAATCTGAACTTTTGATTCAGGAAAATCATTTTAGGCGGAGTATTTCGGAGAAATTCGTGAATTCAATATGAAATTTAGAGACAATCTGGATAAATCGGAGAAAATTTCGGAGTGAGTCGGAGAAGATTGGAGAAATATTTTGATCACGAAATGAATTACGTTGGACAAATGAATAATTCGGAGAAAAATGTGATTTTTCGAGGAGAAATTCGGGAAAAATCTGAATCTTCGAATTCGGAGAAGTGACTATGAGCGAAGTGTTCCTGAGAAACGTTTCAATTTGGTATAAAATTCGGAGAAATTCCGCACAAAATCGGGAAAAAACGGAGAAGAATTCGGAAAAAATCGGAGAAAATTCGGAGAAATATTTCCACCAGGGTGGCGTTGTTTTCTTACTTTTTTAGAGTTTTTTGTATTGGGATTTCACTTCTTTTTCTGGATGTATCATTAACTAAACATAAATGAAATTCGATAGCTCATGTCTAATTTAATAGCAATCGTAGCACCCTGTGAACTTAGCCGGCGACTTTGATGAAGAATTTTTTCCATGCCAAAATTTAGTCCATCGTTTGTACCCCAATGTACCGTAACGATTTTTGTTTGTACCCTGAAGGAAATAAGTTATAGGGGGTTGAAAAAAAAGGTTGCCGGCGACTTTTTCCGATTTTGATGATCTTGGGCTCATTGGAAAGAGGATGACGCGTAGATATTTGTACCGATAAGGATTTTTGATTTCACCCCCAGGGAAAAAAGTTAGGGGCGATATTTCCGTTTTGAAGAGAGATGAAATAATTTTGACTGTGGAATCCGATTTCGGGGCGGGCGCCATTCAAGAATCATAGGTCACATGCCCATTTTAACACGAAGGGGAGAATTAGGAGGGTCACTTGATTTCAAAGCATAACGGAGGCATCCCGAGAGTGCAATCTGACTTCGCAGGAGGCGCCATTCAACAATCACAATTCATGTACCCACCTTTCATCAACGAGAAGGGGACTTGGGTGGGGAGGGGGGGGTGATTTGTTCCGAAGCTTGACGGGAGTACCCTTACGCAAAACCTGATTTCAAGGAGAGCGCCATACGACGATTACGGGTCATGTGGCCAGTGCATCACGGAGGATGGGAATGGAGAAGTAGGAGATTGTCTTACGAACAGTTTTCAGTTTGAAGAGAGAGGAGATCGCTTCGATTGGGAATGCGATAAGAGTATTCCAACTACGGGAACTGATTACGGAGAGGTCATCATTCGAATCACATAAGATTTTTCGATTCCAACGCAGTCGGTTCAATAGGGTGAATGGACATATCTCCGGAAATGGTAGGTGATGTGTGAGGAGAATAACGGAATGCTGGAATATTGATGGACGAAGTTTTCCTAACACTGTCTCGAACGCGGATGCCGGAAGAAAGTGTGATTGCTGTAGATGTGCGAAATTCAGAAAGGAATTTCACATGGATCAGTATGTTCCCTACATGCCACGGGATGATTTTACTGAGTGATGTCGTCTGAACCCTAAATCCGGGAGAGCTGTGAAATTTTCGTACTGAGAAACTTGTAGTTCCAGAACTATCGGGAGCTATGAAATGACTCAGGAGATTCCGGCAGAAATTCTGCGTGAATGAAAATGATCCCCACATGCCAGAGTATGATTTTACCCAGTATCATCGTTTGTACCCTGAATCCGGATGAGATAGAGCATTTGAAGACTGAAGAAGTTGTAATTTCGTACCTTTCGGGAGCTATAAAATGACTTAGGGAATTCCGGCAAAGATTCTGCGTGGATGACAATTATCCCCACATGCCAGAGTATTATTTCAACGAGTATCATCGTTTGTACCTTGAATCCGGATGAGATAGAGCATTTTGAACCTCCCAATCTTGTAATTTTTCAACTTTCGGGAGCCATAAAATGACTTAGGAGATTCCGGCAAGAATTCTGCGTGGATAAGAATGGACCCCACATGCCAGAGTATGATTTCACCCAGTATCATCGTTTGTATCCTGAATCCGGATGAGGTAGAGCATTTTGAAACACATAGCCCTCTAATTTTTCCACTTTCGGGAGCTATAAAATGACTTAGGAGATTCCGGCGAAAATACTGCGTGGATGAAAATGATCCCCACATGCCGGAGTATGATTTCACCAAGTATCATCGTTTGTACCCTGAATCCGGATGGGATAGAGCATTTGAAGACTGAAAAAGTTGTAATTTCGTAAATTTCGGGAGCTATAAAATGACTGAGGAGATTCCGGCGAAAATTCTGCCTGGATGACAATGATCCCCACATGCCAGAATATGATTTCACCCATCATCACCGTTTGTACCCTAAATCCGGATGAGATGGAGCATTTTGAAACTCCTCATCCTGTAGTTTTACAACTTTCGGGAGCTACAAAATGACTTAGGAGATTCCGACGTAAATTCTGCGCGGATGACAGTCATCCCCACATGCCAGAGTGAGATTTCAACGAGTATCATCGTTTGTACCCTGAATCCGGATGAGATACAGCATTTTGAAACTCTTGACCCTGTAATTCTTAAAATTCCGGGAGCTGTAAAATGACTTAGGAGATTCCGGCGGAAATTTTGCCTGGATGACAGTCATCCCTAAATTCCAGAGTATGATTCCACCCAGTATCATCGTCTGTACCCTAAATCCGGATGAGATAGAGCATTTTGAAACTCCTAATCCTGTAATTTTCCAACTTTCGTGACCTATAGACGGGCTTGGGGGGATTCGGGCTGTAATTCCGCGTTGATGGGAATGTCCCGCACTTGCTGAAGTATAATTCTGCCAAGTATTATCATTTGTTCCCAAATCCGGACGAGATACAGCATCTAACATTCTTCAGAAAACAACCACACTTCATCATACCCCGTTTTCGTATGATCTCGAACTCTCAATCGTCCCCTCGTCGTTCCCGGAATCATTTTTGCATGAGACATTTTATAGCTCCTGAAAGTTGGAAAATTACAGGATTATGGGTCTCGAAATGCTCTACATCATCCGGATTTAGGGTACGAACGATAAGGCTGGATCAAATCACACTCTGGCATGTGAGGAACATCATCATTCACGCAGAATTTATGCCGGAATCTCCTAAGCCATTTTATAGCTTCCGAAACTTACGAGATTACAAGTTTTTCAGTCTTCCAATGCTCTATCTCATCCGGATTCAGAGTACGAACAATGATACTGGGTGAAATCATACTTTGGCATGTGTGGATCATTGTCATCCAGGCAGAATTTTTGCCGGAATCTCCTAAGTCATTTTATAGGTCCCGAAAGCTGAAAAATCACAGGATTAGGAGTTTCAAAATACTCTATCTCATCCAGATTTGGGGTACAAATGATGATACTCGTTGAAATCTCACTCTGGCATGTGGAGATGACTGTCATCCACGCAGAGTTTCCGTCGGAATCTCCTAAGTCATTTTGTAGCTCCCGAAAGTTGTAGAATTACAGGATGAGGAGTTTCAAAATGCTCTATCTCATCCGGACTCAGGGTACAAACGATGATACTGGGTGGGATCATACTCTGGCATGTGGGGATGACTGTCAACCACGCAGAATTTTTGCCGGAATCTCCTAAGTCATTTTATAGCTCCCGAAAGTGGAAAAATTATAGTATTATGAGTTTCAAAATGCTCTACCTCATCCGGATTCAGGGGAAAAACGATGATAATCGGTGGAATCATACTCTGGCATGTGGGGATCATTTTCATGCACGCAGAATTCTTGCGGGAATCCTTCAGGTCATTTTATAGCTCCCGAAAGTTCCGAAATTACAACTTTTTTGTCTTTGAATGCTCTATCTCATCCGGATTCAGGGTACAAACGATGATGCTCGTTGGAATCATCCTCTGGCATGTGGAGATGATTGTCATTCACGCAGGATTCTTGCCGGAATCTCCCAAGTCATTTTATAGCTCCCGAAAGTTGAAAAATTACAGGATTAGGAGTTTCAAAATGCTTCATCTCATCCGGATTCAGGGTACAAATAATGATACTGAGTGCAATCATACTCTGGCATGTGGGGATCATTGTCATCCAGGCAGAATTCTTGCCGGAATCCTTCAGGTCATTTCATAGCTCCCGAAATTCACGAAATTACAACTTCTTCGTCTTCAAATGCTCTATCTCATCCGGATTTGGGGTACAGACGATGATATTGGGTGAAATCATACTCTGTCATGTGAGGATGATTGTCATCCACGCAGAATTTTTTCCGGAATCTCCTAAGTCATTTTATAGCTCCCGAAAGTTGGAAAATCACAGGATCAGGAGTTTCAACATGCTCTATTTCATCCGGATTAAGGGTACAAACAATGATACCCTCCGGAATCATACTCTGGCGTGTGGGGATCATTCTCATCTACGCAGGATTTTCGCCGGAATCTCCTGAGTCATTTTGTAGCCCCCGAAAGTGGGAAACTTATAGGATTATGAGTTTCAAAATGCTCTATGTCATCCGGATTCAGGGTACAAACGATGATACTGGATGGAATCATACTCTGGCATGTGAGGATCATTGTCATCCACGGAGAATTTTTGCCGGAATCTCCTAAGTCATCTCATAGCCCCCGAAAGTTGAAAAATTACAGGATTATGAGTTTCAAAATGCTCCATCCCATCCGGATTTGGGGTACGAATGATGATACTGAGTGAAATCATACTCTGGCATGTGGGAATCATCGTCATCCAGGCGGAATTTTTGCCGGAATCTCCTCAGTCATTTTATAGCTCCCGAAAGTTACGAAATTACAACTTTTTCAGTCTTTAAATGCTCTATCTCATCCGGATTCAGGGTACAAACGAAGATACTGGGTGAAATCATACTCTGGCATGTGGGGATCATTCTCATCTACGCAGGATTTCCGCCGGAATCTCCTGAGTCATTTTATAGCTCCCGAAAGTGGTAAAATTATAGGATTATGAGTTTCAAAATGCTCTATCTCACCCGGATTTAGGGTACAAACGATGATACTGGTCGAAATCATACTCTGGCATGTGGGGATCATTGTCGTCCAGGCAGAATTCCTGCCGGAATCTCTTAAGTCATTTTATAGCTCCCGAAATTTACGAAATTACAACTTTTCCGTCTTCAAATGCTCCATGTCATCCGGATTTAGGGTACAAACGATGATACTGGGTGGAATCATACTCTGAGATGTGGGGATCATTCTCATCCACGCAGAATTATTGCTGGAATCTCCTAAGTCATTTTATAGCTCCCGAAAGTTACGAAATTACAACTTTTTCAGTCTTCAAATGCTCTATCCCATCCGGACTCAGGGTACAAACGATGATACTGGGTGGGATGATACTCTGGCATGTGGGGATCATTGTCATCCAGGCAGAATTTTCGCCGGAATCTCCTAAGTCATTTTATAGCTCCCGAAAGTTGGAAAATTACAGGATTTTGAGTTTCAAAATACTCTACCTCATCCGGATTTAGGGTACAAACGATGATACTGGGTAAAATCATACTCTGGCATGTGGGGATCATTGTCGTCCAGGCAGAATTGCTGCCGGAATCTCCTAAGTCATTGTATAGCTCCCAAAAGTGGAAAAATTATAGGATTTTGAGTTTCAAAATACTCTACCTCATCCGGATTCAGGGTACAAACGATGATACTGGGTAAAATCATACTCTGGCATGTGGGGAAGATTGTCATCCACGCAGAATTTTTGCCGGAATCTCCTAAGCCATTTCATAGCTCCGGAAAGTTGAAAATTTACAGGATTAGGAGTTTCAAAATCCTTCATCTCATCCGGATTTAGGGTACGAACGATGATACTGGGTAAACTCATACTCTGGCATGTGGGGAAGATTGTCATCCACGCAGAATTTTTGCCGGAATCTCCTAAGTCATTTCATAGCTCCCGATAGTTCTGGAACTACAAGTTTCTCAGTACGAAAATTTCACAGCTCTCCCGGATTTAGGGTTCAGACGACATCACTCAGTAAAATCATCCCGTGGCATGTAGGGAACATACTGATCCATGTGAAATTCCTTTCTGAATCTCGCACATCTACAGCAATCACACTTTCTTCCGGCATCCGCGTTAGAGACAGTGTTAGGAAAACTTCGTCCATCAATATTCCAGCATTCCGTTATTCTCCTCACACATCACCTACCATTTCCGGAGATATGTCCATTCACCCTATTGAACCGACTGCGTTGGAATCGAAAAATCTTATGTGATTCGAATGATGACCTCTCCGTAATCAGTTCCCGTAGTTGGAATACTCTTATCGCATTCCCAATCGAAGCGATCTCCTCTCTCTTCAAACTGAAAACTGTTCGTAAGACAATCTCCCACTTCTCCATTCCCATCCTCCGTGATGCACTGGCCACATGACCCGTAATCGTCGTATGGCGCTCTCCTTGAAATCAGGTTTTGCGTAAGGGTACTCCCGTCAAGCTTCGGAACAAATCACCGCCCCCCACCCAATTCCCCTTCTCGTTGATGAAAGGTGGGTACATGAATTGTGATTGTTGAATGGCGCCTCCTGCGAAGTCAGATTGCGCTCTCGGGATGCCTCCGTTATGCTTTGAAATCAAGTGACCCCTCCTAATTCTCCCCCTTCGTGTTCAAATGGGCATGTGACCTATGATTCTTGAATGGCGCCCGCCCCGGAATCGGATTCCGTAGTCAAAATTATTCCATCTCTCTTCAAAACGGAAATATCGCCCCTAACTTTTTTCCCTGGGGGTAAAATCAAAAATCCTTATCGGTACAAACATCTACGCGTCATTCTCTTTCCAATGAGCCCAAGATCATTCAAATCGGAAAAAGTCGCCGGCAAACTTTTTTTCCAACCCCCTATAACTTATTCCCCTTTAGGGTACAAACAAAAATCGTTACGGTACATTGGGGTACAAACGATGGACTACATTTTGGCATTGAAAGAAAATTTTTTCCTCAAAGTCGCCGGCTAAGTTCACAGGGGTAATCGTAGCAATGAAGAAAATGTCATCAGATCATTTGTGATATAAAAACCCACTTGGATCTCCATCAGTCATCTCTCCATTGGACAGCAATAGATTATCGACACAGAACAGAAGGTAAGAAAAGTAAATTCCCATAAGTCAATACATTCGTGCAAAATTCCCAAAAGTAAATATTAGTTGACCGATAAGTTGGCGCTCAAATCAGCCCACGATTTTGTTTTAAACATGTATTGTGCAAGAATTCCCACTGTTTTCAAAATATCATTGTTAGGAAATCGAAACAAAATAGATCTTACAGACAGGGAAAACTTGCACACAATAGGTTTAAGGTACCCGACAGGAATATTTTGGATAAAACGAGAATTTGTACCATTTGGCATGAAGCTGAAAATAGTTTCCCAGCAAAAATGTTTCAATCACTCTTTAGGATTATTTCAAAGAGTATCTCAAAGAGATGTCAAATATTCATTTATCATGCAACAAAAAGATATGCCTTCAAAATATCTGATTAAAAGCATTTTTCAGTACTGTACAAGAAATTTTTTAGAATTTTGTGAAATATCCATCAAAATTATTTTGAGAAATTCTTCAAGAATATTGAGTCAGTTGTGGTATTATAAAAGTATACCATGTTCTTCAAAATCACCTATAGAAGATTATAGTAATTGAATTCATTTTTGATAAGCAATAATGTGCTCTTGCGTGTAAGAATTTTATGCTAGTAAAATGTGCTAGGATTGCTTAGATTGTTTTGAGTGTGTGAATAAATTCTTGATAGATGTGAATGTTTACTATTGATCACGTTGTTGAAAGGGGGTAAAATAAAGAAAGAAACATATAGAGAAAAAATTAAAAAGAAAGAAGAAAAAATGTGCAGAGCATTGAAAGCGAAGGATGTATATGTACGGACTGTGAAGATTATGACTGTACGGAAGATTATGCGTTTATGGGAATGAATACAAGTCATCCTGAAATGTACTCTCATTGATAGTGTTGATTAGAATTGAAAGGTTCTGTTGAATATTGATAGTCATGTAAATTTTTGGTAGCACGTGATGTGTGGAATAAATTGCTATCACAAGAAGACTGTATCTTATTGAATGTGACATTGAATTCAAGTATTGAATCATTTTGTGTTTAGAATATTCTGTGATGACCAATCCAACAAGCAGAAATTCAGTGAATTCGATTTGAAAATGAGTGAATATTCAGCCTTCCGAAGTGACTGATGGAGGTGATCTGGATCACTTTGCAACCTTTTTGATTGGTTGAGAAGCTGATCCGATTATCTAGATCAGCTACTTCGGGAAGCTCCTATGTTAGGAAGACCGTACTGACATTAGAGATGAGCTTGGTCAGAGATGAGTTGGAGAGATTGCTAACGATATATGAAAACCATGATCCAGTCGCTGATTGGTGGTATTACCTTTTCTGTTTATACTCCCATGCTGATTGGCTCGGAAGAAAAATTCAACCAATCACATAATTTTCTTCAAAAGAAAGAAACATGATACGGACCATGATTTCAACACTGTGTTGGCAATCTTTACAATTCATCTCTGGCTCGGCCTAGACTGCACACTCATCAGCCTTAGTTCGAGTTCAAAACTAGAATGAGAACAGCCTTTTGGATTAGCTGAAGATGAACACTGCGGTTTGTTTTCATACTCGCTAGTCAAAATGATCCAAGCGTTCGTTTAGTATCTTCCAAGGTCTTTACAGTAAAGCTCGTCACTAGAAAGGGCTTTGACATTAACTATAAGAAGGTTAGGATCATTTCTGCGAGGGTTACCATTGGCTTCGTACTATGTTCGACAATTCGATGTCCGTAAGAATCCTTGGAAGTCGATATGTTCTCAAAAAACATTTCTTGCTTTTACCAACGCCGACAATACAACACAGAGAAAATACCCATTTGGAAAATATGTCCAAGAATGTATACAATTGTACACAAATTATATACAAATCATATACAATTGTAGACAAATTGTGTACAATTGTATCCAGTTTTGGACATTTTTTGAATGTGGGTGACTCTCTGGTATTTGCCCTCGCGGGAGGAGTTCTCTGAGAATCTCTGAAAATTTCCAAGGTTTTTAGTCAAGAGTTTTTCAGAGGAATTAAGAGGTGTTCATTGTTTTTCAGTTTCTTTTAGTCAAATTCAGAGTTTTTCAGAGATATTCATAGATATTCGGGGAAATTTTCAGTGAAAAAGAGTGTCTAATAAGCAAGAGTTTTTCAGAATTTTCCAAAGATTGTATACAAATGGTGTACATTTGTGTATACAAATGTGTAAATTTTTTCACATGAGTTGATTTCAACCGACACCAAATGTACACAAAAACAAGTACGTTGTAACATTTTCATCAGGGTTCGAATTTTCAACTGAACTTTAACAGTGGAATTTCCGATTTTTCGCCCTGATCTCACTATACGTGTTTCAAAGATTTCCTTTCAAACTGGGATTATTCTTTCACTAAATAAAGTTCCTGCGGAATTCTTTCGGAACACTTTAAGAAATATTTTAAATGTATTTAAAAGATTTATATTGAAGAAAGTCTTTATAAGATATGTAAATTCATTGTATTAGACAGATTTTGGATCTCCTTAAGATATCTTTTGCAAGTGATCGAAAGGAAAGATCAAAAAATGTTGACTGGGCTTTTTTCGGCCTGATTTCACTTTGATTTCTACACAATCAATCGGGCTTTTAAAAATACAATTCCAGTATTCAACAATATCGACTCATGTTTTTTCAAGCGGTTTAATAAAAATTATTTTGTAATATCTGATTCAGTAGTATCCCGAATTCAATATCTAGCCTTGATAAAAACAAAACGCCAAGTTTGTTTCTACAATTCAATCTCAAATTGATTCAACAAATGAATTTATTTGCTTACCAGGGATCCTTTCGCATTTACAGAGGTTGGTATAAGAATACGCAAATGTCCAGAGTGTTGCTGTTAATTTACGGTACAGTGTGTCATTGTGACTTTTCAGACATGACGCACTCATCAGAAGGCGAAGCTGATAGATGAAGAGAGAAAGACTCAGAAAAAAGTCGCCAAAGCAAAAGGAGAGTTGTGTCACCAACGCGTCCTGTTCTAATTCCAACTAGAAAAGAAATGGAGGAAAGGCCCCCTCACCCTGTTAACTTCACAGATGATTATACTATATGTAAGAGCCAGACATTTTATGAGCGACATATTGTAGCTAAAGAAGCATAAGTCGGCATCCGCATTTCACTTTTATCTTCGCTTACTCGAAATAGTTTCTCTCCACATCCCATGAAACAAATAAATGGATGTAGAGATACTGAAAAAACACAAAACAAAATAGGAGATGAAGAAAGAGATTGAAGAGATACAATGCACTGAGAGAAATAATGATTAATATCAAGAATTTAAATTTATGAATACTGCCAAGAATACAAATTCTTGACTATAGCTAATTATGTTATTGGCCCAGAAGAAATTTCCTTGAATCGAGAAATATTTCCTTGATTTAAGAAAATTTCTTTTGGGCCAATAACATATTAACTGTAATCAAGAATTTTTATTCTTGGCAGTATTCGTGAATTAAAATTCTTGATATTAATCATTATTTCTCTCAGTGTGGAGATATGCATCATTATTACTTTGATGGAACATCTAATTTTGAGAATTCTCAATATTTGTCAAAAAATCTATATACATTATACATTTATACAATTAAAATCAATTCAACGATCCATTCCACACACCTTATCAAATGATTGTTCAAATTATCAGGAGATTTTCGTTTGTGTTCCAATGACATGCACTGTTAAAAAAGTTCTTAAATTTAATATGAAAATTCTTATGAAATTCTATAAGTACATCTTAAAATTAATAATATTCTGTGATTCACATGTTTATGAATTTTCACATTAGATGCATGAAAATTAATAACCGGTTATGAAAATTCAAAATATATTATTAAATTCCATGCAAACTTCCTAATTCTAATAATCTATCATGAAAAATAACAATAATACATGTTAAAATGTTAAATATGGCTTCTATGCGCATAATTCACTGCGCACTTTGTTTTTGGGAGCATATAATAGTATATACGTGTATACATGTGATAGAATCCATAACCTCTTAATTATCACTAATGGTCAATAACTCATGGGTATGTATACCATGATTATATGTCCTAATTCAATTAGCTTTAGTTACATGTGAACAAATTCCCGAAGTTTTTATACACATATTGTTGATTTTATTTTGTAATTTTCACATGATAGAGTCCTGTATACAGATTCATTATTTGAAAATCGTTCAAAATCATGATGATTTTGGCATTTATATTGATTCCACTTGACTTTGATATACAGGGTGATTCAAAATTCGCGCACTCTTTTTTGGGAGTAGATTCCTGATGAAATTCTAAAACGATTTGTCCTTTTGCACAATGCTCTCCGACGCATAATTTCCGAGATATAATTAATTAAAGTTGACTAATTATGGGGTGGATCCATCGGTCATTCAGGAGCGTCATAACAGAACAAGAGAGGAAGGTGCTTGCAGAGGGCGCTCATACGATCAGCTGATCGGTATAATCGATACGATTTACCAACATACAAATTGGTAAATTTTCTATGTAGAACGAATTCTTATCACGATATGCTGTAGGTGAAAGTTGTAATTTCAGTAATGATTTTTATTACGCAGACAAATGTAAAATAGTGTTATTTCGTAGGGATAGGGATTCAAGTGGGAGAAAAAAGTATAACTACTCGTTTTCAATCAGAATTTTCATGTAAAAAAGAAAACATGAGAATTTTCATTCATCCGATACCCAATTTGAACGGTTTGATTAGTAAGTTTAACACGAGAGATTGGATTCCGAATCCTGTATTCTGATAGGTCGAGAATCAATGTATATTAGATCAATCCTCGGCCGTTTCAAATGATTCTTCTGAAGAATGTGTTTTCGACTTATCCCAACCACAACATTGAACAATGATGAATTTATTCGAATTCACCCTTTTTACATCATGCGATGATTATAAAGGGTTTATCGAACGTTAATAACTTACTTCAACTTGTACGTAATTAACGTTCGATAAACCCTTTATAATCATCGAATGATGTAAAAAGGGTGAATTCGAATAAATTCATCATTGTTCAATGTTGTGGTTGGGATAAGTCGAAAACACATTCTTCAGAAGAATCATTTGAAACGGCCGAGGATTGATCTAATATACATTGATTCTCGACCTATCAGAATACAGGATTCGGAATCCAATCTCTTGTGTTAAACTTACTAATCAAACCGTTCAAATTGGGTATCGGATGAATGAGAATTCTCATGTTTTCTTTTTTACATGAAAATTCTGATTGAAAACGAGTAGTTATACTTTTTTCTCCCACTTGAATCCCTATCCCTACGAAATAACACTATTTTACATTTGTCTGCGTAATAAAAATCATTACTGAAATTACAACTTTCACCTACAGCATATCGTGATAAGAATTCATGACAAGAATCAATTTTTCCACAGTGTCGACGAATTCAATCGTTCTACAGAGAAAATTTACCAATTTGTATGTTGGTAAATCGTATCGATTATACCGATCAGCTGATCGTATGAGCGCCCTCTGCAAGCACCTTCCTCTCTTGTTCTGTTATGACGCTCTTGAATGACCGATGGATCCACCCCATAATTAGTCAACTTTAATTAATTATATCTCGGAAATTATGCGTCGAAGAGCATTGTGCAAAAGGACAAATCGTTTTAGAATTTCATCAGGAATCTACTCCCAAAAAAGAGTGCGCGAATTTTGAATCACCCTGTAGTGTAATAATTTTGAAATGAATCATCTTTTAATATCACAAACTTTGGAAATCCTAGTTCAATATTTACATTACGCAATTAATAAAAATATCAGATCATCATAAGTGTGAGGGATAATCACTTTTCACGAAATACAGTATCGTTATTCGAAATCTGTGATTTTCAATGGGTATTACTTGAACTGCTATAACTAATTTAGTTAACTCTTTTCAATTTCCAATAAAAAGTATCATAGAAATGTATCGGTCTTGAATGTTTTCCTCAGAACCAGTTTATCAATGATTAACTTCTATTTCTATCATACAGTAAATTACAATATATGTCACATCATGTTTCAAATTTTCAAAATATTTCAACGAAAGATTAAAAAACAAAGTTAAAGTTTATGACATACACTAATATTAATTCATTGGATCTCAAAATTACAATTTTTACTAACCTATAATTTTCCACTATAAACTGACTTCACAATCCCAATTGCCTTCTATTCAATCCGTACGCACATTTGCACATAACCTCATCTTAAGGTACAACCTGCTTAGAAAACCTAAGAATTATGACATGGGTCACTTACGTCCAACAATTTTGCCGTTCCTCCGGATGTAATTTCTGTTTCATTATTTCATAAATCATTGAATTGTTCATTCATTTATTCATCCAATCATTCCACCTATTTCTCTTATACGTTATTTATATTGCAGTGGTTGATGTCAGAGCATATGTGATATCTAAAACTACATCGTATTTTACAGTCCATTTCTTCAATCGTGATGTAGTCAAGCTGGTTGAGGCGTGAGGTCATAGGTTAGGTTTGGTAGGAAAGCAGGTTCGATCCCCCGTTAGGCCCCCAAAACTTTGCGCTTCAATTGACTTTGACTACATTCACGATTACGTACTCACTTCGGAAGAGTTTTGAGGATTCCAAAATATGAAGGAAATTCCCAATGATTTCTGTTGAGAACTTCAAGATTTTTTTCTGTTAATTCATAATTCAGAATTATAAATTTTAATATGTAATACATTATTGGATTTAATAGAGATTCCATGTACATAAATCTATAATAATTGTTATTAAATTTAATACTCAGTTTTTAATATACAATACGTATTAAATTTAATAATAATAATGTGTAAAAAACTTCATAATAATTATTATTGAATTTAAGACAGATTTTTCTAACAGTGTGCTCCGTTATAATATTCTGAATGGCCACGATTCTTCTTTTTTTTATATCTGCGATAAAGAATCATCCTTCTACGAAGTTCAAATAAGAGTTTGGGATCTGTGTAATACAGATACCAGACGTTATAACATTTATTTCGCTTCATCGATATCTCATTTATAATCTTTTCGTTTCCAATTTATTAATGTTGAATTTGATGACGCATATTCATTCAAAGCCCTCCCCTTCATGATTTTCCATGCTCAAAGAAGCAATTAAAATATACTCATTCTTGTGAGAATTTTGAGTATAGTTCTGGTTTCGTTGATAACAAACTGAATCTTTTTTCCAGACTGACTATGTTTTTCTTTTGCAGCCATAAATCAACTTATTTGCATCGGAAAGATTCTTTCCTTTATCGTAGGCATAATTTCTCATTGGGTTTGGAAGGGAGGAATGTTATTTGAAGAATCGCGTGAGACGAAACAAATTAATAATTGAATAACGAAATACTCAGACCCAACCTCAGTTAAAGACCCAAAATTTTACTGCACATTCTTTAAATCATGTTTTCAATTTAAAGAAGCCAATTTGAGGAGGTAAATAACGATGATTCATCATATTTTGTAACATTGAATTTTCATTTCGTTCTTATAAGCGATTCAAACTTCTACAACATGTGATTCTTCATCATTAAGGAATGAGAATCGCTTCCTTGCTAGAGGGAAGCTTTGTGATCGTTTTCGGGGACTGTAAATTTATTTGTCACCAAAACGAAAATCTCTTACACACGGAGAAAAATGCAGATCAAAACTATCGTAATCTTTAATAAAAATTTGAGGATATTCTTCAAATTTGTAATAAAGATAAAACGTTCACATTTTTCTAGAATTTTATTTGAAAAACACTGAGAAATTATCAATACTCGACAAACAATGCAGAAAAATATGAACTTTCCAAAAGTTTCACGTAAGATTTTACAAAGTAAATAACGAAATCTTTTTATTCACCTTGTAAAATTTCACGTGCAACTTTTGGAAAGTTCATATTTTCTCCTATTGTTTATTAAGTATTGATAATTTTTCAGGGGTTTTCAGATAAAATTCCAGAAAAATGTGAAACATTTTATCTTCATTACGAATTCAAGAAATATTTTCAGATTTTAAGAAATATTCTCAAATTTCTATTAAAAATTGCTATATTTTTGACTTGCATTTTTCTCCGTATACCAAAATCTATACGGTGTACATGTATTCGGTTTTGGGAAAAATAGGGAACGCGAGAACTGAGAAGCAATTTTAGCACTCAGAACAGTAGTAGAGAAAAGACTAAAGTTAAAAAAGTCTGTGTATATACACTGAGAAAAATGAAATGTGAAAATAACCTCTATTTCGTATATTTTTCACCCGTCAAATAATGAAAACTGAAGCCAGCCTTTCAAAAGTGAAAAGTACTTTTTCAGTGTTGAATTTCACTGTACATTCAGTTTAATCCACCAAAAAGATGGTATTTATCACCTAGCTCCAGGGTTGCCAACTTGGGGGTTTTCCCCCTAGATTTGGGGGGAAATCATGTGCTCAGGGGTTTTTTTGGGGGGTTGGGTTTGTCAGGGGTTTTTTTTAGGGGGAGAATTTTTCCTTATGGGGGATTTTGGGGGAAAGAAAAATTGAGCGTTTTTGATTTTTTCATTTGAAATTTTCAAATTGTAAATACTGTTGGCTATCAACTTATTTTACGATGATCTCGTGATATCTCAATTGCTCCAATAGGTGAATTAAAAATCTTTTGTACACAGTGAAAAACACTTCCAATCGATCGTCTATCTCGTCGTTTTGATGGAATAAACAAAGACACAAGTACACTCGCACCTCTCTCTCATCAAACGCGATTTCATTGCCGCGCTCACTCCACTATGTATTGAATTCAATGGTTTCTGCCGTTTCTGGCCAACAAAGGTATTACCCTCTTTCGTTCGTCAAACACAAACCGACAGATTCTCTACGATTCCCATAGAAGGCATGATTAGATAATTGAAACAATTCTTGATTTCGTTTGAAAATAATATATTATATGGATTTTTAAATGAGAAAACTTTTACTTAGTGTACCGTGTATGTCATCGATCCATTGATATACGTGTATAGATCAAAGATGCCAAAAGAAAAAAATAAAATCTATTTACAAAAATATACCAAAGCGTGGAGACTGACCCTCAACTCAAAGGTTTGTAAAAATATTTTTCCTATTGATTAAATGAGTAATACTCGATATTTCTTCAATTCACAAGTTTTGTGTACACAGGATATTCTTCAAATAAAACAATTCAACAGACTACAATCACAACTTTACCTCAAAAAGGTAATTGAGGTTATGATTGATGGTGATAAACTTTTACGCATGGTTTTGCACATCAATCTGCTGTACTTTAGATGTATAGTAGGTAGATCTGAACCGTGAAGAAATATTCTGATTCTGTTGATGAAAATTATATAATAATTCTGGATATATTCTTTTATAATGGATGTTAATTAGTGACATGTTGCGATGAAGAAAACCTTCACTTCGAATAGTTGAAAACCGTCCATAGTGGATGTAAACAAAAACAATCAAACTGTTTGGTTGCGTGTTTTTGTATCCGATCAATTTGCCTTTTTACTGGTTTTTACAGTTCAGATCTACTCACTGTACAACAGTTTGTCCTATGATTGTATAGCATGTCTGTGGTTGTCATGAGGTTTGGGAAATTACATTGCTATATGTATATACCATTCGTTGCTTTTGCCTCAAATCCCATGTAAAAAAGAGAGTGACATAATTATCACGCATTTTATATAAAGTATTTCATAATTTTTTAACACGTGCATGTAATCCAAAAATTTTCCGTCATGTATTAATCCGCAATCCATCACTTTGATCAATTTGAATTCAATGAATTTAATGAATGAAAAACCTATCAAATTCCTGAAGAATTCATTATGGAGCCTCGATGGTCTTTGTGAACATCAACTTATTTCTCAGGAGTTCATTTAGAATCATTAAATTCATATTGAATTGGTAATCGCGTAACGGGATCTCTTTGAGCGAACTCTTGTGCTCTCTGAATATGTGTTGGAATTTTTCTTATGTTTGCTTTTGCTACCTTATATATAGGAATATAAAATAAATGTGAACTTTTCACAGCTTATTGTTTTTTTTTTCTATTATTTCAGACTGGCTATCGCCTGATCCCACCAATCAGGCTACCGCATTATGTAAATATTGTCATGCGACTCTGAAAGCCCATAAAAAAGATTTATTATCCCACGCAGTGACTGAAAAACATAAGAGAGCTGTATCATTGGAGAAATCAGCCAAGTCACAGAAACAAATCACCTCAATATACAAACCAGCTTTATCAGAGGCAACAAAGATTGCTGAGTTGAAAATTGCTGCATTTATTGCAGAGCATAGTGCTACACTAACAGTGGACCATTTGATAGATGTATTATCGCAATGTGATGCTTCATCAAAAATTCTTACCAATTTGAAACTTCATCGTACGAAGTGTTCGATGTTAATAAAAAATGTACTTGGTCCGTGTATGTTGAGAGAATTAATCAAAGAAGTTCAGGATAGTCCTTATTCAATAATTATAGATGAAAGCACAGACACTTCAACAGATAAAGTACTGTGCATTATGTTAAGATTCTTTTCTATACGCAAAAAAGAAGTGGTTACAACGTTCTACAGAATTTTGAAAGTATTTGACGCTGATGCGAAGAGTATGCATCAAGCAATAAAGAATCAATTGGAACAAGACGGACTAAAAATTCAAAATATGGTTGGTATTGGAGTCGATGGAGCGAATGTGATGGTGGGCAAACACAATTCAGTCACTTCTTTGTTTAAAAATGAAATTAGCGATCTAATCACCGTCAAGTGTGTATGCCATTCGCTTCACTTGTGTGCTGAGAAAGCGTCGAATGTATTGCCGCGTCAACTAGAATTTTTGGTGAGAGAAACCCACAATTGGTTTTCATATAGCCCAAAACGGTTGGAAAAGTATAGAGATTTGTATGAAACCATCAATGGAAATCGTAATCCAAAAAAAATTCAAGGCCTTTCTGGTACTCGTTGGTTGGCACGATATGAAGCAATAAACACCATCATTCAGCAATGGGACGAATTAAAATTACTTTTTTCTATCGCCAAACATGAAGACAGGTGTTTTATGGCAGAACAGCTATATGAGATTCTGATAAGACCACAATATAAAGCTCTGCTGATTTTTTTAAAAACTGAACTGAAGACCATCACACAATTGAATTTAATGTTTCAAAGTGACTATATTGAGCCCACCAAATTATTTGAGGACTTATTTTTGGCATACAAAAATTTATTACAAAGAATTGTAGTACCATCTCAGCTACAAAAAGTACGCGATAGCGAGTTGGTTGATTTCAACTTCCAATCACATTTAATACATCCAGCGGCCATGTATTTTGGGTTCGACTTCCATACTTTCTCATCACAAATTCCTGAAACAGAACTGCTAAATATTAAACACAGATGCCATAACTTCCTATGTGTTCTTGCTGAAGAAATTCAAAAACGATTACCTGATAATTTATGTATTTTAAAAATGATGGCGGACTTGCATCCTAAAATTGCTTTATCTCAGGTAAAACCAAGTTTGAAAAATATTTTAGCAGAGTTCCAGCGCACTGAGCTATACGGTGATAAAAACGAAGTGGATTTAGAGTGGCAACAACTTCAAAATAAAACATGGACTAATGCAAACGATGCGGTTACATTTTATTCTGAAGTATTTGAAGATTGTGATTCCGCAGGGCATAAACGATTTTCAAATTTAGCAAAATTTGCAATGGCAATACTGACGATACCGATTTCAAATGCAAATGTTGAACGAGCTTTTTCGATTTATAATATTATTAAAAATAAATTGCGGAATCGACTTTCTATAGAATTACTTCAAAATATTATGATGACAAGGTTCACTCTGAAGCGCGAATATGGTTCATGCGTGAATTTCAAACCTTCTGCAGATATGATCAAATTATTTACCATCGATATGTATGATCATAAACAAACAGAAGTGAGAAATAATACTCATAACAATGCTGATATGAAGGAAATTTTAGAAATTTTTGAGGATTAATAATTCTGAAATGAATATTCATATTATCAATTAATATTCATCTATTAACTAAACCTAATTTATAATTCAAAAATATCTTGGAATTAAATCATTTAATTCAAATGGAACTTTGATATCATTTATAACTTGCAGTTATAATAAATACGTTTTTTTACATCTATTATAATTATCTATCATAATTTGAATTATCTTAATCCTTCTAAGTCCCACCCAAAAAATCATATTCTAAAAATTAGAATCCACTCTATAATATCTTCCTCCTAATATAAGTGGAAATTCTTCTGTCATTTAGAAGAACTCCCACATCGATCCTCTAAAACTGAGAGGAATTTGCACTAGCCTCATATTTTAGAGGATTATTCTTAATTCTGGTATATGATTTTGTCAGTGCCCTTCTCCTTTATTTGGTATAATAATCATTCCTTTAGGCTGACCTCCCACGAGCCGGAATGAAAATTGAACCAATGCACAGTCGTTAATAGATTTCTTGTAGATCGCTCCGAAATAAATTGTAAACTGGCTTAAAGTAATTACGCCGGAACAAATGCCGGTCCATGGGAAGCTAGCCTTAGTCGGTGGAAGCTAAAAAAACACCCCGAATAAAAAATCTGTTAAGGGGTTTTTTTAGGGGCATTAAAAATCGATTTAGGGGTTTTTTAGGGGGAATTGAAAACCGAGTTAGGGGGTATATGCTCGAACAGGTTGGCAACCCTGCCTAGCTCATGCACGGAGAGAAATTTGTAGTCAAATTTACTATGTCAGTATTGTTTCCGAGGAACAGACTGACTTTCTAATGAATTTCACAAGGCTATATTTCCATCAATGCTATATAAATTGTTACTTCTACTACAAGCACATAGCAATTTTTCAATCATCTCAATGTAATCAATATCAAAATAAATTTCACAGGAAACTCGTCACAAATTGGAAATGGAACCTTTGTTGATTTCACAATTTCCATGAAAGGTTTTACTATGTTGTCACATAAAATTACTATGGTTCATGGCGAAAGTGAATATTTGAAAATATTATTTCAAATTCGTTCAAATCTTACGATACGAACATTGTAATTCGCATAGAAGGCGTAGTAAATTCCATGATATGAAAAAGAATACAGTAGTACTGCGCCGACGCGAGCCGGCAGTTGAGTTGACGCGAATCCTGTAAAAGATTGAGTTACAATTTAAGAAAAAGTTCATGTTTCTCAATTCAAGTGATCTCGATTGATGAAGTTTTGTTCTGAAGAAAACACAGAGAATTGAACTTTCGATTCAAATCTTCCAAATTAAAAATCTACTCAGAATCAATTGAAGGTTATGCTCGCTGGAGAATGTCCAAGAGTCCTGGAACACCCCTATATGCATGCGTACGTAATTATTAAAACATTTTTCAATTAATGTATACAATCATATATCGTATATGTATATGTATATGTATATGTATATGTTTATGTATGCTAGATGTCCCAAAAAAATTCCAAAACCTTTCCAGGCGTGATTTCTCAGATAAATCAAAGACAGTGTTCCCTCTGAACGAAATCCTTAGTTCCAGAGCTGATTTCAATCAATCATGCAGGAGCATTTCCAGAAATTATTTTATTGGAAAAGGAAAAAAGAATCTTAGTTTTGTCTCAGGAATTACTCCTTGGAAGGTTCCGAATATTTTCTTGGACGCCCTGTACATACATTCTAGGGGTGTGCGGGTACCCGAGTCATCGGGTTTTTATCGGGTCGGGTCGGGTCGGGTTTTTCAATTACCCGATTACATTCGGGTAATTCAAATATAGCAAACGTTTTCCTCAGCAGGAAATATTGTGACAGTAACTCGATCAAGATTGCTGACAAAACATGTGGAAGAGTTGTGCTCCCTCCATTCAAATTTAAAAATATGATATTTTTCAGAAGAATATTTATTTTCATTGATATTCAAGATTCTATATTGTGGTTACTAAATAAGAAAATAGATAATATATTATTTATAAGATATAAATGTGATTATATTTTTTAATTGAATTAAAAAATAAATATAAACATTCCATGAAGCAATTTGGAGATTTCTTAATGCGCTGCATAATCAATTACATGGAGTAACAACCCTAATAGACTTGTAGTGAATATGGCATTCTTCATATTAGAATTGAATTCATATGAAATCCCCTTATTCCTCCAATCGCTCAAGACAATTTGTCCTTAAAATATCAACGGCAATGGCAACTTCGAACAGAAGTTGAAAATATTAAATTCAAGCGATTTTATTATATTCGGGTACCCGACTTGGAAACCCGATTTAATCGGGTACCCGACCCGACCCGACCCGAAAAGAAATACAAATACCCGAACCCGACCCGACCCGAGAAAAAGTGCTACCCGCACACCCCTAATACATTCATATTATACATACATACAATTCTGAAATATCCCAAACGATTAGACACATAGTACTATGAAGCATTTAAGGGGGTCATTAGAATTAGACAAGCCAAAAAGACCCCGTACAGCACAACCACCGATCCTCCACCTACCCTGGTTAAAAGAATCCATTACTTCTGACAAATGAAATTAAATGAGATTTGGCCAGAACATTGTCCGAGAATCAATGAGATTTGGCCAGATTCAGTGAGATTTGGCGAGAATCGACTGTTCTTTCTGACCAAATCTCATTGACATTTGCTGGATGAGATTCGGCCAGAACATTGTCCAAGTTCAACTGTAATTTAGTGAGATTTGACGAGAATCAATGGTTTTTTTAAACCAGGGTAAGACTTCGGTGGACCAGAGGTGGAGAATTGGTGGAGAAATGGGAGCCGTGGAAATAAGGGAGAAATAAGGGAGAGTCTCCGTTGAGGCAACGGAGAGGCGACGGAGAAATGTCCGCCCCCTGTATTTTCAGTAAAACTCAAATTCGTGAATTCATACATTCAGATTTGGTTACGTAAATGCACCAATAAGAATTATATCGAAAATACAGGGGGCGGACATTTCTCCGTCGCCTCTCCGTTGCCTCAACAGAGACTCTCCCTTACTTCTCCCTTATTTCCACGGCTCCCATTTCTCCACCAATTCTCCACCTCCGGTCCACCGAAGTCCTAGGTGGAGGATCGGTGGTTGTGCTGTACGGGACGTATTAAAAAAATTTTTTTCATCAGGAAATTCTTATTCAATTAAACTGGAAGTTTGTAAGTTTGTTAACATAATATCAAAATATATAAATAAATATTTCCTGTAATTTTTTATCGCAAAATAGGATAGCTTAAGGTGATACCAGCAATTTCTGCAGATGCAACCAGAAGCATTGATTAGAAAAGGACACGACAAAAGCTATTCTGACAAACTACTCGAAAACGTAGAAACGAACTGGAAATATCGCTCTGTACAGACCTTCTTCAATCAATCAAGATGGTCTGTAAACAGTAATATTTGCCTCTTATTGCTTCATCTTCGAATAATTTCTCAGAAAAGATTTGGCTCGGGTTGCATCGTCAGGGCTTGTATCCCCTTAAAGATCACTCATAAAAACTCTGCGGGCACTCTTGAGATCGGAGTTTTTATTTGAAACATTCCACCAAAAAAATTTTTTTGAAAAATAGTTACAATTGGTCGGTAAACCTAAGAAAACTGGAAAATTTCCTTTTCGATCACCAATTTTGTCGAAAAACCTCCGCCAATCTTTGGACTTTCATTATTTTTCATTCTTTTCACGTTTAACGACAAATTATAAATATTTTTCACAACAGTTTTCTTGGTGGCATGTTTCAAACAAAAACTCCGACTTCCAGAGTTCCTGCAAATTTTTTTTATGGATTGTCTTTGAGCTATCCTATAACCGCAATTTTGAGATGAAAAATTACCAAACAAAATTTATTTATATACTTCAATATTATTTTAATAAACCTACAAAGTTCCATTTTAATTGAATGAAAACTTCCTGTAGGAAGGAAATTTTTTTATAGGCGTCTTCTTGGCTCGTCTAATTTTATTGAACCCCTAAAAAAATTTTTTTCATATATATCAGAAAAATTTACTATGTTAGATTGTCATGAATAACGTTAACTATCACGATGCAATTTAATACGTTGACTATTCTGTTCTACTTTGAAACATTGTAATTTGTTCTATGTTTGGAACTTATTTCAATCGATTCTAAATTCACTATGTTCCACAGTGAATTCAACTGTAAAAACAGTCTGTTCCTCCGAAACTAGAAAACATAGTAAATTTGTGAGGAATCCTCAAATAAATATAACTACAAATTTCTCTCCGTGTGGTAATAATAACCAAAATAATGTATTCCTCACCGTCAAATACATTACTATATTGAAACATGATTTCTACAATGCAGATTTTTCTCAGTGTAGGTTTTGTAGATATACAAAAAGCATTCGATAATGTTGATTTGGAAAAAATGTTTGCGATTTTGAAAAAGGGAGGGATTGATTTTAAGAATAGGAGAATAATATATGAATTATATAAGAATTCAACCGCGATAATAGAAATAGACGGTCAAAAAGGAGAAGCACAAATTAAAAGAGGGGTGAGTCAAGGATGCTCACTATCGCCATTGATTTTCAATTTGTATATAGAAGGAGCGATGAACGGAGTGAAGAAGCAAGTGCAATTGAAATTACAGATTCAGGGAGAGAATGTAAGCATGTTGAGATTTGCGGATGACATGGCTATATTAGCTACGAGTGGTGCTGAGTTAGAAAATATTCTCAACAATATGAAAACAATATTACTACAAGAGTATTGTATGAATATAAATAAAGACAAAATAAAATTCATGATTTGTATAACAGCGAAAACATCAAAAAGAACGAAAATCAAAATAGATGCAGAGAAAATTCAGCAAGTGGAAGAATTTACATATGTACGAAGCATAATTACAGAAAACGGTAAAAGCGAAAGAGATATAAGAGCAAGAATAGCACAAGGAAAACAGGCTTTCCACCAAAAGAAACAATTACTATGCTCGAAGAATATTAACTTAGCAGTGAGGAAGAAATTCTTGAGGAGTTACGTTTGGAGCACAGCATTATGTGGTTGCAAAACTGGACAATTGGAAAAACGGACCAACGAAGACTTGAAGCTTGTGAAATGTGTCGTTATGGAAGGATGCTTAGAATAAAGTGGATAGAGAAAGTAAAAAATGAAGAAGTACTTGAGAAGTCAAATGAAAAAAGAAGCCTTTTGAAACATGTCGTGAACAGAAGTAATCTGATAAGACCCACATTGAGGCATGATAGTTTATTGGAAACAATATTGGAAGGAAAAATGAATGGTAAAACTCGCAAAGGTCGACCTAGATTAAGTTATATGAAGCAAATTATACAAGATAAGGGTTGTCGTAGATAAGTAGAAATTAAGCGTTCAGGGGATAATAGACAGGATTGGAGGATTTCATCAAACCAGTCTGTGGCGAATTTACAGGAATCGAGAAGAGGGAAAACCCCAAAAATGAAATCATTCGATGAAAATCAAAGGGGAAATAGTCCAGGAGTTTTAAATAACCACTCTGATTAATTGAGGAAATTCTTTATTCCGGCATAAGTCTGAATCGGCGGACGCCAGACTCTTAGGAAAATTCCATCATTTCTCAAACGAAGAAACACTATATCCAATAAAAAAACACACTCACACAACTCACTTCCCTCACACACCATTCCTTAGATTATAAAACAATGATGCACTTATGCTTCGTGCAAACAAGGTAGACTATTCCCTGTAAAAGGTTACGATTTCTGTGCACGTGATCGGAGCAGTTGCTGCGCTACACCACAAGTTCAACAATAAAAAAGAGACTACAAGATCTCAATAGAAGACGATGAAGTGCACGATAGATACTGGAGAGGAACTATTTGGATATAAAATTGAAGATGAATGAATATCTCAGAAGATCTCGAGAATTGACCGGCCTCAAACACACGCGGCGAACGCGCCGTAACGACTCTGCTTCGATCATACGCTTTGTAACTGGAGACCTCTCCAAGGGCAAAGGTACAGGCGAAGAGAGTCGAGACTAAAGCAAGACACGTGTAAACAGTTGGAATTCAAATGTATCACTTGTGTTAACGTGTTCTACGTTGAAATTCATAATCTTGAACATCCCGCCCGCCTCGTTTGGTCATGACAAACGACACGAGTCCAAGAAGTGTACCTTAGATCTACGTATTATGTCCAGTGTTGTTCAACCTCACAGGTAGAATGCAAATCTTAGCAATGGGCCTTTTGTACATGCCACTTGCGGTTTGCAGAGTCGCTACTCTCACCAGGTTATCAGCACCCAGATGAACTTTCACAAACCTTGCCAGTTCCCACTTAGGAGGAGGTGAATTGGGATTGTTTAAACGAACTAATTTCCTCACTGATATGTTCCGTTGTTTGTGAAACCAGCGGGAACACTGCAGGAACGAGTTCAAATAGTCGGTGGACCAACGACTCTAAAATCGCTCTTAAATCTGTTGTACGGCTTGCCAACGTGATAATCTGTTCTCGCTCAAGTCCAGAACAGATCTAACCGGCACTGCGTTCAAACTAGTGCCAGTCAAAAAATGACCGGGGGTGAGTACATTCAGGAACTCAACGTCATCATGCAGAGGAGCGATTGGTCTACTATTGAGGCACGTCTCTACCTCACACAAGATCGTGTTAAACTCCTGCTTTGTAGAGTACATTGAACCCATAACCCTTCGGAAGTGATATCTGACGCTCTTCACGCCTGATTCCCACATGCCACCAAAGTGGGGAGCACCTGGGGGCATGAAGTGCCATTGAATTGAATTTCCAGCTATATAATTCTTCACGTTAGGATCTTGAACTAATCCCTTGAAAGCCCTAATTAATTCTTTTCCCCGCACCGACAAGGTTCGTCCCATTGTCGGAGTGAATGTCCGATGGGAGTCCCCCGCGTGCCACGAAGCGATCTAATGTCGCCAAGAAACCCTTTGAAGAATACCCATCTACCAATTCGAGATGAATCGCCTTGGTAACAACGCACACAAATAGTGAAATAAAAGTTTTATAGATCTGATGACCCCTACCCTTCCAGGGGCGGACGAGAAATGGCCCTGCGAAATCCACCCCCACGTGGGAGGATGAACGGGCGTGATTAACACGAAATTCCGGAAGTGGACTCATCAATTGGGTCATAGGCGTAGCCCTAATGCTTGTGCATTTGGCACATTCGAATCTGCAGCGTTTAATCGAAGTCCTGACGCTGATTACCTAGAACTTGAGTCTTAACGTCTGCAACGTAAGTTCAACACCCCCATGCAGGGTCTTGAAATGAATTTCCCTAATAATCAAATCTATGATCTCGCATTTGGGCAAAATAATTGGGTGTTTCTCAGCGGGAGAAAGAGGTGACCATTGAAGACGGCCGTCCACCCTAACGATACCCTGCTCATCCAGGAATGGACCCAGCTTCAACAATCAGCTTTTATTACAGATTGGGCTATTGGTTTTCAAGCATTCTAATTCTAAAGAAAAATATAGTTTTTGTATCTTTTTTATCCACCAGAGCTCAGCAGTCTCGAACTCTGAAGCAGATGGGACAATTTCGGGTGTCCTGGGATTTTGGTCCAAGGCATGGTCTTTAAATCTCTTGCAGTAGCATGAGATTCGCGAAATTTTTTCCAGAATGAAACTGGGTGGAAAGGGAGCCTCCGCGGACACAACAGGTGTCACTTTTTCAACCCTAGCCTCATTCAGCGTATTTGGGCTTGGGTCAGATTGGGTGTATAGGCCAATGCTCTGAACCTTGGCGCAACCACTTGGGTCCCTGTCACCATGGGGTGTTGGCAACCAAGACTTGAGGTGGAACTCTACGAGATGTGAGATCAGCAGGATTCTCTGCGCCTGGGATGTGTCTCCAGACAGATGGGGAGGCTGATTCATGAATTTTTGCAACCCTGTTCGCCACGAAGACTTTCCACTTAACCGGATCTTGTTGGATCCACGTCAAGGTAACAGTGGAGTCTATCCAGCACCAGATTTCTATCCCAGGAAGTCGTAGAGATGAATGAATAAAGTACACCAGTTTGGCTAACAAATGTGCTGCACATAGCTCCAGTCTGGGTATCTTGTCCACTTTCAGCGGAGCTACCTTGGTTTTCGACGCTAGGAGAGAGACATTCCATTTTCCGTCTTCATCTAAAACTATTAAGTAAACTATCGCGCCGTACGCTGCGTTAGACGCATCTGCGAAGCCGCGCAAGCTGATCTTTTGCACGCTCAGTGAATTCCTTGTCCAACGAGGGATCGAGATATCTCGCAAACTAGCTAAACCTTTATAATGAACTAAGCTTTTCTCGTTGAGATCGTCAGCGAGAGGTGTGTCCCAGCCCACATTTCGCATCCGAATAAGTTGAGGTATAATTTTCGCGGAAACGGTAACTGGGGACGTCCAACCCAACGGATCGAAGTTTCGCAACATACATGAAAGGAGAGATCTTTTCGTGAAATACGAAATATTTTCGAGAAGTGTTTTGAAATGAAATGTATCAGAGGATGGATTCCAAAGAATGCCTAAAACTTTCAAATATTCATCCTCTTGTAGGAGTTGCTGGTCGCCCAATCTGCAATCCGGAGCATCGATATCCTCCATCAACTTTGGGGCGTGCCCAGCCCATTTTCTGAGACGGAAGCTTCCCGCCGTGAGCAGATTGGATATTTGACGCTGCAATTGCTTCGCACTCGGGATATCATCTGCGCCAAACATGATATCGTTGACATAAACATCAGTCAGCTGAATGTTAGACGCATCAGAGAATTTTTTGGATTCATCCTTCACTAGTTGCTTGATGACTCTATTCGCCAGGAAAGAGGCACATGCAGTTCCATAAGTGACTGTGAGCAACTGGAATGAAGAAACATCAGAAGATGCAGGTAACCACCAAAAAGTTCTTTGAAAATCGACATGTCGTTTGTCAACCTGAATCTGGCAAAACATCTTTCCTATGTCTGTGCTGTGACAAACCGTAAGTTGCGCCATTTGCATACCAAAACAGCCAAATCCAATTGTAACTTCGGGTCAACCAAAGGGAAATCGTTCAGATATTTTTTATTTGAACACCTCATTGATGCATTGAATACCACTCGCACCTTCTGAGAGACACCATCATTTTTCCGAACCGAATGATGGGAAATAATTTGCGGACTCGGAAGTCGAGTCCTCCGAAACCAAACGCATGTGTCCTGAATCCAGGTACTAGAACAGAAACTCGTTGTACACTGAAGCTGAGATGCATTTTTTGAAGTGCGGGCTTCCATCCTAAGAAAAAACTTTTTGGCCGATTCAGCGGAATTTGGCAAGTCGGTTGGATCTGAAGGGGAGCCGCACGACGTAGTGACCAGAGGTCAATCAAGAGTGAGTTCGAGAAAAATGTTCCTCGCACTCCATCTCCTCTTCAGTCAGAGGAGATGCCTGTGGAATATCTTTCAGACCCCAAAACTTGGCAAAGGACTGATATAACTCGCTGCAAATACAAGAAGAGTTCACTGAAATGGAAGGTGACAAATTATGAACAGGAGCAGAACAATTTCCAAACAGCACCCAACCGGAAATGGTATTTTGTGCGACAGTGCTGTTTTCAGCACCCTTTCTGATGTTATCCAGCAGGATTTGCCCTGAGAAATCAGAAATTATGATCAATTCAACGGGATTAGCGTCTTGTGGGGTCTGATCGGCCAGGGGCAACCCCTGAAATTGTGTTCGACAGGATTCGAGTGCATTCGCCCTCGGCAAATATGAAGGAGTCGTGGAAGCACATATCCCCTCAAGTAAATCTCAGGATCGTTACTGTGGGTCGAAGCAACCAATAACTGAACAGCAAGCCTGACTCGGTCAATGTGCTCACCTCCAACACCGCTCACGCTAACTTCGACTCTTTCCTCCCTCAGTCTCAAAGCTTTTGAGATTCGTTATGAAAGAATTGACGCCTGTGAACCTTGGTCGAGTAGTGCCCTGATTTGTATGTCCTTCCCGTTATAGGCTTTAACCTTAACTGATGCTGTGGGCAACAGAACGAAGTTACAAGAATCTCTTACCGCGTATGACGTGCTTAAGGCTATCTGAGCGTTTGCAGTCCTACCGGAAGGGCTCTGCGGTGAGGTTCCTGACTAAAATTTATCAGGTTTCTGATTTTCTCGTGGCTTCGTTGTGTTGTTGACCTGTAACTTGTGTAATGAAGTATGATGTCTTTGTTTGCACGTAAAACAAACACTCGAACTATTACATTGTGCAGCATCATGTCCAGACCTCAAACAGTTTGAGCAACATTTGTTTTGTTTTACCAAATTGAATCGAATATCAACCGGTTTTTCCTTGAATTTAACGCATTGAAATAATCTATGGTTTCCTTGACAAACCACGCATCTTCCAACAGAAACGTTCGTTTGCATAGCTCGAACTGTTCTAGTAGGAAACTTATTACCTTTGACAGACGAAGAATTGCTCAAAGATTTGGAAGACTGAGATGACTCTAATGCCCGAATTGTTGCAGTCAAAAATGTTTTGAATTTAGTGAAACTCGGGACCGTGGTGGAATCTTTTATCTCAAATTCCTACCCAAGCCGAGTTTGCTCATCGAGCTTACTACAAATAACATAATTGATTATCGCGTCCCAACTATCGTTGCAAATTTTTAAATTAGGTACCGCTATTACCGCATTTTTGGTCGAATCCAGTACAGTCCGCAAATCCTTGGCCGTACGAACCTTGATTCGTGGTAAACCCATAAAACTATCCAGGTACGCATCCATGGTTAGTCTCACATTGCTCTATCTTTCCTCACAGGCAGTCCAAGCAGCTTGAAAGTTTGCTCCAGTCACGGGTAGGCTTTCGATGAGCAATAAAACATCTCCTGTCAAACATGATCTCAGAAACTGTAGTTTCTGCACTGCAGGAGTATCCAGAAAAGATGCGAAGATTGATTCAAATTGATCTTTGAATCCATTCCAGTTCAAATAAAATCCCGAAAACTTCGGAAGATCCAAGCGTGGCAAGTTAAAAGACCTGACAGGTGTAGGTGTAGGTGCAGGATCTAAAATACCCGGGTTGTGTGCAATCGATGAGGCTATCGGAAGGACGGTCTCATTGAGCATTCACGGAGAAAAACGGGTGGGAAATGTGTAGCAGGGTTCAACATAATAATGGCAGTTTTGCACACATGCGCATTTATGTGCACTCCTCCTTTGATTATGGTAATCCATACGACCCAGTACTGGAATAACGTTATTTGCCAACTGCCAACTGTTGGCAAACAACGTTGGAACGCTGATCAACACTGGTACGGCGTTGTTCACCAATACTGGGTCAACGTTAACATCAACCCTGAATCAGTACTGGTTTTTCATTGTATACCAACATTCCAACTATGCGTTAACCTCAATTATTCATAATATTTACTATTCCCACATCCAGAATATCCAGCTGAATATGGATTCGTAATAATAAATGTTTTGCAAAACATGACCCCTTTCATATGTCAATTACGTGGTGATATGACATAGAATAATTTATGCGTACGTATGATATTAAACGGGCACATAAATGATTCAGTTGACTATGAAATAATATTCATTTTTGCATAATATTATCATATGAATGAATATAATCTCTTAGTTTAGTTCTAAAATTGATGGAAGAAATAAGAAAAATGAACGCTACCCATATATTACAGCAATTGTAAATAATTTCAAATCATTCACAAAAAAATTATTGGAATCCTTGTCGATCTCGTACTGTATGTGTAATAGATGTATGGAAACATGTTCCAATGTCAGTTGCTAGAACCGCGTTCTACAGCAATCGAACTCCCTGGTGAAAATTATCTTGATGAAGATATTGAATGATAACAAGCGTTCAAACTGTGGGGGTCAATAGCGAAAATCTCATAGCCCTACACGCGGAATCGAACCTAACACAAAATCTTAACCCTAATAAGAGAATGACGCTTTGACCAGTACAGCTGTACGTCAGTTATGAATTCTCACATCATAAATTAAAGTAATATTGTATAATCGGTGTGAGGAGTCCGGTAACAGATCTAACGGGAATATTTTTGAACACGTTCCCATGTAACACAGACTATTCTGAGAATATTCTCACAACATCCGTAAAACGTACTGTATCGAATATTCTTACAAAGAGCGTAGAAGCTTCGTGAATATTCATAGAAGATTCTTAGAACATTTGAATGGGACTGTTTCGAATATTCTAGGAACGTTCGTACAATATGCGTACAAAGTTTGTAGGGAGATTGATAAGCAGCGCATGCGCAAGCATCTTAATGACATGAATTCAGTAATGGCGGATAATGTTGTTGACAGGCTACAGACCCTTGGATAATATATTATTTTAATTTGTATTTGGGGAATGAGAAATTGATAAATGTGCATTTTAATATCCCGAATATTTTGAGGGCGTCATGCGTGAAAAATAATCTTCAAAAGCGTAATAAAATTTGAAGAAATATCGTATATATTATGATTGCTTGTTGCGAATCATAAGTATCTCACCCATCCATGTGGATCCATGATATTGCTAAGAATTGCTAAGATCCATGATGACAGATGTTTATTGATTGAAAGAATTGATTGTGAATTAGTTTTCGGTTACATGCAGAAGTCATATTGGCAGGAATTTCTATTTTAACAGCATTTTTTTGTAATATTGACACAATATTCGTGGCATAATATTCTGAGAATATTTGAAACAGTTTCATTCAAACATTCTGAGAATGTGCGTAGAATATATTCGCACGTAATAAGAATCTCCTTAGAATATTCGAATATCCTCAACGTATATTCTTAGAACCTTCTCAGAACGTGCTTGTGCTACCTGGGTTGTTATTGATGAATTTTAAATATTCTTCTCCGACTGTATACCATTAAGAATGTTTCTCTTATCATTCTGATGAGTTACAAATTTGCAAATAACAGCAATAACATATTATATGAAGATATTTTCGTTGAAACTGTTACCGGAGTTCTTACACCGACTAGACTAGACTCGCAAATTATTCAAATTCAGTATCAGTAATAATTTTTCTGTACCGTCAAACCGGTACCTACGCGATGCATTAGAAAAGATCAATTAAAGTGACGTGTTTATCCAGTGTTCCGATATTCCCCAAGCTGGGAAATCGCAGCTTGGTCACGTGACTACATTTCGACACATGTGTGACACAAACACATATGAACTCTTTCATCGGTGAACCGCTCTTCGACAAGAGCATTTACATGTATTAGTGCGAAATGTGGTCCCGTGACTGAGCTGCGATTTCCCAGCTTGTGGAATATCGGAACGCGATGTTTATCCGATTCAATCATCCATCGGTTGAATCAAGAGACGCGGTAGCGTCTCGACGCCAAGTATGTGAAAAAACCCTGAAAAAAAGATGTATAAGTATTTTTTTTATTTTAAGTGAAGAAAGCAGAAGTCGTCCGCTACCGTGTATCTTCTACTGCTCAACCGAGATTTAACCTCCTGAAAAAATGTTCAATGCACAATAACTCGACACATATTGTGTGTCACAAAAAAATAACTACACTTTCATTATATAATACGATTACACACTTTCGATTAAGCACAATACGAACTTGATCAGTTCATCCGTTACCGAAATATAAACGTTTCAAGTTCTTATACGATCAAAACATCTTTTCGGAATTTCTGATTAATCGGTTTCTTCTTGACACGAAGACCTGTTATCCTTGAGGCGATTTCCAATGCTACAAAGATTTATTCTGTCTCTTTTTCTTTCTTCGAACGCCCAATAGTAGATCATTTGTTCTGTCTTTCTTTCTTCGAATGTCCAATAGTGGATCATTTGTTCATTAGTTGGTAAAATATAATAACGTATAATAAGGTGCTTCCAATATTGTCCAAATGGTTTGTCAGTCTTTTGTAACCTGTACAATGATTGGTAGATAATTTTTTTTCCCTATAGAGTATATACATTGTAAATACGTAAACAAATATAACCTGTCAATGAGGCGATGTGTTGATAGGTTATTAAAATAATAGAAGAATAATTAGAAGATGAATGAATTACAGGTGACTACATTATTATTACAGATTACTACAGGTTTATACATTGTAAATACGTAAACAAATATAACCTGTCAATGAGGCGATGTGTTGATAGGTTATCAAAATATTAAAAGAATAATTAAATTACAGGTGACTACATTATTACAGATTACTACAGGTTATTCAGAACAATGAAACATAAATGAACAACTTGAAATTATATATACTCTTATATATTACTCCAAAAAATTCATGAATTAATGAATGAATAAATGATGAAGAGGTTATTTGTAAGAAAAACAGAAAAAGTTTGAGAAAGGTATAAATAAATCTATTTGCTACATTCAGAAAATTGGAATATACACAGGTAAGCTCTGTATGATGGATTATTCATAAAATGCAAGATTACTTTACAGGCAAAAGCATAGCGGATATATCATAATCCGTGGCGGATAGTTTGCTACTGGTGGTTCTAACCAGAACCAGAGACGAATCATAGAAAATCATACACGGTTCAGTCATGGAAAATAATTCAAATTTATAAATTCTGAGGCAAGAGCATATCGGATACATCATAATTCCTTCATGGACAGTCCGCTACTGTCCTATCCTCCTACTGGAGTCGTTGGCAGATGATCGAATGGATCATACGGACTATGCTCAAGGGGAATGATTCAAATTGATTCCCAATCATTCTATAGGCCAGAACATAACGGATATATCATAACTCCTGACGGACAGCCAGCTACTGTCAATTTCTCCAATTAGGATCGTAGACAATTGATGGAAAAGATCATACCGAGCTTGCTTGAGAAGTATTCAAGTTTATTCGCTATTTCTTTACAGGTAAAATTATAGTGGATATACCATACCCTTGATGGACCGTCCACTGATCTATACTATTTCCCAATAGAATCATGAGCAAATAGTCAAACAGATGATATTGAGCCTGCTCCGAGAGAAGTGAATGAATGAAACATTGTCCTCCCTGGATACCCTGATCGACAATGACTATACTTAAGCTCAACTAAATAACTGAGCTCTAAAATAACTGTTCCAAATCTTTTTCATCTCTCTTCAGAGAGAAAACCATAAAGAGATGTCTGGTAAGAAAAGGTACGTTTAATATGATGTTATTGTCTTTGTAGTTTTGATGAAGAGTATTATCTAATGGAACAGTCCATTGAATCTAACCAAATTTGATTAAGAATCAGACATCAATCAACTATATTGACTACAACAACAACAATATGAACTACATTCTACTGCATTGACTTCAACTAGAACATTGTACAAGATTCAGTAAGTTTCTTTGACAAAGGCTGTTATCGAATTCTTGAATATAAATGAAATTGATAGTATTGGTAGCTAACATACAGATCTATGGTATATTTGCTTTATTTTGTTTCATCTTCATCCACCTGTGATGGTATTCGATGAATCTAATAATAGTATCGGATAGATCTGTGATATATTCATTGCACTCTTGCCTTCGCTTCACTCGACTAAGAGGCCACTGAATGGTATTGATAGTGACAGCTATCGTCTAGCTAAATAGCTAGCGTACAAATTTATAATTCGTCTGCTTCTTTTCTGCTTTGTCTCCATCCACTTGTGATTCTACTCCGAGAAACTGATGAGTCCAGTATGTCGTCAAGATCTGCGGCATATCTGCTGTGCTTTAGGCCTCTAGACAAATCGTTTTGTTGAATTAATAGTTTTGATTTAAAATATTTGATATACTTCAATGTAACTAAAGTGCCTGGAGACCAACTTCAACCTTCAACGTTCTTCAAACTTCTTATATCTCATTGAGGTTGTGTCATGAACTTCTCATTCTAAAAATTTTTTATACTGCATTGGAGTTTTTGAATGATTCCACGTTCTGATTATATTTGATATTTGATGAATTCCACTTTCTGATTATAAGCGATGATTCAGTTGTTGATTCGTTACATAATCTTTAATCATCCGTTTCATGCCATTCATTATCAATTGAATCCACTTTATAATCTGTAGTTTATCCATTCAATACAAAATTGCCTATGAAATTGCCTAAATGAAATGGATAGTGGTGGTGGACGACGTACAGATCGAATGGTATATTTTCGTCGTTTTTGTCTTTCTTCATTGGCCTGATACTTTCTTGACCAAGAGTTGTTATCGGATTGCTTGAGTAGTACCACAGGTGTATAAGAAAACACGAAAAAGGAGCAAATATACCATAGACCTGTACGTCGTCTACCACCACTATCAATTTCATATAGGCGGTCTTGTGGAAATTTTGTATTGAATGTATGAATTACAGATTACAAAGTGGATTCAATTGATAATGAATGGCATGAAATGGATGATTAAAGATTATGTAATGAATCAATAACTGAATCATCACTTATAATCAGAAAGGGGAATTAATCAAAAAACCCCAATGAAATATAAAAAGTTTTCAGAGAGTGAAGTTCATGACAAAACCTCAAAGAGATGTGAATAGTTTGACCAACGGTAGAAGTTGAAGTTGGTCTCCAGTTACTTTAGTCACACTGAAGTATATCAAAGCGATTTTTTCAAAGACGAAAACACAGTAGATATGCCACAGATTCTTACAACATGCTGGGCTCATCATTTCCTTGGAGTAGAATCATAGGTGGCTGGAGACGAAGCAGGAATGAAGCAGACGTATCACAACTTTGTATGCTAGCTATTGTCACTGTCAATCTCATTTGGTGACCTCATAGTCGAACGAAGAAAAGGCAAAAGTGCAGTGGATATATCACAGATCTATCCGATGATGGTATCAGATTCTTTGCGTAGTGTTTCAGGGGGATGAGAAAGAAACAAAATGAAGCGAATATACCATAGATCTGTGAGTTTGCTATCACCACTATCAATTGGCATTACAGATTACAAAGTGGATTCAATTGATAATGAATCCCTAGATTCTTCGAGTAGAATTACAGGTGGATGAAGGAAAAACAGGCAAGATGCAGATATATCATATATCTGTATAAAAGCAGTGCCAACCACAAAAATCCAAATTGCATGACACTTTTATAAAGTTATAGCCGTTGTTTTTCATCAGGGAAGAAGTACTTCCGAAGGTAACTTTACGTGCATGTTATGAAGTAAAGGTACAAAGTAGATATTTATTCATGATCTGCGAGTTGAAGAACGAAATTGGCCACGTAATGCTAAAGACTCATACATATATTTCTTCAAAAAGCAATAATTTCACTTGCTCATCAAATAACAATTCAATTACTATAATCTTCTATAGGTGATTATGAAGAACATCGTATACGTTTATAATACCACAACCGACTAAATATTCTTGAAGAATTTTTCAAAATGATTTTGATGGATATTTCACAAAATTCTAAAAAATTTCTTGTACAGTACTGAAAAATGCTCTTGACCAGATATTTTGAAGATATCTCTTTTTGTTGCATGATAAATGAATATTTTACATCTCTTTAAGATACTCTTTAAAATAATCCTAAAGAGTCATTGAAACATTTTTGCTAGGAAACTATTTTCAACTTCATGCCAAATGGTAAAAATTCTCGTTTTATCAAAAAAATTTCTGTTGGATACCTCAAACATATTGTGTGCAAGTTTTCTCTGTTCGTAAAATCTGTTTTGTTTCGTTTTCCTAACAATCATATTTCAAAAACAATGGGAATTCTTGTACAATACATGTTTAAAACAAAATCGTGGGCTGCTTTGAGCGCCAACTTATCGGTCAATTAATATTTACTTTTCGGAATCCTGCTCATATGTATTGATTTATGGGAATTCACTTTTCTTTCCTTCTGTTCTTCATTCTTTATGTCGATTATCTATTGCTGTCCAATGATCAGATGACTGATGGAAACCCAAGTGAGTTTTTCATATCACAAATGAGCTGAGGACATTTTTTTCATCGCTACGATCGCTATTAAATTAGACATGAGCATTCGAATTTTATTTATGTTCAGTTAAGGACACATCCAGAAAAAGAAGTGAAATCCCAATAAAAAAACTTCAAAAAAGTAAAAAAATCACGCCAAGTACATGAAAATGCGGTCAATCCTAAAAAAAATCTAAAAATACATTCAAACGAAAATTCTCCTACAATAAGAATTTCGATAAGATACAACAGGATATGCTTCACTTGAAAAAAAAAGATGTGAAATCAATATGAGCTGCCAAGTACATTCGGTTATTCAAATGGTATGTAAACGATTTCTTGTAATATATTGTAACTTCAGTTTGTTTAAATTGTGTTCAAAGCGATTTATGATTGTATTGAATTAACAATATATAGTGAGGTGAAACAAAAATTAGGTCCAACCATTTGACATACTAGAAACAACTCTGACCTATTTGAAACTCAACGTGTTGATCGTTTCTAATATGTTTTGAAATTTTTCACATACCAGAAACAGCGTCAAGTTATTCCAAACCAAACGCGTTAGTCGTTCCAAATAGATTTTGAAATCCACGTCAATGCGGAACACTTGGCGCGGCCGATGAAGATTTTATTATCCAACGTTTTGATCACATACTCTCAACAGAATTGTTTGAATACACTTGAGGCTCAAAACTCACGTACAAAATTATTTTGTACAGAGGGGTTATTTAAAATGATTTGGAAATATTCTTATTTCAAGAATTTATTCTAAAACGAAGAATATCTCATGAAGTCACTAAAAATTAGAGTGGGCCTTATAATAAGAGGATTGGTTTAGAGGAAGAGTGAAGAATAAATTCCTGTCAATCCTAGAATATCGTTTTTTCGGTGTATCCTTAAAATGGGAATCCTGTAGTATTCTTAAAATCCCTGGTGAAAATAAAGCGTGCATTCGGAGCATCGCATAGGAGTGTTATTACCGTCACATGAGAGTGTATTAAGAGTCAATTGGCGCAGTTGAGCGTGGATCGAGCGTGAAGGAAAGCGTTCATGCACGCTGTACTCACGCTTATATTGAAGTAAGCGTGCATTGAACGTATATTGGCCAGAATCACGTTCTTGGTACGCTGTTTGAACTTTATGTGCACGCCGTTTTTTCGCCAGGGATGAGAATACTACACGTCATTCTCAGTATAAGAGGAATGCTCACTTACAACAACAATATATTCTTGGCGCTTATTTTAGATGCCAATGTTCTTAGAGTTAGATGCGCCCTCTCAATCTTAGAATATGGTTCTTCCGGTGTGACAATTGATTTTCAACCGGTGATGGTAATCCATTTAAGCCTTTGTACGTGGGTAATGAAAATAATTATGTATTTTCAGCTAATGTCCATGATTATATCGAAAGTAAAAAATATAACACATCTGTTCGTATGTTGCTGAAGTTTGAATCGTTTCTTGAAACGAATGAATAATCCGAAAACATGTGAAGAAGTCAATTCGAAAACATGAATAATAATTCCTTCAAAATTTTGCCGTATTAAACCACACATAATGGACAACGTTGAACGAGTTTTAAATCAACGTTGGCAAATCAGCATTGACTATCGGCGTTACAACAACATTGTACTGGTTGTTACTTCAACCACGTTACAACGTTGGCAACGAACCCTGGTAATCAGTGTTGTACGAGTACTGTTTCGATTGTTATGGTTGGTTGGAAGTCGGCATTTTCTGCATGGGAAGTTTAAAAAAAATTACTACGAATTGGAGGAGGAATGTTCATAAATGCCCATGTGTCCCAAAACTGCTATTATTATGGGGATCTCTGCTACGAATTTTTCTCCGTGTTTGCATATATTCGGTAACGGCAGTTTCGTATACAACTTCATACATTCCGAATTTATCGGCCGAAAAATACGATAATTCCGCTGGTTTTTATCGCGTCAACCTTAGAATTCAGGAAGTCAACTCCCTGTGTTCAAAACTGTGTTGTGAAGTTGAGAAGATTGATTATCGAACAGTGAATCGTACATCAAAACAGTTTGAAATATTTTCCAATAACGCAAAACGTGTTCATTAAATAATCTAGCTATCGTTCAATATTTTCATTTCTTTAAAGGTTCGATCATTTTTCTGTTTTCCACATGGGTGTTTAACGTTGAACAAGAAAAATTGCGCAAACACGTGAATGAAACGCTCACCGACTATGAATGACCGTAAGAACTTTTTCTCTTGATAAAAGTAAAACGGGAAGTTGGTTTTAAAGTTGGAAGCTTTAGTTACTCCGCACAGTATATCGTTTTTATCCAGACTGTCTTGTGTGCATGCAATATAAAGCACGCAAAAAAATTTGAGTGAAAAGTATAAAAGCCTTTGGAGAAGTTTTTCCAACCGCTGCAGTTATTTCTGATTTCCTTTGAATCTTAATTCTTTTGGTTTCCTTGAAACTAAAAATCGTTGTATACCATCACATATATAAAATAAAATCTTTATTCGTTTCAATACTACCTTACTTCTTTCAACTAAAAATTGCTATAAATTACTGTATTATATTTTACAAAAACAAAATCATGAGGTTAAAATAATCGCCTAGAATTATACTCAAAGTATCAGGAGTTCTCAGATATTTTACGTGTTCTATCGCTATTGATGTTTTCCTTTTCATACGTCACCATTGTAATGTTTCATGATTTTTAGTGAAAGAATTGAAGAATTTGCGATGTTACGTCTTGAATAAAAACTCTCAAAGTTGATTTTAACATGGTAATTTTTGAAATAATATTTTCTCTGTGCGTTGATTTGAAATAGCACGTGTGTGTGCGTGTGTGAATATTATTTCTTTGCTTTTTCATACATTTAATTTCAGGATGTATGTGTATATATGTATGAACGGATTGCTTTTTTCTCGAATTTACTCTTCAAGATTACTCATATTCGTATTCGCGTGAAAAAAGATAAGAGAGAAAGGAAACAAAAAGGATTGAAGAAGAGAAACAAGGAGAGGGCACGAGTAAATTTCCGTGTGGTCCACGACGACAGTAATTATTAACCCGTAGTGACTCACTAGGTTGAGGACCTTTATGATCCAAGCTAATGGGCCCGCCACTCCAACCACGGAACTTGAGATACGCATAATATGCGTGTTCTATATGTTGTGTGTGATCCTTGTATACATGTGACTTCATGGCTCCTGGTCACGCAAATCTTGCAGGGCTTCGCCATGCATGAAAAGCTTCGACTCACCCTTTCCTTATTTCTCTTCACTTAATTTCCGTCATAAGCGTTACAAAGGTTTAGTCATAAAATCAGACAAAGCATAAGAATGTGGTTTCTTGTTTTCACTGCCTTACACTGTTAGAAATTTCTGCATGAAGCTTCAATCACATGTGATGGAAGCGATTTCCATTTATGTGATTGTCAAAGTCCTTGAAATTTTAGTGACAATTGAATGAAAATTCAGTTACTCAACTGTACTAATACACGGAGAGAAAAAATTTGCTGACGCAGCAAATCGAGGTATTATATATAGAATAGCAAAATTTTTTGCTGACCTAGCTAAAAATTTGCTATAACAGCAATCGTGTTAGCTACGACAGCAATTTTTAGCTGTGGCAGCAAAAAATGTTTGCTCCGCCAGCAAATTTTCAGTATTATATATAGAATAGCAAACAAATTTCGCTGGGATAGCAAACATTTTTGCTGCCACAGCTAAAAATTCGCTGTCGCAGCTAACAAGATTGCTGGAACAGCAAATAGTTTGTTGTCACAGCAAAAAATTTGCTGCTCTGGCAAAAGGAACCCAGCAAAAGTAGATTTCGCTGCCACAGCGAATGGGTAATATAATATAGCAAGGATTGAAAATTTAAGTATACATAATTGAATTCCTAATTCAATCACCAAGAATTGAAAATTTTATTTACAAGTGTACTCGAAAAATGAATGGAATTCCAAGAAATATTTAACGGTGTAAGAAAGTTTTCCTCCTCCTTGCAAAATTCCCTTGTTTTTTTCCCTATTTTTTTCTTGCAACATGGAAAAGAACATGGAAAATTTGCAAGTTTATGGAAATGAACAGGGCAAACTTTTCTACGGGCTCAATGAGTTTTAATATTAGAATCATCTGACAGGAAGTATCTTGGAAGTCGCGAAGAATAGTCCATACAAACATGAGATGACATCATTCAATGTGAAAATTTTCAACGCCGTACATTTTTTATAAGGTATACTTCCTTTTGGAGGTATAACACGTGGATTGGAAACTTATATTTTATTATAAAGGTACTGCGTGCTGGTCTTAAGATCCGATCTCGCTTCCATGTGAAGGAATTCATGAGAAGATACGGTACAAGATTATGAAACTCGATTGATATTCCACCCGAGCTCATTTGATGTAAATTAGAGTCATTGACCTGGAGAAAACTTATACGGTAAACATAGCGAAAGCAAATAAAATAGAAAAACATCTACACCATCTATTCTTCCGTCCTCTTTTTTCGATCTTTATGTAAGAACATCCACTAATTTGAGTAAGAAAGTACGATAAATTCACTTCATGTATCTTTGTTTCCTCAATTTACAACCGATGAAAGTGAATCCGTTTGAAACAACTCTTCTAAGTCAATGAGAAACTGTTCTGATCGAAGAACTGAACCAAATATGGGTTGAAACAAGTTCACTTTGAGTTTCAAGTTAATTGGAAAGTACGCTAAGTGTATTGCCAAAGACAACTCAGATGGCACCCTAGGTTAGGAAAAGTTCGATTGGGATTCAAACAACTCATTCTGAGTTCTCAAGAATTCTTTCTGAACTTTTGTGCTGCATGGGAAATGAGCATTAGAAAAAAACTGCGGAATAATAAAACATTCATTTTAAAATGAATTCCTACTGAAAATTGAGAAAAAGTTGATGTAATTCTTCACAAAAATTTTGTTCTCGATGCTCATATTAAAAAAGAAACCTAATTATATGCTGACAAATTTTCTCATTTATCTCAAATTTACATAATATTTTCAAAAGCTTGATAGACTGTTATAATTCCTCCGAAAGTTTGTCAAAAGTGACTGGAAAATTCCCCAAAAGTTCACAAGGAATCTGTTAAAAAAGAACTCGTACTGGAAGGTTTTTGGACTTTTCGTACAGTGGCAAGTCACGTAGTATTTTCAAAAGTCCGGCGAAAGTTCAGCAGAAGTCTCTCAAAGGTTTGTTGAAAGTTCCTGTGAAGCCCATAAATGATTCGGCATGCGTAACTTGCTTCGTTTTTTTTCACATTGGGGTCACGTAATACCAGGTGTGTAAGTATGAAACCGGAATTTGCCCATAGTTGGCGCTAGATGTCGATGCAGTTCCCGATACATCACGTCAGCGGTGTCTTGTTATTGTATTTATATCCGACAAAGATTTCCAACTCACAATAACACGAGTTTCATTCAGTAGCATTACTTTATTAGAGATAAACATGTCGAGTTTTGTGCCAACAAATGACGATTTGCGGACAGCACTACTTTTCTGTTTTCATCTGAAGAAAACCGCAGCCGAATCGCATCGGATGCTTGTGGAGGCGTTTGGTGAGCATGCTCTCGGTAAAGCACAGTGTTTCGAGTGGTTCAAACGGTTCAAAAGTGGCGATTTTGACGTCAGGAACGAAGAACGTGGGAGACCACCGAAAAAGTTTGAAGACGCTGGCCTGCAAGCCTTGTTGGACGAAGACGACGCTCAAACACAACAACAACTGGCGGATCAGTTAAAGGTGACCCGAGGAGCCATCTCCCTTCGGTTGAAAGCCATGGGAAAGATACAAAAGGTGGGGAAATGGATTCCACATGAACTCAACGAAAGACAGCAGGAAAACCGCAAAACATCATGCGAAAGGCTGTTCGCCAGGTTCCAAAGAAAGTCATTGCTCCATCGAATTGTGACTGGCGATGAAAAGTGGATATATTTCGTGAATCCTAAGCGCGAAAAGTCATGGGTTACTCCGGGTGAACCATCAACATCGACGGCAAGACCAAACCACTACGGACGGAAGACAATGCTGTGTGTTTGGTGGGATCAGAAGGGCGTAATCTACTACGAGCTGCTGAAACCTGGGGAAAATGTCAACACTCAACGCTACTGACAACAAATGATCGATTTGGATCGACTTTTACGTGAAAAACGACCAGAATACCAACAAAAACAACACAAGGTGAATTTGCTGCATGACAATGCACCAGCACACAAAGCAAAACAGGTCCAAGAAACGATAGAGTCGTTCCGTTGGGAGATTCTTCAGCACGCGCCTTACTCACCGGACCTTGCCCCATCCGATTACTACTTGTTTGCATCGATGGGGCACGCACTTGCTGAGCAGCGCTTCACTTCTTACGAAGATGTACGAAAATCGCTCGATGACTGGTTTGCCTCAAAAGAGCAACAGTTCTTTTGGCGCGGAATCCACAAATTGCCAGAAAGATGGAAAAAATGTATAGATAGCGACGGACAATACTTTGAATAAGTTACTTTGTATCATATCATTACGATAAACGTGTTTTTTCTGTACAAAAATTCCGGTTTCATACTTACACACCTGGTATTTCTACAAATCTGTCAAAAGTTCTTCGAAAACCTACACTGTAAAAAATTGCTTCCTAAATTTCATAGGAATGTATGTGAAGCAATTAACATATACATTTTGTATTGAATTTTCAAAACTTCTTTGGCTTTTCATATGAAATTTCATGATATCTCATACAGAATTATGATTTTTCATGCATTTTTATATGAATTTTCACATTTTGCATTAAATTTCATGAATTCATGATTGAACTTGATTTCAATTACAAGTTTCAGAATTTTCATACACATCTGATATCGGAAATTTCAGAATATTTTTTACAGTGTAACAGAAATTGATTCACCTTAGGTTTCTTCGGAATCATCATGTATTTTTTGATCACATAATACTTTCACAAGTCTTTCAGAAATTCTTTGGAAATCCGTCACAAGTCATCCGAAATCTCTCCTGCTTGACTTCCTCTAGAACGCTCGGGCATTCGTGGATTATGTGATATTTTCAAAATTCCGCCGAAAATTCCTAGTATTTGGGTTTTCTGGAATACTTCATGTACTCCCAAGTTACGTTTGATATTCAAATATTAACCCCTAAAACTGTGCTGTCATAGCTAAGAATCCTACACTGAGAAAAAAAATTCTTTGAGTTAATGAAATTGATTTCATTGATTCCCATTTCATTGCATCAAATGAATGTCTTTTTGACATTAAAATAATTTAATATCCATAAAACGTCGTTTCATTCGTACTATCAGATCAGCTCATTGAAATTTATTTTTTGAGATTAAACGGCACTCTATTGATTGAATAACTAATTATTTTTGTCAATATCATCTTTCATCCGATTTATAACTCTCATTTGATGAATTCCAAAGTGAAAATCAATGAAATACAACGTCAATTTTATAACGTAAAGTTTCGTATGGAAACCGAGGTTGATTATACTTAATATTTGAAATTCTTAACAATCAAGTATTTGACATGATAATTGTTTTCTTCACCAGAATAATTATTGATTCCAAGTGAAAATATATTTCATAAAATGAATAGACATGGCTTACAAAGGATGAACTTCTCCCATCATGAGAAAAACAATGCGAGATCAGGTTAATAACATAATTATTATATTCAAGAACATGAAGTTATAGGACCAAGAATACTGTTTATTCATAAACCGGTACAGTTGAGAGTATTATAATTTCATTCATTTCAATACAAGTGGTTTTGTTCGAATAATAAAATCAAATCATATACTGAATAGTTGTGAATTTTAATTCCGAGAGTTCTATTTTTCCAAAAGGAAACTAAATTCATGATCACAATGAGATACTTTTTCAGTTCAAACTTCAGAGCAATTTCTTTGGATAAAATCTATTTTATAGAACAGATTTCATATGAACAATGATAGTTTGGATAGTTTTGAAATCAATAAAATGAAGTATTATAACCCATGATTTGGGAATTCAAATTGAATGAAGTTATTTTATTCATGCTAATAAATGTGTTTTCGAAGTTTGAATCGTTTATAGAAACAAAACGAAAATTAAAACTCATGAAATCTGATAAATCATCGTGACATATCTTTTCGAATCAACTCTTTGCTACTGGCAACATCGTTTAAATAATGTACTTCAAGATCTTTGGGCTTTAATGGTTGAATATTATCTTATTCGATGGTTAATTAGTTTCAATAAATGATTCAAACTTCAGCAACATCTAAAAAATTACTTCATTAAAAAAATAAAATGGATAGATCGATCAGATTTATGAGTTCATTGCAACAAAGAAATATGTTTTCAAAATAAGAATGTATTGAATTCACTCCGATAAATTGCGTTTACTTCTCAGAAGGTGGCAATACTTTCTCACAAGCTATCTTCCTGCAGTTCAGTTTGCATATAAAGAACTAATTCACCGTAAACCTATAGTAAGTAATGTTCCGTCCTAATGAATATTTCTCTCAGGTTCCGGCATCGGACATCATCAACGGATATGACTTTATCGCAGAGAAAAACAGTTTCTTCGAACTTCTCGATCATATTAATCATCTGATCGAATAATTCAATTGTTTCAAATGAATTACAGATCACACAGGAACTAGGAAGGTCGGCTCCGCCCTTGCGCGAATGATCTGACTCCTGCTTATTTCTTTTTACTCTGGAAATTTTGTAAAATATCATTCATCCAATCGAAATGAATTTCATTGAGTTGAAGAAAGATTTATTTATATCAATAAGTTCTCTGAAGGATTAGAGAATCTCTTTGTACATTCTATGAAATAATTTCTTAGATAGGGAAGAATATTCATTGTTTCAAATATTGATTCATTGTCAATTCAGCAATATTATTGTTAGTTTTTTTCTCCGTGTGAGAATCAGGTTAAAACTCATATGGGACGACCACCATTATTTCGGTTTACAACTGTGATCAAAATTTCATGAAGATCGGGTGATTAGAACGAGACGTATACGCGTCCGCAATTTTGGGGCAGTTTCACACATCTAGACAGACGGACATGGGACCAACAATTTTCTCAGAGCTCAGAGAAACGTTTTGGTCTAAGAGATTTTGAATTTGGAGACAAAAAAATTTTGGGTCCCACGAAACGATCACAAAGCTTCTCTCTAACGAGGAAGCAATGAATAAATTCAGATTTCAAACAAACGAATATTTGCTCAGTTTTCCTTGTCAAAATCATAGAATCCAAATTTTAGATATTTTAGTTAATGCACTGGGAGAAGAGATTATATAAACATTACCAAAATTTCAGTTATAGTTATTGAAAAGTATGATAATTGAGTGACACATGGGGATTTTAGATAAGCGTTCCTTTCTTCTCAATTATAATCATCCCATATCTAATATACCACGCGATATTAAGAGAAAAAAAGGATTATTTTATATACATTAGAGTATAAGCTACGCAATAAAATATTGTCCATCACTTTACAGTATAGAGAAGTATGTATATTCGGTTGAACGAATCCTCACTAAGTAGTTTAGTAAAATTTCTCCACTATGCTTGTCAAATATTTCGATCCTTATTCATTGAAATATACTGGTCTACTTGTTGAGTTTTTAGGCATATTTGATCAACCAATATCATGCAGTAAGAGAGGTGAAATTCTAGCGGATTCAGTAATTGAATATCAATTTCAAAAGATCGATTTCCTAACACAAATAATAATAATTGCATTAATGTGACACAAGCGCCGGGACTCAAATCAATTCTTTGTGAATAATGTACGCAAAAATGCGTGAGTTCATTTAAAATATCTCTCCGTACAGCATTTTTTCAGTGTTTCAAATCATGTTCTAAAAACTCCTAGACAGCAATACAGTCCAGAGAGAATTCATATTCAATACTCTTTGGATTCTGAGAATTCATAAAGAATTCTATATGAATACAGGTGGAATTTTTGTGTTGTGTGGGTTTTAAATAAACCTAATATTGCGTAATATGTAATGAAACAATTGGTTAAAGTTTCAATAAGATGTTAGACCGACTCTATTCTTTCGGTACGTGATTGTCAAAGCGAAATTAAGCAAATCTTCCTTCGGTGAAATCTATGGGAGGCTTCGTCTTCAAGTTATAAGCAAAATAAATTTCAACGAGAAAATCAAATTTCAAAATCAAGACTACCCTCTACTTTTGACATAGATTGCATTTAAAATATGCCAAAAATTTATATACTACACTAAAACATTAAGAATATGCTGTCAATTCAAAATGAAGATCTGAGAATGAGAGGGAAATATTCTTAAAGTTCAGCGCAGGGGCTTTTGGTAGCAAATTTGTCACAGTACGCGACGATGATTCAATCAACACAAGTCGATGAGAAATGAATTAGAAGCACACACTGCACGCACAAGCGTTGATCTAGAGTAGGTGGTAGTGGGGATGACGGCAGATTTTAGTGAACTAGACAGTAATCTGTATTCAAAAGGTTACGAACCAATCACTGGAAAATATGAAAACAAGAATGTTCTTGACAGTTCACTAATGTTTCCAAAATACGTGTCGTAGACAATACATATTCATATTGATTCATATACGATAGAGGTACAACAAAGCTACATGAATATATAATGTTTATATTGAACATTGCTCAGTGATTTGGGAAAAATAATTTCACAAGTAGGAATGAAAGCTACAAGACATTCAAATATTTTACTTTTTGATGGAGTTATTATTCGTACTTATGTGACACTATTATTTCTCACATCATAAGACTATCAATTGATGAAGTGTTTACTGTAGTTTATAAGAAATATCGTTGTACATCCTTTTTGAATATGTAATGATTACAAAACTGAACGTATGATAATATTTATTGAACATTTTATTAAGGTTCTGCATAAGTTGAGTGAATTTGGATGAACTTGAAAGATCTATTAATAATATTTCAGCAATTGATAATTCTACTGAATAATATGAAAATCAATGCTGTATTTCACCAATCCATTTTTCTTAGTGTGAACTCTACGAAAAAGAGGAAAGATTTTCAAACTTGTATACAATTTATGTGACTCAATACAGTTTATAGGTAAGTTTTACATAATTATATATAATTCTGAAAATTTTTCCACTCAGGTATCAACATAACATCAATGAATTATCATTATGAAACCAACTGTAATGGAAAATGTTGAAATACAATAGTATATTTCAGTTACATTTGTATCCATTTTTTGAATACGAATTTTAAATAAGAAAAAGTTCACCTGTTTTGGATCATTTGTGACTTTTGATATTATTGGGTACTTTCGGCACGGAGAGAAATTCATAGTTAAATTTACTATATGATTATTGTGCCCGAGGAACAGACTGACTTCCCAATGGCATTTACTGTGAAACAGTGAATTTGATCATGTTTCTATTGTCTCGTCATAGTAAATTTCATCGTAAGTTCAGTTTGTTCCTCGGTTACAAAGTCCCATAGTTAATTTAACCATAAATTTTTCTCCGTGGATATTATGCGAATGGTTATTCATGTTGTGGAGATCAGAATCATTTATGTAAACGAAACGAAAATTCAAACTTGGGAAATCTGATAAATCATCGTCATTTATCTTCTCGATTTGACTTCTTGGAACTTGAAGCATTGTTTGACGATGGACTGCAAGATTTTTTGGTCTCTAGCAGCTGAATATTGTGTTATTCAAGTGCTATTTCGTTGAAATACACGATCCGAACTGCAGCAACATTGGTTATTGGATATTTTTTGAACTGTATAATGATTTGAAAATAAGTTTTGTCCTACAAATAGCGACCATTGTTACAAGAGACTGACTAACCATTCAAAAAATATTGGAAGCAACCATATTTGAAGGGATCAAGAGACATCCAAATAAAAAGATGTCTCATTAATACCATCATGATGGTAACATGGTCGCCAAAAAGTGTTCGCATCATGCTCCGAAAGTATTTCCGCATTATTATTGGTGACAAACCGAGGTGATTATACCATAATGAAGACATAATGTTTACATTTCATGCATCTTTGCAACCTGAATTGAGTTCATAATAGAATGTTTATGGTACGTTACGTTAAAAAGTATTCAGAACATGTTTTTCTATCTGAAAAATAAATGGAGAAGTGATCGATTCCTCTGTCACCATTTTTCATACGTTTGGAACGTGAAGTGGCGTAAATTCAGAATCAAGTTAAATATAAACTAGAAGAAGGGAATAGTGAGAGGATGCTGTGAAAGGTACAGCGTTTCAAAGCAACGTCCTATACAGCAACGCGAGGTCTTTTGAACGTTCAGACAACGTGCTTGGTTACACAGAGAACGCGCAAAGAACTCATAAAAATGTAATCATACCGCAATTATCCAGTATATTTGTAAATTTTCCATCTCTCAATTACACTCAAATAATACTGTTACCGAAATCAAACTTTATGTATACCTAAAATATACCAAAATTTGTAAAGACCTTTTGAACAATTAAATTATTTGTAATAAGGCATCGATCATGAATTTATCCACAGGAATAATCCAATATTCGTTTTCTCCGACCCAAAAAACAAACCTACGTCCAGAAATCGAGCGAATACCACGTTTGCCGCGGACGCGGATATTCATCCTATAAACGACGCGAAACTATGGAAAATTTTTGCTGCGCGCTAATGAATAAATGGCTGTATTTTGCGAACTATTAGTCGAATCGATCTGAAATTTCCCACAAAGTTAGTTCAAACACTAGCGAACAACTTTCTCGCTGGAATTTTTTTGTACTTCGTATTTCCCCCACCACTTTTTTGATACAAAGCATGAAAGACGTGATTTTTACTTCGTATTAAAAATTTATTAATTTGTTATTAATTTTTACGAACTTCACCTACATTTGCATTTTCGGGGAAGTCTCACGAATCGAAATTCGCAAGATTCATTTCGATTCATTGAAAAATGACCGAGTTAGAGCGAGTTGAATGTTGAAAAATAATCATTTTTTGTGTGAAAAAATTGATGGTTTATGATTTTTTTCTCGAAAATCGTCAATCATAGAAAAAAATCGTAAAGAGTAACTTGGATTGATTTTTCAAGCTCTACCACTTAGTATTTTTACATTTCCAAAATTCCGACTTTTTTTTTCGACCTGCGACGGGACCTTTTGCATCAAACTTGTGACGCGGTTCGAGCGCTCGGCGAGTTATTCGATCCAGTTCCTCAATTGCACTGAGGAAAAAAATTGTTTTTTGTCAAGCGCGCCGGGAATTTTACAGGTATGCGGTTGAGTCAACAGAATAGCGTTTGGCATAAATTTCCCGTCATTTGGTGCAAATATACACTTTTGGTTGAGTCAACCCCGCAGCGATATTGTAACTAAATAAGATGCGCGTTCCAATCAATCACTACGTCATTGATGGAAACACAACAAATTTTGAACGTACCGTTCCCAGCAGTTGTTTCAATCACATATTGAAGTGATCAAAACGCATGCGTGGGTCATTGGGAAGGATGAACATTTGAGATAACATACTCATCCAATTGCTTCCAGTAAATTGGTTAATCGAACGAATATTCAATAAGTTTGACTGAAAATTGGCGGACTTGAAACAACCTCATCACTGTGATTGCTGTTAATGTGTCATAAAATCTATTTCAACTAAAAAAAAATGGATACAGATACAGACAAGTGTTCGTTGAATACAGAATTAGAAGAAGACTAGGAGTTATGAGTTCGATTCTCGTCAACGGTGGAGCGAAATTTTTATTTCAGAATTCCTTCATGAAACATTGTCCAGCGAGAACATTTGATCAAGTAATTCATGCCTCGCGGACGGAAGCAGCAAAACGACTCCCATCAACAAAACGGGCGGAGATAAAAGATGACGGATGGTGGTAGAGGAGCCAACAACCATTCTGACAATAGTACTAAAGCAAATTTCAAACAAATTGTGTGAATTCAGTCAGGAAGCCCGACTGAGGAATTATTTTTTTTCTTTATTTGATCATTGTATTGAATTGCTCTGCTGTATTCAGCGAATAACTTATGGAATTGATGAATTCAAGTACGGTATTGATGTCAAGGCATGTAACTTCCAAACAAATGTTAAATATTGTCATTTAAAAGTGTTTTGATTTAATACAAATATGTTTTACGCCGTTTTAAAAAAAAGAATCAATTGAATCAAGTTCTTAAGAATTACAATCAAATCCTTAAGATTTGGCTCAATTTCTCGCGGAATTGGGACAACTAATTTTCCAAACCCGCAAGGCAGTTCAATCAACTCCTAGATTGATTTCGCCGTATCCAAATGCGCGGCGGACTTGAGGCAACTGAAACTCGATTGAATCAAACCATCCTTTTTCTCAGTGCATGCTTTTTGGGTATGTGTCACATGCTTTCTAAGCATGGGCACCGAGCGTTGGAAGTACGTTATGACAAATGTATTAGAAACTTTAATGCGTCAATACTTCTGCAGTATGCTTTTTCTCTCGGTGTGGGGTAACTGGTACTGATGGAGAAAAGAAAATAAAGCATACACTTGTATATGTACTACAATACTGAATTAATCAGATATATGAAAAATTTAATGACCATTTTACATTGCATACATCAACATGCAGACATGATGTGAATTACGACGTTCTAATTTTGAAATATCATTAAATCAAACTGATGAATGGTCAGAGATTTGAATATGGAAACCATATGTAAATAAACTTCAACGCGAAAGAAAAAAATCCACGTTCTCTACCTAGATATGCGACGAGGTTACATGACTCTCACGCATCTTTCTCCTACGGTCTCCGTATCTTTTCCTTCTCACTCCCTCTTTTTTTCAAATTTACTGTTACTTTGGAAGCAACTTTGTTCTACAGTACGAGAACGTCTTTGTGTATATATACATATGTTGTGTGTGTATGTGCGTATGTATGAAAACACATTCTCAAGTAGAGGAGAGTGGTTGGACAGCAAGTTGGTTTGAAAATATAAACGAACGAAGTAAGAGGTATAATACATACGCGTAAGTATACGCATATTCTAAATGTTTACTTGTATACGTATATAGTAATGGATAGTTCTCTAGCACATAGAAAGATATAAATATACGTGTATATGTGTTTCAACGTGATATATGTTTATATGTATACATAAACTCATACACCCATACATGTACACATACACAGACGGATTTTGTAGGCATGTGCATGACGTGGTTGTAAACTGTTGGAAGGCGCTGATGGACGTGCACCACGTGAATCGCATAATGAGCAGAAATGATGGTTGAATTCGCTTCTGCGTGTACGTGATGGTGTATGTGCGCATAGTTTGTGTAGGTGAAGTATGTGCATGACAATATACTTCGCCCACTCTATTTTCTATTTCTCGACTGTATCATCGTTCCCTCTTCTTGCGTGTAAGCACGATAACGATAGCGACGATGACCTCGAGATAACATTCATTGTATGCGTGCGTACGTACGTTCACATCTCTTCGAGGTATGTGTAATTCCCATGTAATTGTGCACGTAACTAACGTTATACCGACGAACAAACGAATGTACAGTGCAGCAACGGTACCAATTACACATACTGAAAGTGAGAGACCTTGAGAGAGAAGAGCAAGAAAAAGATAAATAAACCGAGTGAGAAGAAATAAATCTTACCTAGCTACCTGCCTAGCTTCACACCGAAGTCTTTAAAAATAGGTTATTTTAATTTCATATCAAATTTATTGTACAAGAAATTTGTTCAGTTTCAATATCATACGTATTACGAAAGGTTATAGAATGATTTTGAAGTTGAATGAATTGTATGTCACACATATGTATGCAGATATACTTCGAATGAATGCAATGAAATGTTATGAAATGCACCGTGTTATATTTACAAAGCGAACAATAAGATATCATCGTGTGACTAATTCGTTTTCACGTCAAATTAATCTCAAGTTGAGATATGTGTAAATCGATCGGGATTCAATAATACATCCCAACGTGAATCGAAAAAAGATAATAGAAGACACACAAATTTTATTGATAAATCAAGGTTAGCTTTTTAGAATTCTTTGACCATATAAGCACAACAAGAATAAATTCGAACGTGTACGAACGAAGCGATGAAGTGGAACATGTTGTCCTCGAGGCAAACCGGTCATTGACAATGTCCTGACAGTGTAATTCAACGCACACTTACGAGTATACCTGTATAAATACTTCTTCACACCGTCCAATAGAATTGACATGATGCATGTAAATATACACCCATCGAGAAATCTTGAAGGTAGACTTTAAATGAAGTCCAAGATAGCAAAGACAGAAACTAACCGAGAAATTACGTGTTCATTTGTAATGAAAGTCCTTGATCGGAGAGATCAAGTTATATCCGAGCAAAAACAATAAGGCGAATGTTGATGCAGCTATGATCATCTCTGCACATCTCTGTTCTGTATGCGGTCAAATTCGAAGCCTGACCAGTGAGATAGTGGGACTACTTGTCGATGTCATGGACTTTCTGATGACGTAGGAAAGTAAGGTCGACCGAGGTGAATCAGATCACTTGTTTTTTCAATGATTAAAAATGATCAAAAGGAGATTTTTCCAATTTATCTGTGGATAAATTCTGACTGAATACATATTTGACTTGAGTTCTATGCAACAAAAGAATATTCTAATACATAGTTCTTTGTTTCAAAACAAAATAAACATAAAATGATAAATATCCGATTCCCCCCAAAATCGGAGCCGGGAGGATCATTGATAAACATGTAACGTATATTGATTGAAAACGAATTTACACTTTGAAACTTTCTTGTGAACCCTAAATACGTTTAATAAATGAAAACATTTTATTTCACGCGCATGTGGCAAATAAACGGTTCTGTGTAACTTGATTTCTTGTCGGCACATTTTCCATAAGACCATTTTTCCCATCCACTACACTGAATCCAGTTTTCGTTGGGTGGATGTACGCATTTTTCAAAGCAACAGATACCACGACCAGTTCGTTGAAGTACCATTTTTGCCTTTAAAGGGTTATAACAGTGTGAAAGGCTGAAAACTGAGGTATTTTTTCGGATTTTTTTTTTATTGACAAGCTGGTGTAGAGTCAGAGTTGAGAGATTTCTGGTTCCATGAATTTCAATTTTTAAATAAATTGCATTTCTCAATATAAAAGAGAATATATTGAGAAGGGAATTTGATTTTTGAATGAAATCAATTTCAATTGAGAATTGAATTTTATATCTTAATTGAAATACTGATGAATTGAAAATTAAAATCCAATGCTTAATTGAGTATCAATTAGATTAAGATTTAATTGAATTATTTACAACTCTGGATAGACTGTGACATATCACTCACAAGTTCTGGACTTGACATAGATTACACCACTAATAACGAATCTATATGATTTTCATAAATTACTGACCTTCAAACGCCACTTATCAGAATTTGAGCAAAATCGAACCATCAATTTACAAGTTACAATGATTCAAATGAAGCTGCTGTTACATTTTATAAACCAATTCAAAATTTTTATTTTTTGTGTCGATAAAGCATTATTCCTGATGGGGAAAAATTGTTCAAGCTCAGGCTTTATAAGCGGTATTCGGACTCCGTTCCGTAAAAAACCACGGTTGAGGAGTGGTATACTGACTTTGAACGCGGGCACCAGGACACAAATGATACCCAACGCTCAGGTTGCCCGGATTCACCAGTTATAACATAAAAAAATCCATCACATCGTTTCGGCCGATCGTGAATTAAAGTTGGGTGAGATTGGAATCTACAACTGAGATATCCACTCAAAGACTACCCGGGTAGAAATGAATCGTGGCATTCTCCAGCTCTGACCAGACGCTGAAAATAACTGAGAAATGGTGGAATTATTTCTACCCGGGTAACAAAAAATTTTCCTGCTAGGTTTTGACAAGATATTCCAATTTGGTAATTATGGACAAAATCGGATAGACAGCTTCTTACTTAATCCAACTGAAAATAACAAGAATGATCTGAGTTGATTGGATTTGGAAAAAAATCTAAAAATGCTCATATCTCAAAAACTAACCTTCAAAAAACGGAAAATTCTTGCATTATGGCTGCAGAATACGCCCTTAAAATACAATTTTTCTCACTTGGGTCACCCTGTATACTAACCCTTTGACGGAGTAATCCACGTATCCACTTCAACTATGTACTAGTTAGATCACACGATTTGTTCAGTGTTTCTACATCACAAGTACATCTTGATTAACAAATTTGAAGAATAAACGCAAGGTCATATAAGCAGAAAAATGCTCCCTTCCACATAAGTGGCAGTGGCTTGAATGATAGAACTTTGGCATCCGGTTTCGACGTCCCGCGTTCGCATTTTGTGAAGGTGATTTTTTTTTCAACAATCATGAACATGTGCATGAAATTCAAAGAACTTGTTATTGAATTTTAAATCATGATTTCTCTCAACAATGAAGAACATGTGCATGAAATTTGTAGAACTGGTTCTTGAATTTTCTCAAGTACAGTGCGAATTATTTTTCCATTACGTGAGTGGAAGTGGCTTCCATTACATGTAATTGAAAATTCAATCAGAAATTTCTAACAGTGCATGGATTCTGATTTGTCACTTTTGGATTTGAATCCGGAAATGATATTTATCATGTATCTAACGAAGGAAATGATTTAAAATCATATGAAATCAGGCATTCATTCAAAAATTTGTTCTATGCAATTTCGTATACATGGGAAATGATTTCCTTCTATATATACATATATATATACTAGGGGTGTGCGAACCGTTCGAATCTCGAACCGAACCGAACCGAACCGAACTCCTACTGTTCGGTTCGGTTCGAACTTGATTAGCAGAAAAAGTTCGGTTCGGTTCGAATTTCGAACTTGGATAGTACAAAAAGTTCGGTTCGGTTCGAATTTCGAACTTGGATAACAGAAACAGTTCGGTTCGGTTCAAATTTCGAACTGCATTCATTGAAAACGTTCGGCTCGAGATTCGATTTATCACGGTTTGCTTCGAACTTTAGACTCAAAACCCGAAAAAATTCGACTACGCTGGAAAAAAAAGACGATGTTGAATCGACCTATCATCAAGTTGATCTGATATCGATGCCAAGTTCAAGTGATGGAGAACACACATACAGGCGTTCCCATGTTATTTTTGCTTGTAAACACGCAGAAACAACTTGTTTCCCAAGTCGAATTGACATGATATTGGGTACTTGATAGACGCAAGTTGATTGAATCTGTGATTTTTCCTGGTGTAGTTTCGAGTCTCAAACTTGAATAATTGAAAAAGTTCATATTTCGGATAACCTTGTTGACAATACTGCGGATTAGATGAAATTATATATGTTCATAATGAATTCTATTCGCAGCCTCATTATTTTGCCTCCTCAGATGCGCGGGATATAGATAATGAACCCATAAGTTCTGCGTGATTAGACTATAAAGATATTATACTAGGAGGACGAGTCAGTAAACATGGGGTTTACACAAATAAAAAGAGACAGCTGCAAACAAAAGAAAGAGAGAAAAATGCAGTGAGGTGAGTGTCCTTGTCTTTTATGCAAAGAGGTTTATAATTAACGCTACCACAAACCTCAAAATAGTGTTGATTCATCACCATTTTTTTTCTAATAGTAGAGTAATCATTCTTGGTAACAGAGTGGTTTCTAATGTGAGTTGATCATGTTCCAAATATTGCATGAGGATATAAATAATTATGTTAGGAGGAAATTTTACTTTTTGATTATTGAAATTTATGATAAAAGTGTTCTGCACCCAATTTCAAATTCATCTAGATACGTGGGATATGTTAAACTTACATAAAAAACCACTCTGTTACCAAGAGGGACAACCCTGTTATTTCAGAAATATGGTAATAAATCAAGACTAGATTACACTATGGACACTTTTCTGTGATTTATTGAAGAATTGAAGTGTTTTTCGTTACTTGCCTCAAATTTGCGACCATTTTATCAATATTTAAATACTAGTCGCTGCAATTGAACATTCGGAAACAGAGAAAAATTTATCTGCACTCAATTTTAAATTGACCCATAGAATATTCTCCGAACGTTTCTAAATTACCCAAACGTTTAATAAACATTCTCAAAATGTTTTACGTACTCTTGGTGCTACTAGGGTAGACTGTTTTATTACTGCAACATGCTGCATATGAAACGGCACTTTAAAAAATGAATTCATGATGGATTCTGTTTTCATCAATGTATTTCTAATTTAGTTTTGGCTTTGCGATTAGACGTTTTGGAAGTTGGGAGTAGGTTCGAAATTACAAAGTTCCGTTCAACTTGAAAAATATATTTGCAGTTCGGTTCGGTTCGACTGGGAAAATTTGGAGTTCGGTTCGAGTGTTCAAAGTTCGGTTCGGGTTCGGTTCGACTTGTAAAATACATTTGGAGTTCGGTTCGAGTTCGGTTCGACTTTTCAAAGTTCGGTTCAGTTCGGTTCGATTTGAAAAATATATTTGAAGTTCGGTTCGAGTTCGGTTCGATTTGGAAAATATATTTGAAGTTCGGTTCGAGTTCGGTTCGACTGAAAAATTCAAGGTTCGCACACCCCTAATATACAGGGTGATTCAAAACTCCCGCACTCTTTTTTGGGAGTAGATTCCTGATGAAATTCTAAAACGATTTGTCCTTTTGCACAATGCTCTCCGACGCATAATTTCCAAGATATAATTAATTGAAGTTGACTAATTATGAGGTGAATCCATCGATCATTTGGGAGCGTCATAACAGAACAAGAGAGGAAGGTGCTTGCAGAGGGCGCTCATACGATCAGCTGATCGGTATAATCGATACGATTTACCAACATACAAATTGGTAAATTTTCTATGTAGAACGATTGAATTCGTCGACACTGTGGAAAAATTGATTATTGTCATGAATTCTTATCACGATATGCTGTAGGTGAAAGTTGTAATTTCAGTAATGATTTTTATTACGCAGACAAATGTAAAATAGTGTTATTTCGTAAGGATAGGGATTCAAGTGGGAGAAAAAAGTATAACTACTCGTTTTCAATCAGAATTTTCATGTAAAGAAGAAAACATGAGAATTTTCATTCATCCGATACCCAATTTGAACGGTTTATTTATTTATTTATTCATTTTGTTTATACGGGTATAAAAGACCCTTTGGTACATAGAATATACATTATTTGAACCACATCATATATATCATGCATCAAAGCATTAAGCATCATGTTAAGCTCGACTACATGCATCTTATATTACAACAACAGTTAACGTGTATAATTATAGGTGAAAAGGACAATTAGATATTAAATTTGACAAATAAGAGAAAGAGAATTCCTAAGATCAGAATGAGATGAAAATAATTCAAGCACGTCACTGTAAGAATTTGCTAGGATAGATATCCGATTTACCGGATCAGAATAACCGTATCTCGATTTATAAGAAATTGGATTGAACAATTTAGGGCGCCTCAATAAACGAGAAGGGACATTAAAACGTACAAGTCCAAGCAGTTGAGGGCAGCGAATTTTCCCATTAACAATTTTATACAAAAATGAAAAATCATTGAACAAACGACGTGATTCCAAGGGAGGCAAGTTAAGTAGAGCCATAATCAATGAGTAATCATGACAAGTGACGCTCAACGGACGGCCTATCTGATCGGCAGCAAAACGCAGAAACTTATGCTGAACTCTTTCCAAGTCTGTACAATCCCGAATTAAATGAGGACTCCAAATTTGAGACGCATACTCAAGACGAGGTCTAACTACAGTACAATACAGTGTTCGAAGTGCAACAGGATCACGAAAATCTTTACAAACGCGCTTGATGAATCCGAGAGATTTCATGGAAGTACCAACTATGTGATTGTAATGATCTGAGAAGTTAAAACGAGAGTCAAATGAAACTCCAAGATCACGAACAGTATTTATAGGTGATAACAGAGAATGAGACAAGTTATAAGGGAAATAAATAGCATTTTTACCTCTATGAAATCTCATCACATGGCATTTAGTGAGATTTAATGACATATTAGATAGCACACACCAAGATTGTAACCGATCCGAATCAGATTGCAGATTTTGAGCATCTCTGTAAGTTCTTATGATCATAAACAGTTTCAGGTCATCAGCAAAAAGAAGATGTGTGCAGTACTTGAAAATCGTAGAGATATCATTAGTGAAAATAATAAATAAGTTTGGTTAGTAAGTTTAACACAAGAGATTGGATTCCGAATCCTGTATTCTGATTGGTCGAGAATCAATGTATGTTAGATCAATCCTCGCCCGTTTCAAATGATTCTTCTGAAGAATGTGTTTTCGACTTATCCCAACCACAACATTGAACAATGATGAATTTATTCGAATTCACCCTTTTTACATCATTCGATGATCATAAAGGGTTTATCGAACGTTAATAACTTACTCGAGATCACTCAAGATCATTCATGTTTAAATCAAAATCTAATTCAAATTGTGTGCAAGTTCGAGCGCGTTTCTACGTGTAGAAAATGTATTCGTCCTTAAAAGGACGGATGTGGTTAATCTTCAAAGACCATTCTTTTTCCATTTGAAATAACAATATGCCCTTTGAAGTCATATGTGCTTTAAATGAAACTGTTTCGAGCTGTAACCTGATTGGTTGATTCGTATCACGAATGGTTGATTTAAGCTAAACAAACCGTATGTGATTACAATGTCAATCAAATGCAATGATTGGGTCGTATACGATGTCACACCTTGTATTTTCGTCAAAATTGATGGATTCTGCAGGTTGAAGTACGTTATTAACGTTCGATAAACCCTTTATGATCATCGAATGATGTAAAAAGGGTGAATTCGAATAAATTCATCATTGTTCAATGTTGTGGTTGGGATGAGTCGAAAACACATTCTTCAGAAGAATCATTTGAAACGGCCGAGGATTGATCTAACATACATTGATTCTCGACCAATCAGAATACAGGATTCGCAATCCAATCTCTTGTGTCAAACTTACTAATCAAACCGTTCAAATTGGGTATCGGATGAATGAAAATTCTCATGTTTTCTTCTTTACATGAAAATTCTTATTGGAAACGAGTAGTTGTACTTTTTTCTCCCACTTGAATCCCTATCCCTACGAAATAACACTATTTTACATTTGTCTGCGTAATAAAAATCATTACTGAAATTACAACTTTCACCTGCAGCATATCGTGATAAGAATTCATGACAATAATCAATTTTTCCACAGTGTCGACGAATTCAATCGTTCTACATAGAAAATTTACCAATTTGTATGTTGGTAAATCGTATCGGTTATACCGATCAGCTGATCGTATGAGCGCCCTCTGCAAGTACCTTCCTCTCTTGTTCTGTTATGACGCTCCTGAATGACCGATGGATCCACCTCATAATTAGTCAACTTTAATTAATTATATCTCGGAAATTATGCGTCGGAGAGCATTGTGCAAAAGGACAAATCGTTTTAGAATTTCATCAGGAATCTACTCCCCAAAAAGAGTGCGGGAATTTTGAATCACCCTGTATACACTGAGAAAAAAAAGTCATTACATCAAAGAAATACATTTTTTTGAATCTGGCCCTCATTGAACTGAATACATGTCCTTTCAAACAATGATGATTCAATAGAAATAATGAATCCTTTCGTTAAATGAAAGATATTATTTTATTGAATTCAGTTTCCTCCAATCCAAGAAACATTTTATTGACACAAAGATTAATTCTTTGGATTAGTCAGACCGCGAAGTGCAAGGCATGATTCTAATTTCATTCAAAAACGATTGAAAATTCAATAACTCATTTCTTCAATTTTATTACGTCACGTTTTGTAGGAAAAGCTCGAATTTTCAATTCAAGGTGTACAAATTTGTTAATGACAACGTTTTTGAATCAATACTATACTGCTTGGAATGGAAGTAATATTTGGTAAGCATGATTTTGTCTTTCTTCAAATCCACAGAATGATTTTTATATTCAAATGATTTCATTCATCGATATGAAAGTGTGTGCAATTGATTCTAAAGAAAATTCAGTAAGATAAAGAAATGGATTTTCGAAATCACGTTACGTTTTAGTTACTTAGACGACTTTCGGTTGGTTCTCGCAAGGTGTAGTCACTTTCTCACAAGTTTTCTTTCGACAGTATGGTTTGTATATAAAGAATTAATCACTCTGTCTTCTTAGTAAGTATTACTTCACCCAAATAAATATTTCTTTCAGATTATGGCATTAAACTACAGGTCCCGCATGGAGTGATAGGCACTATTCGCCTAACAGACAGCATGACTGAACGATCAATGAAGTCTCATTTGATCCCAAGTGCTCAGAATTCCCGGTTATCAACAGATTAACCCTTTGCAGCATGGTGGCTATTATAATAGCCACCTCAATGTGTTTTAAGTTTCCAGTTAACCAGAGACAATATAACGCTTTTTCCCCCAGTTTTTTTTCTCAATTTGATTTAGATAAGGACTTGGGAAGTATTCGGCATCACGTATACATTGTCAATCGTTTTACAAATTGTGATTTAAATGAATAAACAATGAAAAAAAGCCGTATTCATTGAATAACACAGGCACACAAAAAAAATTGTCATGAACCAGAGGGTAGACCCCACTATCCCTACGTTTTTGGGGTCGCTGAAACCGAATATGACCATGAAAAATTTTTTCAATCGCCCGTTTGCCCTCACCAACCCCCTGATGGGGGTTGAATTTGAAAAATTCGGAGAAATTCAAATGTACGTGTATTTCTATGTTCTTTGGGACGCTGAACTTGAAAATGATAAGGAAAAAGAATTCCAACCCCCTCTTATCCGCTAGCACCCTCCTACCACCCCCTGATGGGGGTTGAAGTTTGAACTTTCGTAAAAATTCAAATGTATGTGGATTTCTACGTTTTTTGGGATGCTCAAACCGAAAATGATAACAAATAAGAAATTCCACCCCTCTCTTGCCCGCTAGCACCCTGCCACCACCCCCTGATGGTGGTTGAATTTTAAACTTTCGTAAGAAATTCAAATCCATGTAGATTTTTGTGTTTTTTGGGATGCTGAAACCAAAAATGATGAGGACAAAGAATTCTAACCTCTCTCTCACCCGCTAGCACCCTTCTATCACCCCCTGATGAGGGCTGAGTTTGAAACTCACGTAAAAAAATTTGAATGCATATGTATTCCCATGTTTTCTAGGATGTTTGAATAAGGAATGATAACAAATAACAAATTCAACCCCTCTTTTACCCGCTAGCACCCTCTTACCACCCCCGGACGAGAGTTGAATTTGAAACTCATGTAAAAAATTCAAATCTATGTGTATTTCCATGTTTTTTGGGACGCTCAAATCAAAAATGATAACAAATAACAAATTAAACTCCTCTGTTACCCGCTAGTACCCCCTTACTACCCTCTTGTAGGGGGTTGAATTTGACATTTTCCCACAAAATTGAGATGTATGTGTATTTCTATGTTCTTTGAGATGCTGAGACCATAAACGACTGCAATCAACAATATCCACTGACTCGATTACCTCCTCACACTCCTGTACAATCATTCAAAAGAACCTAGTAGAATCCACATGAAAGTCAGTTCTCAGCGAATTACGCTAACGATTACGTTAACGATTCAGGATAAAACAGAAGAACCAAAGCTTTCATGGGCTCAATACTCAAAATACCGGCGATTCAAAGTCAATCACTTGTTGATTCAACACGTTAAACAGTATCCTACACGGAGAGAAATTTGTAGTTAAATTTACTATGTTATTATTGTTCCCGAGGAACAGACTGAACTATGACGGGTTCCCCCATAAAACATAGTAAATATGATTAGCATTCTATTGTTGTACCATAGTAAAAATATGCCCTTCATAGTAAGATCTGACAGAATTCAGTCTGTTCCTCGGAAACAATAATAACATAGTAAATTTAACTACAAATTTCTCTCCGTGTATGTTGTAAACGTCAATACTCCATGAAATAGAAATATCAGATGCATTCATGATTTGGTTCTACTCTTAGCGGGTAGCAAAGCGGTGAAATTTGTTATTTGTTATCATTTCTTATTCAAACGTCCCAGAAAACATGGAAATACATATACATTCAAATTTTTTACGTGAGTTTCAAATTCAGCCCCCATCAGGGGGTGGTGGGAGGGAACTAGCGGGCAAGAGAGGGGTTGAATTTCTATTTTGTTATCATTTTCGGTTTAAGCATCCCAAAAAACATAGAAATCCACATACATTGGAATTTTTTACGAAAGTTTAAAATTCAACCCCGATCAGGGGGTGGTAGGAGGGTGCTAGCGGGTAAGAGAGGGGTCGGAATCCTTTTTCCTCATCATTTTTGGATTCAGCATCCCAAAAAACATAGAAATCCACATACATTTAAATTTTTTATGGAAATTTAAAATTCAACCCCCATCAGGGGGTGGTAGGAGGGTGCTAGCGGGTGAGAGAGGGATTGGAATTCTTTTCCCCTATCATTTTTGGTTTGAGCGTCCCAAAAAACATAGAAATACACGTACATTTGAATTTTTCCGAATTTTTCAAATTCAACCCCCATCGAGGGGTTGGTAAGGGCAAACGGGCGATTGAAAAAATTTTTAGAACTCTTGTGCTATCTGGGAATTACCCACGCAAAAATAATAATATGTACAGATTTCTCAATCCATACAAATATTCCCAAATATTATTACTTTTGTGCAAAATACCATTATAATATTTATTTGAAGCTTTACCACTCAAAATTGATTTTCTACGCATGATAGACTTAGGGTTTTCATCGCTACTTCGCAACTAGTTTTTTGTATCTATAATCAAAATATTAATTATTGTAGTACATATTAGTATTGACTGAGATATGTCTATTGTTATTTAATATTGAGTAAAGACAACTTATCCGTGTTAAAGATCGCGTTTGTGTGGCAGGCTAACCGGATTGTGAAAAACTGTCTTGCGCAAATTTTTGTGTGAAAAGGCATTTTTCTCCATCAGTCGTGGAAACGACTAAAGTTCATCTATCACTTATATTTGGTGCACAAAACATATCACTTCATATAACTTCGAAATATGGATGAAATAACTGATATTCCCAGTGATGCTGAATCTATCGATGGGTTGTGTGATGATGATGATATTGAGAATGATTATACTGAATGTGATGGCGAAAGAAATCTTTCTGAAGATTATCCTGACTCAGAAAGTTTTGATGATGATAACATAGAATTCAATGGTAATGATTTCATGTGGGGGAAAAAAGAAAAACCCAAGATGATTCCCCATATACTGAAACTTTCGGTCCAAATATTACAGATAATGTTACCATACCTTTAGACATATTTTTATGTCCGTTCTCCCATGAACTTTTAGATTTAATTGTTGAACAAACAAACCTGTACTTGAGACAGAAAAAAACTAAAGCTGATTCAATAACCAAAGAGGAATTACTAGTGTTTTTCGCTATAAATATATTGATGGGCGTGAAAAAATCCCCCTCTTACCGTGATTATTGGTCGACAGATCCAAAATTGAATGATCCATTTATATGCAAATTGATGACGGTTAATAGGTTTGGATTTCTTCTGAGTAATTTACACATGGCTGATAACAGTCAAGAACCGAGAAAAGGAGATAAAAATTATGATGAATTGTATAAGCTAAGACCATTTTTAGATAAATTATCCGAAACTTTCAAGAATTGTTGGAAATCCAGCCAAAACCAATCTATTGATGAATCCATGATCAAGTTCAAAGGCCGTAGCAGTTTGAAGCAGTACATGCCGAACAAGCCCATAAAACGTGGATACAAAGTTTGGACGCGCGCAGATGCATCGCGATACGTGTGCGAGTTTCAGGTATACACAGGTGAAGCTGAAAGTGCTGAAAAGCAATTGGGTGCCCGAGTAGTGAAAGATTTGACGCGTAACTTAGTAGGAAAAAATCATCATGTATTTTCCGATAATTTTTTTACCGGTCTTGATCTTATGATAGATTTGAAAAAAGATAAAGTGTTTGCTTGTGGAACTGTTCGTTCCAACAGAAAGGGTTTACCATAAAGCATTATTCCTGATGAAAAAATGGCGCATGGGCAGTATGAATACCGTACTTGTGGTGCTGGAATTAGCTGGGTCAAGTGGATGAATAGAAAAGCTGTTTTCTTTTTATCCAACTATCATGATCCTTGTGAGGTTACTGTGACAAATCGTACACAAAAAGATGGTTCTCTAAAACAAGTAACTTGCCCAGTTATGTGCTCTGACTATCATGAAAATATGGGATATGTTGATAGATCTGATCACCTAATATCAACTTACAAAATTGATAGGAAATCAAAAAAATGGTGGCACCGCATATTTTGGCATTTTTTGGAGGTACCCATTATAAATGCATTGATTTGGAGGTACCCATTATAAATGCATTGATTATTTACAATACCAGAAATCCAGCACATCCAATGGCATAAAAAAAATTCAGGTTATTTTCAGTAGATCAATTGGCAAGCCATCGTTTACCTACACCTACGGGGAGAAAATGTCAAAAAAAATCTCCATCAAACGTAGTCAGAAAACCTACAGTATCTGTTGAGACAAGACGATCTTAATCATGTCATATGCCCGTATGTGTAAGCGTTCCAAGACGTTGTGCTTTTTGTAGTACAAAGAGTCAACCTTGCAGGACTTCATATACCTGCAGTACTTGCAATGTGCCATTGTGCATAAAACATGATAAAAATTGTTTTCAAAATGACCATGCATGAACATTCTTATACATAAATTGTAGAACCATGAAATTGAAAACACAAAATTGTAAAACATTATGCTATAAAGAAAACTGTAGAAACTGAAGAGTTGAAAATGAGAAATGATTGAAAAATTTTTGATGAAAAATTGAGAAATTTGGAATAAATGAAAGAAATATAAAAATACGGAATGAAAAAAGAATACCGAATAAAAAAAATCAAAAAATACAAAATCAAAAAAATTTTAAATAAAAAAATTTAAAAAAAATCAAAAGACGAAAAAAAATGGAGACAATCGCCGCTACGTCCACGTTCGTGTCTCTGGAATCAACCAAACGCGGTGACTTTCATTGAAGCCTAAATCTATGAGAATTCATTGTCGAAAAATAAGGTTTTCTAAATGATTGATAAATAAATTCCTCTTTCTTAATTGTCTGATCTTCAAATGTTCATTTCTTTTATTCCTTGTTCATTGTTCGAATGAAAAATATTGAATTCCAAAAAAAAGAATTTGGTCTACGGTGATTGATTCAAAAACAATGAGTTTACAAGCTTTTTGCAAAATCCCGGTTTCCCAAGTTTTCTAACGCCATCCGGATTTGCTCTTTGAATTTTGGAAATTCGAGTTTGAATTCGCAATCAACGAACCGAAAGCCCCTCCGTGCATGAAGTTCAGCATGGTTACACGATTTTCAAATTTTTCCGTCACCACCTTGAATCTGACATTTCGAATTTTCAAAATCTGGTTCAGATTCGTAATTGGCGACCTGAAAAATCCCTGACACGTATTTTTCAGCGAGATTCCGCAATTTTCCAAATTCTCCGTCGCCATCACGAATCCTCCATTTCCAATTTTGAAAATCTGTGTCTAGATTCGTGATCAGCGACCCAAAAACCCCTGACATGCAAGTTTCAGCGATATTCCACGATTTTTCTGATTTTCCGCCGCCATATTGAATCCGCCATTTCGAATTTTGGAAATCTGAGTTCAGATTCGTAATCAGCGACCCGAAAAATCCCCGACACGTAAGTTTCAGCGGTATCTCCCAACTTTTTAAATTTTTCGCCGCCATCTTGAATCCGCCATCTTGAATTTTGCCAATCTGCGTTTAGATTCGTAATCAGCAACCCGAAAAATCCCCGAGACGTGAGTTTTAGCAAAATTCCGCAATGTTTAAAATTCTCCACCGCCATATTGAATCTGCCATTTTGAATTTTGGAAATCTGATTCCAGATTCGTAATCAGCGACCCGAAAAATCCCTGACACGTGAGTTTCAGCGAAATCCACCATATTTCAAAATTTTTTGCCGCCATCTTGAATCCGTCATCTTGAATTTTGCAAATCTGAGTCCAGATGCGTAATCAGCGACCTCAAAAACCCATATATACCAAGTTTCATGAAAAAACGTATGCCGCAAAGGGTTAAAGGAACACCAGAGTGGACTATGAAAGCTTTACAAGTGTGATAATTTTTTTTTACAGAAAAAATCTGATATTGTGCTCAATGACTTCTGAAACATCATTTATTGAATCAGGATGGAATTCACGAAGTCAAAAAAGAACATCTTGAAGTTGATGATTTATTTCGATGGATTGAAAATTTTCCTAATTGATTCAAAAACTTTCTTTTTTGAATGTTTGAGTGGTTTCATTCCTCCGAAGAAATAATTAATTGAATCAGAGTAGGTTTATTTTCACTGAAGAAAGGGTATTTGATTCAAAGAAATGTTTCTTCAGGCTCAAGAATTTCAGATTCGAATACATTGTTTGCATGAATACTCAGATTGATAAGTCCCATGAAATGATTTCATTGTAACTATTGGATGAATTCATTTCCTTGGCCGGAAGAAATATTCATTACGGTCATGACTTTTTTTTCTCAGTGTACCCATTATTAACTATCGATACAGGAAATATCAATATTTTTCTTATTGTGTATCGATATTTGAGTTATGATAAATATCGATATGCCAATATTGATATTTTTAGATGATTGCCCATCACTACCAGAAACTCCTGTAGGACTGCTATCATCCCGGGCAACAAGTATGATAAAAATTTTGAATCAATCGAATGATTACACATGGAGAAAAAAGATCATGGAATGATCACTACAAAAGATAGTAAACTAGTGACAACTACGAATTTCTGTACACAGTCGCTAACAGAGACGAGTAATGGTTCCTATTTTGCTATACTATATTGTATTTTAGTATACCAAAATAGGAACCATTACTCGTCTCTGTTAGCGACTGTGTACAGAAATTCGTAGTTGTCACCAGTTTACTATCTTTTCTAGTGATTATTCTATGATCTTTTTTCTCCGTGCAGCGTAAGATATTCGCGTTCTCAATTTGCTGACGGATAGCCGGACAGCCAAGCGAAACGAAAACAAACTTGTTCCCAGAGTTCAGAGAAGCATGCAGCTCTACGTTGGAAAAAATATAAGGATTCATGGTTTCAGTGTTTGGAAAATTCACCAACGCGGTCACTGATAAGACTGGGGAAAACCCAAGTTTATTTCAGGGTTGCCACATTGCTTAAGAACAAATTCTAGTTGAGAACAATTCGACTAATATTATTCCATGATTGTTCGGTTGTTTCCAATAATCAGTCAGATATGGTCCATTTGTATTATTCCAGGAACGGTCTTTACGCTTGGCGCAAGCTTGGCATAAGCGTAAAAACAATCCATGCGGTTAAGAATAATTGTGCTGATATTGGATCATATGAGTGGTACAATGTTCATCATCAGTGACTGAATTATGAATTTTTAATGGGTGCGGACTTATGCATAACCATTGCCCCAGGGCTGGCCCTAGCTCGGGCTAGCCACCCCACAGTTGCCACGATTGGTCCCATAGTTCGACCCGATAGTTTTGCATATTAAGATGAACATTATAGTTGGTCTAAATAGAGATGACGCTTGGCCTAATGGTAATGTTGCACTGCAGAACCATCAGTTTTCAAGATGATTCTTTAGAGGAAAATCAAATCATTAGAAGATTATGTTACGATACTGCAATGAAAAGATATTAGTTTGAGCATAATCCAATGTTAACCGCAAAATTGATTAGGTTATTATATTATAGCACGCGAACTTGCCGGTGATTTCACCTACGTACTTTTGTTATTAGAATCAGATTTTTTTGTCTTGGTGTAGGAAAATTTCATTTTCAAAATGAAAAATTCACCTATCCTCAGAAACTATCCTTTATAACAGGGAAGTCAAATACGTATAATTTATGGCCATTTTGAATCCTCGAACACTATATACAGAAAATTTGTTTTCGACTGCACCCATCTGTTCCCAATTTGATGGATTATCAATATGTGTGTTTCAAAATCAAATTAAAAGAACGGAGGTGCACTGAGAAAAATTTTCTTGTACAACTTCCCATCATTGCTGGTAAATTTAGGATATAACCTGGAAACTATAAAATGTACTGTCAAACACGGCAAATTGAACTGTTATTCTAGTATACGACCGAAGCGAGTGAAGATAGCCAGAATGATTGCAAAGTTCACATATAATCGACAGCGTGTTTCGTCATTTTCAGAGTATATCCCAAATATACCAGCAATGATGGGAAATTGTACAAGGAAATTTTTCTCAGTCTGCTCTCACACTCTTAGATCAGAGTTCATTCAAAGAGATTCATAAGAGAAATCATTCACCACTCAAAATCATGTGCTCATCTTTTATTGTTAGTACAGAATGTTTAGAAGAACCTAGTTATAACTCGGAAGAATGTTTGTGCGCTGGAAGACCATTCGTCTCATCTTTGACCATTTAAGACTGAGAAAAGAAATGTGACGGTGATGTTTAATTTCATTATGTTTCCTCTTGCAAGTCACCCAGTATGTATTTTTATGGCTTCCTGACCGAGCATTCTTTCTTCTGTTCGCTCTGGGATACCGGTTCGCAGATGAACTTATAATGTCGAACGCAGAAGGAGCATGGGAAGAAAAGAAGGTACGGTCAGTGGTGGTTCGAGTGGGGGAAGGGTCGTGGGGGCCATGTCCCCTCCTGTGAACCGTCGGAACTTTTGTTGTATACTTTTACGCGTGATGTCTACAGGTATATGTAGATATACATATAATGAGTGGCCCCTTCGACAATCACGTCTAGAACCGCCCTGGGGTACAGTAAGAGGTAAGGTGAGAAAGAGAAGAAGGAAGAGGTAAGATGAAGGGTAGAGGAGACATGTAAAAACTACGTATGTGTTGTACGACGTGACCTTGTGCCCAAATGCCAGTTTCTGTTTCCAAGAGTGAGATAGAGACGGAGAAATAGAGAGACAAAAGAATACAGCTGAGAAGGAAGAGGAGATGAAATGTTGGTGCAACCGATTATTATCATACGGCTTTTATTTCCTAAATAGTCAATCATTCCTTAGCATAAGAGAGAAAACCATCGCTGTGTTGGGATATCCATTTTATTCTTGCCCACGTTGCTGTAGTCAAGGTATTATTTGTTGCATTAGGGGTAACTTGCACATAACTTGAGCACATACAAAGTTAATCTTTCAATCAAAATTTCTGTAACCTTCGGAAACGTCATTTTACGACATAACAATGTGGTCAGCTGGTTTTATGAAATTTGAAAGGTGGTTGCTGTTTTTGCCCCGTCCTCTCAATTATGACGTGTGAAATCCCTGATAGAAAACATTTTAGCTCCTACACTGACGAAAATGAGGCTCACTCTCGCAGCATAACCGAGCAGAAATTGATATACGGACCACATGAGGCCATATCAAGGCCATGTGAGGCCATATCAGGATCTGATGTGGTCTGATGGTTCCTATATCAATTTCTGCTCGGAGAGACACGCCCAGAATGATTTATACTGGGGATATTATGTGTCTGATAAAAGTTACACCGCGTGATTCTCTCTCAATTTGAGATCATGATTTGCCCCGTCATTTTAAATGCATGACTCTTCCCGTGGAGATGTTGATTACATGATTTAATGGAAAAATTATGGTAGTCTCTGAAACGAATAATCGTTTTTTTGCAGTTGATCATAATATTTAATCCTATCCAGAGACAGTGGTGTACCATGGTTATGTGATACCCGGGGTTGACCTGACTGTTGAGCACCTCCTGTGCTTGATAATTGAATTTGATAAGCGAAAATAACTTTCGCCCTGGCAAAATCAGAACCAGACCCAAAATTTGGCACTCCCTTACACCTGGCATCCAGAGTGGAGGGGGAGGGGGAATCCACTTCACCCCCTTCTTTGGTACGCCAAGTAGGAAGAATTACGAATTTTCCTTGATATAAGACAAAATTTCAATTACGAGAATCATAAGTGACGACTTTGATTTGTCTTTAATTTCTCTTTTTCGAAAACATTATAAGCATTAAATGTAAGTTTGAGAAACGTAAAAGTGATACTTGCATGCTATACATGTATATGCATTTTTAATCATGTATGTGAATTCTCAACAACAGAGTTTCAGAAGTTTCAACACTCAGTTTCATTCTACGCGGAAATACGTGCATAACCATTATTAATACCCAGGCAGAAATGAATAGTCGAAAAGATGTCAATTTGATATCAATATGGGAACATCGAAATAATCTCGAAATCAAGATCGATTCGATCGTACGGTGGTCACTATTTCGAGCTCATTTTGATCTCGATCAACGCTGAATTTCGAGCTTTCGAAATACAATTGGTTTTTTTTTCGTTAATTGGCTCCAATATCAGGAGCCTTCCTATTAGGACAGATTTTCGTTGTATACCCGAAGGCATTTTGTTGCATAAGGTTTATGATTTTAGTAACAGTGCCAATATCAGCTCGATTTACCAACTTGAAATAACAACAGAAAAGGACATGGTACAATTCAAAGCTAGAACAAATACTCCAAGACATATCAAACTAGTTTAGTCACTGTGAAATTACATACCCATTCACATAAGCGAAATATGGGAGACTCGTATATTTTCAAAGAGATAGGGACCACTTTGTTCATACTCAGTTGACGATAGTAGAATTATGACACATGAAAAATGTGTATATGGTTTCATAAATATACACAGAGAAAATGAATGTGTTGAAAAGTCCCATAATTTATTGAGAATTTGTGTTAGTCTGTGACAGATAGAGTTATTTACTTGCATTTACTTTTGAAAGTATCACACCAAATTCTTTGTCAAACGCATACTATATTTAACTCACATATAATAAGTTACTTCCTACTCATGGATGTAACCATCCGCTAGTAGGAAATCACCTATTGTATGTGAGTTACATGCAATATGCATGTTACAAAGAATTTTGTGTATTTGCTGGAATGTATTTCTATAAGAAATTAGGATACTTTTGACGCTATATTCAGGTCGATAATTAGATCCGTTATAAACTAGTGCTGATCCTCAGTAAATTATGGGACTTTTTGGAATATATTTTTCTACGTTTACAGTACACTCTTGCTATAAAAGACGAGTTTTATCTTCGCCCAAGTTTTTTGTGACAAATGGTTGAATATAAATGTGGAAGAGAAACAAAATTATATCTTATAGTGATTTCTCGGTAGTACAATACACAAATATATACTGAAAGTTGGTAAATATCAAATTCTATTGATCACCAATAAGCAGCTACCAATTATAGGAACTCATGAATCATTCTAATCCCCAAGAGAACATAAACTTCTTAGGTGAAATTTAGTTTCATTGTATGTTTCTTCACGTTCAAGGAAAGTTCAATGGATCATCAAATGTCCGAACGTTCAATGCACCTGTACTAAACATTCTTTGGACCTTCGTGTTCTCTGAGGAATATATTCTAGTAACATTTGTACATTCTGAATGTCTTATAAACCTTCACAAGTGATGAGCATCTCATGACAGGAAATTTTGTTACTGCAAAGTAATTCATCTTATAATTACATGTATATATGCATTTAAAATATTCAGTAATATGACATTCGAATTGCTTTAGATCTATCTCGCAATGGTGAGAAACATGTATAAAACCTGAACCAATATGGAAATTGCCTCATGACTTGATATTGTAGTGAGTATCCTAACATGTACGGATACGTATACAAATGTTTATGTATATATATGTTTGTTATTGGGAGTTTTAAATGATGAGTTTTTTTGTGGCAAGAATTCATGCTCATCATAAGAGTAAAGAAGCTCACTGCACTTTTGATTCATGAAACCATGTTCCTATCGGTTCAAACCTGTTGCATACAGTTGACTTCAATAAGCTTAGAGTTATTTTATGGTACAAATTTTGAATCGGCCGTATAATTTGTAATCAAAGACAGAAGAAAAAAAATTGAGGGTATCAAAAAAACCGAAAAATGCAACTTAACCTCAATCTTCAATCTTCTGTACTTTTTTTGGTTATGACAAAGCTCATCGCAAAAATGTCCTACAATGAGAAGAACTGAGGAATTATTCCATCAATTGCCGTAGAAATGAGTACACGAAATTTTGAAATATATCATTTTCATGGGAATTATTTGAGGTTATCTTTTGTAGACTTCATTGAAAGGTTCGTCTGAAAAATGTGACGCTTGCAATACGAAAAAAATACTTACTGGTCTGTCATCCTTCAATTTCCCTAGTATAAGTAGATATACTGTGATATATCGAATCTTTATATTAATTAACATTAAATATTTTATTGAACTCGACCAGTTGTTTTTTTAACGTGTTGAAAACTTGCCGATGCTTGCCGAATGCTGCTGGATTGAGTTTCTATAACAGTTTGGCTGACTTTTGATATTAGGATTGATTGGTTCCGTCTGGAAATGGCGAATCCAATCAGAATCGTTGAGAGTTGTCACAAAATTGGCGGGATTTCAATGTATTTCAAAAATAGCGTTTCAGGATGATGGGACCAATGAATGAGATAGGAAAGAATGTTTGAAATTGAACAATAGATTCAAGGGTTAGCAGCTTTAAAGGTGCATTTATAGAAATATCGATTCAGAATTTCCTGAAATGGAAAATGAATAGAATTTGAGAGAAACGTTTTTCTAAAAGTGCACCTCCAAATTTTGCCAAGTGCTGGAGCGAACTCATGAAGAAATTTCAAAAATTTGTCACCGTGGGATATATACCAATCGATTCAGAATCTTCTGAAATGAAAAATGGATAGCACTTGAGAGGAACATTTTTTAAGAAGTGTACCTCCAAAAACACTGTTGGATAAATACAGTGTATGGTTTTTCACCCGCTGTAAAGAAAAATAACAAATGATCTCGACTGGATGTCAATTCGATATCATTTCGATATTGGATCTCAAATTACCTTTAAAATTCTTCCCCGATTAAAATATTCTCAATCTGCGTTTATGAAGGAGTTTCATAATATGCTTTAGAAAAATATCGAAAAGAAATCGAAAAATACAGAGTGTCGATTTTGAATTAGCCAACCAAATTTTGTTGATGTAATCTTGATCAGCTAGATATCAATTTGATATCGAATTGATATTAGACTTCTGCCTGGGATATGGATATAACCAGTGTTCAAAAGAAGTATATTGCTATGATGACTTATCGATATTTGATCCCTAGCGGTTTTGAGCTCACCCAGGGCCGGCTCGTCCATATAGGCAGTATAGGCGGCCGCCTGGGGCGGCAAGATTCAGGGGGCGGCAAAATTTGGAAAAACAACAAAATCCTAGAAATCATGAGTAAGAACCATACTGAACATACACATACACATGACACACAAAATACTTATTAGAAACATTCTCTGTCTTCCTAAGAATTCATGGTGGTTCAATTACTGAATAAGAATTACAATTTTCCTCTAAAAAAGAGATTTTCCTCTAAAAAAAGTGTTTTGCAAAAGTCTTTATGCATAAATTTCAGTACACATTTTACAAGGAATAAGTTATTTTTTAATTCAGTTTCAGAATGGCATCAGAAAGATGACCTGGTGAATAATGATAATTAGGTGATGTATGCAAGACATCAAATGTCGATTGAGTAAGAACCTAGTTATCATCCGACAATAGTATTCAACATTGTCTCGCAGCAGTATTGGAAGCAGTATCCTAAACAGCACCGAAAACCAACGTTTCAATGGTTCCACAGATTTTCGTTTTCAAAAGTCCGTTTTCCAAACGTTTCGAGAACATTGGTTTATCGTGTTGAAATACACGTTTCGATGACGTTTTCTTACGTATGCTATGGTACGTTCTCAGAATGTTGTCGAAACATCATATGAAAACCAAGTGTTTTATTCTCAACCTGCACAAATGTGTATTCATGTAGGTATTTATGGTGAATCGTAAGCAGAAATTCATACCCTGCAAAAAATTTCCCGTAGAAAACGATAAAATTTTGCCTATGGGTTTCAATGCGGTTCCTGAAACTTGAATTCCGATGCTGTCTCGTGAATTATTTACGATAGAATTCTGTCGATTCTTATCGTATTCTATAGGATTTAAGAAAAATTTACGTGGTTCTAAAGTGAACTTCCCATAGACAAAGTATTAATTATTTGGAGAATTATAACCTTTTTTTTGCGAATAATTGATTTTTCTACTACAGGAATTTTACGATAGAACCAGGTACATTTCTCAAATCCTGTAGGATGCGATGAGAATCAATAGAATTCTATCGTAAATGCACGATACAGCATGAGGATTCCAATTTTAGAAACCGTATTGAAACTCGTAAGAAAAATTTTATCGTCTTCTATGGGACATTTTTAGCAGAGTAGGACTTCGTGTTTTACTTATGAATATCGTGTTGGAAAATCCATGAAGTTGCATAATAAGAACATTTTTTTATGAACTGCAATAAGATACCATTCAATTTTGAATCGCTTCATTGGAAATTTGTTTTTCCTCCATGCAAGATCATAGGTTAACAAAAGACTATCGTATTGTCGGTGCATTCATCTTTTGTTTTATTGTGTGTCGAAGTAATATTGTATGGAGAACCGACGTCTACTCAGGGTTGATCAGCAATTTTTCATTTGAACGAGTTTTCAAGTAAGGCAAGTTTTGATTATAATGAATTTTGAAGTATATTATGTGCGTGAGAATTAGAATATACACGGAGAAAAATTTGGGTCAGCAGATACAGCAATTGCGATAAATTTGACAAAATCCACATGTAAATATAGGGATAGCATTTCTGCGGTGGAAATTCTACATCATTTTTGCTGTAAATTGAAAACGTCGCAATTCTACCGCAATCTGATGTAATTTTAACATACGCACTTCATAACTATCACATACATCAAATGTAAATTCTATTGTCGTGATGAATGAAATATAAACAGTATGACAAGCGATATTTACTTCAAACTTATGAAATTTGTACATCAGTCTGATTAGTGTTGCCGCGATATTATCGTCGAAATTCAGAAATAATCGATTATCTTAATTTTGACAGGTTTTCATGGAACTTTTAACGCGTAGATCTTCGACTGTGCACGAAATAAAACGGGATAATGGATCATCTTGGTCTTTTAAACAAAATGAATCAGAATATTCTTACATTATCGTAACGATAATTATCGATATATCGTAACGATAAATGGAAGCATATCTTGGTTTATTTTGTGTACAAGTCTGGGATTATTCATTATTCCGTTTCATTATGAGCACAATCGAAGATTCGTGGATTATATATTCCATAGGAACGTGTAAGAATTGAGATAATCGATTATTCCTCAATTATCGACGATAATATCGCGGCAACACTAAGTCTGATGTAAAATACATGTTAGGATTTTTGAATAAAATTTCAATCGCTCATTCATATATTTTATGCATACGCGAGAACTACGATAATAACTACAACAATTTTTGTTAATTTTCCAAAAGCCACAAAGATGGGGATAAAATTTAAGTGATTAAAATTTTACATTATTTGCGCCGCATTTTTATGAATTTTCACTGACAATTGAAATAAAAAAAATGGTATCTTCCCAATTAATTCTTGCTGTTGTGTTTTTTGTTGAATTTGCAATGAGACAATATATACAAATGCAGTTTTGAGCAGTGAAATGGACTTTAATCACACAGCTTGAATTATCTTACATCTTACATATTACATATTACAATAAGATACAATACAATGTTATGTCGCCTCATTCTATCATTATCACTAACCGTACGCTATGGGTGGAGATTCAAGTTTTTAATATATATCAAATGTAGGAACAAACTGATACTCGCGGAAAACTTTTGAAACTGTTTGCGCCATCTTTGTGACGCGATTTTAATCATTTTGAACTAAAAGGAGTGATACAAAGCTTCTCAGTAGTATTACTAACACAGGCGAGTAGTTTTTGCAGAAGCAATTGTTGAATACACATCAGATTGCGGTAACTGTATATTTGAGAATGAGAATAAAATTCCTGGGAAATAAATCAGATTATCATTCAAAAAAGCATGAGTAACATTAGCAACTGTACTTGTTGAATGTACATTGGATTGCTGTAGAATTGAATAAGTGGAAATGTGGTTGAGCATGCCTTATGGCATCACGTTCGTGAAAAGTAGATTCAATCGAGTGTAATGGAAAATTTACATTGTTCGTGGGCAATAATATCATAATAAATATATTTTTGGATTGGCGTAATTTTTACAATCTTCCAAAGCAATGATCATGTACGTATCACGTGAGTTTCATCAAAATTAATGTAGAAATTACATTTAAAGTTTTATCTATACACTGATGTTAAATTTACATTATAATTTTCCTCCGTGTGATAAAGCGTACCACCAAAAAAAGTCGAAAGTTTTCAGAACGTGTCAGTGGTGTGGATTTAAGTTTCAGAGAGTACGTGTTTTAAAATTTGTGGAAACCTGCATTTTTTATGTTACGTAAGACGTTCGGCAAATATCATTCGTGTGTGCTGAGATATTTCTTCAGAATGTTTCTGAAACATTCCATGAAAATATAGTACTTTATTCCTAATCTATACAAAATTTAATTCTTCTATTGTTCTATAGTTAACCAAATATCCTAATTTTCGTGTTCAATTGCGAATTTACGATGCGAATATACCATTCACTGTAATTGACAGGTTTTTTTACAGGGTAGTGGGCGGCGTCTTGGGATTTCGCCTAGGGCGGCAAAATACCTAGGGCCGGCCCTGAGCTCACCAAAAAGTAACTGAAAAAAACCAGCTACGGCTACGCGCCCATGTGAAACAATGATATATAGATTATAAATAATCTATATATAATTTTTTCACAAGAGCGAGTATACGTTGTGCCTTTTACTACCCGGGGAAATAATCACGTGGTTTCCAACGTGAAGAACAAGGTCGAAAACTAGGCTGAGAACAACGTTGTTTTTGACGTTGTTTAACATGGTGAATTTGACCTACTTTGAAAAAGTGGAAAACCATATTGATTCACGTTATTTGCAACGTTGATTATGACGTGGTTTAACCACAAACGAAAAATGACTGCGTCAAAAAGACCTGATTCTAGCAAAAATTTTTATATTTTGACAGCCGAAACAAAGGATTACATTCCTTAATGAAAAAAAAAAATTGATTTCATTCGGAATTGAACATGGATCTTCATGATTCATGATTTCACAAGATCCGACTTCTTTACCTCTCGGGTATGATTCTGTATGAATGTAGCTGAAATTCCCAACTAACATTTCAATTCTTGAAGATATCTAAAAGAATACTTAATTGAGAGATCTTTAAGAACTTTCTTGAAGAGTTCTTAAAGATATCTCTTAGAAGTGTTGGAAGGACATCTTGTAAAAGATTTCTAAAAGATGTCTTGATTCAGAGATCTTCAAGAACGTTATTGAAGAGTTCTTGAAGATATCTTTTAGAAGTCTTGAGGAGATTTCGGAAAGATGTCTTGATTAAGACACGTTTAAGAAGATAAATTTTTCAGCAGCTTTGAGGTTATATGAGCACATGATCATGAATAACACAGAATAAAACTTTGAATGTACCTGTTATTACAATCGTATTGCAAATGAGGTGATTCCATATCCATGAATTGAAAGCTTGAATCAATCATTGAGATATCAAGAAATTTGAAAGTTTGTAAAAAGTACGATTTTGTCGCCTTATGACGTGCACAATAAAATTACCGAATATCCACTTCACAACAATTCGTCAGAAATACTTTAGGAAGAATCTGCGGTATTCACAAAATATTAACGACCACTAGAACACAGAATTGATTTCTAAATATGTTTCACTAAATTTATTCATCTTTCCTATTTGTAATTACATTCAACTCTTTTGATATTTATTCATGTGATAACAGTTTGTTCAGAAGATCATTTTCACTTTGAAACTGGACACCGCTGACATATTTCATTATGTCATATTGACAATTATGGGCGTCTCTACCATGTTGTACGTATAGCTCAAGTGACTGAGGCGTAAATATATCGTCAAGTGAATGGGTTCGATTCCCGTAACAACAAGGGTCGAAATCAGGTAAACTTTATCGGAACGCGAGAGCAGTTGAAGAAACAGGAGGGAAAGGAAAAAGAAAAGGTTAAGAATTTTTTTTGTGAACAAATTCAAGAGTCTTCCAAGACGTTTTTATGAATTCTCCAAGACATCTTTAAGAACTCTTCAAGACATCTTTAAGAACTCTTCAAGATATCTTTTCGAATTCTATACGTGTTTCATAAGACATCTTTTAGGATTCGTTTCGGTATCTTTTAGAACGTTTTTTAAGACTCCTTACAAACGCATTGAGACTTCTTAAAGATATCTTTAAGATGTCTGAATGTTAGTTGGGTTCAAAATGTACATGAACTTTACTCAATTAGAAATCATTTATAAATGAAATAATTCATCTGATTTGAGAAAATCCATTGAATTTCGGTAAATCTTATCAAAATTGAACAAAGGTCTGATTCAATCATATCTGATTATTTGTCAATGAGATTTGGTTCCTTTCATACATTTTTTTAACGACGATCTCATTGATTCTCGCCAAATTTCAATGAATTTCAGACAAACCATTTACATTCGGATGATGAATTATAAGCCATTATTTAAAAGAATATTATTGTCCAACAATTCTTCAAAATTTTCTGAAAATAATCTCCTCAGATGTCTTTGAGAAATGTCACGATCATTTGAGGTTAACTTATTTTGTGGTAAATTAATGAATTCAGATCAAAAGATACTGTTTTACTGACGATCATTGCCCATTCACGTATTCTATTGTATTTTAATTAATGAGACAACAGTTTTTAATCACTCTGTTTCCTCATTCAATAGAGTATGGACCTCAATTATTCAGAAATATATGAAAATCCCTATGGTTGAATAAATCAGGCAAACAATTCGTGTTTTAGGTGTATAAAAAAGATGTAATATTCACTATAAACACGATTTCAGTAAAAACATTTTCTGCATCGGGTATAGGAGATAGGGGAGACCGGGGATAATTCACCATAGGGGTAGGTAGACTAACGGCGGAAATCTCGGTGAAGACGGAAGTGTCGCGGTTTTCAACTACAGCTGAACGATCGTCCTCATAACCGGTTCAGTGTTCAGGGACACAAAGTTACTGTTGCGTATTGTTGGGGATCAGTAACAAATTTTCAGTTTACGAACCATGTGAGTAAAATTTATCTTCCGTACATGCTTTGTTGTGACGTAGACAAATTTATTGTTAATTACTTTCCTATTGATGCAGGTATTGGTTTTATAGCTGTTCTTCAAATGACATAACATTATTCTCGAGTCACTGTCAGAGGCGTATTTGGGCCTAGGCCAACCTAGGCCGGGCCTAGGGGCGGCACCACGATCGACCAAAAAAATAGATTCAACATTTTGTGGATATGATTCCTTGAAGTTCTTATGCATGGTATTATTGAGTGAATTAATTATTCAAAAATCATGGAGTCTCAATTCCTCTTATAAATACCGTAAACTGAGGTGAAGGCGATCTTTTGCATACAGCATTCTTTTAGGGACAAATGTCGATTGGAGCATTAAAAATGAATGATCGGCTTCGCCCCAGTTGACTGTACTCATTCAATTCCAATTGTGATTTATTGAAGAATCCTAATGTTCATCATAGATTCAATTTGTTCAATTTCCATGTCAATTGTATCATATATAATAATATCCTCCCGACTTATCAACTAGGATACTCTTATAACACAATAGTATCCGAACATACGAGTAATACGGGCAATACCCGCAATCGATTGCATTACTCTACACTATCAGAATTATCTGGAATTTTTTTTCAATCACGTACATGAGTTCAGGTTCATATACATTTTACATTACATTTAATGTACACAAATGAAGCCGCCATAGTTAAGTCTATAGTTATATATGCAAGTACATTAGATTTAATGTGAAATGTGTAAAAAATTCAATTCATGCACGTATTTGAGATTAACTTCCAGCAGAAATATTAAAATTAGTACAGACATTTCTAACAGTGTAGTGATACGGGTAATGCGGATAATAGAAGTTTCACTTGGGTAATACCCGATTGATGCAGTAATGCTCCAGTACCCGAGTATGTGCAAGGCGAATAATCGGTTACAAATTAGATCTCTGATATCACAGGTCAACATTTGATCTACGCTGGAACACCAGAACAGAGGTGGGTGCCTAAGAGTTTTGGGGGTAGGAGATTACGATTCCTGGGTCCATATGACCCCATCACGTCAGGATCAATGTCAAATCAAGGTCAAACATCTCAAATCGAAAGATATGATTTTTTTGGCCCCGGATTCCGAACCAGCGGAAAATGTTACATCCACATACATTTTTACATTCAAATTGAAGTTATATCTGCAGGTCATATGAAGGTCATATGTAGGTAAAATCCTTTTTTTGAATGTCTTCTCTGATATTGGCTAGGCAGGGTCTTGGATTAGTTGACTTCTATGTTTTTGTGGTCGCAGGTCACAATTTCGGGGACTATATGCCCCCATCACGTCAGAATCAAGGTCAAATTAAGGACAAACATCTTCACATCGAAGGATATCATTTTTTTCAATCCCGGATCCCGAACGGCCGGGAAATTTTGAATCTTGATGAATTCTTATAATCCAATTGTCCTTAATTTGACCTTGATCCTGACGTGATGAGGGCATATAGTCCCCGAGATTGTGATCTGCGACCGCAAGAACGTAGAAGTCAACTTATCCAAGACCCTGCCTAGCCAATATCAGAGAAGACATTAAAAAAAAAGGGATTTACCTACATATGACCTTCATATGACCTGCCGGTATAACTTGAATTTGAATGTAGAAATGTATTTGGATGTAACATTTCCCGCTGGTTCGGAATCCGGGGCCAAAAAAATCATATCTTTCGATTTGAGATGTTTGACCTTGATTTGACATTGATCCTGACGTGATGGGGTCATATGGACCCAGGAATCGTAATCTCCGACCCCCAAAACTTATAGGTACCCACCTCTGTTCTGGTGTTCCAGCGTAGATCAAATGTTGACCTGTGTATTTAATAAATCCAAATTCAAAAATGAATGATTGATTCCTTTGATAATATAATTGTTGCATTACTGGCATGTTTTTCACTTACCATTATAAAGTTAATGGGAATTGGTATTCAGGAGTTAATAGTCTTATCTTCTATGTTTATCCGCAGGTCACATTCAGATGCGTAACATAAATATACACAATACCTAATGATTGTGTCATAGTATGTTCATTTCAATTATTTTATATTTCATAAATACAATCCGGATGAACTTCCCATCTTTTGAATAAATGGCGATTTACTTCATTTTATGCTATGGAAGCTTCAATGAGGTTAGAACTCCAAAGAATTACATATACCATTCAAAACCCCCGCCCTCATATTACTCCTACATTTTGAGACATCTGGTGGCCAATTTGAAAATCTCAACACTACTAGCTTCAGCACTTGCACTTAGAGCTGGGAAATCGCAGCTTGGTCACGTGACTACGCTACGTACTAACACATGTAAGCGCTCTCGTCCGTGAGCCAGCCCCACCACCGGATAGTATATGAGATATATATATGCGTTGTTCGGTACCGCTCGGTAGCCGTCGATCACGTTCGACAAATCGAGAGAGAACAAAGTAATGAATGTTTCTTCGTCTTTCCTCGTTTTAGCCATTCCATCGATTTCGTACAAAATATGATTTTTCTCTGAGAAAAATATATATATATACGTCGTCATAGCAACCAGTTTGAAGCCCGCGTAGATTCAAAATCCAAGAATGTTAGAATATTGATATAAGGATGAAGACATGCAGAATTAAAATTTAAAACCTTGATGGTTGAAGATGGTTCATCGAATTTACTTACGTGACTTGATATTCTTCACCAAAATCCTAATGTTTTCCTAATTATTGAAAGGTTTTGAAATTCTATAAATACATTCATATGCTATTTTCAAATATACACTGAGAGAAATCGCTAAGTTATCGCAAAGAAACGAATTTTGTTGAAAATCATTATGTCTGTGCAAGTAAAAGTTTTGTGGATATAAATAACCATTTATTTAAAACAACTAAAAACGAAAAAATTTGGAACGACAAAATATATAGATGTAACAAATATAATCTTTTATTTAGAAGAATATGAATGCCTCCAACTGATAAAGGGAAATCACGAGAGCCAGCAACTACTTTATTTTCAATGAAATTCACATAGTTATGTACCTTAGGTACTCGTGAGGAAAACCCTAATGGCTTTTATCATAGAGCGGTTGAGTTTTCGATATATTCAAGTTGTGTGAATGAGCGCAACTCTATATACGCAAAGAAGTGACCCTCATCTCAGTAACCAGCGGTGGCTCGGGTGATAGAGCCTCGGCGTCCGGTCTCGAAAACCCGAGTTCAATTCTGGGGAAGGGAATTTTGTTTTTCTTACTTTTTTAAACATTATATATTTCATACACAAAAAAATGTATTCATATGACATAAATGGAATTAAAAAAACGAAATATTTTATAATGAATAAAAAGCCTAGCTGTCTACTGTATGAATACATTTTTTTGATGCATCAAGTAAATTTCAGTTATGGCAGTTTCCCCCAGTATAATATGTGGAAAAGTGTTAATAATTTTTTAAATTTTCCTTCAATAGTCAGAAAAATTTTAACAATTTATCAGAGTTCCGTCAGAATTTTTTCAGAGCACAATTTAGTTCTTCTTTGTCTGAAAAATAATGGAAAAATCTGAGAAACTCTGCAAAAATTCTGAAAAAAGTATGTACACATAATGTTCCAAATTTATTAGATTTTTCATAAAAATTTCAGAGATTCTGAAAGTTCGTCAGATTGTTTCAGAGAAAATCCGATGTCTTTCAGAGATTATTAATGGTTTTTCAGAAATTTGCCAGCGAAATATTTCAACACGGGCAATTATGAATCCACACAAAAATTTTCAACATATCGCGAGAATATCGACGACGTTATGACAAAAAGGCGTGAAGTGCCTTTTGTTCTACATGCGCCTTGGCAGTTTCACATTTGAAACTCCAACGTTTCAAACATGAAACTGCCAAGAGCGCATGTAGAATTTGTTTTGGATGGTCTACATTAGATGTGTATATACATATATTCAAATTGTTGCTAAGTAGTGGAGATATATGCATTATCTAATATGAAATTTATGAGGGGGTCGAACTCCTTGGAACTCCCCTGGATACGCCCTTGCAAACTGCTGAAGAGTATATCAAATTGACGATCTAGTATGTTATATCTATGAATCTACAATCCGCTCGATTGCCAACTTTTTCTCATACTTCCACTGTCTTGCTTAACCCGAACGCTGTGTTCTGTGACTTGGAAGGTGATCAAAAAAAGCTCTTGTAAGTTTTACTCGTTCGTGTTTATTACTTTTCAATTGTTTTATTACTTCTTTCGTTATTGTATTTTTTCTTTTCGTGTTTATTTGATTCTTCCGTTATTCCTCAATTCTTTAATATTTGTTATCGCATATTCATTTAATAATTTGTTTATCATATTCATTTTCTGTTTTTGTGTGAATCCATGTTACAGCATGGATTCTAAACGGAAGAATTATCTAGAAAGATTAGATCCTTCTAAGGAATCTGACAATCCAGATTTTGTGAAGTACATTAGTAAGATTGACGACATCGAACACGGTTTTTTTTGTACTCTGTGCGCAAGAAACTATTCTGGTGGCAATTCGGAAGCTCAAAAGCATCTTTCATCGGAAAAACACAAATCGAAGGCTCATTCTTCCGCAGAGGAAGATTGCAATGTCCAAACTAAAAGACGAAAAATATATTGCAAACAATTTCCGGAGGCTTTAGTTGCCGATGAACGTTTTCGTCCTTATTTACAGACGGTTCCGGGTGAACCAGAAAGTTTTCGTTGCTTGGCATGTTCTCAAACTTATTCGGGTGGCGGATATGAAGTAAAACTTCATTTCAATCGTGACAAGCACTTAGAAAATGTGAAACAAAGTAATTTTCCGGTAACGACTTTGAATGATGTTCCATCAACATCAGCTTTTGGGATAAGAGAAGAAAATTCGGCGGTTGATCCGTTTGAATTCTCTTGCCACTCTCTTCCTCCTGATTCTTTTTTATCATTCCGCAAGAAACAGGCTGTTGATTTGGAATTACCATTGGAGTTACCCGTACCGTCTGAATCACCAGTATCGTGTTCATTTGAAACAAGTGAGACATTGCAGTCTTCTTCTTCCAAGATTGGGCATTCAATGAATCGTGTTGATCGAATCAACGAAAATGTGCATGTACATAATGATTTGATGAATTCTGATGTTACATTCGAATCTCATGAAGTCGGAGATGTCATTTTTCATCGAGATGTTGCACGTGCTGAAATTTTGCTGTCCACTCTTGTTGCAGAACACAATATTTCTGTTCATGCAGCATCTGATTTGGTCGACACGTTGGAATCTGCTTTTACAGATTCCCGAATTGCGCAACAAGTTCAACTCAAACGCAATAAGATCACCGGACTTATTGTAAATAACGTCGCAGTCGTCGAGACAGAAGAATTAGTCAAGAAAATTCAAACCACTCCTTTTGGCATTCATGTTCATGGGTCAGTGGATATTGCGAATAAAAAAAACTTGGCTGTTTGCGTACGCTATATCGACGCAGAGTTAGGAACACCGATCAGTCAATTGCTGGAAATTATTCAAATGGAAGCGATTGACTGTTCTCATCAAGAAGTATTCGCTGCGCTCCAAACCTGCCTATGCCGTCTTCAAATCCCTTTCAAAAATATTAGTTCGCTGGCGACAGACAATGAGGCGGTTATGACGGGTGAGAACAATTCTGTTGCCGCTTTACTAAAAAAAAATATCCTATTTTTATTTCTCGTTGTGTTGGCCACATCAGTGCATTAGCAGCAATGCATTCAGGCAAACACATTCCAAACATGATTTAGAACTTCATCCATGATATAGCGTCCTTTTTTCGAAAGAGTGCGAAACGCAATGATATTTTTATTGATGTTTTCCAAGATAGAGGTATCATGCCCAAACAAATTCTGTCCCTGTCTGTTACGCAGTGGCTTGAGTTGCAGCATTGCGTACATAGGATCCTAGAAGAGTGGGAAATCATCGAAGAAGCGTTAGAACGTTGTGCAAAAGACGAAAAAAAGTGTCAAATAAGTCTGTGTCGTTGACCCTTAAGCGGCAAAATATGAAAACTGTGCCAATTGCTCGCCGTGCAAAAAAATCACCGGCTACAGATTTACTTGGCACAATGAGCAACGATAAATTGAAAGCTTACCTTCTGTTCTTGGAAGGTGCGCTCAAGGATTTCAATGTTCATAACGCGTCTTTCCAAACGAAAAGAACTAAAATACAAGACGTGTACGATGATTCCTTAGATCTGATAAACAAATTTTCTCGAAGATTTGTTCGAAAACCTCTTCTGGGAATTCGATCTCCTGGACCTCGATCTATTAGATGACAGTAATTTGGGGACAGATAATGGATGCGTCAATCTTGGATCGGAATGCGAAGAATTTGTTTCTGAATCTGTGGGAAAGCGAGAAATATTAGCGGAAATTATTTCAAATTTGCCAAGTGATGGCCCCGAGAACCAGGATCAAATTACTCTTCTTGAGACAGAGTACAAAAACCGACTCGATTCCGAAGCTCTTACTGATATTCGCAATAACTGCCTCAATTTTTGTCGAACGGCAATTTGTCAATTGTCCGATCGACTGAATTTGAAGTCAGATTCCTTTTTTCAACATCTTTCGGTATTTAAAGCGGAATCTGCCCTATTTGCAAATCGGGAAGAATCGTTTGAATCCGTGTCTCTTGTTGCGGAACGACTTGGTGTTACTGTTACACCAGAACTCAGAGCGGAATGGAATCTGCTCGCGCGTCTCCCTAAAGAAGGGGGAAAACAATCTTAATGAACATGGATTTTGATCAGATGTGGTCGTTCATTTTGAAATATGAGTCACCTAAGACTGGCATGGAGTTCTTCCCGAATTTAAGAGCTTTGGTTGATCGCGTTCGAAGTATTCCTCACTCAAACGCAAAAGCGGAAAAAGCGTTTTCCGTCGTAACTGACGTGAAAACCAACAAACGGAATCAAATGGGCCCCAAGTTATTTAATGCAATCTGCATTATAAGAAGTGCTTTGAAAGCTTACAACCTAAAAAGTTGCACAATGACTGTGAACAAAACTCATTACGACAGAATGGCCTCCAACATTGTATATAAAAGAAAGTAATGAGTTGACATTTTATTGATTCAAATTATGTTGCGAAAAATATTTTGTCTATGTAAAAAATGTAATAAATTTTATCAACACGCATACACAAACACATTACTTCAAGAGAGGGTTTGGAGTCGCAAAATACTGAGGGAGTGACGAACCTCGGGGTCCTAATCTCTTGAAAATACGCACACACACATATACATACATATTACTTCAGGAGAGGGTTTGGAGTCGTTAAATACCGAGGGAGTGACGAACCTTGGGGTCCTCATCTCCTGAAAACACACACATACATACATACTCAACACTCCAAGAGAGGGTTTGCACGGAAAAAAAGATGATGTTAGATTTACAATGTTTCGTTCGATCACCATAGAAACATTAGGGGTTTCTATGGTGATCGAACGAAATGTTGTAAATCCAAAATCATCTTTTTTTCCGTGTGGAGTCGGAAAATACTGAGGGAATGACGAACCTCGGGGTCCTATTCTCTTGGAAATACACACATACACATATACCTACATATTACTTCAAGAGAGGGTTTGGAGTCGTTAAATACCGAGGCAGTGACGAACTTTGGAGTCCTAATCTCCTGAACACATACTATTTCAACTCATTTCATTTTTTACTTGAGTTTTACTTGAATTATAATGATTATTTCTGATCATCTTGTGTCACATTAAAATAATTGAGTTCAATATGAACTTGAAGCCCATGATATTCAACATTTTACACTTGAACTGCCAAATTGTTCGATATAGATATTTTTTAAAAGGGTCCCTAGTACAAAAGGTTTGTATATGCGCTATATATAATTGTTGAATTTATATAAGTAATACTGGAAAGATATATACTTATATATGGAACTATATATGAAAATTTGAATTATTATATATATTAAAAATTTGTATCATATATAATTATTCCACATTCCAGATATAGACACATATATAACTATATATGTTTCCAGTATTACTTATATAAATTCCAATAATTATATACAGCGCAGATATAATCCTTTTTTACTAGAGATACTTTCTATTGAGAGTATTATGCTTATATAATGCAGTATCCAAGGGAGGCCGGGAATAAAAGTGAAATGCACTAAAAGCAACCATTTATGAAAATGCATAATTGACTTGAAAATTAATTTTGTTGATAATTATTGTTATTTTAAACTACATTGCCGTCTTTTCATGAATGATTATTTCGAATTCACATTACTTCTATTCCCTAATCAATATTTTTGATAAATGACATGATGACATTATTGATTCTTATATGATCTTGTCAACTGTTACAAAAATATATGAATTCACTGTTATAAATTTGATCATGAAATATTTCCGCACTGCGTTGTGAGGAAGATACCATAAAATTACAGAAATGTGCAAGCAAACACCGAAAAAAATAATCACGTTTTTTTACTCCAAATTACTTCCTGCGACTAGATAGATTCGTTGATATTTTGATAACTAAACTGGGTGTTGGCTCTACTACACTCAAATTTAATTTTTCTAATTCTAGTTGCTGTTACTAATCTGAAGTAAGGAAGTTGCTTTTTCTACAGTTTTTGTTACCGGCTTCTGTTCTTTATTACTCGAAACTAATTTCCATAATTATCTTCAATTCATTACTTCAAATACCTTAGTCAAAAAATCCATTGATTCCCACCAAATTTCATTGAGAATGGACAAAGGTCTGATTGAATCCTGTTTAATCATTTGTCCATAAGATTTAATCAGAATATTGAATTTTTCCAATGTGAATCTGATTGAATCCCGCAAAATCTCATTGAATCTTGGACAATGTTCCGGCCAAATTTCATAAAATTTCGTTTTGTCAGACTTGATGGATTTTTTCTAACTACGATAGGTTATTTTTTTCGGTGTAGAAAGTGGAATATTGTTGGAAAGTATTGGAATAAATTTCCTTCTTTTCCTCAAAAGATTAAGTAAGGTATTGAATCTTTGGATTGGCCGAACAATTGTCAATAAATTCGACCGTATATGTAATCGTTAATAATTATGATATTCATTCAACGTCAATTAATTGAAAATGTTGACGGCGCTCAAGTGCACTGGAAAATCGTTCTCTTTTTTATTACAACTTGACATGAGGTTTAATTGTTATTTATTTGTACATGCTCAAATATATCAATTCTGCTGACTCGTGTTTAAGTAGATGTAAGTTATAAAATAGTAGAAAATATCTTTGATATTTTTAAAAAATGTTTAGATATTGCGTTGTTCATTGGAGTGATTGATTCACTTATGTCATATATTATATTCAAACATTTGGCACAGGCAAACCATTGTCACGCTAAATAATGTAACAAAGAAATATTCGAAATAAGATTCTGTGCTGAGAAGTTATTATCGCAATTTGCAGCATACATTGAGATCCATGTAACTGTGTGATGTATCGCAGAAACTCATGCGAAAAAACAACAGAATATCATCACAATGTGCAACCCAACGTACCCTAAAAGCACACCCACTGATATCCACGTCGTACCTTCGTGGACTCTACGTGGATAAATGGAAGACGTGGATTTGGATGTTCGCATACAGGCAACGTTTAGGCAACATAGGAACGTCCAGTGCTGTACGGGTGTACTACATTTGAGTGGGTGCTGTATCGCAAAAGTTGATGCTAAATATGATCACAATCTGCTAGAAAGATTCCGCACCCAATGTATCGCATACAATGATTATTGGAAATAATCTAATAACATCAAAACCTGCGGCATGTTATTTACTACGTTTATGCTGATGTACAGGGGTAGACTGAGCCATCGGGACACCGGGAAATTTCGCTATATATAATTATTGGCATTTATGGAAGTAATACTGGAAACATTATAGTTATATATGGGACTATATATGGAATTTGAAATAATTATGTATGATAAAAATTTTCACTATATATAATAATTCAAGTTTTCATAGCTCCATATAGTTCCATATATAACTATACATGTTTCCAGTATTACTTATATAAATTACCATAATTATATATAGTCCATATATAATTTTTTTCCAACCAAACGTTACTACAGTCCACAATCAGTAAATCAGTCCACGATATATTGTACAAGTGGTTCATTGGGGACTGATTTATTCAGCCTATGGATCTATCCAGTCAATCGATTGATCAACATTCATCTGAATAATAACATCAGTATATTGTGGAAGAGAAAATATTCAGCTTCGAAAGTATTTTTCTAATCAGTAGAATGTCTTCAAGGTCCATAAATAAGCAATTATACTTCAAACGGCTATTCCATCATTTTCGTACGTATTAGCAATCGTCGTCATCAAACTACTGGACCCCGGGTATTTTGATACTTCATCATTCCTGTGAATATAGTTATGTAATTCTTGAATCGCTGCTCCATAACCACTTCAAATAACGTCCACCTGAAGAACATCGCTGCAATAGACCTGGAGGATTGCTAGCGACCTGGTGGCCCATTGTCTGATCATCTTGTATAACCGGTGGATAATGGTTCTTGCATGATGGATAAATGCAACAATCATTTGGATCACGGGATATACCTGGTTGGAAAATGTATCTTATCAGTATTAGAGTTTTCTTACACAGCTCTAACTTGGGTAATGTATAATCACTCAAAAAACGTTTGGTGTCTGTAAAATGTATTATACTAGAAGTAACAGATGTCCTTACATTTGACGTATCCATCCACCACTCCTGAAGAAAACAACCCCCATCATACCAGAAAGGATAAAGGAGGAAATTTTTGAGGGCCAGTCAGATCACGAAGAAAATCTTACGGACCTTCGCGACATGTCCTTTTTAGAAAAGGAAGGATCAAAGTTCTTGAGAACTATATGACACCACACCATCAAAGAATTCAACGCCACAAGAGGAAAAAACTGTATTATGTAAGATAAATGTACGAAATTTCCCCGCCTACATTCAAATCCTCACCTCTCTCCTCCTGGAAGAAACGGCAGAAATTAAGCATGATGTGATTTAAAGAACATTTTTATGGACTTGAAAATTCTGTTCTTTTCAACTTTTTATTTTACGTTTAGCTCATCCAACTTATGTCAGAAACAGTTATGTGAATTTCAAATAATTTTTGTAATTTCTTGGAGGAAAGAAATCTCTGAAAAATAGCATAATTTACTACGCACGTGGTGAACCAGATCTGAATATCTGACATAGTGGATGCGGTCTTCGTGAAGACACGATTAAACAATTAAACAATATTAATTGAGCAGTATTATCTGCTTATTATAATGTATAAATGATGATACCACTGTATATCGATATTTTTGAAATATTTCATTCTACCTGAAGTGGTTGACATTACCTTTTGTACCAAGAAAATATGAAACTCAGCTCACAGAATCAAGGCAGCGCCTCTGACGGAGATGCTACCATCCACTTATGCATTCGAAACTTCCTTATATATATGTGACTTGATTTACGAGTTGAAATGGAAGCGATTTACACTTGAACCTTGCGATAACACAGCTCTCCTTCTTTCTCATTCGAACGGTATTGGTCATGCGTTGAATGGAGAGGGGTAGCATCTTTATCGCAAGGTTCTAGTGTGGTATTCTTATGGTAGGACAGTACTTGGTAGCATCCCCTGGTGATACTAGAAGCGCTGAGGCAGTGCTACATTATAAATTCGAACATATATATGTTATGGTACCAAGGCAGTGCTGAAATGTTGAGAAATGATCTACACTGTTAAAAATTTCTTGAATTTTAATGCACTCTTAATGTACCAGTGTACATGAAATTTCAACTCGAAGGTACATTAAATGATATTCAAGTATTATTACATTAATTTTCAAACCATGTGGAATTGAATTACAATTTCAAGTATCGGTACATTAAAAATTAACTTAGAGTAAATCGATAGAGATATGAGAAAATCACATAACCATCAATAATGTTTGAAATTGAGTGAATAAATTGAATAATTATAATCTTTTTGTGATTATAAATTTTGGAATTATTGTTCTCAATCGCATTAGGTGACACTCTACGAGTCTTGTCGTGGAGAGTGCTTGAACGACACTGAACCCCAACAGAACCTAAAATTTGTGTACGTCCGAGAAACCTCCAAAGGACGTCTGAGAAACGTATTTGGACGTTTCCTGGACGTACACAAATTTTAGGTTCTGTTGGGGAAGAGTATGAAATTTTGCGCGAAATATTTTCGTGAACCACGTGAGAAATACGAATTTTATAAATACGATGATCAAATACATGCTTGGGATTGAGGATTTTAATTACATAGTGGTTCTGAAACGTTATGGGATCGATGGAAAATTCTCACGATTGAAGGTTATAATTCAGAAAATTTGGCTTCCTATATTTCAGAACCAATATGGAATGAGAATTTGCATTCACAGTGCGCAATCCCATGCACGTACCCTGGTAGAAATTTCACAAATTTTTTCCTATGACTGATGAGGCGCTAGAGAGGAAAAACTGAGCACAAAAAACTAGCGAGGTACTGGTCAATTACTGATAAGTTGAATCCAACTAGCGTTGGTTGGTCAAAACTCCCGAGTAGCATCAGAATGTTGTATATATACTATGCACGTTCATAGTATATCTAAATGTACTATGAACGTTCATAGTGCATATACAACGTTCGGATGCTATTTGGGCTAGTGAGCTACTTATTAGTATGTAATAAGTTGAACTAATTGATAATGTGGAGTAAAACCATCTCTCATAATTATACAAGTGCTTACTAAAATATATATAAAATGGAGAAGAATGAACTTTTCAATTCTAAAATGAATAAAATATTGTTCACACTTGAGATCGGAAATGTCAGTACCCATACAGCACGTATTTCATAAAGATTTTTAAACAGCTGAACAGGTTTTTCCATTAATTTTTACATATAATTACAGGTGATATAAATGAGAAAGAAAATGTAACAAATCTGTTTGTATTTTAGAATTGAAATATAGTTTACGGATATGAGGTTGACTTCTTTGAAATGAAAAATAAAAATTATTTATTTTCGTGAAATGTGTGATCGTTAGTTCTTAATTAATATGTATTAAAAAAATCTATTATTCAGTGCGACATGAATTATTGAATCAGCCATAGCTATTGTAATATGTAAAAAATCATAATTTGTTGATGCAGTGAGAATGAGTTGTATTCAAATACTTACATCAATATTTCTCAGAAAAAACTCAGAGATCAAATCATTTTTGTGGTAATATGAGTCATGAAGAACTCATTTAATCAAAACTATTTTAAGCGAATGTTTAAAATAAATTTCCAAAAACTTGGATTATTCACATAAAGCTCGTTGGATGGTTTTACTCTTGAAGAGTACTGTCAAAGTTGACAGTTGCAAATTGGAGAAAAAAGTCTTATTTTCTGTCTTGAATTTGTTATTAGAGTAGTGACAAACTTGTAGGAAGAGTTTGAAGGTCGGGTGGAATCCATATTGATCAGGAAAGTCAAAACCGTATTGCAAAACTTGGAAAATCTGTTAACGTAGCTGACAATACTGGGGTATCGAGTCAGCTTTTCCTTACTACATGAAATCTAGGCAGGAGAAATGTATCAAAATTCAGTGAATTCAAGTTGGTGTCAAGTAAGAGAGGATAGAAATATTCATTGGATTTTATTGGTTATTATAAAAATGTTGACAAATAAGGAAAGGCTATGTAGGACTCACTGTGTCTTCTTTCATTATTTTTGTTTCAATAATTTTGTATTGTGGACATTCTTGTATTTTCTTACTAATAAGTTGAAGAAACAAGTGTATTGAACCTGTTTCACAAATATAATAACATTCATTCGTAGCAGCATGATACAACATTATTGAAACAAAAATATTAAAAGACGATACAGTGAGTCCTACATAGCCTTTCCTTATTTTTTGACATTTTTATAGTAACCAATAAAATCCAATGAATATTTCTGTCTTCTCTCACTCAACACCAACTTGAATTCACTGAATTTTGATACATTTCTCCTGCCTAGATTTCATGTAGTAAGGAAAAGCTGACTCGATACCCCAGTATTGTCAGCTACGTTAACAGATTTTCCAAGTTTTGCAATACGGTTTTGACTTTCCTGATCAATATGGATTTCACCCAACCTTTAAACTCTTTCTACAAGTTTATCACCACTCTAATAACAAATCCAAGACAGAAAATAAGACTTTTTTCTCCAATTTGCAAATGTCAACTTCGACAGTACTCTTCAAGAGTAAAACCACCCAACGAGCTTTATGTGAATAATCCAAGTTTTTGGAAATTTATTTTCAACTTTCGCTTGAAAAGATTTTTAATACATAATAATTAAACAATAACGACCACACATTTCACAAAAATAATTCATTCATTGTTTTTTATCACATAAACTTGACCTCACATCTGTCAACCGAATTGCAATTTTCACATAGGTCAATAGATTATTATACTCAACCGATGGATGGAATCAGATATCCACGTCATTTACATTGATTTTTTCTAATAAACCACGTAGGTACCGGTTTAGCTTAGGTCGTTGGGGCGTTAGGATAGTAGATCGCGCAACATTAGGTAGGGATTGGTTTAGATGGTTCGATTCTCTTCGAGGTTTCCAATTTTCTCTCCATGACATGAGAACGTAGTGAACAACGTGGTCGTCAATCTGCAAGTGTTCTCCTCCGAAACATGTTTTTTGCTTAAAATTCAGTTTTTTATTTTCGAAGACATTTTGGGCCAAAGCATAAATATTTTACTGAATAATCATTGTTGATGTATTATTATAATTTCACATTTTTACTGGCATATAATTTCTGTCATAAATTTGGCGTTAGTTTCTTACAAGTTCCTGGTCAGTTACTACTGAGTGCCTCGCTAGTTTTGATGACTAGAATTTGGTTGAGTGAAGCGTCACATTCTGCTAAATTACTCGTAAGTCTTCCCTATGAGTGCCTCACAAGTAAGATGGGTAAACTTATTAGTGCCTCTCAAAGTACTTGAGAAAATTTCTACCAGGGAAATTTCATGTATTCATACATTAAATTTCAAATCCATGTACATTAAATTTAATGTATGTAGACTTTAAATATGTGGAACCAGTACATGAATTTTCAGTTACGTACTTGAAAAAAACTTCCAGTAGCATTACATCAAAATTCATGCGGAAATTTTTAACAGTGTATTACTGCGTAATGTATTGAATCACACTATTTTTCAAAGATTCTCTTTCATGCTTTCAACTGCGACTTGCAGGTATTCACCTGCAGTAATTTTATTTTGGCTAATCCAAAGATTTTTATTACTTCATTAGCTATTAAGAAGTCAATAAACTCAAGCGCAAGCCATAATCAAAGATTCATCCTGTAGGTATGAAATTGTCTGTCGGGGAAGTATACAGTGTATTCATTTGTTCCTGTACAAATTACATGTTAATTACTTTATATGATTAAAATTTGAATGGGTCATCAAGACAAATTATGAATATAACTTCACCAAATGTGATTCACAAACACATTTGATGTTTCTGAATTGACCAACAAGTTTGATTTGAAATAGAATTCCATTCGATTTCAAAATATTATTCAAACTTCAATAATATCTTACTTGACGTGTACGTGACACTTGCTAACATAATTTTGTACACTGCGTATAAACCTGCTGAAAATATCAGATAGAAAATGATTGAAACAAGCGGAACAAGCATACTAACAAATGGGAAGATTTTACTTTGACTCTGGTTTTTATCCTTTTCAATTTCTTTCTATCTAGCAGTTTCATCAGGGAATAATCACTACTATTGTAGTCGTCAATGAATATTCAAACATTGTTTCTCTATGTATCTCTCATCCATAAGTTATCTAATCAGAAATTTCAATGGATAAAATAATTAAAAATAGGAGTCTATACTGCAAAATCATGACCTATTATTTGGATAGCTAAGGATTAACTGTGCGAGATATTTTTTAGCTGCACACAGTAAGAAGTAAAACTTATTTTCATCCTGAATCTCAGCTTATATTAAGTTGCAAGCAACACTAGCGCTGTTTCAACTGAAATTGAGCACAAAAAACAAATGCTGGACATAATGGAAAAGACTGAATTTCAGACAAATTTTACAGTAATGTGCAACCACATTCAGTCGGACTTTTTACAGTGCAGCTATACTTATTTAGCGGTAACTGCAAGAAATGTAGCTGCCTCAGCGGAAATTGAACAGCTAAATTGTTTAACTATCCAAACATCAACCACAAAATCTGTGCAATCACAGCTACAATTTCCTGCTATGGTAACTAAGAAATAGCTGTAGCTGCAATTATTTTCGCTACAGCAATGAGAATAAGGAGCTAAAAAAATGAGTAGCTGTCACAGCTAATTATTTTTTTTTCCGTGTGTACTTACCTATACAACATAGCAGTTCAACAAGAATTCTTCATCACCCATATTGAATTATTCCGGCATCAATGTAATTGATTGCAAACTCTTTCTAAGCTGGTGTACTGTGTGGGAAACGAAATATCGAAGTGAAGCATCGAAGTGACACTTAGAGATGGATGAATCCTGACGAATCGCATCTTTTGTACAAAAAAATATTTATTTTCTATCGCATTTTATAAAACTTATATCGAAACTTGCTAAGTATTTTATACAAAAGATTCGATTCATTATGATTTATCCACTTCTAATAACAATACACTGAAGTTCAGTAACTGAACTTGAAAATTTTAACGTATTGTAAAAAATTACATGCAAGAATCTGGTTTTGAATAAAGCTTATATTGTTCAATTGTTGGAAGAAAGACATTGAATAAATTGGTTTAAATCCTGGAAGAAGAAATCGATGGAAACCAATTGGAAAACCGCATAGATGACATTTCATAGGTTTTGATTCACTTTTACCACTTTTTATAAAGTTTGATTTATAAGTACAGAGATTTGAAATAGCATCTGCGAGATTTTGTGATATTGTATAGGGCGTATAACGTTTGATAGGATTTAATCTAGCGCTTACAACTTCGCTCATCAAATCCCATTAAAACAGACAAAACCCAGAAGTATACGCGACTTAATGTGTTTTGTATTTCAAACAAGATTGATGAGGTTTTCTCCAGATTGATCAGGATTTTACAATAATGAGATTTTGAATACGGCGTTTGATATTTTTAACCCTTAGCTGCCATACCGGGGTCAACCTGACCTCAGTGTGATTCAGTGTTGAATTGCAATCAGGAAACTCGATAATTCGAACCCTCCGTGCAATCTAATGCCAGTGTAGAGATCCTTAACCTTTTCTGACCTGACGTCCATTCCAATGGACATAGAATTTAGCGAATTCCCAAAATCATTTTACATAACAGAGCAGTTTAAAATCCTTGATATCATGAAGATGAAGTTGTAAATTATTGACAACTTCATCTTGATGATATCAAGGGTTGTAATTGTTTAAAATTTTGGTGCTTTGCTAAATTTGATGTCCATTGAAATGAACGTTAGGTCAGAAAGGGTTAACTTCACTGTACCGTAGTGTGACATGATTGGTCATGTTCCTATAATTCTTTCCCATAATACAGTGATAATCCTATTTAGGAGTGAAAATATTCACATCGATCGGGGAAAACGATCGATGCATCCCGAAGGGAACATGAAGCTTTAGCGAACGTTCAGATTAGATTTGTATAGATCGGTCCAAAGCTTCACAGGAGCTCATTTTTGGATTCACAAAGGTTTTACGAACGTTGAAATTTCCGCCTCGAAATGCTTTAAAGGAAGATAGATTGAACGTTCATGAAGGTTCATCGAAGGTTTGATGAAGCTTCAAAAAAATATCTATACTCATATTAATTTCCATTAATTTTTTATCATTATTAATTAATGATTATTCACATAAATTAATGGAAATTGATATAAGTATAGATATTTTTGTGAAGCTTCATCAAACCTTCGATGAACCTTCATGAACGTTCAATCTATCTCCCTTGAAAGCATTTCGAGGCGGACATTTCAACGTTCGTAAAACCTTTCTGAAACGTTTGTGAATCTAAAAGTGAGCTCCTGTGAAGCTTTGGACCGATCTATACAGATCTAATCTGAACGTTCGCTGAAGCTTGATGTTCCCTTCGGGATGTGTGTTACTAGGGTGGTCCTTATTTTATATAAAAAATTTTGTGGTCTTGACGCCCCCTAATTTTGTTCTACATCATGAAGGGGTGCTACAATATTTTTTACATAATTTTCAAAAGAGGTTTGGGGATGTCTCATGGCGTTTTAAACAAGCGTTTCAAAACGCTGTCCCTATAGGGATGGATTCCAATCGCTTCGTTTTACACAGGGAAAATATTGGGGGCATCTTAGATTTTAAAACGTGGAAATATAATGGTACAACATATGATTCACGTTTGAGGCAAACAGCAAATCGTTACACTCACTGGAGGGAAAGTGTACTTCCCTGTACCAAAAAAACCATAAAAACCGATATACCAAATCCTGTCGGAATCATTGCATATCGGTTTCTATGCTGTCATTGCAACAGAACTTATGAGTTTCCATGAGATTCTATTGGGAATCCGATGTTCTATGGGTTTCTATCGGTATAATCAGTAAAATCTGATGAATATTGATAGGAAGGAAATATCTGATCGGTTTCCATGGGACGTTTCAGACAAGATTGTATTAATAAATCTTCATTTCATCATGAAAATTAAAGGGCAACAGATAGAAATAGTTAAGTTTTCAATCTACTTTCTATCTGTGATTTCCAGCAGAGTAGATTTTTGTACAATATTTTATGCAATATAGTGAAAAATTTTTCAGAAACTCATTACTAATATTCAATTACTTTTTTCTGCAAGATATGTTTCCCATTCCATGCACCAGATGAAATACATTTCTTGAAAATCTGAAGCTAAAAAATCTGGAACTAGAAAAATTCAATTTGAATTCTTAAGAATTCTTTTCAACCTCGTGTGATATGTGGGTTTCACAATTCTTTGTGCTAGGTGCGATGTAATACATAAACTTCAAAAATGATTTTTGTTATTAATTGATGATTTTTGATTTCTGTGAATTTAAAATGATTGTTTTGATTTTTGTTGAATAACCGATTACTGTTAAAAAATGTTCCAGTCAAGTAAAGTGTTATGTACAAAAATTCGTGGAATAATGTGATATATTCGTACATTGTATGTGTTATTTATGAGAATTGACTGGAGTTTGAGCAGAAGAACAAAATGAATTGATACTACTGTGCACAAAGTTTTTGATTCAGCATTTCATTTATTCAAATTATCTATAATAAACGTCAATGTCAATGATGTATATATTACTGGAGTATGAATCTTGTATTGATACGACCTTATTTTATTGATACATGGAGTCGCTGCTGAAACACCCACATAAAAATTTTACGATTGGCGCTATTATGGCGAAACGTACATAAAGTACGGACGAGGCTTGGCAACCAAGCATGACGCAAACCTGGAAGATTGACATTATTTTATGATTGATATATGTGTTTTTCAATGAAGCACTAAGAAAACACCAGGTTTGACTCAACCCCGTGAGAGTTTGAATACGGCGAAATTCGCCGCGGGGTTAGGTCAACTGATTATCGATTGATTTGACTGAGCGGGGATTGATTTCAATCGATATTCAGTTGGTTCCATTGGTTCAACCGCGCGACGGGATTCACCGTATTTAAACTCTTACGGGATTGACTCCACTTCTTTTTCTCTGAGTGAGTCCCATCACTGATGGGAAAATGGCAATGAGGTAAACTATCACTGGCAAACAATTGAAAATTTCGTTTGCCAATGCTGCGCCAATCATAAAATTAAAAAATAATCCACCCACACTGAGAAAACAGATACCTTGAAAAATACCATACTTTATGGATGTTTGTCGTTGGTCTGACCCAAGTCAGAATATTTACGTGAAGAAACCTCTAAGAGTAACATAATGGCTGGGACTTTCATGAGGAAGGTACCATACTTCTTTATGAAACTCGAAGAAATTATGGGACTTTTACAGGTTCGTTCATGTCAATATTTCAACTTGAGTTAAACAAATGACAAAAATCCATAAATCATGGTATTCTTCAAGATATTTCTGCGTGTAAAAATATATTAAAAGGTATGAACATTTCGAAATTTCAGACATGTGATAATTTGGGGTCTTAATGTTTTCTCCCTCATTTATTTGTGAACAAATTCGGCGTCTTTTGCCGCTCAATTTTGCCATGAGAAGTATACACAATGTGGATCAGCAGTAGTCGTTCTCTATCGCAACCTGTGACAAACACCGATTGACTGTTCTTCCAAAGGATTATTTGAGTCTTATACATTCCCCCTATACGTCTCTTAGCACTCGCGAGAAACACTCGATCAGTAACGTAGAAAAAGTATTATATACGGCGGTATAGTAATTAAATTTTTTATGACCAACTGCTTGCGTCATGATTAGACGAATTATCAGTGTAATGTTGATCAATTTGCAGTTAAAATTGTAAATCAACTGATCTCGCATTAATGACTTGAAAAAATGCAATTTAGGTATGAAGCGTCAAAATTAAGGGACATGCCAATATTGAGCCATCCCAGGCAGCCATCTGATATCTTAAAGACTACTTTTACAGTTCATGGGTGCGATTTGGACACCCTAAAAGAGGATTTGGAAGATAACATAAAGACTCATTAAAGAGTTCCAAGCGTCGATTTCAGAGCTGTATCAGATTTGTATTTATATCCTCCAAAAGAGATCTAACAGACCTCATATTTTGAGAACCTCTTATTTCAGACCTCTGTAAGATTTCTTTTAGATTACATCTCGCGAATATATGTGTTCTGGAAGTGAACATTGAATGGAGCTCTTAATGTTATCTTTGAGAGCTTTGTGCTGTCTGTGATACTATTATCAATGATCGGCGCTAAATTGAAAAATTAATTTCTATCGAGACTAGGCCAATGTTCACGACAATATTGAACCACACTTCAAATGATCCATACGTTAAATACAATCTATCGATCAGCTAATGTTGGATCAAGGATGAGCCCAGCAAGGGGCGAGCTTGGCGGAATTGTCCATCAATGGTAGGCTGACAAACGAAATTCGTTGAATACTGACATCGGTGTAACATTTGATCTGTTGTTAATCAACATCAAAGGTTCATAGATTGTCAAGCCTTGTCAGTCATCGTTACGTTAAACTATATTTCATTGTGAGCATTGGCGGAGCTCAAACATTTTTATGTGGGTAAATTCGAAGAACTCTTAAATTGAATAGAGAATTCCTTATGCATTTTCTTGAGCTCGGACTAAATTTCATGTAACCTTAGTGAATTCATAAAAGCATTATTGAGATCAATAACGATTAAAAGGCGACTGATGGATTATTGAAATTCAAGGACAGAGTTCGTTTTCCTATGGCGGAAACGATTTAATAATTTCTCATAGAAGCCCCAATTTCTAGAGGAATTAGGAGATTTTGTCATAATTTCTCTACATGGAGAAAAATGCGGATCGAAAATATAGTAATATTTATTAAAAATCTAGGAATACTTCTTAAAATCTGAGACTTTTTTTTTGCTTTGTAAATATAAAACGATTCACATTTCTGTTGAATTTTATTGAAAAACGATGAAAGACCTGCGTTTTCCTCCGTGTAGGGATTGAAACTTTTATGAGAAGTTATGAAAAATCATGAGATCATTTTTGTTGTGGGTTTAGTCTTAAATGATACACAAATAAAAGTATTCCTTTGAATCTAACAAATTGTTATTTGGATAGGGCGAAATAAATATTTCTTTAATTGAAATAAATATTTTGTTGGTTTGAAAGAATTTATCATTTGATCCGTGTCCCAAAGCAGAAATTTGTTTGTATGAAAAAAATATTTATTTCCGTCAGACAAACATTTATTTCGCCCTATCCGAATAACAATTTCTTAGATTCAAAGACGAACCTTCATCTGTGTAATAAATTGAAATGCATACTTTTGAATATTACACTGAAGGAAACGACCTAGTTACCATAACTAAAATTTACTTGATGCAACAAAAAAATGCATTCATACACTAGACAGCTAGGCTTTTTATTCATTAGAAAATATTTCGTTTTTTTTATTCCATTTATGTCATATGAATACATTTTTTTGTGTATGAAATATATAATGTTTAAAAAAGCGAGAAAAAAAAATTCTCTTCCCCGGAATTGAACTCGGGTTTTCGAGACCGGACGCCGAGGCTCTATCACCTGAGCCACCGCCGGTTACTGAGATGAGCGTCACTTCTTTGCGTATATGGAGTTGCGCTCATTCATACAACTTGAATGTATCGAAAACTCAACCGCTCTATGATAAAAGCCATTAGGGTTTTCCTCACGAGTACCTAAGGTACATAACTATGTGAATTTCATTGAAAATAAAGTAGTTGCTGGCTCTCGTGATTTCCCTTTATCAGTTGGAGGCATTCATATTCTTCTAAATAAAAGATTATATTTGTTACATCTATATATTTTGTCGTTCCAAATATATTCTATGGAATATAAATTCACAGAATGGACTGAAACTGTTTAGTTAGCCCAGTTATAACAAGAAATATAGTTTGAGTTGTTTTAAATGAATGGTTATTTATATCCACAAAACTTTTACTTGCACAGATATAATGATTTTCAACAAAATTCGTTTCTTTGCGATAACTTAGCGATTTCTCTCAGTGTATATTTGAAAATAGCATATGAATGTATTTATAGAATTTCAAAATTTTTCAATAATTAGGAAAACATTAGGATTTTGGTGAAGAATATATTAGGTGTACAAATAAGTTTCCGCGGTTTTTTATAAAAAATTAGGAATTTATTGTAAAGGAAAAGTACATTACGTTTTATTCAAAGTATTTTCCATCATTTGCCACTACTTTTCCCCATCTTTCTGGCAACATTCGGATACCCCGTCGAAAAAACTCTTCATCTTTTGACGCTATCCACAAATCTACCCAATTTTTGGTGTCTTCATATGATGTGAAGCGCTGCTCAGACAGACCATGTGCCATCGACCGGAACAGGTGATAATCAGAAGGGGCTAAGTCTGGTGAATACGGCGGGTGGGGTAAAACTTCCCAGTTGAGTGTTTCCAAGTATGTTTTTACCGGCGCCGCAACATGTGGACGAGCATTATCGTGTAAAAGAATAATTTTGTCGTGTCTGGAGTAGTAATGGGCGCGTTTTTCCTTAAGTGCCCGACTCAATCTCATCAATTGTGTTCGGTAGAGAGCTCCAGTAATGGTTTCGCTTGGTTTCAGCAATTCATAATACACGACACCAAGCTGATCCCACCAAATCCACAGCATGAGTTTTTTTCCATGAATATTCGGCTTAGCTGTCGATGTTGATGGTTCGCTGGGCTTAACCCATGACTTTCTCTTCTTTGGATTATCGTAGTGAATCCATTTTTCGTCACCAGTGACTATACGATGCAAAAAACTCTTTTTTTTATTCCTGGCAAGCAGCATTTCACTCATGCATAATCGGCGTTCAACGTCTCTCCGCTTTAGTTCATATGGAACCCAATTTCCTTGTTTTTGAATCATTCCTAACGATTTTAAACGATGTGAAATTGCTTGTTGAGTCACTTGTAGAGTAAGTGCAGGTTCTTTTTGCGTTTGGGACGAATCTTCCTCCAATAGTACTTCTAATTCCATGTCTTCGTACACTTTCGGCCTTCCACTGCGTTCTTTGTCTTTAACGTCAAACTCACCGTTCTTAAACTTTTGAAACCATTCCTGACAACTTCTCTCACTTAAAGCAGCTTCACCATATGCTTCTAGAAGCAATCGATGCGCCTCAGCTGCAGATTTTTTCACATTAAAGAAGTAAATCAAAAGTTCCCGCAAATGATGCTTATTCGGAATAAAACTTGACATTTTTGCACGAAAAAAATTACGTGATGCTGATACGGAATCACTAGTACTTTAAGGTTATGGTGTTGCCAGATGACTAAACTTGGGATATTACGTTTTACATCTGACAATTTCTCCATAACCTTCTGGTGGGGCCATCTTTTGACGAACCGCGGAAACTTATTTGTACACCTAATAAAGTCACGTAAGTAAATTCGATGAACCATCTTCAACCATCAAGGTTTTAAATTTTAATTCTGCATGTCTTTATCCTTATATCAATATTCTAACATTCTTGGATTCTGAATCTACGCGGGCTTCAAACTGGTTGCTATGACGCCCTGTATATACAGGGTGGGGCATTTAAAGTGTCGCGGGCGTTTTTTCCAAAAATAAAATGAGATACGAGAAAATTTTTCGGACAAAAATTGTAGGGTATCGAGGGGGACATCCGATGGTGGCCTTGGCTTTGACCTCAAATCTCATCTTCAAGGGCATTTTGAGGTCAACTCTTGTTTTTCAAATAGCATCTCATATTTTTTACTGCAGATTTGGATTCTAGGTCAAAAACCAAGAAACTTTTGTCTGAACCATTTTCCTGAAATCCGCAAAGATGGCGCTCTAATCGATATTGTTCCATACTGAATCTGACATTAGGATAACTCGAAAACGAAGGGTCTTGGAGGAGAATGTTTCGGACAAAAGTTTCCTGATTCCAAGGGGGACCCCTTGAACTGAAACGGAGGTGATGGGGTATAACAGACAAAACACAACACATTTCAATCGTCTACATCACTTGGATAATTTGAATGCAGTAGATGCTCAAAATGATGGTCTTCGACTTCAATACACATTTCAAAACGTTTTACAAAAGATTGCTGAACTCGTGCTAAAATATCTTCATTGATGCTCGCGCATGCATTGATGATTCGTTGACGCATATTCTCAGGTGTAGTCGGTGCTTGTTGATAAACTGTATCTTTTATGTATCCCCATAAAAAAAATCTGGAGAAGTAAGATCCGGAGAACGGGCAGGCCAATGAACTAGTCCACGACGTCCTATCCATCGTCCAGGATAATCTCTGTCCAATACCCTCGAGCTGTGACTGCATAATGGGATGGACAACCATCGTGTTGATACCACATATTCAATCGTTCCTGAATAGGTATGTCTTCAAGTAATGTTGGAAGTACTTGATCTAAGAAATGTCCGTACTTCTCTCCATTTAGCGTATCTGCAATGAAGTACGGTCCAATTACTCGAGATCGAAAAATACCACACCAAACATTCACAGCCCATTGTCTTTGATGCTCTACTTGACGTAACCATCTTGGATTTTCTGTCGCCCAGTAATGCATATTATGTCGATTTACTTGACCATGATTGGTGAACGTCGACTCATCAGAAAATAATATGTTGATGAAGTTGTTATTGTGCATTTGCGCTAGACCCCATCGACAAAACTGTACACGATTTTCGAAATCATCACCGTGAAGGTCTTGATGCAAACAAATGTGATACGGATGGAATTTGTGACGTTTCAGTATTCGAAGAACACTTCTTCGAGAAATTCCCGAATGGAGTTCAATTTCACGAGAGCTCACGTGTGTATTATTGGCTACTGCAGCTAGTACATTAACTTCCGCATTTTCTCCGCTAACAGTTCTCATTCGATGTCGTTTTTCCCTTGTAACACTTCCCGTTTCTGAGAATAATTTTGTAATGCGTTGAAAATACCTAATGGATGGCGTTGTTCTTTCAGGAAATCGTTCTGCATACAAGTCATATGCTTGTCTGGGGTTCTTATGCACTTCACCGTAAATGTAGATCATATCGATCTTTTCAGAAACCGTGTATCGGATATCCATGATTTTCAATTCGTCATAAACCAAGTAATAATCAAATGTAACTGACAAACTGACTTTCAAAATCGTGAATTTTCACTGAACCCCGTCGTTTGTTTACATCGCGTGAGCTCTGAATGGTGGTAATGTAGACGATTGAAATGTGTTGTGTATTGACAACTTTTGTACGAAACATTCTTTTGCAAGACCCTTCGTTTTCGAGTTATTCGAATGTCAGATTCAAAATGGAACAATATCGATTAGAGCGCCATTTTTGCGGATTTCAGGAAAATGGTTCAGACAAAAGTTTCTTGGTTTTTGACCTAGAATCCAAATCTGCAGTAAAAAATATGAGATGCTATTTGAAAAACAAGAGTTGATCTCAGAATGCCCTTGAAGATGAGATTTGAGGTCAAAGCCAAGGCCACCATCGGATGTCCCCCTCGGTACCCTACAACTTTTGTCCGGAAAATTTTCTCGTATCTCACTTTATTTTTGGAAAAAACGCCCGCGACACTTTAAATGCCCCACCCTGTATATACAGGGCGTCCCATTTGAAACAGGACAGCTGAATACCTCTTCAGGGAATGGAGGGGGAAAAAATTGTTCAGATAAAAGTTGTAGGGTTCGAAGGGGGCCATAAGACGGTGACCTTGAATTCGACCTTGAGGTCAATTTTGAGCATAATTCGTGGTCAAAGTATGTTTTTTCGAATAGAAAACCCTACGTTCGACCTCAGAAATGGAAAGAGCGGAAAATTTTACGTCCGAATATGTTAACATATCAGGTCATTTAGAGGTCATTTGAAGGTCAAAAAACCATTTTCTATGGATTTTCACGGAAAAGCCTCAAACGAGTTGTTTCTCTGACCAAAGTTATTAAAGTTAAAGTGAAACCCCACGTTTCGACCTTGAATTGAAAGTAAACAGAACTGACCTTCAGAGTTTATTCTTCATATCAGTACGAAAATGATCATTAAGAAGTTTTCATCGTTTACGGTGTAAGTGCGGGTTCAAAATGGTTTATTCACCTAACGAATGTGTTGATATTTTGATGATCTTGGGTGAGTGTCGCGGAGTGTATCAAAGAGCGTCACGATTGTACAGAGAGCGGTTTGGAGATCGGCAGCATCATCCTTCTCCAGAAGTCATTCGCCAAGTTGAAAGAAATTGTCGACAAGGAAGGATTGGTCAACGCCGAAACAATCAAGGTTCCAACTTTAACGACCCTCGATGCGTTGCTGTTTTAGCAATGATACACATGAATCCTTATGTTAGTTTACGTGATATTGAACGCGATTTGGGTATTCCACGCAGTACGGCACACAGAATTCTACAAGCTGCTCAATATCATCCGTACCACATCACACTGACCCAAGAATTATCTCAACAAGATATGCAGAATCGGGTTAACTTTTGCCATTGGGCTTTACAGAGGTTGAACGAAGCGCCCGATTTCTTTCGATATGTTCTTTTCAGTGATGAATCAACGTTTCAAAGTACTGGCTTGTTAAATCGTCACAATAGCCACTATTGGTCAGCGCAAAACCCGCACCGGACTCAACAAGTTGATCATCAGCATCGGTGGAGTATAAATGTTTGGTGTGGAATTCTAGACAATCAAGTTATTGGGCCGTATTTTTTTGATGGAACTGTTAACGGTCCCAATTATCTACAGTTTCTACAGAATGAATTACCAGTTCTCATAGAAGATGTGACATTAGCAACTAGGCAGAGGATGTGGTATCAGTAAGACGGTGCACCACCACACTTTGCTCGATGTGTGAGGGATTATCTAAATATCCTTTGCCCCAATCGTTGGATTGGTCGAGGTGGATTTGTACTGTGGCCAGCAAGATCTCCTGATCTCACCCCTCTAGATTTTTATTTGTGGGGTTACGTAAAAAATGTCGTTTATACCAACCGACCAACAACACCTGTGGATCTACAACAATGCATCAGTTTCTGCACATTCGTGCAGAAGTTTTTCAGTCTGTTCTTGGAAACTTTCGACGCCGGCTGGAGTTATGTATTGAAGTAAATGGCGGTCAATTCGAACATCTCCTGCAATAAGTGTGTCTTACCCGTCAACGGATTTGTGCCATCTGTAATTATGAAACGACGAACTGGAGAAATAAATAATTTTTTAATTATTGTTTCAAATTTGGCATTCATTATCGTTCTCAAGGTCGAATTCAGAGTCGAAACGTGGGGTTTCACTTTAACTTTGATAACTTTGGTCAGAGAAACAACTCGTTTGAGGCTTTTCCGTGAAAATCCATAGAAAATGGTTTTTTGACCTTCAAATGACCTCTAAATGACCTGATATGTTAACATATTCGGACGTAAAATTTTCCGCTCTTTCCATTTCTGAGGTCGAACGTAGGGTTTTCCATTTGAAAAAACATACTTTGACCATCAATCATGCTCAAAATCGACCTCAAGGTCAAATTGAAGGTCACCATCTTATGGCCCCCTTCGAACCCTATAACTTTCATCTAAACAATTTTTTTCCCCTCCATTCCCTGAAGAGTTATTCAGCTGTCCTGTTTCAAATGGGACGCCCTGTATATTTCTCAGAGAAAAATCATATTTTGTACGAAACCGATGGAATGGCTAAAACGAGAAAAGACGAAGAAACATTTATTACTTTGTTCTCTCTCGATTTGTCGAACGTGATCGACGGGTACCGAGTGGTACCGAACAACGCATATATATATATCTCATATACTATCCGGTGGTGGGGCTGGCTCACGGACGAGAGCGCTTACATGTGTTAGTACGTAGCGTCGTCACGTGACCAAGCTGCGATTTCCTAGTTCGGCTAATATCACAACACTGCTTAGTTGCATCAGCTTTCATTTGTATTATGTGTATCTCATGGCCGTAATAAGTGTGTTTTTAACTCCCACAGTCTCAATGTATTGAAACAATCAGATCGTGAGTGGGTATCGTGAGAGATTAAGTGGTTCAGAATATAGAAAAGCGGCACTGGAGAAAAAAAATGAACAGCAGGAAATATTAGCCAAAGTGCCAAAACTCTATAACTTGTTTTCTAAACCTAGAAACAATGAGTCAGATAAAAATGATAATGAAGGTTAGAGAAACATTACAGTTCTTCAATTATATTAGATGTACAAATAAGTTTCCGCGGTTTGTCAAAAGATGGCCCCACCAGAAGGTTATGGAGAAATTGTCAGATGTAAAACGTAATATCCCAAGTTTAGTCATCTGGCAACACCATAACCTTAAAGTACTAGTGATTCCGTATCAGCATCACGTAATTTTTTTCGTGCAAAAATGTCAAGTTTTATTCCGAATAAGCATCATTTGCGGGAACTTTTGATTTACTTCTTTAATGTGAAAAAATCTGCAGCTGAGGCGCATCGATTGCTTCTAGAAGCATATGGTGAAGCTGCTTTAAGTGAGAGAAGTTGTCAGGAATGGTTCCAAAAGTTTAAGAACGGTGAGTTTGACGTTAAAGACAAAGAACGCAGTGGAAGGCCGAAAGTGTACGAAGACATGGAATTAGAAGTACTATTGGAGGAAGATTCGTCCCAAACGCAAAAAGAACCTGCACTTACTCTACAAGTGACTCAACAAGCAATTTCACATCGTTTAAAATCGTTAGGAATGATTCAAAAACAAGGAAATTGGGTTCCATATGAACTAAAGCCGAGAGACGTTGAACGCCGATTATGCATGAGTGAAATGCTGCTTGCCAGGAATAAAAAAAAGAGTTTTTTGCATCGTATAGTCACTGGTGACGAAAAATGGATTCACTACGATAATCCAAAGAAGAGAAAGTCATGGGTTAAGCCCGGCGAACCATCAACATCGACAGCTAAGCCGAATATTCATGGAAAAAAACTTATGCTGTGTATTTGGTGGGATCAGCTTGGTGTCGTGTATTATGAATTGCTGAAACCAAGCGAAACCATTACTGGAGCTCTCTACCGAGCACAATTGATGAGATTGAGTCGGGCACTTAAGGAAAAACGCGCCCATTACTACTCCAGACACGACAAAATTATTCTTTTACACGATAATGCTCGTCCACATGTTGCGGCGCCGTTAAAAACATACTTGGAAACACTCAACTGGGAAGTTTTACCCCACCCGCCGTATTCACCAGACTTAGCCCCTTCTGATTATCACCTGTTCCGGTCGATGGCACATGGTCTGTCTGAGCAGCGCTTCACATCATATGAAGACACCAAAAATTGGGTAGATTTGTGGATAGCGTCAAAAGATGAAGAGTTTTTTCGACGGGGTATCCGAATGTTGCCAGAAAGATGGGGAAAAGTAGTGGCAAATGATGGAAAATACTTTGAATAAAACGTAATGTACTTTTCCTTTACAATAAATTCCTAATTTTTTATAAAAAACCGCGGAAACTTATTTGTACACCTAATACTACACTGTTAGAAAAATCAGTACTAAACTTCATGACATTGATATGAAGTTATTTACATAACTGTGACAAAAAATTTTTTATTGTTCTGATTCTTTGTGAATACTAAATTTGATATCAATTTATGACATTTATAATATGATATCAAAGTTTGTGTTATTGAAGGTTATGAAATTTTATAAAGGAATTGATATTATTATAGATTTAGTATTATCTTTAATAGTGAAGTACCTCTAATAAATAAAACCTGATATCCACGTTGGAATTTCATCGGGAGGATTGATTATATTGTGCTTTCATCGGGCACATCTGATAATGAACCGAATTGATAGATTTCCGACGTATAAGCCCGAAGAGAAAATGAAGCTTCAGCGAACGTTCGGATCAGAGTGCATAGATCGGGCCGAAGGTTCATTAAAGCTAACTTTTAGATTCACAAACGTTTGACCAAGGTTCCACGGACGTCGAAATGTCCGCCTCGAAATACGTTCAGAAAACACAGATGGAACGTTCGTTGAAGGTTCATCGAAGGTTTGACGGAGCTTCACAAAAATATCAACACTTATATTATTTTTGATCAATTTATATGAAAAATCAATGAATTAATGAACAGAAATTATTATGAATTAATCTAAGTATAGATATTTTTGTGAAGCTTCGTCAAATCTTCGATGAACCTTCAGCGAACGTTCCATCTATGTTTCCTGAACGTATTCCGAGGCGGACATTTCAACGTCCGTAGAACCTTTGTCAAACGTTTCTGAATCTAAAAGTTAGCTTTCATGAACCTTCGATCCGATCTATACAGATCTAATCTGAACGTTTGCTGAAGCTTCATGTTCTCTTCGGGAAATAATCATTTGATATTAAACCAGTACAGCTACCCGATAAGTTTTTGATACATGATTTATATGAATTTCTGCTCGGGTACCTTATACATCGGAAATTCATCAATTCGTTTTATTATCAAATACGCTCAACAAGAGTACAATATGATCAATAACTCCAATGAAATTCCTTCAAGACGTGGTTATTGGGTTTTTTCATCAGGCACATCACACTCGCGTGTGGAATTATGTGTCTTTTTTCTACCTGGAAAAAAGATATCATCCCAGTTCGATGTTTATATATTGCAAAATTTTTTTAGAATAGTATTACTCAATGACCTATTGGCGACTATTCAAATGTCACTTTCATAACGTTCCCAGGTTAGAGAGATTTGAGTCAGAAACAATGATTTGTATGAGTCCCACCAAACAGAGCATACAACAGGATAAAAAATTATTCTCACATGTCTAATCTCTCTTATTTGATGAAACCACATTTGAACCTACGTTTTCGCTATTTATGATTGATCACCAACATGGAGTCTCTTTGAAATAGAATTGAAATTATAAGAACTCAAAATTAGAGAGAAGAGATCTTAAAAAAATAGTACACTTTACTCTCACATATATCACTAGCGCCCCCGATATGTGACATAAATTATGATACGCTGCATTTATAGTTCTTATCATACAATTTAGATTCAATTATGGGAATTACAAGAATTATTATCCAAATAACAACACTACGTAACGTTGTACTTTATAATACTTAACATAACACGATCAATGAATAAAATACCTCATCTTACTGTGCATATATATATTAAGAGCATGTATCATTACTCCAAGTAACGAACTGTATTATTTCCTAGGGAGACTTATTTCTGAATGAATGAATTAGCGCGAAATGATTGACTTGAAATGGTCATTTTCTTGTGAACATCTCATTCAATTCCTTTTGATAATGAAGCCGTTGGTTTATCATAAATTTTGAATGATCTTATTATTGGAGCAGAATATTATTACCCATATCATACACTTCCTAATTTCTCATTTTAGTAGGTTGTCATGAAGATTTCTATCCCAAAATCCCAGATGAAAATCTGGACCTCCTGGATACCAATATCCCAAATCCTGAGATCGTAGAGATTCCCTCATTTCCTGAAGATAAAAATGGAGATCCTTGTGAGTTCATTATATTATAAAGTAAATTGAAAAACACGAATCAAATATTTAATTGCTGGTGAGCGTTACGCATAATATGTACTTCCAATTCTTGTGATACTATGATTGAATATATCGTGTTATTCCTGCAGGCAATGTAATAAATTGCGTGTCCGAGAGTTCCTCGAAAAGAACAGAATATGTGACATTCAACTGTTCCAGTCCCTGTCCTACCTGTTCATTAAATCCTGTGGGTAACAATTTTCCGAGGAATGTTGAAAGTATTCATGAAAAAGAAGAACTTCATGAGTATTCAGAATCACCATCGATTTCTTCGTCTTCTCCATGTATCGTTGAAAATAATCAACAAATCAGTGATGATCCTGCAGAATGGGTAGTTAACGATACAACGCGTAATATCCTTATTGAACAAGGTTTTCAGCAGAACCTGGATGCTGATTCCCGTCTCACTCAGCGGAATTATGGAGGTACAGTCAGATGTTTATCAAAAACAGTTTTCATTCGAGTACTCGCAAATGGTGAAGTTCAGGTTGGATCTTAGTTGGTCTATTCCCCGAGCAAATTCACTATTTGTGTGCACCTTGCAAATTATTCAATAAAGAATTGTCTTTAACACAAGGTTATAACGATTGGAAAAATGTTTATCAACGTCTCAAAGAACATGAAAATTGTTTTGAACATAGATCTGCCATGATTGATTTGCTGAATGTTTATAAATCAAAAAATACAGTCGACAAAACATTAATGCAGGCAATAGAGGATGAAGCCTTTTATTGGAGGAAGGTGTTGACACGTGTGGTAGCAGCGATAAAATCTTTAGTTATTCGTGGGCTGCCGTTTAGAGGACCAATTGAACACTTTGGTTCCGTCCACAGTGGAAATTATATAATGTCCCTTGAATTAATCGCTGAATTCGATCCATTTTTAGTAGAGCACATCAAAACTCATGCAAATAAAGGCAGAGGCACAACATCCTACACTGTAAAAAATATACTTCCTAAACTGCCAAAGAAGTTTGGCAGTTTTTTACACAAACTTTTTTTGTAAATTACCAAACAAAAGTTTGTAAACATCCAAAAAATTTTGTAATTTCACGAAGAGTTTTGAAAATTCACAAACTTTTGTTTGGCAATTTACAAAAAAGGTTCGGAAATTATTTTTCCAAACCAAGTTTGGAAATTTCCAAGCATATTTGTTTGGAATTCAACAAATTTTCTTTACAGTGTATCTATCTCATCAGATTTGTGAAGAGTTCATTGAAATTATGGCAATGGAAGTGAAATCGAAAATGCAAAAAGCAAAAAGTGCAAAATATTTTTCAATGAGCGTTGATTCAACACCCGATATTTTTCATGTTGATCAGCTGACTTTTATCATTCGATATGTTTCTGAGCAAGAACATCCTCAAGAACGATTCCTTAAGTTCATTAAAAATTACGAAAATTGTGGTCATATGGCCGAAAATCTCGCACTGACGGTACTTAATGCTTTAGAAAACTTTGATTTAGATGTAAAGAATTGCAGGGGACAGTCATATGGTAACGCTAGCAACATGGCAGGAAAGTATACAGGTCTTCAAGCAAGAATTAAGCAAGTTAATTTACTTGTAGAGTACATTCCATGTGCAGCTCATTCCCTCAATGTGGTTGGAAAATGTGCGGCTGAATGCTGTTCAGAAGCTGTTCAATACTTTGTCAATCTCCAGCAATTATATAATTTCTTTTCTGGTTCCACACATAGATGGGAAATCCTTTTGGGACATTTAAAATCAAAGGAAAAAGTATTGAAACGTCTGTCTCAAACGAGATGGTCAGCACGTTCTGAAGCTTTCGAGAGTTTGTGCGATTCATGGAAAGAAATATTATCTGCTTTATATGAAATTTCTGAAGATGCACAGGAGGAGCCTGCCACACGTATTGAATCATTGGGAATTCATACATCCTTAAATACTTTAGAGAGTTGTTCAATTTCCATCGTGTGGAATAATATACCGAATACATTTCAGCGAGTGAGCAAGCACTTACAATCTGTAGACATAGACCTTTGTTCTGTTGTAAAATTGTATCAATCATTAATAGTATTTGTAGACGAAATGCGCAACAACTTTGATAAATATGAAGCTGAAGCGATGGAGAAATGGAATTTAGACGGATGGGGGCCAAATTAACGGAAAACCAAATCAACGAAAAGTTGGTTGAAAAGAGAGATACGTCACACTCTCTCTCTCTCTCTCTTTTCAAACACTGATTTCGTTGATTTGTCTTTTGGTTGATTTGGCCCCCATCCGTTTAGACACATACTTTGGAGACACTATTCGTAAACGTAAGCGGAAGACCCATTTTGACGAAACAAAAGGCGGACCATTTCATTCAATAGTAGAGAGAATATGAAGATCAATGTATTCTACATAATTTTAGATCGGATAAGAAGTGAACTAAATAAACGCTGTAAATCTTACATATTATCACGCGATAGATTTGATTTTCTGACAAATCTTTATGAGTTGGATCCTGAAGAAATTCGAATGAAGGTGAATTATCTTAGATCCTATTATTCTGAAGATTTTAAAGATTCTTCAGAAAGCGAGTGTATACATCTAAAGGCTTTTTTGAATACCATTGATGTTGAAAAAATATCTATTCCGGAATTCTGCAAATTATTGTATAAGGAAAACCTATTAAATCTTTTTCCAAACGTTGATATTGCTTTACGAATTTTCTCATGTATGTTTGTATCTAATTGTTCAGGAGAACGGTTATTTCCTGTATTGAAGCGAATGAAAAATTATCAAAGATCTACGATGAATCAAAGTAGATTTAATTCTTTATCAATACTATGTATTGAAGCCGAAATGGTTTCAGGAATTGATTATAATCCAATTAAGAATTCGTTGCTGTAAAGGCTCGAAGAGCTGCTTTATAATTAGATTATCAAATATAACATTGAATCAATGCTAATAAAAAAAAAGAAATGTATTGAATCATCATGTATTTGTGAATTTTAATACTTGAAGAAAGGGGCGGCATGATATATCTGGCCTAGGATTACCGTACATTATCCTTAAGCCGATTCCCCTAATGCCCGTTTTTCCTAAAACCGTTTTCTTCTAATTTGTTTTTCCTAATCGATTTTTCCTAAAATTTTTTTTCCTAATTATTCGTTCCTAAATCCAGATTCCTAAATCCTCAGAAGAATCAAACGTAAATATGTTATGAAGAAGAATTGTTTATTAAAAAATTTCATCATTGTATAATTAGAGAACAATAGTATGAGCAATCGTTCGTAGGTATTTCAAAATGTCATCATCTGCTTTGTAATTTTCATATTGACGAACAATGCCTATGATTCGGTTCTGAGTGTCACGCCACTTCTTTTTTGGACCAGCTTTTACAGCCCTTCCAATACTCAATTCGGCTATTGTTATTTCAGAATCAGCTTGTTCTTTCTGAATTTCAATCAATGCTGTGTATAAGTCCGGGTGATGTTTCCCAACTACTAATCTGAATCGATTGTGCCATCCCTCGCTTGAATTATTGGTCTTGTGTTTTCCCGTGAGGCTGGATTCGTATTGATTCCATATGGGAATCGGGTACCTGGGTGCCACTGCTCTACGATTACCTCTACGTCGACGGCCAAGGATATAAAATTCTTCCAAATACTCTGCGATAGGTAGGAGTTCTTCCGGCAAATCATCTTTTAGACGTCGGAATGTACATTGAACATCTGGAATAGGGACGAAAGCTAACGCTATCAACATGTTTGTGTATGATTTGGTTGAGTAGGGATCATTAGGATCAGCATAATTGGTTTGTAACCCACTCTCTTGAACTTTGCGATAGACGTTTTGTGTAAAATGGAAAAAGCATCCAGTATATGTGGCTTCAGGAACGGGGCCTTCAACATTCATTCTGTTTTTTGCGACAGTACCTAGGATTGTGAATAGTTGCATGTAAATAGTTGGTGCAACCTACAATATAAAAAGAATAATCAATATTTCATACCAACATATAAGAGCACTAAAACTAACCTTGAATGTTCCATCAACAAACCAGGTATTAGCTTTTGAGAGTACTTGCAAATTACGTCGAGTTGCAAACACAATAACCCGATTTTTTTCATCCATGTTGTCGTGCACCAAGAATCTCTCGCCTGATAAGGAATTCGTGAAGCGTTCAGGTAGTGCTTGTAAATCTGTAATCGATTTTGGGTTCGCTGGTAAATCTCGACGACGCTGTCTGCGCAAGGATTTCTTGAGATTTTCTCTTCCGGGTAATTGGTTCAAAACACCACTAGGTACACGTGCAAGTTCGGTTCTCAAAATCTGAGCAGGTGGCATTTCTGGATGTTCTTCTGCTTTGCGCTTGAGATTTATCTTGACAATCTCTGCTTCCGTTTCCTCGAAGTTTGGTGGATGCGTGTGCTCGGAAATTTTTGAATCAGTGGGTAATGGGCCTTTTGCGATACCAATACCTCCATCGGGAGTTCTGAAGGTTATTGCTCTCGCGTTACACTCTTTGGCTCTTAACCTGTTACACTCCCAATACGTTCGACCGTTTTGCTCTCGCACATAATAATATAGGAAACCACCATAAGCTAAATTTTTACCAATAAGATTTGGAATCGCACTCATGTTGCCAATTATAAAGAGGAGGTTTAAAAAAGAATATGCAATATACGCGTGAAATTTTGAATCAAATGCGAGAAAAGATGTTGGTTGTAAACAACCAGCCCAGTGTCACTTGAAGTTGCTTCAATCACATTTGTTTTTAGATATTTTCCGTATAAGGAAAAAAAAATTCAGAAGAATGGTTTTGGGGGAAAGAATTAGGGAAAAAGGAATTAGGAAAAGAATTAGGGAAAAAGGAATTAGGAAAAAAGAATTAGGGGAAAAGAAATTAGGAAAAAAGAATTAGGAAAAGTGGTTGTGAGGAAAAAAAAAGTATGAAAAATATATTATGGTAAACGGACGAGAACCCTGGCCTAGGGGCGGCAAATTCCCAGATGCGGCCCTGGTCACTGTTGTGAGTTAGGTTTTATATGTAATCAAACACAAAAATGACGTTTGGGGCTAGTTGGCTAATTACCCGTTTCAGGACTGGATAAGCGGTTACCCCGTGATCTCACACTAATTACTACACGTCAAGTCCGAGTTTACTAACATTCCGAAACAGAACTATGAATTTAGGGAAAAGAGCGTCACTGAAAAATTTTCTTAGTGATTTTACCAGGAATACTAAAAGGTGATAGTTTCATGGTTAATTTTTTACAGTGAATTCTTCAGTGATGTTCCACCTCCTTGAATTGACGGTCATTCTTTGAAATATTAATAAACCTGGTCTTTCCGTATGTATTTATCAACTTCCCGAGCGTATGGTCAGCCAACCCCGGGCATGGGGTAGATTGACCAAGTGTAATTCATGTTAGAAAATGAATTAGATTTGCACTACCATAGTTCATTTTGACATTTCTATGAATAATTTCGAACAGCCTAGTAGTGTCTTTATCAATTTCAGTAGTTTCCATACGCATCGGTATTGAGGTAGAATGAATATACATATCCTTGCAAAAACTTGGTCAACTATCCCCGGTCTCCCCTAGAGGCGGACTCGAGAATCTTGAGCAAAATTCAAAAATAGTAGATATCATCCAATTTTACGATCTTCAAAGCCAAATTTCTACATCAAGTCAAGTGTGAGCATGTAATAGGCAGTGCATGTTAGGCCCGGACCAAGCCCTGAACAGGGCTGGGGAATGCAATGATTCATTTCTACCCTGGTTGTTTTCAACTTTGGAAGCAATGTGATTTTTTCTTCCTGGGTAACCAAAACGCAAACTAAAAGATTGCCGAAAACAATTTTTGGTCATTTTCCGACTATTTTCTGGTTTTTTCCTCATAATGGATTGCTCATTTGTCAGAATGTAACCATATGTTAACGATGAGTTTTCGGTTATCTTCTGGTGTGAAAATGCACAAGGTAGCATCCATTTTTCGTTAATAATTTGGTTGGAATTCAGTTGTGAATTGGTAAAAACCATTGAAACATCATCTTTCGACCATTTCTTGTCAAATTACTAGACCAAAAATTTAGCAAAAAAATCGCTCATTTTAGATCTGCTAGGGAAAAGCCCCATATCATTTTCTTGGGAAATCATGAATTGATTGACATACACCCAGAAAAATGATTTACTTTCATATGAAACTACTACACATTTCATTGCATCCAATGGAATCTTACTTGATTCAAGTAAATATTATCCCCAAAAAAAACTCCGAAAAAGTAAAAAAATGACGCCAAGTACATGAAAATCCCAAAAACAAAGAATAAAAAAATCTAAAAACACATTCTAAAGGAAAATTTCACTGCATTCAGAATTTCGAGGGGATATAAAAGGATATGCTCCATTTGGAAAAAAAAAGATATGAAATCAATATGAGCGACCAAGTACATTGGTTATCCAAAGGATATGTGAAATATTTTTGGTATATTGTAACTTCAGTTTGTTCAAACTGTATTGAAGGTAATTTATGATTTTCAAAAGAGCATTATTGTATTAAAAAAATAAATAGAACAAGCGTATCGTTCTGCCCGTATATAGATACCAAAAAGTGGAAAAAAGTAGAATTCCACAAAACATACAAATGTCTCACAAAAACCCCTAAGAACTCCAACACAGTAAAAAATAACGTCAAATCCCAAAAACCATACAAACGTTTTACAATGACACTTGAAAAAAAATCCTTGAGAAAAATACTTCACTCTTTCCGGAAGATTACCTGATATAACAAATATACCATTAAAAAAAAGATGTGAAAGGCAACCCTGTTTCGGAATTCGCATCAACTGGGAACACTTGGCGTGGCCGATGGTAGAAGTTTTTAGCCTTTATTATATACGAATGAATTTCTATGGAACATTAAACAAGAAATTTAAATATCATTCCATAAAATCTTCTTCGGCCACGCCAAGTGTTCCTGGTTGATGCGAATTCCGAAACAGGGTTGCCTTTCACATCTTTTTTTTTAATGGTATATTTGTTATATCAAGTAATCTTCCGGAAAGAGTGAAGTATTTTTTTCAACGATTTTTCTTCAAGTGTCATTGTAAAACGTTTGTATGGTTTTTGGGATTTGGCGTTATTTTTCACTGTGTTGGAGTTCTTAGGGGTTTTTGTGAGACATTTGTATGTTTTGTGTGAATTCTACTTTTTTTCACTTTTTGGTATCTACATACGGGCAGAACGATACGCTTGTTCTATTTATTTTTTTAATACAATAATGCTCTTTTGAAAATCATAAATTACCTTCAATACAGTTTCAACAAACTGAAGTTACAATATACCAAAAATATTTCACATATCCTTTGGATAACCAATGTACTTGGTCGCTCATATTGATTTTATATCTTTTTTTTTCCAAATGGAGCATATTCTTTTATATCCCCTCGAAATTCTGAATGCAGTGAAATTTTCCTTTAGAATGTGTTTTTAGATTTTTTTATTCTTTGTTTTTGGGATTTTCATGTACTTGGCGTTATTTTTCTACTTTTTTGGAGTTTTTTGGGGGGATTTCACCTCTTTTTCTGAATATGCTTCCAACTGAACCCACATAAGAATGAAACATTCCTGTCGAGTTTATGGCAATCGTAGGATTGAAGGAAATCTCTTCAGATAACTTATGTGATATGAAAATCCACTTGGATTTCCATCAGTCATCTCATCATTGGACGGCAATAGATTATCGAAATGAAGAATGAAGAAAAGGAAGGAAGAAAAGCGAATTCCCATAAACAAATATACGTGTGAAGAATTCCGAAAACTAAATTTTCCTTGACTGATAAGTTGACGCTCAAAGCAGTTTACAGTGCTCAAAGTACCTCACGCCGCTCAAAACAGCCCACGATATTGTGCTGAACATGTCTTGTGCGGAAATTTCCAGTGTTTTCAAGAAATCATTGTAAGAAAATCGAAACAACATAGATCTTACAGACAGAGGAAACTTGCGTACAATATATATAAGGTATCCAACAGAAATTTTTTTTGCAAGATAGAATTTGTACTGTTTAGCGTGAAGCTAAAAATAGCTTTCCAGCAAAAATTTTTCGATCACTCTTTTGAATCATTGTGAAAAGTAGCAGATAGCAAAAGTTTCAAAAATTAGATCTCATTGAATTCTTTCGTGACCACGAAACGAACTACTGAAATGTCAGCAGAAAAGAGTCCTTGGAGAATTCAAATCGCCTTTTGTCATACTGTATATTGTACTGTATATAGTATGACAAAAGGCGATTTGGATTCTCCAAGAACTCCATCCTACTGACATTTCAGTGATTCATTTTGTGGTTCCAGAAGGATTCAGTGGGATCTAGTTTTTGGGGTTTTCAGGGATGCAACAAAAAGATATACCTTCAAGATATCAAATTGAAGACATTTTCTACTACTGTACCAGACATTTTTCAGAATTCTGTGGAATATCCATCGAAATCATTCGAAAAAATTCTTCAAGAATATTTGGTTCGTTATGGTATTATAAAGGTATTCTATATTCTTCAAAACTCTACAATATTACAGTAATTGAATCCTAATTTTATGATGAAGCGAAATTATTGGTTTTTGACGAAATATATATACGAGTCTTTAGCATTACGTGGCCAATGTCGCTCTTCAACTTGCAGATCATGAATAAATATCCACTTTGTATCTTTACTTCGTAACATGCATGTGAAATTTGCTTCAGAAATATTTAGGTCCATGAAGCTGGAACCGCCACAGAACCCAATCGGGATGGGAACTTTGGGAGGATTAGCTGCTATTTAACTGCTAATTTCCTACCACGTTCAGGATTCTTCTGCTCTTCAAATTCCCGGAAAATCTGTGGTGGTTCCAGCTTCAAGGTAAGCTGGAACCGCCACATACGTGGAAAAAATCCTATCAGGAAGGGCTCTACGGGGGAATCAGCTGCTATTTAACTGCTCACAATCTGGATAATTTCCGGATTTTTTTCATCAAGGGATCCCGAATTAGAGGCGGATGTTGTATATGGAGTATGGTAGGGTAAATTCTGAGAGATAATTCAGAATAACTGTGTACATTGGAGTTGACTGGTGATTATTCCCTAACTGACAGATGAGCAGTGTGGCTTCAACAGGGGGTTCCGGGTTAGAGTCGGAAACTATCAGCCTGAGGCACGTGATATGAATTTGGATGGGGGCCAAATCAACGAAAAATCAAATCAACGGAACCGTTAGTTGGAAAGAATAAGACATCATACATTATATATCTCTTCCTTTTCAACCAATGGTTTCGTTGATTTGTCCTTTCGTTGATTCGGCCCCCATCCATGAATTTGGATCACAAGTGTGAGATCTAAGGGGCATTTTCAGTGTGATATTCATGTGAGAATGTGCTGCTATTTTTCTGCTGACGTTGCAATACGTGCTTGATTTTTATACTGCATGAGTGTCCGAATTGGAGCCAGGTAATATGGGGATCGGACAGCATTTTGGAATTCGACGTGTTGCCTCAGTAAACTATTGATGTGAGAATGAGCTGTTACTGTTCTGCTAATGTTCTGGGAGATGCCTGATGTTCCTGCTCCATGGGTGTCCAAATTAGAGCCGCGGAATGTGGAATGCAAACCGGACAATGCAAACCGGATCATGGGATTTGGGGTTATTTCGAAGTGAAATATTCACATCGGAACTAGCTGCTACTCCTTTGCGCATGTTTCCGGAAGGGCCTGGATTTTTCGCTGGATGGGATTCCAAGTTACAGCCGAATAATATCAAATTCGAACAGGATTTTGGATTATGGGGAAGTTTTTCGATAGAATATTGACGTCGGACTCGTCCACTACTTTTCTGCTTCGATCTCGATGATGCCTGGTTTCTCTGTTCCATGGGATTCCAAGTTGGAGCCACACAATATAAGATTCAGAACGAGATTTGTGGTTCTGAGTGCATTTTCGGTGGACTATGCATGTCAGAATTAGCTGCTATTTTTGTGTTCACCATGTGGATGTTGCTTTATCTTTTTGGTTTATGAGGTTCCAAGTTGGAACCACATAATATGAGATTCGGTCAGATTTTCAGGGTTTCGAGTGCATTTCCAGTGAACTATGCACGACAGAATCAGCTGCTATTTTTCTGCTCGCGTTTCGTATGATGTCTGATTCTTCTGCATCATGGGATTCCAAGTTGGAATCACATGATATGGGATTCGAATAGAATTTCCGGGTTCCAAGTGCATTTCCGGTAAACTACGCCCGTCAGAATTATCTGTTTTTTTTCTGCTCACGTTCCGTATGATGTCTGATTCTTCTGCATCATGGGATTCCAAGTTGGAATCACATGATATGGGATTCGAATAGAATTTCCGGGTTCCAAGTACATCTCTTGTGAACTATCCACGTCAGGATTAGCTGCTACTTTTCTGCTCGCGTTCAGTATGATGCCTGATTTTTCTCCTCCATGAGATTCCAAGTTGGAACCACATAATATGAGATTCGGTCAGAGTTTTAGGGTTCCGAGTGCATTTCCAGTGAACTATGCACGACAGAATTACCCGCTATTTTTCTGCTCGTGTTTTGTATGATGCTTGATTTTTCTGCTCAATGGGATTCCAAGCTGGAGCCACATAATGTGGGATTCGAATAGAATTTCCGAATTCCAAGTACATTTATTGTGAACTATCCACGTCAGGATTAGCTGCTATTTTTCTACTCGCGTTTCGTATGATGCCTGATTTTTCTGCTCCATGGGATTTCAATTCAGAGCCACATGCCCCGGGATTCGAACAGAATTTCCGGGTTCCAAATGCGTTCCCGGTTAACTATGCACGTCAGAGTTACCTGCTATCTTCCTGCCTCCATCTCGGGTGATGCCTAATTCTTCTGCTCCGCGGGATTCCAAGTTAGAGCAACATACTTTGGGATTCGGACAGAGTTTTAGGCTCTCAAGTGCATTTCTGGCAAACATTTCACGTCAGAATTACCTGCTATCTCTTTCTTCTCTATGGGCTGCGGAGCTGGAGACACATAATATGGAATTCAGACAGAATTGTTGGTTATCGTGATCATTCTCGATAAACTATGCCTGTCATAATTAGCTGCCACATGTTTGTTCACGTTTCGGATGATGCCTGATTCTCTTGCTGCATGGGATTCCAAGTTACACCGCAAAAATTAATGGCTTATTCTAAGACGTTCCTGTAGTCCCTTCCGAAACATTCCAGAACGTTTTCATACACAAAGATGTAGAGAGATAACGCAACAACGTCTTAAGATGAGGCATCAGGTTCTCCAGAGTAGGGTCACGTCATATGAAATTCGAACAGGGTTTCGCAATATGGGAGAACTGTGTTGAAAATGCAGTCGCTCCTTTGACCTGGTAGAATTACGGGCTGATCCATACCCAAGTGGTACGGTAGGTTCCTCCCCAGGTAAACATGTCATTTAAAATCTTATTATCATCCCTTTGATGTTGTCAAGAACTCCGACTCCTACGAATCAATATAAGTAAGCGTTGCTCTCACTTTTTCCGCTCCGGTCGGGTTCCGGCTCGCTGCTTTATCAGAGGGTTGACGGTGAAATTCTCGAATCAATACCATCGAATGCAATTGGAGCTCGTTTATTTCTCCCTTTCTCAATGGAATTCCACAAAATCCCATAGCTCTAATAAGATTCCCACGTGTTCACTCTCAATTCTGTGGGTACTTGAGGAAAACGTCATTGTTTTTGTCTCGTTCCTCCATATTTTACAATAATATGTCCTGATAAGGTGCGAAGGAAGTAGTTGATCCTCAATAAACTAATACAACGAGATCATATTTCGCCTTATCATTTGAAATTTCTACGATAGCTGTACATAGCCTAATACTGACAAAAATCCGATCTGTTTCCACGCGTTCTTGCGTGGTTCTCCCGCATTTATCCGAAATCTTTCATGGTGAGTAATTTATCTCACTTTGAAATAATCTCTTTGCATTCTCAGCATTCGATTAATTCTTCCCTAGATCATATCAGTACTGTTTTCTTTAGTTGCAACACGTCTCCGTCTTCCACCGGGTGCCAAAATTGGTGCAGTTTATACAATCAAATAATATGGTTCTTCCATGTTCTACTATCATGGAGTAGTTTTGGGATGATATCCGAACGAACAATGTTACCAAGCAAGTCAGTTCTGAACATGCTCACAAATATAACAATTGATCATGTTATGTTTTTCTCCGTGCATAGTTAATAAATTATTTGAGAGTATAATAGCAGTGATTTTGTTGTCTTCGAAATTCTAAATGTGATGAGGAGAGTCACTTTCACAATATAATATGAAGAAAAACATTAGAACATGAGTTCAAAACAAACTTTTTTTGAAAACGGTTTATGTTTAAAACATGTTCAAAACGCATTGTTTAAAACATGTTTAAAACACCTTGTTTTGAACAGGTTGTTTTGAACATATCAACCCTGCTGACTGTATACCCTCCAAAGTCCTTTGAGTGAGAATACTGTCCGAATCCCATTGTGTGTGACTCTAACTTGGAATCCCATGATGCAGAGAAATCAGGCATCATACAGAACGCGAGCAGAAAAATAGCAGCTAATTCTGGCGTGCATAATTCACCGGAAGTATACTTGAAACCCTGAAACTCTGTCCAAGTCTCATAGTACGTGGCTCCAATTCGGAATCCCGCGGAGCGGAGAAATCAGGCATCATACGGAACGCAAGCAGAAGAATAGCAGCTAATTCTGACGTGCATAGTTTACCGGGAATGCACTTGGAACCCGGAAATTCTATTCGGATTCCATAGTGTGTGACTCTAACTTGGAATCCCATGATGCAGAGGAATCAGGCATCATACAGAACGCGAGCAGAAAAACAGCAGCTGATTCTGGCGTGCATAGTTTACCGAAAGTGTACTTGAAACGCTGAAACTCTGTCCAAGTCTCATAGCATGTGGCTCCAACATGGAATCCCGCGGAGCAGAAGAATCAGGCATCATACAGAACGCGAGCAGGAAAATAGCAACTAATTCCGGCGTGCATAGTTTACCGGAAGTATACTTGAAACCCTGAAACTCTGTCCAAGTCTCATAGTATGTGGCTCCAATTCGAATTCCCGCGGAGCAGAGAAATCAGGCATCATACAGAACGCAAGCAGAAGAATAACAGCTAATTCTGACGTACATAGTTTACCGGGAATGCCCTTGGAACCCGGAAATTCTATTCGAATCCCATAGTATGTGACTCTCACTTTGAATCCCATTGGGCAGAGGAATCAGGCATCGTACGAAACGCGGGCAGAAAAATAGCAGTCAATTCTGACGTGCATAGTTTAATGGAAATTCACTCGGAACCCGGAAATTCCATTCGAATCCCATAGTTTGTGGCTCCAACTTGGAATCCCATTGAGCAGCAAAATCAAGCATCATACAAAATATGAGCAGAAAAATAGCAGCTAGTTCTGACGTGGATAGTTCACCGGATATGCCCTTGGAACCCGGAAATTCTGACCGAATCTCATAGTTTGTGGCTCTAACTTGGAATCCCATTGAGCAGAAAAATCAGGCATCATACGGAACCCGAGCAGAAAAATAGCAGCTGATTATGACGTGGATGATTAACCGAAATCGCACTTGGAACCCGGAAATTCCATTCAAATCCCATAGTTTGTGGATCCAACTTGGAATCCCATTGAGCAGAAAAATCAGGCATCATACGAAACGCGAGCAGAAAAATAGCAGCTAATTCTGTCGTGCATAGTTCACTGGAAATGCACTTGGAACCCTGAAACTCTGACCGAATCTCATATTATGTGGTTCCAACTTGGAATCTCATGAACCAAAAAGATCAGGCAACATGCAGATGGTGAACAGAAAAATAGCAGCTAATTCTGACGTTCATAGTCCACCGAAAATGCACTCAGAACCACAAATCTCTGTCTGAATCTTACATTGTGTGGCTCGAACTCGCAATCCTATGAAGCAGAGAAATCAGGCATCATGGAGATCGAAGCAGAAAAATAGTGAACGAGTCCGACGTCAATATTCTATCGAAAAATTTCCCCATAATCCAAAATCCTGTTCGAATTTGATATTATTCGGCTGTAACTTGGAATCCCATCCAGCGAAAAATCCAGGCCCTTCCGGAAACATGCGCAAAGGAGTAGCAGCTAGTTCCGATGTGAGTATTTCACTTCGGAATAACCCCAAATCCCATGATCCGGTTTGCATTGTCCGGTTTGCATTCCACATTCCGCGGCTCTAATTTGGACACCCATGGAGCAGGAACATCAGGCATCTCCCAGAACATTAGCAGAACAGTAACAGCTCATTCTCACATCAATAGTTTACTGAGGCAACACGTCGAATTCCAAAATGCTGTCCGATCCCCATATTACCTGGCTCCAATTCGGACACTCATGCAGTATAAAAATCAAGCACGTATTGCAACGTCAGCAGAAAAATCGCAGCACATTCTCACATGAATATCTCACTGAAAATGCCCCTTAGATCTCACACTTGTGATCCAAATTCATATCACGTGGCTTAAGCTGATAGTTTCCGACTCTAACCTGAAACCCCCTGTTGAAGCCACACTGCTCATCTGTCAGTTGGAAAATAATCACTAGTCAACTCTAATGTACACAGTTATTCGAAATTATCTCTCAGAATTTATCCTACCATACTCCATATACAACATCCGCCGCTAATTCGGCATCCCTTCTTGATGGAAACAATCCGGAAATCATCCAGATTGTGAGCAGTTAAATAGCAGCTGATTCCCCCATAGAGCCCTTCCTGATAGGATTCTTTTCACCTTGAAGCTGGAACCGCCACAGATTTTCCGGGAGTTTGAAGAGCAGAAAAATCCGGAACGTGGGAGAAAATTAGCAGTTGAATAGCAGCTAATTCTCCCATAGGTCCCATCCCGATTGAGTTCTGTGGCGGTTTCAGCTTCATGGACCTGAAATATTTTTATCCTGATGAAAAACAACAGCTAAAACTTTATAAAAGTGTTGTGCAATTTTAATTACTGAAGTTGGTACTGCTTTAATGTTTATATTCTCTACCTTTGTTGCTCCAACATTATTCCCAAGTAGCATCGGAATATACTATGAACGTTCTACGGATATTCGAAGTATATTCCATGCATATTCTAATGACACCGTTTTATACATGCCATGTACATTCATCGAACATACGTAGTCGAATATACGATCGTACAGCAGTCAAACGTCGAATGAATGACTATCGTACATTGCGAATGTCCTATGCGCATACCAAGTTTATTCAAAAGATTCTGATTCGAATATTCCATGAACGTTCACTGTATGTCCTTTGAATTTTATCCGTACATACTATGAACGTTTCTTGTCCGTATATACGTTGAACTTCCGTTGCTGCTTGGGTTGTGATTAAATATCATCAGTTGCACAATTACATATCGTTCTGACGCTGTTATAAATGATTTTTTAGTTTTATGCAAGTTATTACAATTGTCACAAGATCTTCGAAAATTTTCCATGTTGAAAAATTGAACTTGAATATTTCTTGAAACTCAAATGATTTTTGTGGAATTGGAGGTAGCGCAAGACGTATAACACAATTTGTACCAACAATATTTTCGGTATATCTACATTTTGTACATTCCATTATGGTTTCACTAAATTTTTAATAGCCATTGAATTTTTGCAAAAAGAAGCAATGAATTCTCCTGCATCTTGTGAGTGATTATGCAAGTATTGTGGACCTGCAAGCTGTTTTAGAGCTATGATATCAAGGTTTTTTTGCGAATTGTAGTTCTGAATTGAAACATTTATGATGTCATTGGGGTCAGATAGAAGTAATTGTGTTGTCTTAGAAGCACAGTACAATATACACTGCATTACTGCATTCAAATAAGAAGAAACACCTTCAACATTAGGAAGACCCATTACGTTTAACGCGTGAGTTTCTGTTATTTTTCGTCAATATTTTGGCCCCTGGATTATATATTATCCAATATCCTTATTCCTGAGTACCCAAGTGAAAAAGTTTTTTCAGTGAGTAAATTATTTGAGTAAAATTGCAGGTGAATCAAGAAAAAGTAGAAAGGATGCAAGTATACTATACATCTGTATGTTACTCACCACCACGATCAATATCATCAGGGAGCGTAGAAGGAAAATGAAGAAAAGGTAGGAGTGCAGTGGATATACCACAGGTCCTCGCGTTAAGTACACTATCATCAGATTCTCCCAATATAATCACAAGTAGGTGAAGAAAAAGCAAGAAAGATGCATATGTACCATACACCTTTATGTTACGTACCACAATGATCAATGTAATTAGGCAGCGTCATAGGCAAATGAAGAAAAGGCAGAAGTGCAGTGGATATACAAGTCCTTGCGTTGAATAATACCACTATCAGATTCTTCCAACAGATTCATAGGTGGATGAAGAAAAAGGAAGAAGGAAGTAGATGTACCATACATCTGTACGTTAAATCCTACCATGATCATTAGGTAGCGTTGAAGGAAAATGCAGAAAAGATAGGATCGCAGTGGATATACCACAAATCTTTGCATCGGGTGCATTCCACTGACCAATTGGAGAATGATGAGAGAGACTGTTTAGGATCAACTCAACGAAAATTGAGCAGATACAATATTCTGATTATAGAAATTGTTGCAGAACAACTACAGGTCAACTTGACTGATGTAACTGGATGTGACAATTCATTCTGAATGTTTTCTTCCAAAATTCCATCTTTTCAGTTGTTCCATTCGAGCTGGATTATATTTGTGTTCTTAGAAACCTTCATTTTTATCTTTACTTATCTTGGTTTTGGAATAATTCAATTCTCAAATATCATGAATTTTATTAAATTGTCATAGAGTATTTTGGGTTGAGAGATTTAGTAACTCTAGGATGTATGAGATGTGAAAAATGTATTCAAAGTGATTCATGATCATTAAAAAGCAATGTTGTATCAGATATCCAAACCATTTAATATTCATGATATTTGAGAATTGAATCATTCCAAAACCAAGATAAGTAAAGATAAAAATTATGGTTTGTAAGAACACAAATATAATCCAGCTCGAATGGAACAACTGAAAAGATGGAACTTTGGAAGAAAACATTCAGAATGAATTGTCACATTTAGTCACGTCAGTCAAGTTGACCTGCAGTTGTTCTGCAACAATTTCTATAATCAGAATATTGTATCTGCTCAATTTCCGTCAAGTTGATCCTAAACAGTCTCTCTAATCATTCGTCAATTGGTCAGTGGAATGCACCTGATGCAAAGATTTGTGGTATATCCACTGCGCTCCTATCTTTTCTGCATTTTCCTTCAACGCTACCTAATGATCATGGTAGGTTTCAACGTACAGATGTATGGTACATCTACATCCTTTTTGCTTCTTCTTCATTCACCTATGATTCTGTTGGAAGAATCTGATAGTGGTATTATTCAACGCAAGGACTTGTATATCCACTGCACTTCTGCCTTTTCTTCATTTTTCTATGACGCTACCTAATGACATTGATCATTGTGGTACGTAACATAAAGATGTATGGTACATATGCATCCTTCTTGCTTTTTCTTCATCTATCTGTGATTCTATTGGAAGAATCTGATAATAGTGTACCTAATGCAAGGACCTGTGGTATATCCACTGCACTCTTGCCTTTTCTTCATTTCCCTTCTACGCTACCTGATGATATTGATCGTGGTGGTAAGTAACATACGGGTCATTCCACGTGGTTTTTACACTCAAATTTTAGAAGTCAATGGGATGATTTTTTTTCGATTCTTGGTCAAAAAATATTCGATACGTATTTTGTCTTTTTGTTTTTCAAAGCTTTTTTTCGAAAATATGATTTTTTGAAAATCTAGCGCACTTGAAATCTCCTAATTTTCGAGCACTCATTACTCGAAATCTGTTTGTTGTATCAAAAACTTTCACAGACATGAAAAGATATTGTATATTACTATTATTTTGTATATTACTATTATTTTGTATGCTGAATAGCTTCAATCTATTCTTTTCAAAGATATGGTGCAATTTTCGTTATTAATTCTACTATTTTTCACGAATAAATGATACTGAAGTTGTGTTTGTGGCGAGTTATTCATGAAAAATATGTTTCTATATAAATGATTTATTTTTCGATGATCATCCCTGATTTGATTATTGATCAATTGATTCTATTGATGCAAATTGAAATTAGAAGGATGGAAGACGTGATGCTTCACGGCACGGCACACGACACACGGTGCACGGTATCGCTCCGCGCGTGTGGTATCTGACTCGAACGCGGCCACAAAAAAATTTATAACTCGGGAACTATAATACTTGCCATCATAAACAAATTGCTAAATTTTCGTTATTGTTCACAGATCAATGTGTAAAAATATGAACAAAATCAAAACTACCTTATATTGAGAAATTTCACTTTTTGTTCTTTAATTGGAAAATTCTTAATGAACATTAATTATACCGATTATGGAACTCAAAGAATTGAAAACTAGAGAAAAAATCCTAACTTTCATGTCTGTGAAAGTTTTTGATACAACAAACAGATTTCGAGTAATGAGTGTTCGAAAATTAGGAGATTTCAAGTGTGTTAGATTTTCAAAAAATCATATTTTCGAAAAAAAGCTTTAAAAAACAAAAAGAAAAAATACGTATCGAATATTTTTCGACTAAGAATAAAAAAAAATTATCCCATTGAATTCTAAAATTTGTGTGTAAAAACCACGTGGAATGACCCATACAGATGTATAGTATACTGCAGCCTTTCTACTTTTTCTTGATCAACCTGTAATTTCTTTCAAAGAATCTAGGGAAACCATTTTGTACATAGTTCATAATTGTGATTCAGGATGTCATATTTTAGTATACCTAAAGTGCTCGGTGACTAACCTTATTTTCGAATGTTTTTCAAACTTGCTATAATTGATTCTGATTGCAGAATAGTGGATACTAGCAGACTGTTCATTAGAGATTATGGTGTTTCCATTATACTTTTGCCTGTAAAAAAATAGCAAATAAACTTCAGTAATCACCCTTGAGCAGGCTCGGTATGATCTTTTTCATCGATTGCCTACGATCCTAATTAGAGAAATCGAGAGTGGAGCCTTCCGAAGTAGCAAGTCATCTGGTTTTGATCAGCTACTCCGGAAGGCTCCAGTAGTTGACTGTCTGTTAGAACTTATGATATATCCCTGACTTTCTGGTATGTGGAGGAATTGCAAATAAACTTGAATCTTTTCCCTTGAGCATGCTCGATTTGATCCATTTGATCATTTTCCAACAAATCTAGCAGGAAAACCTGACAGTAGATTGGTTGTAAGGGGGTTATGGTATATCCGATAAGATTTCACCTAAAAAGTAATGTATAAATTTGAATCATTCTTTTCGACTAGACCTTGTATGATTTATTTGATCATGAGCCTGTGGTTCTGTTGGGAAGAACCAACAGTAGCAGACTGTTCATCAGGGATTACGGTATATCTGCTGAGCTTTTGTCTATAAAGGAATATTGTATTTCATGAATAATACATCATACAGAGCTTACCTTTTTATATTTTTAACACATCGCTTCGTTGACAGGTTATTTATGTTTCTGGTAAATCGATTATCGATACAATGTATACATAATACAGATATGAAATCAACGCTATTGGATGTTTGGATTATAATATAGATTGACTGAAGTGAATGCTATTGGATATTGGAAGAAAGGAAAAAGGATAGAATATTGGATGTCCCAAGAAGGAAAGAGACAGAATATCTCTATGCCAATGGAAGAAACCCTCCCGAATTCCGATGACGAAGAACTATCGTCGCTATCGTGATTGGAATAAATTGAAAGTGGCGATGATGAAGAAAAATCCTGATATTTTGATCGCATGAAAATTTGAACCGTTTATATCTCGGGATCGCGTCAACTTCGTAGTGTGCTTAATCGAAAGTGTGTATTAGAATTATATAATAGAAGTGTAATTATTTTTCCGTGAAATTCAATGTGTGAGGAGTTATCGTGGGTTAAAGATTTTTTTACTATATCAAATCCCAGTTTACGTGTATAGATACACGGTAGCGCACGACTTATGCTTTTTCATTTTTTTTCAGGATTTTCATGTACTTGGCGTCGAGACGCTACCGCGTCTCTTGATTTAGAATGAATGAAGATTCATTTGGATGGAATACATTTTTTATTCGATCCAACTGAAACTCTAGTAGGTTCATATTTAAATAGAAATTCAGTTAATCCAAACAAAGTTTAGTCAATCTGAATGAATCTCAGTATAAATTTTTTCGGTGTATTGTATTTTTTGTCACTTCTGGGGAGTATTCTTATTTGTTTTTTAACTCGAACGAAAAACCATGCACATTTTTTTCTCCTTCGATTTAAATCAGTTTATTAAAAAGAAAAATCAATGTGTCAAACGAATAAAGTGAGATTGCTTCTTGGTGGGTTACTGTGTCATATCGAGTCACCCAATTGTGCTATCACGAATAACGAATAACATCATTAAAGCATTTGTGTGAAGGTCTTAGAGGTGGTTCCTTCACAACCTATTCAATGTTTATATTTTACAACACTGATACATCCTCATGCGCATTCGACCTATACAACCTACAAGACAGAGTAATTTCAACGATAACAACAAACGTAATCATTTCTTGGAACGCTGATACCAATCAAAAACGTGGCTAAAAAAAATAATATTTCTTCTTAAGCGGTAAAGTTTGAATGTCTATTTCTTTGATCAATGAGTTATCTCTATTCAATACTCGAAGAGAGACAACAATGAGATATGACCGATGTTTAGGAGACTAATATATATATCAAATTTAGCAAGAGGATTACAATATTATACTTGCATCGATAGTAACTCGTTGTGATTTAGTTTGCAAGCACTCTCCCTTTAATTTCGGACTAAGTTTCTTTGTGCTGGAAAGGAGCTCATGGAGACTTATGTACTTGACTTTTATTGATTAAATGTTGATGAAATTTTGATTTTAACTTCCGTTGGTTGGTTATTATCCCTGGTTGATCATTCACCATGAACGATTAAGATACAGATACAGATGTGAAAATGCTGTTCTTATTCACAACAAGCGTTCATTTTATGTACTTTATGATTCGAATCAGGTTAGGTGACTTTTGAAAGTAGTATACGAAATCAATCATAATTTCAGACCTGAGTGCAGTTTATGTTTATATGATGTGTATGCACGCATGGACAGGCGCCAGCTGTTAATGATCGTATTAACATCAACTTCCTCTGCCCCCTTTCACCTTTTCTATCGAGGAAGAGATTATAGTGATATTATATTATATATTATACGAAGAAGAGTTCTGACCAACCAAGCAACCGACCGACCAACTAGTCAATCAACCAAGAGCAATCAAATCATCAACCGGACGACCAAAAGCATCATAATTGTACGATGACAACGTCGACTGGATCACGAGGAAGCAATGACCTGAAACCATCTATCGTATCATATCGTGTGTCATATGGTAGGAGTGTAACAAGCAGTGGTACTTGTCGTCAGTTTCAAAAGTATAAATAAATTGTCAAGGTACCCGTGTGCGTTCAAATAAAAATGAATGAAGAGGAAAGATTACGGTTGTTCCAAATCCTATCATCACTGTGAAGAAATTGAGAAAAGGAATACTCAGTTTTAAATACATGAGAGTCGATGAACCTGTCGAGAACCAACCTACCGGCAACTCGATATTAACCTCGAAGGACGTCGGAGGAAGTTATAAAATGCGATGCCTTGAAGGTAATGTATGCAAATGTTATGAGAAAAGGAGCTTACCGAAGCATCCTTTCGTGACGATCTCTTTCGAGCAGTTTCTCAGGACTAAGTCCGGGGGCAGCCGCAGCAGGTCCAAGAAGTCCGTGAGTCAAGGGTGGATATCTAGGAGGTCTCCACAACATTTCGGATGTTGGATGCTGATGATGGGGATGATGAGAGTGATGATGGGGGTGATTGGCCGCTGGTGAAACCGATGCGGGGCTGGGTGAATAATTTTGTATAAGAGGACTTGTTCCGGCAGCTGTTACAGCAATACTAGGATTTGAAGATTGTGGCCCAGTGCCTTGAGGATGAGCCATTAGTAAAGAGGTATGTTGTACACTTTGAACGTGCCAGACTCTGGCTGACGTAGCGGCAACCGTTGATGATGTTGGTACCGACGTTAACGGATTGGTGCTACTTGACGATGAGGAAGAAACGGAAGCAATAGAAGAAGATGTCGTGGTTGATTCTTCGACGCTTAAAGCTGAACTTCTACTACCACTTCTTTCGTCACCAGAACCGGCGCTTCTCAGTGAACTGATACCGCTATCTGAACCGCTATCACCATAGCCCGGAGTGTTGATTCCATTACCACCAATTCCAACGCCGCCGATAATTCCTCCAACTCCACGAATTGATGGCGAAGATATTCCCAGTATACCAGTCCCGTGAACGCCGACGGCACCGGTTTCCACTTCCATGAGATTTGTTTCATCGCCTCCAGGCCCAGTACTGCTGCCTCTTGATTCGAGAAGACTCGAAGACAAAGAAGAGGAAGAATTCGAATGATGCGGATGATGATGAAGAGCTGTCGACGTTAATTGAGGATGATGCGACGTTGGTTGTGGTTGATGAAGTTGTTGTTGTTGATAATGATGAACTATAGGACTGCCCGGAGAGTATGTGGGATGTGCTTGTTGATATTGTTGTAAATGATAAGAATGATGTTGCAAGGTTCCTTGTGGTTGATGATGATGATGCGTGGGATTCAAATGATCCGAGAGTTTATTCAATCTCTCAGCTAAAATAACGGGACTTTCGTTGTGACGGCTGCGTTCCTGCTCCCGTTGTTCCAGGAGCAGGCCACGCTGTCTACCAGCGGCAGGGCCGCCGCCTGCGCTCAACGGACTCAGCCTCTCCAGCACGGAGCTTGAATCTTGACTGCTAGACTCCAGTAACTCGACAACCGATTCGACGCTTGGAGCTCTCACGGCACTCGAACTTCCCACGCTACTATCTTCCGCGTTTGTTAAATCGGTACGTAGAGACAACGGAGAATCTTCCTCTCCTACAGGGAGTCTCAAACTTCTTGTCAACGGTTTGCTGGTATCTTTTTTCATCAACTTTTCAGCATGATCGTTAATAATTGAGCCATTTACGCGAATTTGTACTGGAGATAGGTCCTCTTCTCGAATAACTGAATCTTTACTTTCTTTCGAATCATCCGCGTTCAGACCACCAGAGTCAATTTCACCCGGAGGTGGAGGTTCTGGTTTTCTATCCCGCTCTCTAGATTGACTCTCTTCCTCTTCAGGTTTATTGTCAGCTTCTAATTTTCCTAGTTCCTGTTTCTCCTCTGCTTCTGTTGTGTTTGTTATGGTTGTTATCGTTGCCTCTAATGTTTCTTCTTTTTTTTCTTTCGCTGCCTGATCTTCAACTTTATTATTCCTATTCTTATCCGATCTCAATTTTCCCGACGGACTTGGAATAACTTTTAGCCTTTTCGTCAATGAATTTTCTTCTCTTCCTGTTTCTTTGTATTTTTCTTCTTGTTCTTTTTGGTCTTCTTCTTGTTGTTCTTCTGATTTATTTCCGGATAGACGGTCTTCCGTCTCAGATGCTTTCAACTGTTGTTCAACGTCAACTTCCTCGTCTGTTTTATTTCCTTGATCACTGGAGGAACGCCTTGGTATTCTCCTAATTCTTTGTACACTGGCTGTTTCTTCTGAACCCTTAACGGTCGTTCCTTTTTTCCTTAACTTAGACGAACCACTTCCTAATGTATTTGTAGTAGTATTCGCTTCTTCCAAGACAGTTGTTCGAGGTATTCGACTACTTAATCTGGTCGAGGAAGGTGGACCTTTGTTGTCTCAATCCTCTTGTCTTGTAGAAACTTCTTTGCTAAGTTTTTCGCGACTCACACCTCCGCATATTCTCCTCCTCCTGCTGTTCCGCACAGTAGTGTTATCAGCAACTGTAACAATCGCATCAAATTTACGGACGTTAATTTATGTATTTATTCAATTTCTTCATAAAGAGAAAATATAATGAATGCTATTCTTTTTTATAATAGTAAATGAAACAATGAAAGATATACGAGGATTTCATGGTTTTTCTATTATTCGGAGCAAATTGGAGTGCGTTGTCTCACAAATTTCTCAAGTGGTCTGCACTGTAAAAATTTTCAATGGGGAAATTCCTATGTAGGGTAAAGTAAGGTAATTCGGTGATATAAGTAATTTGAAGATAATTTTTCAAGCCCTTATTGTAAATTTCTAACTCGTTATGAACGCACTAGCTCACGTTTATACTCCTCTTGAAGAGTCTCTCGTAACCGTATAACATCAGTTTGTGTACTTAAAATGTTTACAAAATTATCACCGCATTACCTATATTGCCAAAATTACCTTACTTCATTCACCTTATTTATGTGAAGTAATCAACAAACACATGTGTTAGGAATTTTCCGGAATTATCCGGAAATTCACTGTGGCATGATGGTGAAAATCCCATAAGGTTGGAAATTTTCAGTTAGATTTATGAGAACCTAGATAAACATGCGCTGATAGAAATTTATCTGGACGTCCCACTTCCCAACCATGTGATCGGTCGGATCCACACTGAGAGAAAGGTACCTAGTTGGAACAACTAAATGTTAGTTGCCGCAGCTAGATTTTTATTTACGCTAGCTAGACTCTAGTTGGGATAAATAAAAGTCTAGCTGTCTAAAATATGAATAAAATGGTTTGGTCAATGGGAATAAAAAATTTACTTGTGACAAATAAAATTTAGCTGGCACAACTAAATTTTTATTTACAGTGACTAAATTTCCAAGCTGTCGAATATTTGGATAGACCCTTTCTGTCAGTGCATGCGAGGGCATTAACACATTTTAGTCAATTTGATTTCAGCGCTCAAACATTTAGTCGGTAAATGTAGATTTGTCATGCTTGAACTGATCGTACAGTTACATAAATAATCCACAAATACGATCGGAGGAATGAGGAGAAGCCCAACCGTTCAATTTTTTACTCGAGATTATTTGATAGAGATAAATTGAAAAGCAACGCACTTGACTTGGAATTTCATTTCAAGAGACATTTTGACTTCGTTCATAGGTGTGATTTTGCTGAAGAAGCATGATTTCATGGGGGCTCAAGTTAGAAAGTGCGTTACAAAACTAGCTAGACACTACTCTGGTAGAAATTTGTCTATTAATTCACGAGTTGTAACACTTCCCCTCGTGAAAAACTAGAGATATTTATTATATATTTTATGTTATTAGATATACATAATATGTATAAATATAATAAATAATGTAATATTCATATATATTATATATATAAAAACACTTATAAGTTGGTAATTGAACTGAAAAGTTACTGGATTGGAACTCTAGTTTTTCGCGAGGGCAAGTGTTACAACTAGCGAATTACTAGAGGAATTTATACCAGGGTAGCTTAACATCTGGGGAAAGTAGCTGGATTCCATCCAATTCGTAATCATAATTTCTACCAGGATGTCCCTTAACACATTAATGGCAAATTTCGAACACGCAACTAGACATTTTGGACACACTCAAAACTCACTTGGACAGTTTCCACACAAGAAATCGTCGCGTGGATCAGTGTTGCTCCGAATTTGCAACGAGGAGATTCGGAAAATTTTGGAATCCTCGTCCAATATTTCGAATTCCCAAGTTATGATTTTGGCTTCGGATTCAGCGATTCCAAGAACTCCGCAGTGACAACTTCATTGTACACACATGCTCGGGATATAAATTCACCCCAATCTTGGCCTAACGCTGGTCCAAATTGGGGCCAAGTTCAAATGTGCCCGCACTAAGATTCATTATTTCCATTTTTTACTAATCATAATTGTATGGGGAAGCAGAACAGGGCCAACATAGGCCCCATCGTAATTTCCGAATACTGGGTTGAAGAGGATGGACCCAGCTTGGGGCCCATTGTCATTACAGGCAATACACGCTTGGGGAGGGGTACAAAAGCAATAACCTACAAATATCAAAATGTTTATAAATTTGTTTTCTAATACCTGCAAACCAAGAGGGAACCTATTTTTATATTTAAAATTTAATGTTAGCTGTGCAAGTTCCTGAAATAACCACGTATTTCAAATTCGGATTTATCAAGTAATTGATGAAAAAAATCAACGCAAATTTTACCCGCTTCTTCTGATAAAGTGCCCTTAACTATTGTCCAGAACAGAATATTTATAATAACCTGAGATGTAAGATTTTCCAATACAGTTAGCGATTACAATATGTTATTATCACATGGAAAATCTTTAATTTAATCAATCCTAAAAAGTATTTCGTGGCTGTATCTAAGTTTAAAAATTGTCCAATGAAGATATGATAATGAGTTTTCAAAGAGGATTGATTTATTACGTGTCCAATGTCTTCTAACTCTTCCATTCTTGTCACATTTACATCTCGCCGGTAATAAGTCGAAAACAATAAATCACGATTGAGCACCACGTGACGCATTAAACATTTTGTTGTGCTCATTTTGAATGGAATCTGTGATTCGACCAATCATACGCGAGTTACTGAAAATCACAATCTATGATAATGAATTGTGTTGAAAATACTGTTAATAATGAGACATCAGAAATTTGATAAAATTCACAGTTTAAGAGTTCAAGTTTCAAATATATTTTATTCATGATGTCCAGTATTATGTATCAATGGGATTCCCGACGAATTCTCGGATTTTTCCCGACAATTTTCAAACAATTCCCGAATTCCACAATGAATCGAAAAAACCATACTTCCGAATCAACAATATACTTTTGTTGAAAGTTAGTGGAATCATCTACAATATGAGGATTGTGTGTAGCTTCCAACTTCAGATTTTAGAGTTTCTCTATCTTTTAAAATATGTTTTTTTTTCCAGTCTAGAAAGAACATCACGTCTATCGACATAAAAAAATCTTCTGCTTGATCCATATGTACTTTTCTCATGACTCGTCATGTTCAATTTTATATTATCAAAAAAGTTTGGAATTTTCCTGTATGCCGATACGCAAAATTCCCCCTTTCTACATGAAAAATTAATTTGTATGTGAGATCAATTATTTTACATGTATAAATGTGGCATGTTTTCCGGGTCACAAAATTATGTGTGATATCCTGAAGTGCTGAGTTGTGAGCTAATCCAAATAAACAAAATACTGAGTTGTGAGCTAATTCCCCGAGTGTGTATTGACGGCGGGCCCCATCTACGCCCAGGGTGGGTGCCCATGCTACCCAACGTGGGGACAACCCTGGGATGATAACATCGTTCCCAGCTTGGCCGTATTGCTTTGCCCGAGAATTTGTAACACCACGGGCCTAGCATGAACCCAGACTAGGCAATCAATACTGCCCCTTCCTTTTTGTTTTGAAATTGGAAAATCCCTAGCATTCATATACCATGGGGCCCACCCCGGGCCAGCATAGGCCCCATCCTGCCAATATGGGCCCAAGACTGGGCCAGAGTGGGACCAAAATTCTTACACGCTGAGGATTGTACACATATGCTCGGGATATGAATTCACCCCAATCTTGGCCTAACGCTGGTCCAAATTGGGGCCAAGTTCAAATGTGCCCGCACTAAGATTCATTATCTCCATTTTTTTTTCAACTATGATTGTATGGGAAAGCACAACAGGGCCAAGATTGAGCCAACATGGGCCCCATCGTCATTCCCCAATACTGGGTTGAAGAGGATGGACCCAGCCTGGGGCCCATTGTCATTATAGGCAATACACGCTTGGGTCAAATCAGAAAAATCCTTTGTTAATTTGATACAAAATCAAAGTTTTTTTTAATTATAAGATGAATTAAAATGAGTATAAAACAAAAGATGCGTCCGTTACTCACATAATTTATCTAATTTATTTTAAGTAGAGATGGGCCGATTCCCGGATTATGCGATTTCGATTCTAAAAATTTTTCCTCGATTCTCGATTCTTCACTCGATTCCGATTCTTGTTTTGATATACGGAGAAAAATAGATATTAATGAGTATGAAAAATCTAGCACTGGGTAATATATGAGGACAAGCATCTAGATTATACCTGTCAGATACTTGTCTTGATTAATTTTCAATTACTCAATATAACTGATTGATTACTTCTTAAGGAATAGATACTGAGGACGAGAAAAAATTTGTATACCTAATCTACATGCTTGTCCTCATAGTATGGTCATTGATATTTATTCTTCTCCGTTTATACTTTAATATATTATAATATGTCAAGACTATGTATCCATACAGCACCAAAGTCCCCGCAAAGAACTCCCGTTATGACAGTAAACATGAATTCATTATGAATAGTTTGAATTCAAAATGAACTCTTGATGAATAACTTAATCTTCAGAAAGAACTCATCTCACGAATTCATAGAAAACTATTCAGGCATTTAACATGTATGCATTTTGAATTTATTGAGTTCATATTGAATTCATTTTTACTGTCAAAACGGGGACTGTTCAAAAAGTTCTTTCAGAAGTTTTTGTGGATTCAAGATTATCATTTGTGCTACCAAATATTGATGGTCTACCGTACAGCGGGTTACTATCAATGATGGTAAAAATGAGTGAGAATCGAAAGTACATATAATTGGAATTCCTTAATGTCCCTGGATTACGAACAAAAAGTGATCAAAATAAATTTCTCTCAATATACCAAATATTTATCACCATCTAGCGATGACATCGTTTTTCTCCAAATTGAAATGTGGAATCGGAATCGGGCACAAACTTGCCCAGCATCGAGAATTGTCGATTCTTCGATACCATATATAAGAATCGTGAGTATTTAGGAATCGAGAATCGGAATCGGCCCATCTCTACTTATGACCTACAATAAAATTCAAAAAATTTTATTGGAAGTTTTTCATAGTAAAAGCTGTGAAAACATCATTGAACTCTTGATAAATATAATAGAATATGGAATAAATTTTACTGAAAACTCTGGAAAATGATTTTTATTCATGTGAAATACGAAAAATCATAATTGTAAAACAAAAATGAGAAATATAAATTACCAGGCGCAATCAAAACGGACGAAAGTTGATTATTGCTATTCGCTTTGTCATATTCAATGATCAAGCATGTTAAATTTTGATTATATCTCTTGCTTTGTCTTTGTTAATTTGTGAATACGAAGATTCATTTCCCACAATTCATCGTTATAGGCTCATGAGAAGACCTGTAAGAGATCGTTGAATTTTTCTAGGGAGTACTACGTTTCCGTCCTTCCTTTTCAATCACATACATATGGGAAAAGTCAAGAAGAAAAGGAATACTGCGTAAAGCAAGTGCAACTTGAACTCTCAACGATCAATGGTCCACACCTGTTTGTCTGATTGTATGTGCGCTTGCCTGTTAGATCTTCGCTAGAGAAGAAGCAAAGAACCGGTTGGTATAGGAGAATTAAAAAAATCAAGGAAAAAAAACAAACTCAATAGTTTTCTCAATTCAGTTCACTCGAACAAGTCTCAAGACATAGTTCTGTGAGGGATGTATTTCTTTAAACGACGACCCATCTGAGAATCACCATGGGCGTTCTGAAAGGCAACGACTGCGACAGTGTAAAGGCTAGGCCATGCTCCACTTAATTTTCTCAAACCCTTGAGGCATTTTGTTTACTGCCTGTCCTATTAGTTAACACAAAAGATTATCTGAACGATTTAGGTTTTTTGCGATCAAAAGATCTTCGTTGAATGACATTTCCAAAGCAATTAAAAACGTTTATGCGATCAACACATGTTGCACGTAACCGGAATGGAAAGAATTTAATGTTACATAAAAGAAAAATATCGCATTCAATTTGCGATCATTTTTATTGTATTCCAAAGACTTACAATTCTTGAAGACTCTGAAAATTATTTGTAGAATTTTCCCCCGAGACCCTTATACAGATCCTCTATACCCAATAAACATGAACATCTTCAAGATATCTTTTGTACGATATCTTAAAGACATCTTTTCGACATGTCATGAAGATGGCTCTCAAAAGACAGAGACGATCCTACTGAAGTTCATACAAGATTTCAGCGATGGGCCTATAATGGTCCTGTATGAGTTTCAGCCAAATCGATTGAGAAATGATGGGAATTTTGTTTCTTCGACATCGATGATTTGAGTGATTTTCTGAGGCTCTTGTTTCGTTATATTCTGATGGAATTGTCATATAATTACGTTCAAATAAGATTACCAAAGAGGTGAACGTCTCATGACAAGTATCATATAATGGTTTTACGTGAGATTCAGGCGCATTGGTTGAGATATGAGTTGAAGATGAGAGATAATTCTTTTTTAGTTTTTTTCCAACACAAACGAGAGACTGATTCGCTAATTAGCAGAGTTCTTTTCCGCATATTGAGGAAAATCAAACTCAATTTAGAGAAATTTTGTTAAATGACAACATGGAGACTTGAAGAATGACAATTCAACACAGTTGTACTGGAATACAATTATAAATTCAATAATCGATTAGATGAATTCGAAGAATTTTCTCAGTCATTTTATTTGGAGAACACGCAACTAGCGCCGGTTCTTAGCAAAAAGGGACCTGGGGCTAAATCTTACCGGAGGCCCTTTTATGGGATTCAAAAATTCAAATTATCATTATTTTGCATAATGATCTGAGGAAAATGGGCCCCCTGCTGACGGGCCCCGGGCCATAGCTCCTTCATCCCCCTCCCCCTAAAGCCGGCACTGCACGCAACACGTTCATTGTTTGAACATAAGGGTACATTAATTTTCCAAAGACGAGCGGAAGTCCAAGCTTTTGCTTCCTCGTTAGAGGGAAGCTTTGTGATCGTTTCCGGGGGCCAAACATTTTTTGTCTTCAAACTCAAAATCTCTTAGGCCAAAATGTTGCTCCAAACTCGGAGAACATTTTTGGTTTTGTGTCTGTCTGTGTGTGTGTGTGTATGTGAACAGAATTGCGACCGCGCATATCTTTGGTTCCTATTATCCGACCGTTATGAAATTTTTACCACAGTTATGTGCAGTGTCGATTGTGGTCCCTTATAAATTTCAACCTGATCGTCACAGGAGAACGGGAGGGATGAGGGAAAATGTTCTGTGAATTCGTGATTTTTACCACCGCGCAGATTTCCGCTTCCTGTTATCCGACTGCAATGAAACTTATACCACGTTCCAGTTATGATCCCATAGTGATCCCATATGAGTTTTATAGCAGTCGGTTGAGAAATGTAGAAAAACCGTTTTCAGCAATTTTTAGCGATCCGCATTTTTGGCTAATGTTTTGAAAGCATGCCTTCCCTATGTCCGTATCATTCAAATGTTATGGAATTTGGAGCACATTCAATTCACAAGGTGTTATTTGTACGGTATAAATTTCAAGCGAATCAGAAGTGAGGGAAGAAGATGGTAAGCACTTAGCTTCGAAACAAAATTTGAAAATCTCATGAATGCCGCTATCATGCGGATATCTTTCGTTCCTATCATCCGATCGTTATGGAATTTTTACCACGGTTTTATGCAATGCCGATAGTGGTCTCGTGTAAGTTTCAACCTGATCTTTACAAGGAAACGGAAGACAGGAAGGAAACATGTTATAAAAAATTGTGACGTTGGGACCAGGCATATTTCCACTTCCTGTTATCCTATTGTAATGAAATTTATACCACGGTTCAGTTATGATTCCATAGTGGTCCCATATAAATTTCATCACTCAGAGCTCAGGGAGTAATTCTGGTTCCGTGTCTGTCCGTCTGCCTGTCTGTGGGGATGTAAATTATTCTGTGGCCGCGCATATCTTCCGTTCTTAATCCGATCGTCATGAAATTTTTACCACAGTTGGGGCCCGAGCTGATAGTCGTCCCGTATACGTTTCAGCCTGATTCTTACAGAAGACCGGCAGGGGTAAAGAAACATGTTATGAAAAAATCATGATTTTGCGACCGCGTATATCTCCGCCGCCTATTATCCGATTACAATGAAACTTATACCACGTTCTAGTGATAATTCGATAGTGGTTCCATATGAGTTTTATCCCAATTGAATGAAAACTGTGGAAAATTCTTGTTTCGCGATTCACATTATTTGACAATATTTTGAAAGCACGCCTTCCTCATATCGGTATCATCCAAATGCTATAGAACTTTAAGCATAATCAGTTTAGGGGGGATAGTTGTAAAGTTAAGTGTAAATTCCAAACAAATCGGAATTGAGGGGAGAAAATGTTAAGCTTCTGAGCTTCGAAATAAAATTTGAAAATTTCGTAAACATCATTATCATGCGGATAACTTCCATTCCTATCATCCAAAATTTTCACCACAGCTTTATGCAGTGTGGATCGCAGTACCATATGAATTTCAACCTGATTCTCTAAGAAAAACGGGAGAGGGGAAGAAAACATGTTATCGAAAATTGTGATTTTGCAACCGAACATGTTTTAGCTTCCTGTTATCCGATCGAAATGAAATTTTTACCACGTTTCAGTTGTGATCCGATAGTGTTCCCACATGAGATCCATCCCAATAGGTTGAAAACTGTGGAAAATTTTCTTTCGCGATCCGCGTTTTGCTTCCTCGTTAGGGGAAGCTTTGTGATCGTTTCCGGGGCCCGGAGATTTTTTGTCGTCAAATTCAAAATCTTCGAAGCCAAAATGTTGCTCCAAACTCGGGGAACATTTTTGGTTTTGTGTGTGTGTGTGTATGCGCGCGTGCGTGCGTGCGTGCGCGTGTGTGTGTGTGTGTGTGAACAGAATTGCGACCGCGCATACCTTCGGTTCCTTTTAATTTGAAAACAATCTTGTATATCATCAGAATTGAATAATGGTTAAATCCGAATTGGGTTTGAATGAACCGAAAATCATGGGTTGTTGAAATGAAAAGAGGCGTTTCCCGAGAAAATCACACTGTAAAAAGTTTCTATGGGAAAATTCCTATAACTTTATGTGAAGTAATTATATACATGCATTAGGAATTTTCCGCACTTGTCCGGGAATTTCCAGTGGAATGATAGTAAGAAACCAAGGGAATTTGGAATTTTCAGTTCAGTTTATGTGAATACAGGAAAATTCCGATCATTTTTTCATAGTGCAGTATAAAAGTGTAATTGTATCTGAATGTGAGAGGAGCATGATGTTATGTCTTTAAAAATTTACTGATATCAAAATATCAAGAAATCAGAATAAAAGAAAAATCATAAAAAAAGATTTGTCGATGGATCACACTGCAAAAAAAACTAATGGGAATTTTCCTATACGCAACAACCGGAAAATTTCGATCATAGGGTAGGAAATCAATTTCCGGTACATGTATATGGAATTTCCTATAAATTTCATCGGAAATTCCAAACTTCGGGTAGAATCTAGAAAATTCCTAACGCATGTATGTGTTAATTACTTCTGAACATTTACGTGAAGTTTTTCATGGTATGTTCACCACATTTACGAATTTTCACTCTGTTTCTTATCACCTTCACCTCACAATACAGATGTGATGTCTCCTTCATCTACTTTTTCGACTTTTCCATCCTTTTTTTTTCTATCTCTCGCCGTACATCAGGGGGAGCTCGAAAATAATTTTATTAACCAATGAGGTGAAGATGGAACGCAAAAACGAGATATGACACGAGAGTGCGAGGCCAAATCTTTACGCTACGCGAAGCAAACACATAGCAATAGAAAAAAGAATTGAAAACCACCTCAACGTGTCTTTGCCATTACCTTGTGTGTATATGAACGCACGCGCGAGTATCCGCAGATAAGCGAGTTTTATATGTGTCTCAGTGTTGGAAACAGAACACAAATAGAAAAGTCCTAAAATAAACTTGAAAGGCGAGATGAACGTTGAAAGAGATACCGAATTTCAAACATAGATTGTACACTTTTTTCCTTCCTCCTTTCCTAGCTGCCGTGCAACTGTCGGAAATAGAGAATGAAAATGAAGTGGAAATATCGATTTCACCAATATTGACGCTTTCCAATTAATTAAAAACCATCAATACCACGATTTAAATTCAACTTATTGGTACACGCAGTGAAAAGTTTCCCTGGTGAAAATGAAGCGTATATACGAAGCGCGAAGGGAGCGTGTATACGAAGCGAAAAACGTTTCAATTCCCTTTTCCTCAAACGTGTGATGCCTGCTTGCTGTGGAATGATGACATCATACGTTCCGTATACGCTTCATAAGCTCTCGATCCCATTTAACACACCCTCCATGTAACGTAAGAGTGACTTACATCAAGCGTATATGAAATCTGCCTGCTCTGACTTCAAATAATATTTTGAGCCGCTCGATACCAACGAGGATTCCATGGCTCAATGGATAGGCCGCTCGTCTTCCACGGTGAAGATCACTGGTTCGATTCTCACCATGGGATTAAATTTTTTGATTTTATTTTCTTGAATTTTATACGCTTCCTTTGTTTCGATTCCCGTTCCACATATTCTTTGTATCTTTTCCATTCAAGCTGCGTATACTTTGCTTCAACGTCTCTGTTACCCTCCACTATACGCTTCATTTACTCTTTCTTACCGTTTCCATTTCCACCAGGATTCCTAAGAAATTGACACACTATACAGTGAAGTATAGGGACAAAATCACATTGTCGGGTTATGTATTATATATCGTCATTAGAAATTTGATTTCAATTTGAATTAATTTATTTGGATGCAGTTTTTAAATTATCTCAACCTTTTTTCTTGAAAAGTTGATCATGAAAACCGTCGACAGTTTATGATATCTTTGAGTCACAGACTCCTACCTAATAAACTAGACAGCGAGCTGTGACGTTTATTGGTGAAGCAATTTATGGGGGCGACCATCTTTAACCCATTCACGCCCAAAAGTGCGGGAATTTTTGTTCATTTTCAAGCTGTAATTTCATTGACTAATGCTCAGGAAATTTTTATCAAATCATGTATTTCTTGTGTATTTTCTTGTGCTCTTTCCGAATCTGCAATTAGAATTTGAGATATTTCACATACAAATTCAATATGACGTTTTTAATCCAAGGAAACGTGAAAAATTGAACGTTATTTTTTTTTAATCCACGTTTTCATGTTAAGTAACGAAAAAGCTCTACTATCGGTGCATAAAATAGTTAAACTAACAAAAACTCACTATGGTGGAATTTAAAAATCAAGATGGCGGACAGAATATGGTATGAATGGCGGCAAAAAAGGTATAAATCCGGTATTTGCCAAAACCTGTACTCGGAATATGTTTTTTATATGTTTTTCAACACTCAATCATACATGTGAATGTGTGAGAAACCTGATCGTGACAAATTTATCATTTTTTCAAATGGCGGATCCGATATGGCGGCCCAATTCGGTTGAAATTCATGGGTTTTCGTTTCTTTTTCGGCATTTTCCCATGTTTTTCTATGATCCCTTGATTTCCCATCTTGTGATAGGAAACATCGATTGAAGTATGTATTTTCCAAAATGGCACATCCAATATGGCGGCCCAATTCGGTTGAAATTCATGGGTTTTCGTTTTTTTTCGCTATTTTCCCATGTTTTTGTATGATCACGTGATTTTCCATCTTGTAATGGGGAACATTGATTGGAATATGTATTTTCCAAAATGACGGATCCAATATGGCGGCCCAATTCGGTTGAAATTCATGGGTTTTCGTTTCTTTTCCGCTATTCTCCCATGTTTTCCTATGATTCCTTGGTTTTCCATCTTGTGATAGGGAACATTGATTGAAGTATGTACTTTCCATAACGGCGAGGCCAACATGGCGGCCACATTCGGTTAAAATTCATAGGTTTCCGTTTCTTTTTCGCTATTTCCCCATGCTTTTATATGATCACTTGGTTTCCCATCTTGTGATGGCGTACATAGCTCGAAGTATGTACTTTCCAAAATGGCGGGACCAATACGGCGGTCCAATTCGGTTGAAATTCACCAAAACCTGTACGTGAAATATGTTTTTTATATGTTTTTCATCACGCAATCATACATGTGAATGTGTTAGATACCTGATTATGACGACTTTATCATTTTTCAAAATGGCGGATCCAATATGGCGGCCCAATCCGGTCGAAATTTATGGGTTTCCGTTTCTTTTCCGTTATCTTCCCATGTTTTCCTATGATTCCTTGTTTTTCCATCTTGTGATAGAAGACATCGATTGAAGTATGTATTTTCCAAAGTGGCGGATCCAATATGGCGGCCCGATTCGGTTGAAATTCATGGGTTTCCGGTTCTTTTTTGCTATTTTCCCATGTTTTTGTATGATCACTTGGTTTTCCATCTTGTGATAGGGAACATTGATTGAAGTACGTACTTGCCAAAATGGCGGATCCAATATGGCGGCCTAATTGGATTGAAATTCATGGGTCGTCGGTTCTCCCCCTGTTTCTCATTCTTTCGTGTTCTTTTTCCTTACTGAGACAATAAATATTGATCAAAATATGTGTTTCCTAAAATGACTCCTTATCTCACTTATATTCATGACTCATCTCTCGGTTGTTGGGACACAACGTTGCCCGATGCTGACCACGTGGAGGTGGATGAATTCAAATATTTTTTGTTTTTTTGTGGTTTTTTGTTTTGTTTTTTTGTGTATTCCTTCTTGTTTTTTTGAATTTACCTTTTGAATTTCTCAATACTTTTTTATGCTTCCAATATTCCATTCCTTGTTATTTCCCATTCGTCTTATGAAAATGTTGTGATGTAGAAAAAGAATACATTTTTAAAACCCCAATGATTTTTTGAAAAACCAGATTTGCAGACATACTTGTTGCACGTTTTGCAGAATTTATTCATTCTGATCACGCCCGCTCCAAAATAACACTCTTTCTGCTTCCCTGATTTTATGACTTCATGTGTTCTTCCCTTTGTTGATTTAGGAAGATAATGTTTCGCAATATCAATCATAAATTCTTTCGTACCAATGTTTTTACTATTTCGACTAGTACAATTCGAAATTACTACTGAGTTAGTAATTGAAGCCTGTAGATGTCTGACGGAAACTACCCATGTCCATTTCTCCGATCTGATACACGGCGGAACATTATTACAGTAGCCATCGTGTACATCAACTCCACCCATGAATCGGTTATAGAGGTGAAAAGCATTAGGGAAAGGTGTTTCAATTTTCGACTTCTCTTCTTTACTAAATCTTCTCGAAGGTGAAAGAGCTGTCACCCTCGCTGCTGTGGAAGCTATGGAAACCAGTTTAGAGTCAAGAATAGACATATAATTCATCCCACTTTTGTTTTCGTGCTCCACTGCGAATGTACCTCTTCGAGATTTGTTGTCAATCAAATTTTTCTCCTTTAGTCTATTTTCCCTCATTGTGCCAATACAACGGAGACAAACCGATCTCAAATGTAAGAGAAGATCAAAACTGGTGAACAAGTTGTCCATGTCGAGATGATATAAAGGTATTTTTCGACCTACAGTGGTGAAAAATTTGTCCAGCAAATTTAATACCACTCGAGTTCTCAACGCGCATTTGGGCAGTTCATTTCCTACAGATGAATTTTTACCGCAGTAGGAATCAAAATCCACCAATATCCGTCCGCAGTACAGAGCCCCCAAAATTTTAAGTCAAACCTTATTGGCTTGTCCCGAATAAATTGCTCCAGAACAGTCCGAGCGTGAGATTTCGCCATTATTTCATCAATGGACAATGCAGTTTCAAAGTATCCAAATTCTTGAATATTGTTCCGAAACACATTCATTATAGTACGAACACGCCAAGCTCTCTCATCGCTGTTTTGATCTTCTGGTTTCGAATATATCAGGTAAGACTTCATATTTTCAAATGTATTACGTGACATAGCAGATTTCACCATTTGGCAAGATAAAATGGGATCAATTGACCAATAATCTCTTTGGGATTTTCCCTTATTGAATGCAGACAGAATGGTAATTCCTATGAGAATGTCCAATTCGGACATTGTTAAATCGTAACCATTCATTCTAGTCAATTCGATAATAATGTTTTTATCCTCTTCAGAAAAGAATATCTCAAATAATTCAACACAGCTCAGATTTCGAATTTTCTGCCTATCAACATCAGACAAGAGCACTTCATTCTCAACAATATTGATATACGATTCCTCCCCGTCTATCCATTCATACACATAATCCTTTCCCAATTTAAATTGATCGTCTATGTCATGTTTGGAAGCTTCTGTATACGTAATTCCAGGTAGTGTATTATCTAGGGATCCGATATCAGAATCATCGCTGTCATCGGAACTACCAGAATCGTCAGGATTTGGCATCAGAACAATATCATCATAGTGACCAGAAGAACACTGTCTTCCCAGACTAGAATGAGTCTTGGATGACCTACGACGTTTTGGTTTCATTTCGTAGAACGACTATAAAGCTGGTTCGTGAAATATTCAAAAAATGTTAGCGATCGTTATCTCCTTCGAAACAGGAGTAATAGGCCTATTGAGAACGAGTGACTCTAAAAACCGCGAAAAAATGATTCCTCACTGGGTGTTTGTAATTATGATACTGAGTGCCCCAAGAGAACACAAACCTTCAGAAACGTTCATTGAATGTTCCTGGACGTTCGCGAACGTTTGATGAACGTTCCTGAAGGTTTGTGTTCTCTTGAGGTGGTTTATGTCAGGCAATACAATTTATGAAGATGGTAGAAATGAATTAGGCGAAGGAGGAGGAGATGATGTAAAAAAAACACAATAGCGGAACTCAATCTTATATTGATACAAATGCCTTAATTGAAAAAATGTAATGTAACACGACCACATCACTGAAAAAAACCAGTATAATCATAGAAATTATATTCAAATGGTTGAAGGCTTCAGGATTGCAGTAATTTCAGAAACTTCTCATTTCCTAGATGAAGAAATCAAGATTACATGAATCTAATCGTGATAACTAGACAAAACGATCAAATCCAAAACCAACTATGAGAGTTTGTTGTGGTCACCAGAATTTTTTCCAGTGTAGTCGGTTGAACTGTTGGGAAAATATGTTCTCACATATGACAATAATGCCCTTCCGAATGCCCGAATTCTTGGGACAGTTCGGTCATGTTTCAGGTTCATTTCGAACAAGCCAAACTTGGGAATATATATAATGCAATGGATATTCACTGATGGGCGCGGAGACGATTCATCGAGGTAAAATTCATCACTGGAATTTTGAACCCTTGTCAATAATCATACAAAATCATGGGGAAATAGTGGGAAAGGGAATAAAACCCATGGATTTCAATCAAATTAGGCCGCCATATTGGATGCGCCATTTTGGAAAATACATACTTCAATCGATGTTTCCTATCACAAGATGAGAAACCAAGGGATCATAGAAGAACATGGGAAAATGGCGAAAAAGAAACGAAAACCCATGAATTTCAACCGAATTGGGCCGCCATATTGGATCCGTCATTTTGGAAAATACATATTCCAATCAATGTTCCCTATTACAAGATGGAAAATCACGTGATCATACAAAAACATGGGAAAATAGCGAAAAAAAACGAAAACCCATGAATTTCAACCGAATTGGGCCGCCATTCTGGAAAATGATAAATTTGTCACGATCAGGTTCCTCACACATGCACATGTATGATTGAGTGACGAAAAACATATAAAAAACGTATTCCGAGTACAGGTTTTGGCAAATAGCGAGTTTATACTTTTTTTGCCGCAATGTATGCCATATCCTGGCCGCCATCTTGATTTCTAAATTCCACCATAGTAGGTCTTTGTTAGTCCAACTATTTTATGCACCGATAGTTGAGCTTTTTCGTTACTCAACATGAAAACGTGGATTAAGAAAAAATAACGTTCAATTTTTCACGTTTCCTTGGATTAAAAACGTCATATTGAATTTGTATGTGAAATATCTCAAATTCTAATTGCAGATTCGGAAAGAGCACAAGAAAATACACAAGGAATACAAGATTTGATAAAAATTTCCTGAGCATTAGTCAATGAAATTACAGCTTGAAAATGAACAAAAATTTCCGCACTTTTGGGCGTGAATGGGTTAAAGATGGTCGCCTCCATAAATTACTTCACCAATAAACGTCACAGCTCGCTGTCTAGTTTATCACGTAGGAGTCTGTGACTCAAAGATACCATAAACTGTCGACGGTTTTCATGATCGACTCCTCAAAAAAAAAGGTTGAGATAATTTAAAAACTGCATTCAAATAAATTAATTCAATTTTGTTTGACACACGGTGTTGGTCCAAGTTTACTCCAAAGTAAATCGATAAAACTGATTGAACCCTATCGCTAATTAAATAAAATGCGGTGGCAAAATTAAGATGATCCTGTTCATCCATTTTTGGGCAAACTGGATTGCGAATCTGATAATTTCGAGTAGAACTTGGTGCGATCCTACGCTGACCGTGGAAGGCAGGAGACGGAGCTCGGACGTAGAATGGAGAGAGATTGGAGGGAGAAGAAGCCATGCCCGGAAGAACTCTCGCTCGGCGATGCCTCGGCGAGGTTGGAACGAGGGTAAAGCATGCGTCTATCATCACCTGGTGAGGGCAGAGCGATGATACAGCGAGGATAAACACAACTATTGATTTTCATCTCATTTCTGACCTTCGTCCCGTTTCCTTATTGTTCACTCCCCTTTGGACGGTAAAAATTAACAAATAATTGATTCATCCTATCAAGATTGATTGCCCAAAACTCCTGAATTCAATAATCAACACCTATCATCACCAAGTGAAGGTAGAGCGATGATACAGCCAGGATCAAACGACTATTGATTTTCATCTCATTTTTCGACGTTCGTCTCGTTTCCCTGTTGAACCGAAAAATTAGCTGAACATCACACTCTAGCCTCATCAGATGATAATAGGCGTTGATTATGAATTTCAAAAGTATTCAGCAATCCATCTTGGATGGAGAAATGAATATTTGTTAATTTTCACCGTCCGAAGGCGAGTGAACAATAGGGAAACGAGACGAAGTCGAAGAATTAGCTGGAAATCAATGATTCCATGTTCTACGCTGCATCATCGCTCTACCCTTACCAGGTGATGATAGGCGTTGATTAATAATTTCAAAAGTTTTCATTATTCTATCTTGGATGAATAAATAAATATTTGGCAATTCTCACCGTCCGAAGGCGAGTGAACAATAGGGCAACGAGACGAAGGTCGAAAAATGAGCTGACAATTAATAGTTATTTCATCCTCTTTGTATCATCGCTCTACCCCCAGCAGGTGATGATAGGCGTTGATTATTGGATTCAAGGGTGCTCCGTCCGAGCTCCGCCTCTTGCCTCCCACGTTCAGCGTACGATCGCACCGAGTTCTCTCCAAAAAATCATTCCTTTTCAATCGATCAAATTACTACTTTAATGAACGAATTTCTCCTTCGTATATATCTTAATCGATAGATGAAGGTCTCTAGTTTCCGAATCTTTTTTTATTCTCCTACCTACGTCAATTCAACGTGTAGAAATTCTCATTTTACCATCCTCCCTCTATCATCGCCTCAACCTTGTCAAAACGCACAAAGCGATCATCGCCGTGGTCTACCAGAGTCTTGTCTCATTCTTTTCTTTCTTCTTCGTGAAACTTGCTAAAAGCAATGCCAAATGAAAATGATTGAGCGAGCATATCGAATTTCTTCTCTCCAAAGACACAAAGACACAAAGACACATACGCAGATATCACGGTATGATCCAAAGTTACGAAACATGAGAAGAAAAAGCAATGTATCGTATCCAACTGACAATGTAGAGGGTTCATTCGCGGGTAGTTTTTAACTTGAGTCCCTTCAAAAGTATGTCCTACCAATGCATTGACATAATGTTGTAAACCGCTCTTATCCCTCAGGATATACGGACTAAATTCAATGTGATTCGTAAGTTTGTCTTTTTGCTCTGAATAACCGACATTTAAGATAGCACAATTCATCATGCTCCTTTTTCTTGATATCCAATACTTTCATAAATGATTCCATATAGGAAGTCATTCAATGCTCCATAGGGAGATGCTCCCACTGAAAACCCTGTTCAGTTGTGGTGACTAAAAATTTTGGTGGAATACAACCTCAACTAAAAATCTAGTTGTCTCAACTGAATATTAGGATAGTCACAGTCCCTTGAATTGAAAAGAGTGACCGCAAAAAAGAGTATTTTCCCGCCTATTTGTTGGAACCGCGAGTTTCAGGTTGAAATGCATTTTAACAAATCCTCTATGTCAATTATTAGCGAGGGGATACCATTTTCCGGTGAGCATAACACTGGTTTTGGAGGTGAAGTAGTATCAATTTTCGATCAAGATTATATAAAAATCTATAAGTTTTCTATAGAAAAGAATCGGTTCTGTCAAGAATCTATCGATTCTGTCGATTTCCGTCTCTCTGAAACCATTGTTGTGCTCACCGGGAAATGGTATTCCTTTGCAAATGATCGACATAGGGTATTTTTCAGAATACATTCCAGCCTGAAGCTCGCGTTCCTAGAAAAACAGGCGATTTCTGCGCTTACTCTTTCTGTTGCAATAAATAATGTCTTAGTTCAGGCAACTCAAATTTTCCACTTGATGTCGTTTTTAATTACTACAACTAAAGAGTTTTCTCAGTGTCGACCACACGGAAAAAAAAGATTAGTTGCAATAACTATTTAACTTGTAAGCGCATATGGGCCCACTTTTTTCGTTAGAATAACAAATTAATCAATTAATTTAACCAATTTAAAATGATTCACTAAAAAAATTAGTTAAATTAACGAAAAAAATTGTTATTCTAACGAAAAAAAGTGGGCCCATATGCGCTTACAAATTAAATAGTTATTTCAACTAATCTTTTTTTCCCGTGCAGAACGGAAAAGCTGTTCGATTTTTCTACATATTCGATTTCGAAAACAGTTACTTCTCTTTTTTTATGAAATGTTAATAGAAATTTGACACATTTTCGATTAAAAAAAAGCAATCACTTTTCTCGATATCCTACACTTAGAGAAATTTCTATAGTCTTCGTAACTAAAATATCTCAACCGAATATTCCTAATGAGAGCTACTACAAATATTGGTTGATTCAACCAAAAAAGTATAGTTGATTCATCACTTAGTTGTATCAACTACATTTTCTTGGTTAAATTGATCAAATTTCCATTAGCTTTCACTCAGTATATTTGATTGAGGCGTTTCAGTTACAGTAATCTCAAAAATTTATCTCAGTGAATTCCTACTTGACCCATAAATTCAAGGTGTGAAGTGATTTATTTCATCTAAACAACAGTAGTAGGAAAACATTGTGCGATAAATATACATCGAACAACAAAGATTTATTTCAAATTTATAATTTCATAGTCAAAGACATTCCCTAGTAGAAATGCTCTGGTCATTAACAAGTTTTGTAACGCTTAACTAGCCGAATACTAGACACTGGCAAGTACCTCACCAGAACCCTACGAAGCACTTGCAAGCGTCTAGTTCTTGGCTAGTTAAGCGTTACAAAACTTGTCAATAACTAGAGCATTTCTACTTGGGTTGTCAAGCATCCGGAGCACCCGAGTCGTGTTTGGTTCCATGTAACCAATTAGTCAGTGAAATACATATGTGTGAGTATGTATACTTATACACATGTGTGTATGTATATACAGCTATTCCTGTGCTTTGTAACATGAGAATAGTTGGCAACAATCGTATATCCCAACTGAATTGTACGGAAGAAAACAAGGAAAGCAGAAGGGGTGAAAGGAGAGATAGGGGAGGGTAGATAAAGAAATGGAATGGGTACACATAGAACTATGAAAGGGAGAAATAGGAGGGAAAGAATGGAGGGGGAATTTATTACTCAAGATTTACTGTTATTGCCAGAAGGGGGAGTGACACTTAAATAGGCAACTGCTCGTTCCCCGTTGTTGATACTGCTGTTGCATGCATGGGGTGCGTTTATCCGAAACGGAATGTATACGTATGAGTTCATATCTACGTATATGCAAATTTGCGTGTTTTTTCTCATAATATAATAAGAAAATCAACCATTTGAACATCAGTTTGCTACGATATTGACATTACTATTGATTTGTGTTAGAGATTAAAAGGTTGGGAATAAATTTGAATCAAATATAATTTAAGCCACATCAATGGCATAATATGCTCACGAATTTCACAGAAACTTTTGTTTGGAGTTAATAATAATGTGTTAACCCTCATGCATACGCGAAAACGCATAAAATGAGCCACTTCATTAACAGCACCTTCGAAAACCCCTAGGACCCATATTTTATAATAATTCCTCGATTCAAGTCGAGATAACGAATATTCAAAGATTGCGGAGAAAATGACATATATATATATATATATATATATATATGTGTGTGTATACAGCGGGGACATTTTCTCCGAGATCACCTATTTCTTCAGAAAAAAATTTCACAAAAATAGAAGGACTCGTTCGATTGCAATGAAAAAAAATGGTCTTGAGGGATGGGTTCTAAGAAGGTCCTCTATAAATTTCATCCAATTTGGTCCACTCGGTTCAGAGTTATCCCTGGTACAGACAGATAGACAGACAGACAGACATACATACAGACAACCCCACGGATTATCAATCAGTATTGCATGAAATGAAAAACTATCGAACTTCCAATTGGATTACTCAAATATTTTAGAAGATATGTTCAGAGTGTACGATAGCGGGTGCAATAGGCACTCCGTGCTGGTATACTACGTATACCGATGAGTGCCTAAAAACATATTCTAATATTATCTCAGCTAACACTTGTCGGCAATGAAATCCTGTTTTAAATGGAATTGCCATTTTCTGAAGTAATTTACTGCGTGGAAGCCAAATCCGAAATCAAAATCGAGCCATCACGTCAGGATTCCGAGATACTTGATATTAAGTTCTCGAAAAATGGGTTTTTTGGCTACTTATGAATTTATGTACTGAGCGCCCAGAATTTGTTTGCTCTTTTCTTCTAATTGTATCATTCCAGTACTATTCTTACTCTTCAATATAAGCTATTGATCGGTCACCAACAATTTCTTCTCGCAGAGTTACAACCATTTCAAGTTGTGAATTATATCCCCAAGATTGTAATATTCCTAGGATCTCCTAAAGGTGCTGCCAGGATGTATGGGAATGAAAATTTCAATTTTCTATGATATTCTTACTCAGCGACCTCAAAAATTTTCAAGGACATATGTTCAAGGAAAATTTACCACTAAAAAAATGTATCCCTCAATGGGTTGATAATTATCAAAGCTTTGGCAAATTTTGTTTGAACATGTGTACTTGACAATTTTTGGGGTCCCTGAGTAAGAATATCATATCAGAAAATTGGAATTTTCATTCCCATACATCCTGGCAGCACCCTCAGGTGATCCTAGGAATATTACAATCTTGGGGATATATTTCATAACTTGAAATGGTAATAACTCTGCAAGAAGAAATTGTAGGTGACCGATCAATAGCTCATAAATAATAATAACAGTACATAAATGCAAAAGTAGCCAACAAACCTATTTTTCGAGAACTTAACCTAAAGTATCCCGAAATCCTGACGAGATGGCCCAATTTTGACTCCGGTTTCAGATTCTACGCAACAAATTACCCCAGAAAACGCCCATCAGCTGCGAAGGAGTGGAAAATTCCATTTTTTTGCAGACCACTGTAATCAGTGAGTATATTCAGAAGAGTATTATGAAGCATATCATGGGAAGTGATATACAGGGTGGGGCATTTAAAGTGTCGCGGGCGTTTTTTCCAAAAATAAAGTGAGATACGAGAAAATTTTTCGGACAAAAGTTGTAGGGTACCGAGGGGGACATCCGATGGTGGCCTTGGCTCTGACCTCAAATCTCATCTTCAAGGGCATTCTGAGATCAACTCTTGTTTTTTAAATAGCATCTCATATTTTTTACTGCAGATTTGGATTCTAGGTCAAAAACCAAGAAACTTTTGTCTGAACCATTTTCCTGAAATCTGCAAAAATGGCGCTCTAATCGATATTGTTCCATTTTGAATCTGACATTCGAATAACTCGAAAACGAAGGGTCTTGCAAGAGAATGTTTCGTACAAAAGTTGTCAATACACAACACATTTCAATCGTCTACATTACCACCATTCAGAGCTCACGCGATGTAAACAAACGACGGGGTTCAGTGAAAATTCACGATTTTGAAAGTCAGTTTGTCAGTTACATTTGATTATTACTTGGTTTATGACAAATTGAAAATCATGGATATCCGATACACGGTTTCTGAAACGATCGATATGATCTAAATTTACGGTGAAGTGCATAAGAATCCCAGACAAGCATATGACTTGTATGCAGAACGATTTCCTGAAAGAACAACGCCATCCATTAGGTATTTTCAACGCATTACAAAATTATTCTCAGAAACGGGAAGTGTTACAAGGGAAAAACGACATCGAATGAGAACTGTTAGCGGAGAAAATGCGGAAGTTAATGTACTAGCTGCAGTAGCCAATAATCCACACGTGAGCTCTCGTGAAATTGAACTCCATTCGGGAATTTCTCGAAGAAGTGTTCTTCGAATACTGAAACGTCACAAATTCCATCCGTATCACATTTGTTTGCATCAAGACCTTCACGGTGATGATTTCGAAAATCGTGTACAGTTTTGTCGATGGGGTCTAGCGCAAATGCACAATAACAACTTCATCAACATATTATTTTCTGATGAGTCGACGTTCACCAATCATGGTCAAGTAAATCGACATAATATGCATTACTGGGCGACAGAAAATCCAAGATGGTTACGTCAAGTAGAGCATCAAAGACAATGGGCTGTGAATGTTTGGTGTGGTATTTTTCGATCTCGAGTAATTGGACCGTACTTCATTGCAGATACGCTAAATGGAGAGAAGTACAGACATTTCTTAGATCAAGTACTTCCAACATTACTTGAAGACATACCTATTCAGGAACGATTGAATATGTGGTATCAACACGATGGTTGTCCATCCCATTATGCAGTCACAGCTCGAGAAATATTGGACAGAGATTATCCTGGACGATGGATAGGACGTCGTGGACCAGTTCATTGGCCTGCCCGTTCTCCGGATCTTACTCCTCCAAATTTTTTTTTATGGGGATACATAAAAGGTACAGTTTATCAACAAGCACCGACTACACCTGAGAATATGCGTCAACGAATCATCAATGCATGCGCGAGCATCAATGAAGATATTTTAGCACGAGTTCAGCAATCTTTTGTAAAACGTTTTAAAATGTGTATTGAAGTCGAAGGCCATCATTTTGAGCATCTACTGCATTAAAATTATCCAAGTGATGTAGACGATTGAAATGTGTTGTGTTTTGTCTGTTATACCCCATCACCTCCGTTTCAGTTCAAGGGGTCCCCCTTAGAATCAGACAACTTTTGTCCGAAACATTCTCCTCCAAGACCCTTCGTTTTCGAGTTATTCTAATGTCAGATTCAGTATGGAACAATATCGATTAGAGCGTCATCTTTGCGGATTTCAGGAAAATGGTTCAGACAAAAGTTTCTTGGTTTTTGACCTAGAATCCAAATCTGCAGTAAAAAATATGAGATGCTATTTAAAAAACAAGAGTTGACCTCAGAATGCCCTTGAAGATGAGATTTGAGGTCACAGCCAAGGCCACCATCGGATGTCCCCCTTGGTACCCTAAAATTTTTGTCCGAAAAATTTTCTCGTATCTCATTTTATTTTTGGAAAAAACGCCCGCGACACTTTAAATGCCCCACCCTGTATATTTGGTTGGTAGCATTTTGGAACATTTTGTCTGTCATCCATTTCAACTCCATCGCCCAAAGCTTTGCAACTTGCAATGAAAATCATAATTTAGTTTTGGTAAATTATAATTCTGTCCTTCTAATGATTTCAAACCGTACTGACAATATGGATAGACTTACAGTGTGTTTGGTAATATACAGAAAAAAATTGATGTATATATACACAGAAATTGTTGTTCAATCAACCAAGGTCTTTGATGACAATGAAAATTTGCTGCACTGGTTACATAGAGTACGATGAATCTAATAGACATGTCAGTACAAACTGCAGCAATCTAATGTTACCCCTATATTTATCGGAGGCATAGTCAATGTTACAGCAAATTTTTTTTCGTGAAGACGAAAAAAAAGTTTTTGTAAAAGTTACCGGCGCTTTGGTTATTTTATGGAGAGCAACATTTTTCTTGTAATTTATACCAGAATTTACGTTATACTTACCAAATATTCCAGCAAAATGAGAATTTACAAGAATGATCGATAAACTGTACAAGAATCTGAGTGCTGTATATCGAATGGGAGACAGTACCCCATGTGGAAATGTACGCACAGGCCGCTACTGGCGCGGTACTGTTGCCAGAGTTGCCAGTACTGGCGAATCCAACTTTGCCCTTATGGGGCCGGTGGTTTGGACGGTAAAATGCATGGTTGCCACATCCAATTTTTATTGGTTGGATTGTAAATACCACTTCCAATCATCTAATTGGTTGGAAACATTTATACAATGAGTACCTTGACCAGATGAGTTTGTGATCACATCAAATTTTAATTGCTAGTTATATGATGGTTAAGGGAACCACCCAAATGGCATGTGGACACATTATCGTTCAGTAACAAACAAAATGGTTGATGTAAGCAACTAAAATGTGCCCTTTCCTCTTTATATTGGTTTTCATATTCATTAGTATTATTTAAAATTCTCCTTCACTTCATGGTGGAAACGGTGAAAACGCAGTCAGTCACGATTTTCATATCATTTCATGTCAAGTAAATAGTAGCGGAATCACGCGTTGATACCTTAGTGAAAATACAAATTTACTTGAATTATCGACACGTATTCATCATAAAATGGATACAGAAACGCAAAGAATTCTAAGTGATTGGGGATTTTCTGATTTTATTCAAAAATTCAAAGGTAAGTCCAAGAATTTATATCTTGTTTATTTCACGCAACATTTTTAAGGTTATGTACATTTAATCTCTGTTTATCGATGTATTACTCTCTGTAAAACAAATATTTTAGAATATCAAATTTTCAAACTTTTTTTTGAAATTATCTTTATATACTCAGAATTGATATTAATATCTTATGTGGACTGATATTTTGTTCAATTCTGCAGAAAAATTTAATATAGTATCCAATCTTGAAAACGAATATACGTAAGAAGCTACAGAATGCATATACATATGAATGTTTACGAGGCTATACTCAATATACATTTTGTATCAAATGAGCATGGAAGAATGGATTCTATCTCGATTTAATGTGCTCACACATCTAATGATGAAATGCGGAAAGTTTTCAAACAAACGTACAAAAATTGATTGTATTAAATATTACAAATCCACCCGTAAAAGAATGAAGAAGTACATCTTACTTTGTACAATCACTTCAGTGAAAATTAAATGAAACATTTAATCAAGTCTCATGATTAGAGGAAGAATTCTTCAATGTTTATATTTTTCATTTACAATACCACATTCAGAACATTCCTCAAGTTTTATCAATTTGAAATATGATTTGGATCTGACAGCTCATTACATACATATATACAGCAAACTTTGACAGCTCATTATATAATCAACTTCCAAAGTAATAGGAATAGTTATGAAATTTCATAAACATCATGTACATAATTAATTTTTATCGTGGACTCAAAAACGTTGCAGATATACATATAACTCCAAACAGCATCCCGGCCAGAAATTTAATGTCGATTTCATATAATTTCGATATCAATCTGTTAAATTTCGAGACGATTTCGAGGCGATTGATATTAGTTCGATATCAAATTGATATCGAAACATTTTCATTTCTGGCTGGGATACGGATAGTTGAGGCGTCTTGTAGATGGGCTTTATTGAATGTGTTTGCATACTGTACAGATAAAATTCATGTCATAAATAGGAATAATTAGAAGTATTTTTGGTTTGGATGTTTCGCTTTTGATTTCAGACAATTTGATTGATTTCAAGACCTTCAAAATCCTCAAGCATGAACACATTAAAGAGTCGATCCCTACTTTAGGGCCACAAGTGAAATTCGAAGAATACCACCAATTATATTTTGGGAATTTACAGGAATTGGGATTGGAATTCCCTATGACTAACGTATCAGGAAACATTACAGAAGTGGTAACAATTGAAAGTTTAATATTCATTAATTCGTTGATCTTTATCTTCGATTCCAATCATTACCCACACAGCACAGTAGTTCAGAAAGAATTCTTGAGAGTTCATATTGACTTCTTCAAGCTTCATTTGAGTTCTTCGTAAACTCTTTCTAAACAGGTGTGCAGTATGGGCATAGACGTATGGTGGTAAACACCCGTTGGTCTGGAATCTTCTAATTCGTTAAAAACTAGTACTTTTTTTAAAGGAAAATGACTAAAAAGTACTAGTTTTTGAACAATTGAAAAATTTCATGCTAAAGAGTGTTGACCAATAGAAGAAAGTTTTCATCTATTAATATTTAAATTATAGCATTCATTGTGAATGTGCCCACAGAGCACTACAGTTCAGAAAGAGTTCTTAATGCATTCATTTTGAATTCTTATAGTTCCAAATGAATTCATTGTGAACTCTTTCTGAACTGTGGTGCTGCGTGGGTGGTAAATTCAAATAAATGAATATCAATTTCTTCAATCCATATGATTAATCAGTCAAATAAAAATCGCATAATTATCCAATTGAGAAGCTTCGAAGATAAATTTAAAATACCTTGAAAAACTGAACGTTTATTATGACTCAAATTTCAAATTCTCAAAAGAGTATAATCCAAATTATTAGTTGAATAAGTTAAATATGATATTTAAAAAAACGCCAACAATGAATATACAACTCTTGAAGATACGTACTGCTTTATCCTTTGTTACATGAATCAATAAAAATTCACAATCATGAAATTGTCTTGGAAATTTAGATATCAATTGTATTGGTTAAAATATCACAAGACAATCAAAATTAATCTATTGGTCAGAGTAGTTTTGCAATTCATCTCATTATCAACAAATTTACATGTGTAAAATGTTTTTTTCAGTCTCAAGCGAGTACTTCTAATATTGAAATTAGTGCCAGTGATATATCTGTTGTTCATGCTATTATCACTGATGACCAAATTTTTGACGAAGAAAACAGAGATATTTTGAACATTCAATGTTCATCAAAAAATTCAAATGAAGAAATATCGGAGGATCCACCAGTGAAACGACCACGTGTTCAACGAATCAGTGCGAAACAAGTTAATGATATTTCTAATGTAAGTATTATTCATATCTGCAAGTGAAATTATTGATTACTTTTAAATCCTCATAATGTTCTTGAAGTTCGAGTCGTTTATAGAAATGGGACAAGAATCCAAACTCACAAAATTTGATAAATCATCGGTGTTAATCTCCACAAATTAACTTTTCGGGACTGGAAACATCGTTTAAAAAATATACTGTAAGATTTCCGGTTTTTACAGTTGAGTATTTCATTATCCAATTGCCAATTCGTCCCAATAAACGATTCAAACTTCAGCAACATATCCTCATATATATTTCATTAAATAAACCATCAAAACAAAAATGAATTTCATTTTTTTCTTTTCAATTCATGTATCAACATTCACAGACGATATCTGGATATTTGAACAAGAATGTCATTGGACGCTCATTTCTTGGCTTATATGATCATGAAGGCTTTGACAATGGCATTCGGAATGAATTGGCAGAATACATCATCATCTATGAATTAGAAAATGATCCAAATAAAATGTAAGTAATGTATGTTACTTTTGAACTCATTTTCAAACACTTAAACTTCTGGTGAAAAATCTTTACGAATTTTATTTTATTTGTTACAGCATACCTCCTCATCGTTTTCAAGAGCTTGCAAAACAAATAACAGAACTTTTCCCTGGTGAAAGTGAAGTACGTAATTTCAAATTCAAACTTTCAACTTCATTTGGATGGTCTTATGCAATGCGTCTCAACCAACAACAAAAATTCGAAATTTTACCATCAATATACTTGAATCCAATCCATATAGACTTATATCCATTCACTGGATACATTCATCATAATAACTCGAATTTTTTTGAATGTTGGTTAAGACATTATTGTGGCAAACCTTCCTCAAGAGAACATAAACATAAAAGTGGACATTTCTACGTTCCTTGAACATTCACGGAACCTTTAACGTTTCAGGAATGTTCATAGATCGTGAAAATGTCCGCTTTTACGTTTCTTCTGTACGTGTTCTTCTGGGGGTTTTATGATGATAATAGTGGGAACCACTGCAATTAATAAATTGAAAAATGAATCTTTCATTTCTTCAGGCTTGTTTTTACATTCCAAGACGACCAAAAACTCATATTTCCAATTCAGTTCAACCCAAAGGAAAATTGTATGATAAATATACCAACATTCTCAGAAAATTAAGAAGGGCAAAACTTCGAGAAAAAAAATCTTGTACTGAAGAATTAGAAGTGACTGAAAAAGGTTCAAGTTGATCTTTTGTTTCCAAACTGTGAAATACTTTCGGGTGTATGTTCTTAACCAGCAAATTTCTATGTTTTTTTCAGCAGTGCCAGACAATATTGTATCGGACTTAGCATGGTTGAGAGTTTGTCTCAATCCGCAAAATGAAGTGACATCAAAATGGAAGAATACATCAGCTTCACGATTGCAGTCACTCCGAGTAACAGCAAATCGACATAAAAAAACGAAGAATAACTTCGAAAAAGTTACTGATACTTTTGACGAGTTTAAAGTTCTCAGACAGGACTGGGGATACACACTGGTATATATTTTATATTTTGTTAATGAATAACCAGTCTATTCTGATGAGTTTTGTGCTCACGAGAACTGATGATTTTCACAGTTGGAATTGGACTTTCAATACTTATATCCTGAAGCTTTCATGAACTTGATTGAGCACTGGCCTTCAATTTCAATGGAATTGAAAATATTAGCAAAATCTACATATGACTGTGATAATTCTGAAGGTGAATATTGTTTCAATTGAAATTTTCAAGCACATTTTTCATATAATCTAAAGTATTATGTTACTTGCGAATTGAATTTATTTTTTTCTGCTTCCGATTCAATTAGAAGATGCAGTGAAAACTTTGCAGCTTATACCACACTTATTCAAGCCTGCAAATGTGGGCAAATGGAAACCTAACTCTGTGGATGTTGCTCAAGGTTTCCTCTTTCACATAAAAGTCAGTTCAATCTTCACTGGTGTACAGCTGAATCTAAGTATATTGTTACTCAACTAAATTTATGATTTCTGTTTTAGGTGATTTCTGATATGGTAAATCAAGTTGATAGATTGAGAGAAAAATTAAGAAGTGTTAAAAGAACATTACAACCTTTTCCCATCATCGTAGGTGTGGATGAAGCTCATATTACAGATTCGTATGTCTATATAAGGTAACTGACCCCATTAGCGAACGCGACCCCTTTAGTGAACCTCGAGATAATAAAACCTCTTTTACGAACAAGAAGTGTTTATCTATTACGTGCTGTGAAGATTATTCCAATCTTCAAACATTATTGTTCGTGATTAATCCGAAAACAAATGGAAGAAAGAAAAATGTAATTCACGAAATAAATAAAGATTCATGCCGAGTGTCACAGCTTTGCCTTCGTGAATCTTACAAGGTGAGTTAAGAATGGACATTTTTTCAATTGTGCATTTTCAAAGTATTAATGCGACCATTGAACTATTTTATGTATCCAATCTATTGATATTATTCAAATTAAGATAATATAGGGTTATTTTCAATAACTGTCAGTCGCTAACTTAGAAAATTGCGCGTTCAGAAATACACACACGAAAATTATCGGTGAATCTATTACTGAACGAATAAACGTAACAATTCATATCATAGGTATCTACTCTAGGAAAATTTTTTCATGAATTCTCATAATGATAAAGAAAAGAAAATCTAAGGGATAAAAATAATTATTCAACTGATTTAAGAAAAGGAGATAAGGAGACAGGTATTAAAGAAGAATCTGTTTGGAATCGAGTCAATTATTATCACGTTTATGATAATTTTACTAGTGATCCCATATTACACGATTTAGCAGAAGGCGTTTTACGTTACGATATGGCTCACAATTCACATTATCATCTTTTCGGAAAGGACAAAGTAATTCCACTCAATATTTTGAATGACAAGTTGAAAACTTTCGATTATTATACAAATAACTTCTCTCATAAACCACCTCCGATAACAGAACAAGAAGCGAAAAAGAAACATTTATCAATGTCAGGTAGTGAAATGCTGACGTTTGTTCTGATTTACAATACTTTGGTAAGAGATTTAGTGCCAAATGATGAAGTGTGGCAATTTTATGTTATTATACGTAAAATATTGGAAATTGTTTCTGCTACTTCGATTCAACCCGAATGTACTTTACTCCTCAAACAATTAATTGAGGCTCATCATAAATTATACGTTAGATTATTCAAAGACACTCTGAAACCCAAGCATCACCTCATGGTACACTGGCCTTTGATGATCGAAATGCCAGGTCCACTTGGACTGATAAGCACAATGAGACATTAATCAAAAAACAGAATCCTAAAAATCCGTTCACAAGCAACATGCTCTAGACGTAACATCACTTTTACATTATCTTTGAAAGAGCAGCTTCAATTATGTTATCGTTTAGTTAGTCGTATGGGATTTGTACCCAAATTTGAATTTGGTCCTGGTACAGTAATTGAAGCTATATCTGTCACAGACACCAACAATTTATTCCAAGTTAACTTACCACCTGACTTTATGACTGCTTGTATCGAAGTCCCTTGGGTTAATTTTAAAGGAACTGTTTATAAAATTGGTACATGTGTAGCACTTACAATGGATGCGTTTGGATTACCTACATTTGGAAAAATTGATAAAATCTTCTGTAACGAAGCTGGCAAGGTATGCATTCTATGCTATAATTTCTTCACCGTTGGGTTTGAAGAGAAAATTTCATGCTTATGAAATAGAAGTCGAAGGTACTGTTACCTGTTCTTTAATAGATGATTTGCTAACCCCATTCCCTGCTATATTAATTCGCATGTCGAATGGGATTCAGTATGTAACAATAAGACACGCTTTATAGTTGTACGATTTCATAGAAAGCTGCTATATGTATAAGTTATCTTTCATATTTAATGTAAAAATTAATATATGTACACCAAAGGAATAAAAATATGCTTATCAAAAATATTTACGTGTATTATTAATCGGATACATGAATTGTTTTTTTTGCTAAATGTACGAAGCAAGACAAAACTGGATGAACATTAAATACGATTTAATCCGTTTCCATTCGTTTTGATACGGTTTTTTTTACTACGTCTTCTTGTTGTAAAAGAAATCTTCAGGAACGTTCATGCAATGTTTCTAGACATTCACAATCGCTCCTTGAATGTTCCTGAAGGTGTTTTTTTAGGGCTCTGAAAACTTAATTCATTATATTAACAAAGGAAAAGTGAAATTGAAATTTTATTCAAATATTATAAACCCACATAACAACTTAGGTCTCAAATCTTCTAGACTGGTTTAGGATCTTTTAAAGCCTGAACTGTTACGTAAAAACAAAGGGGTCCTCAATTATATGTATAAAATGAAATTATTCTTGAAATTTCAAATCCTTTAAATATTCATTGACTAATTTAGGAAATTTTATTGTTTGTTTCATCAAAATTTTGTTCCAAAGTCACGCGGTTCATTTGAATATACAAGAAAAAAACAAACACCAAAATCTTCTAAAAATTACATATTTTCATGAAGCATAATTTTAATTCTATATATTTTTCAAATTTAACATGTATTATTGTTGCTATTTTAAAACGGGTACTCAAATATTTGGAAGTGATATTTATTTTCCAGTGAAATTCGAAAACCAGGGTAATCTGATCAATCTAACCTATTTTTGCAATCACTTCAATAGATAAATAATTCATTCACTTTATATGAAATTTCCGTCTAATAAGAATTGTATGAATCGGTTTGTAATTTTTTTTTCTCTGTCCACTTGACACGTAGAGTATACAAGATGTGGTTTTGAGATTCGTCAACATTTATATTATTGAACAAAGTCACAAAATAGAAATAAATTGAAGTGATTCCTGTCTAGTCGTTTAGCTCAGGTGGTGTAGGCTCGTGTTCAGGAATAGGTTATGTTAGATCGATGATAGGTAGGCAGGGTTCAAATCTCATTAGGTTCACAAAATTCTTCATCATTGAAGGCAATCCACTAATAATGATGAAATATTATCAAAAAGCGGATTGATACATTTTTTTTACTGTTAATTCATATTTAATATATGATAATATCATCCAACCCACTTTGATGACTAAATCCCTATGTGATGTAGAATTACAAAATTTCAGTCACTGGTAATGAATGATAATATGATTTATATTGTGAACTAACTTGAATTGTGATTACAACTGCAATGAATGGTTTGGGGAACCATTTTTTTGGTTAATACAAACCATAACTGTCTATCCAAGAAAAATGGGTATTGCAACCAATAAATTGGCTGATCCACATTTAACCAACAAAATTGGTTAGGGTGACCAACAAATGGTTATGGCAACCAATTTTTTCTCTCCGTGTACTGGAGCGGCTCCGTTACACTACGATCCGTGTATTTTCTGGCCAGTATTGATTCATTACTGGCCCAACACTGTCTGTCCACGCCAACCAATACCGTCTCAACTCCATCGAACATGTACAGCCAGTTGAAAAACAGTAATGGACCTGAACAGGAACAGTTGTTTTTGCCGAAGTCTGGCAAATACAACCTTTACAGTACTGGGCGATTTGTGAACTCCGGCAATTTCCACATGGGACATAATACTCTGATTCTTCTACACAATACTGTAAATGGAGATTTGATTACCCAAAATACGTGTTATTTACCCTAATGATGTTTATTAGGATCTTCAAATAATTTTTCCAATGTGTATTTTCAACTGTTAGACGTTTCATTGCGATTCCCCACAGTACACATAATCCATTTGACTTCATAAACACTTCTCAAAGAATTTTTGAGCATTCCTATTCTCTAAATTCCTTGGAATGGAAAATCCACTCCTGAAGAGTGAAAATATGGCAAATCCGATAAGAGTGAGAATTCCACTCCATACGAGGGGATTCTCACTCATTAGGAGTGATTTTTCACTCTATTGGAGTGGAATTGGACTCACTTTGGAGAATTAATTCTCGCCCTTTCATAAGAGTGCAATTCTCACTCTTATCGGACTTGCGGTATTTTCATTCTTTAAGAGTGGATTGTCATTCCAAGAAGTTTAGAGAGTAGTCAAATCGAAAAGTATGACATTGAATTACACTGATCATTCTGTGATCAGAATTACAGCTCATGACCATGGATTGTATAGCTTTTGGCGAAATCCTATGCTTTGAGCATGGAGTAATATGGTCAAATGAGGAACTCTTTAAATCTCATGGAGTAAAAATCCACTCCTAAAGAGTGAAAATACTGCAAGTCTAACAAGAGTGAGATTCCTCTCCTAAAGAGCGAGTCTTCAGTTCATAAGAGTGAACTTTCACTCTCTCGGAGTGAGAATTTCATTCTTGGAAAAGAATGGAGTTTCACTCTGATGCAGTAAAAATTCACTCTTATGGAGTGAAAACTCATTCTCATGCAGTGGAATCTCACTCTTGTTGGACTTGCAGTATTTTCACTCCTTGAGAGTGAATTTTCCAGTATTTCGTTTATTTGAATTAGCTCACAACTCAGCACTTTAGTATATCACACATAATTTTGTACACCGGGAAACATGTCACATTTATACATGTAAAATAATTGATCTCACATACAAATTAATTTCTCATGTAGGAAGGGGGAATTTTGCGTATCGGCATACAGGAAAATTCCAAACTTTTTCGATAATATAAAATTGAACAAACGAGTCATGAGAAAAGTACATATGGATCAAGCAGAAGATTTTTCCCTGACACATATCCTGAAAAATGTGTTTCTAATCGTAGATAAGTTGATTAACTTTTTGTATATTCAGAACTCATGTTCACCCTATATTAATCTCATATTCCAGTGAACATTCTGAGATTTTCATTTGAAACTTTCATAATGTGATCTGAGAGTTGTCAAAATGATCTCTAATGCATTTTTGGCCATCTTTTTGAAGACTTATTCAAGAGTTCTGAATGCTATCTAAAAGATGAGGCCAGGTGATAGTTATGCTGTCATGGATAACTTTTAGATAGCATTCACACGGAGAAAAATGTAGGTCGAAAATATAGTAACCCATGTGGAAATAGCCAGAGTTGACAAATGGCGCGGTACTGGCAAAGTTGTATTTGCCAGACTTCGGCAAAAACAACTGTGCCTATTCAGGATCATCACCGTTTTTCAACTGGCGCCAAATGTTCGCCGGATCTCAGACGATATTGGCTTACGTTGACAGACGGTCTCGGGCCAGTATCGAATTGATACTGCCTGTAGAGTACCCAGATCGCAGAGAAACGGAACCGCGTCAGTACTGAGCCAGCGTTGGTGTTATCATTCAATATGTACAAAAGACGAGAATGTGCCAGTATCGGTAGAACTCTGGCTGACTACGGAATCGGTAGTCGATTGACGTTGAAATGACGATCTTGGCGACTCGGTTGTTGTGGTGAGCCGAAGTCGTGCCAGTACTGAGCCAGAGTTGGTGTTATCATTCAATATGTGCGAGAGACGACAATGTGCCAATATCGATGGGACTGTGGCTGACTACGGAATCGGTGGTCGATTGACATTAAAATGACGATCTTGGTGATTCGGTGGCTGTGGTGAGCCGAAGTCGCGCCAATACTGAGCCAGAGTTTGTGTTATCATTCCATATGTACAACAGACGGCAATGTGCCAGTAATGATATGACTCCAGCTGATTAGAAAATCGGTAGTGAAGTGGCGTTAAAATCACCATCTTGGCAACTTGGCTATTGTAGTAAGCCGGAGTCACGCCGGTACTGAGCCAGAGTTGGTATTATCATACTATATGTGTGTTAGACAGCAATGTGCCAGTAATGATATGACTCTGGCTGACTACAGAATCGATAGTCGATTGATGTTGAAATTATGATCTTGGCAACTCGGCATAGAGCCAGAGTTGGAATTATGATTCAATATGTTCGATAGACGATATGGTACCACTATTGGTGGGACTCTGGTTGACGACGGAATCGGTACACGGAAAAAAAAAGTAGTTAATTTTACTAGAACTGTAATTCATTCTACTAAAGACATTCATAAAATACGGGATTATCAAACTCAATAGTAACTCTTACCACTTCAGCCGAGTTGGCCATTTGTTTAAGAGTTACCACATATATTTGTGAATAAGCTTTCTGTTTATTGTTTTCATGACCCTTTACTCAAGATAAGATGTATAAAATTATCTAGTAGAATTCACCAATACATCTTGTATACAATATTTAATGAAATCATGGAAAATATTATCATCATACATCAGTTTTACCAAAATCAATAGTCAGATTTATCCGAAGTATTTAATAAAAAATATATGAAAAAATATATTAAATAAAAAAGATTTTTAATCTTAGACAATCAAAAATCATTTTCTCAGTTTCTTCCCAAGACCACTTGTTGATGATGCTGGTCAATGTTCTCATTGAGTTGGGAAACCAATTTTTCGACGAAGAAAAGGGATTCGAACCTACCTACCTACGTACCTACCTACGCGACTAAAGCCTAACCTGCACCGACTTGAGCTACACTATGAGATAGTAGCGAGAGATCATAGAATTGAATCTCAATGATCAACATGACGTCATCAGGATTCTAAACTTCCTATCATATATTTTAAACTTCCTATCACTATTTTCACTATTCCATTTTAGTGATAAATCAAATATCCAAGTGCTCCTGTATTTTCAAGGGGAATTCAACTGATAATTAACTACCGATCCAGTTCATGATCTTCACACCATCGACAATTTTCAAGATTCAGTTAATCGGGAAATGAACGTAATGTTCTATTTCAATTCGTGGATATGAAACAAATAATCGGTAGTGTTTACATGAATATGAAGTACTCTTTACTACAATGTAGAATATAAATATACAACTAATTATATGTTTTGAAATGATTCGATATTCAAGTGAAACTTACATTGAACATGTATTCACTCTACATGAGCTGAGTAGTAAGAAATACTATAGAATTCAGAACTGCTTGTTTTATTAAATCTACTGACTTCAAAGTTATCCGTGACGAAACAATATTTACTGAACATCGACTGTTCCCGCAACTCTACAAACCTATCAAATATACAAGGACACTTATAGACTTAATTTTTTTTCTAATCAGAGGAATCAGAAAATTTAATTGGCAGTTTATAAACCGGCATTGGTGATTCATATAATATCTTTTTCTTCCGTGTAGTCGATTGACATTGAAACCGCGATCTTGGCAACTTGATTTTTGTAGTGAGCCGGAGTCACGCCAGTATCAAGGCAGAGTTGGTATGATCATTCAATACGTTCGATAGAGAACAATGAGCCAGTATCGGTAGAATCTTGTTTCACTACGGATTCTATGGTGAATTGAGTGACTTCAAGGAAATTAATACAATAAATGGGAATTTAAGTGGTACGTTGTCAACTCGGAGATTAGCTGATGTGATAGAGACTCTGTTTCTCACTCGCAGGTCCCGGGTTCAATCCTTGCCCAGTGAACTTTCATGAAACCACTTCCAAAGCGTTTTTCTCAGATAACGGTGATGAAAAAAATAGATTCACAAAGTTTTGAAAGTTCAAATTCAATGTATTTCTTTTTTTTTTACTTGAAATATAACTCCGGGGATCTCTAATTACCAGCACTGTGCCAGTACTGGGTCAGGTCTGAATTCCTACATAGGATGTAATATTTTGACTCTCTACCACTCCTCATCCAGGTATGGCAGAACAATTGGTTCTGTTGCCATGTCAGAGTTCCGCCATAGTTGATTCACATTAAAAATCGGTACCGACGCTGTTGTAAATGTTCTACTGGCTCTTATGTAAAATGATGTTATCATTTTGACTACTTGCCAGTACCGTCGATTCAACTGGCCCTGTACTGGTAAGTTTGGATTTGCCAGTACCGGCAACTCTGGCACTAGTATTGAGCCAGTAGCGGCTCATGTTTCCATTTCCACATGGGAATCTTCAATGAAAATTTGAGAATATTTCTTGAAATCTGGAAGTATTTCTTAAATTTTTAATAAAGATAAAACGGTTCACATTCTTGTGGAATTGTATTTGGAAAACAATGAAAAATTATCAATACTCCATACAAAATAGAGAAACATATGAACTTTCCAAAAATCGCGCGTGGAATTTTACAAAGTCAATAACAAAATTTTGATATCCTATTATCAACTTTGTGAAATCTCACACGTGACTTTTGGAAGGTTCATATGTTTCTCTATCTTTTATCCAGGCCCGGCGAAACGTTCTCAGCCCGAGTGGGTATAAGACCGGGGGGGGGGGGGGGCATGAGAAATACTCGCCCCAACGAAATTTTCAATCAGATTGGCCTTCAGACTGTGACATAGTCCCGATAATTGAAAAATGAAATATTCAAAATTCTGTGTGGGTAATCACTCAACCATTTTCCGTGAGGGGGGTGCTCCCCACTGAACCCACATTATTCGCCGGGCCTGCTTTTATCAGTATTGATGAGTTTTCATTGCTATTCGAATACAATCCCACCAAAATGTGAACCGTTTTATCTTTATTAAAAATTTAAGAAATACTCCCAGATTTCAAGAAATATTCTCAAATTTTCATTAAAGATTACTATATTTTCGACCTGCATTTTTCTTCGTGTAGAACTTTGGAGAAGACATCAGAAAGATGGCAGAAACCAACGCATTAGAGATCATTTTGACATTTTTCAAATAACATTATGACAGTTTCTAATGTTGGACAAAAATTGTTTACTGGGATAATTCTAACGATTCATTGTCGGTCCAAATTTTGAAATCATTTCGTGCCAAAAAGAGATGGCACGTTGAATATCTCCGCGAAAAATTATCGTAGAGAAACAATCAAAACCCCAATTTCAAGGGCAAAGTCTACTCTTTGGATATCATTCAACCTTTTTGTTCCACCATGATTTTCCAACGATCTATTCACATAGCGCGACTTTCATTGTCCTCGAATATTTCCACTGGATATTTTGAAGATTTCTTATGCAACAGTTTTCACTATCTTTCACATATCTTCGTTTAAGAAATCTAAAGGATGTCTTCAGATCTCTTCCAGGCGTCTTTTAGATTACTTAATGAATATATCCTCATGACGGTGGAAACTGTTGCATAAAACAACTTTACCCCAATAGAACACGAAGGTCTAAGAATTTTCAACAAAGATGCACTGAACGTTAGGGCATTTGATAGTTCACAGAACATTTTATGGACGTGAATGTACGTACAATGAACTTCAATTTCATCTGAAAGAAATTTTTCAGACAATGAAAAATTTTTGCTTGAGTGGGTAATTTGGGTTGATTATGAGTATTTTTGCCGCGCAGAGCAGACGCGGCTCGAAGGGAAATAATGATACGAAAATACGAAAATAAATATTTTGTAGAAAATGTTTTCAGCTCCAAAACGAGTCATCTTTGGCAGAGTAATGTTACGTTTTGTGACTTGTAATTTTGAGCCGATTAGGAGATCAAAGAGTTTCCAGAAAGAAAAAAGCATAGTTTTGAGATATATTATATGAAAAAAAACACTCACGGGCAATCGGAAATCTCTTAACCTTAATTTCTAAAAACATTCTTGGGATTTCCTATACTCTCAGAACGTGTATACAGGGTGGGGCATTTAAAGTGTCGCGGGCGTTTTTTCCAAAAATAAAGTGAGATACGAGAAAATTTTTCGGACAAAAGTTGTAGGGTACCGAGGGGGACATCCGATGGTGGCCTTGGCTTTGACCTCGAATCTCATCTTCAAGGGCATTCTGAGATCAACTCTTGTTTTTTAAATAGCATCCCATATTTTTTACTGCAGATTTGGATTCTAGGTCAAGAACCAAGAAACTTTTGTCTGAACCATTTTCCTGAAATCTGCAAAAATGGCGCTCTAATCGATATTGTTCCATTTTGAATCTGACATTCGAATAACTCGAAAACGAAGGGTCTTGCAAAAGAATGTTTCGTACAAAAGTTGTCAATACACAACACATTTCAATCGTCTACATTACCACCATTCAGAGCTCACGCGATGTAAACAAACGACGGGGTTCAGTGAAAATTCACGATTTTGAAAGTCAGTTTGTCAGTTACATTTGATTATTACTTGGTTTATGACAAATTGAAAATCATGGATATCCGATACACGGTTTCTGAAACGATCGATATGATCTAAATTTACGGTGAAGTGCATAAGAATCCCAGACAAGCATATGACTTGTATGCAGAACGATTTCCTGAAAGAACAACGCCATCCATTAGGTATTTTCAACGCATTACAAAATTATTCTCAGAAACGGGAAGTGTTACAAGGGAAAAACGACATCGAATGAGAACTGTTAGCGGAGAAAATGCGGAAGTTAATGTACTAGCTGCAGTAGCCAATAATCCACACGTGAGCTCTCGTGAAATTGAACTCCATTCGGGAATTTCTCGAAGAAGTGTTCTTCGAATACTGAAACGTCACAAATTCCATCCGTATCACATTTGTTTGCATCAAGACCTTCACGGTGATGATTTCGAAAATCGTGTACAGTTTTGTCGATGGGGTCTAGCGCAAATGCACAATAACAACTTTATCAACATATTATTTTCTGATGAGTCGACGTTCACCAATCATGGTCAAGTAAATCGACATAATATGCATTACTGGGCGACAGAAAATCCAAGATGGTTACGTCAAGTAGAGCATCAAAGACAATGGGCTGTGAATGTTTGGTGTGGTATTTTTCGATCTCGAGTAATTGGACCGTACTTCATTGCAGATACGCTAAATGGAGAGAAGTACAGACATTTCTTAGATCAAGTACTTCCAACATTACTTGAAGACATACCTATTCAGGAACGATTGAATATGTGGTATCAACACGATGGTTGTCCATCCCATTATGCAGTCACAGCTCGAGAAATATTGGACAGAGATTATCCTGGACGATGGATAGGACGTCGTGGACCAGTTCATTGGCCTGCCCGTTCTCCGGATCTTACTCCTCCAAATTTTTTTTTATGGGGATACATAAAAGATACAGTTTATCAACAAGCACCGACTACACCTGAGAATATGCGTCAACGAATCATCAATGCATGCGCGAGCATCAATGAAGATATTTTAGCACGAGTTCAGCAATCTTTTGTAAAACGTTTTGAAATGTGTATTGAAGTCGAAGGCCATCATTTTGAGCATCTACTGCATTAAAATTATCCAAGTGATGTAGACGACTGAAATGTGTTGTGTTTTGTCTGTTATACCCCATCACCTCCGTTTCAGTTCAAGGGGTCCCCCTTGGAATCAGACAACTTTTGTCCGAAACATTCTCCTCCAAGACCCTTCGTTTTCGAGTTATTCTAATGTCAGATTCAGTATGGAACAATATCGATTAGAGCACCATCTTTGCGGATTTCAGGAAAATGGTTCAGACAAAAGTTTCTTGGTTTTTGACCTAGAATCCAAATCTGCAGTAAAAAATATGAGATGCTATTTAAAAAACAAGAGTTGACCTCAGAATGCCCTTGAAGATGAGATTTGAGGTCAAAGCCAAGGCCACCATCGGATGTACCCCTCGATACCCTACAATTTTTGTCCGAAAAATTTTCTCGTATCTCATTTTATTTTTGGAAAAAACGCCCGCGACACTTTAAATGCCCCACCCTGTATATCTGTCAGTCCTATTAGAACTGACTTCGTTCCACAACCGAACTATCTTTCTCCGTCCTTTGTCTTAGGAAAAATTCTATTGGAAGTGCTATTATTTTTTCTAGAGGTTCATATATAATTTTCAAAATTTTATGCGGGAGTAATATTTTACCTTGCAGGGACATATGAGGTTTCATGTACAAGTGACATTTTACGTCTGAGAGACGTATGAGAATTTACATGAAAGTAATATTCTACATCTGGGAGACGCACTGAATTTCACTCATAAGTTAATAACTCACTTCCAAAGAAAGATATGAGCCTGAAGTTTGCACTGTCTCAGAAAGAATTGAACGGGTAAGGCATACTGGGATGTTCAATTCTTATGAATGAGGGGGAACAACAGTATGAGTGTTACGTTATGTACACGCCTGTGAGGCGTATAGTCTTACTAGCAGGGTTAATCATGTTTATCTCACAAAACGTACGTCATGCATGATTATACAATGTTTACAAAATCAAGAATAAACTATTCTGAGAGGAATCATCAGAGCACTAAGCTCTTTTCATTCATCAACGGGGAACTGGCTTTTATGAGTTCTCTGTGGAGGTTTTATGAATCGGTCCAATAATAGCGCATCACTGGACCATAGACGTCAATCATTGTATAACGATGGTATCCTCAAATCCAAGGTTGGACCAAGAGACCAGATAATAATGTGGGGCCAGTAATGGTATTGAATAAGCGAGCATGTATGGAAGTAACGAGTGGCTCAATATGTAACGAGACAAAATTATTTAGATTTATGGGTAAAACTCGTGTTTGCTCAAATATTATGTCTAAAAGTACATGGGACGTTCAGAATGAAGCACTTTTGATAGAGCATCAAAGAAATTTTTAGGAACTTTTGACGGGCTTCCCAGAATGTTGACTCAAAATTATAGTACCATTTTTATTTCCGTTGAATTGAATACAACTGATACGGGAAGGAAGAATTTTTCAAAATAACATAGTGAATTTTTGCGTAATATTTGAGAGAATCACTGTTTCCTTCATCAATTATCACACTCATTTTCAATACACTATCGGATAAATCGTCGGTACTAAGGCGGAACCTCGTATCTCGATTTTCGACAGTATCGAGGTTCCATCGGAAATATCATCAGTACACACTACACGGAGAAAAAGGTATCTTAAAAAGTACCATAATTTATGGATTTTCTGCGCTGGTCTGACCGAGTCTAAATATTTACCTGAAAAAACCTCTAAAAGTACCATAATGTCTCGGACTTTTATACGGATCCATGCAAGTGAATATTCCGACTCGGGTCAGACCAGCGCTGAAAATCCATAAATTATGGTATTTTTCAAGATATCTGTTTTCTCAGTGTAAATACACATATAATCAAGTTATATGTGATCAATTATGTTCACTCAACAATAACCGAAGGCCTCTTTGTTTATAAAAGTCTTTTTCATATGTGTAATAGCATGTGCTGACCATTTTTCCGATGGAACCACCAGACCGTCAAAAATCAAGATACGAGGTTCTATTATAGTACCGACGAAATGTTTTCGATATATAATTAGTTGAACTTGGGAGATAGACGATTTTCATATTTATGTTTCCCATGGTAAGAGAAAAAAAAACGACAGAATTGAAATTGAGGAGAATGCCGTATGGTCAACACGTGACAAGTTTTTTGTTCCCTTCACTTTTTAAAATGAAATGGTTTCCGAAACTTGATAGTCACGTGTATGAAAATGTACATAATGACATCTTTAACATTCCAAGTCAGATCGACACAGAACGTTTGGTATCTATAACTCATCATGAAATTGAATGTTATACTACTGTTAGTACTGTGAAATAAATATTTCTGTATATTAAATAATTGGAGTGTTTGCTTTATAAGAATACATAATTTTCCTGTTCATTACAGTATTGAATCCAAATTTTTGACATATTTTTCACAATCTTTTTCTAGAAAAAAATCTTGAGCATTGTTTTCATTATAATTATCTGTTTATCAAAGAATCATCGGAGTTGTAGTATTTTCATTGTTTAAAAGTGAATTGTAACTCCAAGAAATTCATGGAGGATGTAGACGTAGTTCTTCGTAAATATCGGATAAATAGATCTGAGCTTCATCGGGATTCTATAATACGTGACCCTGACATGAAACATTGATTTTCTAGTATAGATTATGCAGGACGTTGAACCAAGTCCGTATTGAAGCCTGATAGGTTTGCCTCAATTAAGGACTTCCCCACATACAACAAAGTGACATCAGGTAGTACAATTAGAGCCACATCGAGTCCTCTTATATATTCTTTTCGTTAGACACTTATTTTGCAATGAACTCATCTTCAGAAATTTTTTAATTCCTTGGTCCTCTTCCTGATTAGATCTGCTCACGAAGTCCTGATTATTTTTACCTGGTCGATTTCTTATCATGGCTTTGCATTACATATATGATGGGATTCTAATCTGGTTGCATTATATGCAGGGTATGACTACTAAATCGGACTGACATGATCGGTCATAATAATTGACCTTAGATTCTTCTAATTGGGTTTTTCTGATCCATAAAAGAACATAAAAAGATGAAGTTATTCTAGAAAAACTCAGGGGAATATTTGATTACGCATGACGTTCGAGTGAAGTCTGTTTACATGAATCACTTTCGACAAGCGCTTTTGAAAAAGACCGAAATGAAGAATCTCTTTCCATATCGGTTCCAAGTTCGTCTACATTTTTCGTCCAAAAAATATATTTCTGATATTGCGCGTACACTTGTCTTTATTTACTCCGATAATAATTTTTTTCTTTCAATCTTGATCAAACTTAATTAGCGTTATCAAGTTATGTACACGATCATGGTATCAATCCAAGACACAGTATGTATTCACACGCGACGTACATTTATGTGTGAATAGAGACTGAACTGATTAAGTATGTACATACGTATACGTGCAATGAACGAAAACAATAATTGAATGGATAAGATTCATCACTGATGTACTTTATACGATGGTAACAGATTTCACATGGAATCGAATTTTGTTTGTCAGAAGGAACAAAAAGCAAGCTTGCGTGAAAACCAGTATTCGAGTTCATTAGTGATCAATTGTATTGGATCATACAAAGAAATATGTAAATATGTAATGAACTGTAGTGAATCATCGAGTCATTCTTAAATGACGAACAAGAATTTTCTCAGAATTATATATTGAAAATTGATATTCACTTCAACTTGAGTTTATCATCGTGTTGGTATGCGGTGCTCAGAGATTGGATTGTGCGATTCTCTATTCGTTCTTCTGCTTTCACAATCATATAATTTGCCACAACATTTGTAACAACAACAACAATGATAATAACATTTTGCGTCCTCCACGATATGCTTACTGTACTTTGACCTTGGTTTTCCTTTATCGTTTTCTTTGTAATTTTGTGTCCAGTTATTATCATTGAGATTCTTCCATGTAATAACTCGTTACTCTTTTTTTTGTATTGCTCAAGATTGTCTTCACTGCCGTATCACAAATATTCTAGTATTATTGACTTCTGACGGTTTATGAAAAACATTGAGAAAAACGAGAATGTTAAGTATATGAATTATAGACCGATGTAGAACTCTTCAGGTATGACTATTCAAACTACTAAACCTTTCACGTATTCAATATAACTTATATACTATATATTCTGTACAAAATATATTATATGGAGATTATGTAGAATGTTTTCACTTAGATCGCTTTGGAATATTAATGATTACTCCAAATTGATGAAAATTGTATATTATAAACTACTAGACTCGCTAGTATATTGCGGATATACTTGCATTCTGAAGTCATACGAGGGTGGATTGATAAGTTTCCGGCGCCAAATTAATATACAACGCCAAATTGGCGGTAGAAATGTTCTTTCGAATCAATTTTTGGTCGACTGTTAGCAAACGCGGCACCCATCTTGCACAGAGCTTTTCCATATACAAATGTTGGTGCAAAATATTTTGTACACGTTCATATGACATCTTACAGGTCTCAGCTATCTCACGAACTCTTAATCTGCGATCTTTCAGCACTATTTGATGGATTTTTTCGATCATATCTGGAGTTGTGACCTCAATGGGGCGTCCTGAGCGAGGCTCATCAGAGGTGCTCACACGACCCTTTTTAAACTCGGAAACCCACTGCTTAACGGTTGAATATGATGGGGAGGATGTCCCCAGTGTTGAGTCCATCTCTTCTTTAATTCCCTTCGGCGTTAACCCCTTCAAATAAAAGTATTTGATGACAGCACGATTTTCCAGCTTTTCCATTTTTACGAAAAACACAGAGGCGTCTTGGTCAGCGTGCTCTCAAAACTAAACTAACATGGCGATCGGACTGAAACTATAGCTACAAGCTATCTAAGGATGGTACTATAGAACGCCACCTCAAGGTAGGCCTAGTGGCGCCATCTCTTGGTCAGGCCGGAAACTTATCAATCCACCCTCGTATATCAAACATTCTCTTCAAAAGTACCAAACTTTCTAGGAGTTAATGGTAGGATAATCACATTTTATAATAGAAAGTCTGATGCTTTTGATGAGAATGTTTGGTATATACCCGACTAGAAATTCACCCCATGGACCAGATCAGGTCAACTTTAATCCAGCCCGGGTCCTAGTAAGGCGACCTCGTCAGGACCTAACAAGTCATGTCACGCTTTACTAATATCAGGACCTTATGAGGCAAAACTAATAAGGATTCGATGCGGAATCCCATACCAAAACCTCCAGAATAAATTGAAATTAGGATATGAACAGGAAATCCACAACCCAAAAATGTTGTATTCGGCATGGAGAGATCTAACTTGAAAGATATGCACAGTTGACAATTGTTCAGAAATATTTTCCTAATCTAGAGAAAATTTACTTCACCAAGGAGTATACAATATGAAATTAGGACATTTTTGCATTCACTTTATTAAACTATACTTTATAAACATATATGTTCATAATCTTTGCATAACCTAACAAGGTCTTGATGAGATCACAGCGAGGAAAACCTATTTCAACCTTCTAGGATAATTTAAGGGAAACCTAATTAGGATCAAATGGGCTTATGCCTACATGGGGCATCCACATCTAATCCAGATTAGGATTCCAGCAGGTATACCGGATTTCGGATGACCTTGTTAGGTCCTCACCATATGTCAGGTTAACCCTATGATAATTTTTAGTCGGGATAAACTTAAAATGCAAGTATATCCTCAATGTACTAGCGAGTCTAGTAATTTATAGTACATAATTTTTCTCAGTGCAGTTATGGCGGGGAATCGGGACCTAATCCGCAAGTCATAGATCATCTGGCAGAAGATTTACACATTCAATCAATAGCACCGAATACTTCGGGGACAAGACTCGTTTCCTCTGAAATTACGTTGATTATTTTTTGAATACACAAAAAGTGTTATTGACGTGACATACTGGGATGCAGAATGGTGAGTTTTAAAAGAAAATGTTTCTTGAATTGATAACCTACAGATGACCTCTTATTTTCTTCATTCATGTGCAACATTTTTTATTGAGAATGGTTTTGTTAAATCTTCCACAAAAATCTTTTCAATTTTGGAATGTTACCTGTGACCTTGATCTAAGAAAATTTGAGCACGCTGAAGGATGTTTTTTCACATTGTGGTGCAATTTGATTCCTATAACTCTGCCGTACAAAGCAAAAAAGCCGGAACTCAAGTTTTTGTCGAAAATGAGATTCATGTACATATTCTGAGAATATTCTCAGGACATCCGTGAAATGTACTTGATTGAATATTCTCACAAAGAGCGTAGAAGATTCGTAAATATTCTCAGGTGATTCTTAGAACGTTTAAATGAGACTGTTTCAAATATTCTAGGAACGTTCGTACAATATGTATGCGTACAAAGTTTGTAGGAAGTTTGATGAACAGCGCATGCACGAGTATCGTGATGACATGAATTCATTAATGGCGGATAATGTTGTTGACAGGCTACAGACCCTTGGACAATATATTATTTTAATTTGTGTTTTGGGAATAATCAATCTATGAAAGGTGCATTTTAATATCGGAAATGTTCTCTGAGAGTGCCATGTGTGAAAAATAATCCTCAAAAGTGTAATGAAATATTGAGAAATACCGTATACAGGGTGTCCCATTTTAATCTGTCACTTAGAATATCTCGAAAACGAATAGATTCAGAAGAAAATGTTCCGGGAAAAAAATGTAAGAATCTGAGGGGGACATCCGATGGTGAACTGTCTAATATAATGCTAAACTCTTGAGTGGTTCTCATCTCCCGGAGATTGCCGTCGGTTGTGTTTTGTTTTGCTTTTGTTCTTGGAAATTGTTATTGTTTTGATTCACGTGTGAATACCTTAGAAATTTAGCATTCCCAAACTGCTCAGTTCTCTGTTATCATTTGGAGGAAACACATTTCTAAATATCATGTCTGATTACGCGCCAAACGATATTGTTGACGTTTTGATGTGTCTTAGTGAAGCGCGGGGAAATTATGTTGAAGCTGTGAGAACGTTTCAACGTCGTTTTCCAGATCGGAGGTGTTCAAATCGCATTACGATCCGATTTCTTGAACAACGTGCTCGTCAAGGTCTCCTCAAACGACAGAGGAACAAGAAAGTTTATGCAGATGACAATGATCCTGATGTGAAATCGCTGGCTGTGCTGGCATTAATTCATATTAATCCCCATATCAGTCTTCGGGATATTGAGGAAATGACCGGGATTCCTCGATCCACAGCTCAGCGTATCTTGAAATCGTTGGATTATCATCCGTACCATATCACTTTGGTGCAATCTCTAACAGCTGAGGATTTCATAACAAGATTGAACTTCTGCACGTGGGCCCAACGGAGAATTGAAGAAGATCCTACACGGAGAAAAAAAATAGTTTTCCCAACTAATAATTAGCTGTTCCAACTACTTTACGTAGACGATTCTTGACCGACTACAAAAGTAGTTGTGGCAGGTACTTTTGTTAGATGTATCTCAGATTGTGGGGATATCAACTCGAGTAGTTGTTGCAACTACTTTTCTAAGATGCAGGATCTACATAAAATATCAAGTATGACGGTATATGTAGGCCGATGAACTATTTTATTAATTGAGAAGAGCAATTTGCAGTGCCGGTTTTGATGACTCTTTGCAACATTTAATTGTAAATTTGGAAAAAAAAATTTATTTTCGATTGTGATATTTGTTCAATGCATATAGATTTGGGAGGAGGTGGTTGAAACATTCAAGTTCCAATGTTAACTTACCTCGGGTTTCGAACCCCTGTCATAACCTACCTATACGCTATACCTAAATCTACCTAACCTATGCCTTAATGATCGCAGCTAAACCGACAACGCCGATTATATCGTGAAAAAAGTCTTGGATATGTTTTTGATCGTTTTGATTATGCATTTTCATATACTCAGAGTATACATAAAGAGGATTTATCATTCTACAAATGATCAGTCATTTAATTCCGAAAATAAAATTGGACATACGAGGTTTTTGAAAATCAGTAATTTGACACGAATATGTATTGAAAATATTATAAAATGAAATATATACACGGTAACCACGACAGGTAACCTCAATGAATAACGCGAGAGTTCACCGCGTTTCGATTGTTTTCAACAAAATTCGCATTGCTGCAGGAACTACGTGCGTAACGATGGGAGCAATGAGAAGTAGCTCCACGAACTATTTCAAAGTAAAGTAGATCAGGTAGCTATTTCTCTTATTCGATCAGCTACTTTTTCACAACTATATAATTCACTTGTGAGAAATATTAGAAATAGTTGTGAGAACTCACGAACTATTTCAGACAGATATTTGATTTATTATCACAACTATCTCTTATACAACTACGCGAAAATAGCTCATATGCCTAAGTCCTTTTTTTCCGTGTACTTTCTCTCATCACGTTATGTTCTCTGATGAGGCAATATTTCACAATGTTGGAATTCTCAATAGGCACAATTGCCATTATTGGAGTGCTCAGAATCCTTACTGGGTCCGTACAATTAATCATCAACACCGTTGGACTGTGAACGTTCGGTGAAGAATTGTAGATTCCAGGATCATAGGGCCGTATTTTTTTGAAGGAAACCTGACTGGCGCGGAGTATCTTCGTTTTTTGCATTTTGAACTCCCTGCTCTTATGGAAGACGTAAGTCTTGACGTGAGATCAAGGATGTGGTTCCAACAGGATGGAGCACCTCCTCATTACATGCGAATTGTTCGAAAATTTCTGGACGAGAAGTTTCCCAGAAGGTGGATTGGCCGTGGAGGACCTGTGCGATGGCCACCTAGGTCGCCAGATCTGACGACGCCTGATTTTTTCTTGTGGGGTTACATAAAAAATGTTGTATTCCGTGAACCTCCAACAACACGCGATGACATGAAAGATCGAATAAGAACAGCATGCACAGCAATAACACCTGCTACGTTGCAAGCAACTGTAGAAAACTTTCATAAAAGAATTGCGCTTTGTCGAAGGCAAAACGGCGCATATTTTGAACATCTTTTGAATGCCTAATGCGTCCCCGAAGATATACCTCCAGTTCAGACAATCGGCCCTTTTCAGGGCCACAATGATGTGTAAAGTCCGATCGCGCAACCTCCTCGTGGTGCACATTGGGTAACGCTGATGTCGACGGCAATTTCCGGGAGATGAGAAACACTCAAGAGTTGAGCATTATGTTAGACAGGATACAGCCCGAGGGTTTGAGAATTCTCATTTTCTCATCAATTAGAGCGCCATCTATGGGGATTTCGAAAAAACGTTTGAGACAAAAGTTCCTTGGTTTTTAGCGTAGAATCTAAACCGGTAGTAAAAAATAGGGGATTCCATTTAAAGAACATGAGTTGACCTCAGAATGACCTTGAAAGTGGGATCTGAGGTCAAAGCCAAGTTCACCATCGGATGTCCCCCTCAGATTCTTACATTTTTTTCCCGGAACATTTCCTTCTGAATCTATTCGTTTTTGAGATATTCTAAGTGACAGATTAAAATGGGACACCCTGTATATTATGATTGCCTGTTGCGATCATAAGTATCTTATCCATCTATGTGAATCCATGATATCGCTAACCATTCATGATTACAGATATCTAATGATAGAAAAAATTGATTGTGAAGTAGTTTTCGGTGACACGCAGACGTTTATATTGACGGGAATTCTTATTTTAACAGCATTTTTTTCTAATATTCCCACAATATCCGTGGCATCATATTTTGAGAATATTTGAAACAGTCCCATTCAAACATTCTGAGAATGTGCGTAGAATATATTCGCACGTAATAAGAATCTCCATAGAATATTCGAATATCCTCAACGTATATTCTCAGAACATTCTTAGAACGTGCGTGTGCTACCTGGGAGATCTTGTTCCATGCATTACTGAATTCTTATTGCATGCGTTTCCCATAATTGCTGGATGATTTTCACGCATGAACTTGTGGAAAGATCGCGGCTCCCATATGTTTGATATGTTGTAATTCTTACAGAAATACAATGACGAATTCATATCTTCTGCAAAATTATTCATCATAATATATCAATTCGAAAACAAATTAAACAAAACCGGAAAAACAACTGCTTGTTTATCCGCATAAGGAAATGCGTGAAATTCTCATGCACGAACCTATCCAATAATGACGACGTAACTTTTGTATGTATGTATTTATTTCACGTGTGTTGTATGGGTACATATCCTCTGAGGAAGAAAAAAGAGAAAGATGCACGTAATGAAATAGAGAGAGGGGGTGGACTATGAAAGCTTTATTGGTCGTAAACACGCTAGTAATTATCGTTACCAGCCATCTTGCCCCAGGACTAGCAGCCACATCACATCCGGTCACTGACCATTCAATCGGTACGAATCAGACTGTTAGTCCAGTTTTATATATCGATCTAATAAATAATTCAGAAACAATGGTAACGACTTCGCTTTTACGTTTCAAAAGAAGGAAAGGAGAATACGAAGAAGAAACAGAAAGAGAAGAAGGAAAAGAAGAAGAAGAAGAAAAAGAAGGAAGACCAAAAAAGCTAAACACGTATAAGTCGTGAAAATAAAAAAAAAGTTCAAGAGACGAGGCACGAAATGAATTCATTGACGATATATATTAACCTCCTTCTGATATACGATAAAAAAAATTTGGTTTTCATCCAATCCCATATCGCTTCAATATAGAGAAAATGAAATAATGTATTGAACAAAACAGAATATCCAAAACTGAATCCTTGAAACTGAAATTCACTAACTCAAAATGGAAAAGTGAGTTTTAAGAAGTCGACACAGCTAAAGTTTTACTACAATTGTGTTTATAAGGGGAAGTCCATAAACTACGCGGCCCTGTTTTCGCGACTTTTTGATGCTCCCCCTCCTCCTATGTGGCTCGATCGTGAATTTCCTCAGAACCCCCCCCCCCCTTCATGTGGGAGCGCAGTTGTCCACGTTCAACTAAATTCATTTCAATCAAATGAACTTTTATTCAAATATAACCCTAATAGAATTCCAATAAATTTTGTCTGATTTCAAATGAAATTTATTTGAATTACCCATGTGAAAAAAATGTCCAAAAATGTATAAAATTGTACAAAATTTGTATACAACTGCATACGATTTGTATACAATTTGTGTACGATTTGTATACAATTGTATACATTTCCGGACATTTTTTCCACATGGATAAGTAGAATCTTATTTGATCCAATCAAATATCAACTCAGTTTATATTCAAATTGATCGTTTCTCTGGATGATTATAGAGCATTTTCTTCCGAATACAGAATAAATGAAAACCACGTGGCTTGGAACAAAATCTCTCCCTCCCCCAATATAGCCCGGGTTAGCATTTCATCTTACCTCCCATCCCTCTTTATCGGCCACGTAGTTTAAGAACAATCCCTAACTAGGGGTGTGTGGGCACTCGAATTTTTTTAGTATTTCAAGTCGAGTACGACCTCTCAATGAAAACATTCACTTTCTCATTTTACCACTAGGCAAATACCATTCGAATGGGAAAGACAGCGAGCGTTCCTGTTGAGAGGTCGCGCTGTACTTGGAACTTTTGAACTACTCGAATTGTCCGAATGAATTTATTTGATGCAGTTTTTACATGATCTCAACTTTTTTCTGAAAAGTTGATAATGAAAACCGCCGACAGTTTATGGTATGATTAGGTCACAGACTTCTACGATATAAACTCGACAGCGAGCTGTTGACTTCATTGTTGAAGCAATTTATGGTGGCAGCCATCTTTAATGGGGTCACCTCGCACATTGAAAAACACGCAGGGATTTGGTCAACGCTTTATCCGTGTTCACCCCGTGAAAGATGGTTGCCTCCAATACATAGAGATTTCTCATACCAGTGTGTTACTTTAGCTTGAACTGCATAAACTCTCGAGTAGAAATTTGGTAAGGCCAACGTCGGGGCCTTATGAGGTAAGCTATTCGCCTCATAAAGCCCCGACGTTGGCCTTACCAAATTCCTACTCGGGCTGTAGCATGTTTGCTGTCTGGTATATTATAAAAATGCCTGTGGATTGGGTACCCATACGTAAACGTGAATTTATTATGAACACTTTGAATTGAAAATGAGTTTTCATTGAACAAATTAATATTCAAAAAGGATCTATATGGCGATTTGATAGGAAATTCCCTGGTAAAGGCATGTCTAAAAACTTTGCCAATTGGCACATGACTTCCTCGTTTGTGTTGAAAAAAAATACATGTTTTCTTTCTGTTTCCCGTTTTTCTTAGAGAATCAGGTTGAAATTTATATAGGACTGCGATCAACACTGCATAAAGCTGTGGTGGAAATTTCATGAAAATTGGATGATAGAAACGGAAGTTATCCGCAAGTTAACGATGTTTACGAAATTTCCAAATTTTGTTTCGAAGCTCAGTGCTTACCACTTTCTTCCTTCAATTCCGATTAGTTTGAAATTCACACCATACAACTAATCCCCCGTAAACTGATTATACTACAAGTTTCATGGCATTTGGATGATACCGACATGGGAAAGGCATGCTTTCAAAATATTGTGAAATAATGTGAATCGCGAAACAAAAATTTCCACAGTTTTCAATCGATTAGAATGAAAGTCATATGCGGCCACTATAGGATCATCACCAGACAGTGGTATAAGTTTGATTGCAATCGGATAATAGGAAGCGGAGATATACGCGTTTGCAAAATCACGATTTTTCGAAAAATTTCTCCTCACCCCTCCCGTTCTTCTGTAACGATGAGGTTGAAACTTATATGGAAGCACTATCAACACTGCACATGACTCTGGTAAAAATTTCATCACGATCGAATAATACGAGCAAAAGATATACACGTTCGCAAATTTGTTACATACACACAGACAAATAGACAGACAAAAAGGAACCTGATTTGCTTTTTTTTTACTCCCCACAATTCCAATGTGCCTGAAATTTATATCATCTAACTAACATCTCGTAAATCGAATATATTTAGAGTTCCAAGACATTCGGATCATATGGACATAGGGAAGCATGCTTAAAAAAAAAAAAATACAAATTCCAAAGAAAAATTTTCCACAGTTTTCAACCGATTTGGATAAAACTTATATGGGACCACTATCGGGTCATGACTAGAACGTGGTTAAAGTTTGATCGGATTCGGATAATAGGAAGCAAAGATACACGCGTACGCAAAATGTTCATTTTTTGTCAGAGTTCTTCTCATCCACCCAATTCTTCTGAATGAATCAGGTTGAAACTTATATGGGATCACTATCACCCTAGTCCACAACTGTGATAAAAATGTCGAAACGATCGGATAAGCAGAACGGGAGATATGTGCGTACGAAACTTAGGAGGGCTACAGCCACACAGACAGACAGACACGGTAACAAAATTGTTCCCCGAATTCTGAGGAACATTTTGGTCTAGGAGATTTTTAATTTCAAGACAAAAAAATTTTCGGCTCCTTGAAACGATCACAAAGCTTCCCTCTAAACGAGGAAGCAAAATCTTTCTGGAAATTGTATGTTTCAAAGAGATTCGGAAAGATTCAGGGAACTTCAGAAAAATTAAGCGTTAGGTCGGAGACTTGTGCTAGCGATTGTCGCGCTACATCATTAGAAGAAAAGAGATTCCAGTTGAAAGCGGATGGGGACCAAATGAATGAAAAGACAAGTCATCGAAACCATCAGTTGAAAAGAATCGTATATCACACTCTCTTTTCAAACAATGGTTTCGATGACTGGTCCTCTCATTGATTTGGCCCGCATCCTTGAAAACATTATCCTTCTTCTTTCTTCCCATGGTGTCGCACGTGGCGGTCGCTAGCATGAGTCTCCGGCCTTATTCGGGAAAATTCAGAATAATACAGGGACAGGTGAATGGGAAAGAATCAGGCATTGAACATTGAAAGAACTCAGGAGAATTCAGAAAAAATCGGTGAGAAATGAATTGAGAAAAATTTTTTGGTAAAAATTTCGGAGGCATTCCGAAAGTTTTAGAGAGATTTAGAGACAGGCGAATTAAAGAAAGGTTGAACTTTACAAAAGGATTCACAGGAATTCAGAAATTCAGGGTTCAGAGACAGGGGGGAGAGGGGAGGAATTCTGAAGGATTCAGAGAGATGCAGAGAGATTTGAAAGAATCCAGTGGAAGCTATAAAACCTGAATAACTGAAATTGTAAAGGATTCAGAGAGAGATTTAAAGTGATTCCAAAGAGTTTTTATGCCTCAATCAGAAAAATTCAGAGAGATTCAAGGAAAATGAAAGAGATTCAGAACGCATCACTATCTAAAAACTCTTTTGCTTCCATCGGATTTCTCTGAAATTACTCTGAATCTTCCAAAAAATATCCCAAAACATGGAACGATCCAGAGATTTCGAAGAGGTTTCCTTACCATGGTCATTTGAGCATTCAGTATGTATTCATTTCAAATTCATTGAATTCACATTGAATTTATTTTTACTGACACAACGAGGACTGTTCAAGAATTCTGTGAAAATGGTTTATAAATGCAAAATGATCGTTTGTTTTGTCAAGATGTTTTTCCAAGATCTTCGAATTGAGGTGAAAAAATGGATAAATCCATGTGAATAAAACAGGATTGACACGGATTGAAACGAATCAAGGAAAATATTTTGAGTTTATATAAATATATAATTTCCCTTTTCATAGAGGGAAGAAATTTGAACAAGAAAGAGGTCTACAGCAGTACTGATATAGCAGACTGCATCTTGAATACGAATTACTGTTGTTAGTTCATTCCTCTTGGCGAATTCAGCCAAATTAGTAGTAGAAAGTGAAATAGTAACGTTGGAGTTAATGTGAATTAGCTGTCACAGATGAATTCGTTGGAAATTATTAGAAAGGATGAAAGCATTGAATCGGATTGTAATCCAAATATTCAATCTCCTATCACAAATGAGAACTGATTGACGAAAACGATAAATCACACTGTAAAAAATTTCCTGAAAATTCAGGTGACTTTTTCTGAAAATTCAGATTTGATATCTGAAAATCATATCGAAATAGAAATGTTCTGAAAGTTTCTTCATATCCATCACCAATGATTTGGAAATTAAGGATCTGGAGTAATTTGAGAAACGCATGCTGAAAATATGCGCAGTAAATCGTTTTCCACTTTTCTATGCAACGGATCGTCAACAGTAAAGCGGAGTGGCAAAATCAAATTCAATACAGTTTATTTTAATAAACAAACACTGCTTTAAAAGTGATCAGATGTTGCATAATGTCACTTGAAAAGAAGTACCTAATTACGTGAAATAAAATATATTGTGTGATTTGATGAAAACGTGAGAATGTCCCGGATAGCATCGGGAGGTTTTCTAAACATTCACAAAACGTACTTGCTTACACAGAGAACGTTCAAATGAGATCCCAAGACGTTCTAAGAACGTCGCATGTACGTCCCAGGGACATACAAATGTTCCGTAATGTTCTATTTATCTTCACCAAGCGACGTTTTTGGGATGTGTTCAATGAAGGTGTCAATGACGTTCTGCGATACTACACATATGTTTGTAAAGGTTAGTTTCCATGAAAGTACGTTTGGAAAACATACCAAGGACGTTCCGTGTGAGATGAAAAGAACGTACCGGGAGCGTATTCGGGTGCACTAAAAATGGAGGTTCTCTGAACATATCAAAACCTACTCCCCGGACATCAAGCCGCGCAGAACTTAGGTTATGTTGCTAAAACGTTCAGAAGACTTCTGATGTTATGTGAAGTTGACCTCTTTGGCATTGCAAAAATTCTCTTTGAATTAGACCAGGAGACAATTTTGTAAGAGCGAAGTGAATAAATCATTGAATTCAAGAATCATGCATCCAAATTGTAGAGTTGAAAAGAATAGTTGAAGATTAGAAGTTTCACAAAGCGTAACATTGAGTTTTCCTAAGGGATGTATGAAGCGCATCGATGAACAATTTTATTAAGCGTAATACTAAATGATGCAATATGAAACTATCTCTGTATAGTTTCTACTAATCTACTAATTTCTGTATTTTTTTATAGTTTGGTTATTTTTTTAATCCTTTTTTTTCCAACTATTTGTGATAAGAAAGATGATTCTGTTTCTTAGGACATTGAGTTAAAGTAGTGTAAGAGCCAAGCAATAAGGATCGTAAGACATATCCCAAGTAACACAAGAACATTTCAAACATTCTGCGTTGATTCTGAGATCATGCATAGAATGTGCAGGTGAGACTGTTTTGGACAAATTCGAAAAATACATTCTAAGAATATGCATAGAATATACTCATCCGCAACAGTCCCATGCGAAGATTCTATGAATGTTCATAAAATATACTCAGAACTTCAAAGAACCTTCTTAGCATTTCTAACCTGTTGTGCTACTTGGGAATGTTCAATAACGTCCGAAATGAGACAAAATTGGTCTCATTTCCCACTCTTTGCATGGTTTACAGATTGTATTTTTACTGGGGTTGACTAAATATGTTCTAATATTTTGTCGAACATGTGATTACTGTTGGACTGCAGAATGAGGAAAAAAATCGACATTTGTGAATTGTATTTGCTAATTTCTTGTAATCTCAGGAAACGAATTGAACATATTCATAATTACAAAACTATGAAAAAATACATCAATCACTGCCATCAGTTTGAATTTGTAGACTTGGTATTATAAGTAGTTTCATCCTGAATCATTCAGTTTCATGCAGTGTGAAATTTTTCATTCGTTCACTCAGTATATGTCTTAGTACATATTTATTGGTTGATTCCTATACTAATAAAACTTTTTGTAATAAGGATCAGCTATATACCATCCCGCGTGAAAAAAATTAGTATGGCAACGATCGCGGAGAGATCTTTTTACAAAGTATGGGGTTTGGGACTGTCCCATACTTTTAAGAGACTGAAAAAAGTATGTTGGGAGTATGGGAGAGTCCCAAACGCCATACTTTGTAAAAAGACTTTCACCAGATCTTTGCCAAATGAATCCGATATTTTAGTAAGCTTGATGCCAGATTTTGGGCGAGATCGTTGTCATACGAATTTTTATCCACACGGGATCTCTCTGATCACAAGTAGTGGAAGAAAAAGTAGTTGACTTTGCAAATCATATCTGATTTTCGATAACTCGTTGCCAAGTTTCCCTTCATCAGGCTTGCAAAACTTCCATATTTTTTTCATGTTTTGAGGAATATCGAGAGAATATTGGGATCTCGATGAGAATTGAATGCTTATTTGATTCAATGATCCAAAGGTTCAACATAACAATCAGCTGTGGGAAAATTGCAACTCGGTTGAGAGATGTGAGGTTAGGTTTTTGTGATAAAGAATTGAATGTGAGTGATTTTCGTGAAATGTATAGTATTTGGTTATTGGTATGTACCAAAAAAATCTGTTATTGAATACAAAATGAATTATTGAGCTATTCATAACTGTTGTGATATGTAGAGAATTATAATTTGTTGATGCGGTGAAAATGAATTCTATTCAGAGACTCACATGAATATTTCTCAGAAAAAACTCAAAGATCACTTTAATTTTGTAATAATATGAGTCATGAAAAACTCATTTTAACAAAAATATTTCAAGGGAATGTTCAAAATGGATTGCAAAAAACTTTGATTATTCACTTGAAGCTCGGTGGATGGTTTTACTCTTTCCTAATTGAAATATCTGAAAGAACCTAAAGATTTTTGAAGTCAATGTTTTCAAATTACTCAAGAGCTCTTCCGACTATTTCCGAACCAAGCCCTGCTTAAAAATTCTCATTCATTCTCATTGAAAACAATTCAATGAGAATGAATGAAGTTTCTGCATCGGAAATTTCTTATTGAGTGAGCTGATTTCTCATTGAATTTTTCTTTGAGAATCCATCGGCATTATCCTACATACTTTGGGGAAAAAATTGAAAAATAATGTCGATTCAAGCAATCGGTTTTAATCAGATTTTTCTACACTGTAAAAATTTACCAAACAATTCCAGCGAATTTGTTGCTAAAATTAAAAAATTATAATTATAATTTTCTTTCTTCCTTTGTTTGATAGAGATTTTGTAGTAGTGATTCTGTACATTCTTTACGTCAGAGGGTCATCCAGGAACTTGATAACTCATGTAGGGGCAGAAGAAATTATATCCTATCTGAAGGGGTTTGAACTTATATTCCTATCTGCCTACCGACTGAAATACCCTAACCGTTGAGCTACTGCGTGACTTTGCAGATGGTCACCTTACAGATGCATAAATTGAATGGCATTGAAATGATGAGTTTGTATCCGATTTTCCTGTCATGAGACCAATGAGATTGTATTGGATTTTTCTGCCATGGGACCCATGGGTTTGTATTGGATTTTTCTTACATTACAGTAATGCGGTTGCATTGAGTTTTCCTTACAAGAGAGCATTGGATATATATTGGTTCTTCTTGACTTTAGAGTGATGAATTTTCTATGCAGAGGAACAATGGATTTGTATAGAATGTTCCATTTCACAGATTCATTGGGATACATTGGGAAAACTATTCTAACGAAGACTAGGGGTGCACCGGATATCCGGTTCTGATTCGACCACTGGATACCGGATATGCGTCCAATCCGATGTACGATGCCGATGTCGACCTATCCAAGATGATTTTTCCGATCTGTCCGGATCACTGGATACCGGTTCGGACGCATATCCGGCCGGATCAGAACCGCCCTTGTAAAAATGATTCATATATGGCCCATATATAAACTGTATTTGATTCATATATGGACTTGGTACGAATCATATATGGTCATATATAAATCATATGCGATTCATATATGTGGCATATATGACCATATAAAATTCATATACGATTGTTCAATCCATATCAGGACCAAACATGACCCATATATAGGGAACATAACGCCATATATGAAATGTATATGGCCCATATATGAATTATATAGGGGTCATATATGAATCTGTGAAATCATATATGTACCATGTGTGGTCATATATGCCGCATATATGATTCATTTTTACAAGGGCAGATATCCAGTGCATCCCTAATGAGGACCTACTAGAAACTAGTATCTCAGAAATTTCAATCCCTCATACAACGTATTTCCGGAAAATTTTGATTGGCATCGATTAAACATTGACATTAGAAATAATGGGTAATTATGTCAGAATTTCCTCATAGAAAGTTATTGAACATTCGGATCCTATAAATTCCTCGTCGTTTCTCGTAGGAAGCACGTACGGAAAATTCCGATTGAAACCGATTGAGCATCGATAATAAAGACTGATGAAAATTATATGAGACATTTCTCACAGCAACCTATTGAACATCTCTATCCTGGAAATATCCCATTATTTCGTGTAGAATGAACTTTCAGACAATTTCGATTGAAACCGGTTAAACATTGACATGAAGAATACTGAGAAATTCTATGAGACATTTCCCATAGGAATCGATTGAAAAGTTTCACTCTGGGAATTTCCCATCATTTTTCGTATAACGTGCTTGTGAGAAATCCCGATTAGAACCGATTGAACATTGACATGATTATTAAGGGGAAGGTATATCAGAATTTTCCCATAGAAACCTATTGAGCATTCATAACGCAGAAATTTCCCATAATTTCTCATTGCAGCCTCTTTCTATACCTATTAATATAATTTCCTAATTATAATTATATTTCTAAAATTTCCAAATTTCAACTTCAAGAGTACTCTTCTCAAGAGTAATCTGAAGAGTAAAACCATCCACCGAGCTTCAAGTGAATAATCTAAGTTTTTTTCAATTCATTTTGAACATTCCCTTGGAATATTTTCCATCAAATGAGTTCTTCATGACTCATATTATTACAAAGTGATCTTTGAGTTTTTTCTGAGAAATATTGACGTGAGTATTTCCCTATTTGAACTACCCCTGGTCAGAAAAACTAGACGGACCTAAACAAAAAATTCTCTTCAGGACTACTTCTGACCTACCATGTGTTTTTGTCTCGTTAATTTCGGAAATAAACCTGGACATTAATTACATGCATCATTGCCGAATGAACGCAAACAATGACTTCAGTATTGTTTCCATATTTCATTTATCGATTTACTTATGACAAATTTTAGTTTTTATGAAACAAATTATTTCATCTTACTCCCGCAATTAACACACTGGATGTTTTAGGTTCAGTTCCGCATTTTGTGAATGAATTGATTTCAAAATTTACCATTCGATTCTCTGAAAAAAATGAATAAAAATAAAATCAAAGTTTTTTTCGAACTTATTTCAACATTCAGAACATTTCGTGAATTCATGATCTCCTCTAATTCCGCATATGACTTTAGAAATTTATTCCTACCTAATGAGGATTCGAAATGTCACCCCTGGTGAAAAAAACCGGATAGAGATCCGGATGGGAACTCGGATACATCCAGGACTGTATCCGCGTGTATCCGGGTGCGTATACGGATTTTGCGGTAATTCTCTATCCGGGTCAATCCAGGTCCTATCCGGCTCTTGGGACCAAATATCGGTCGGGGCCCCGGATGGGACCCGGATGAGAAACCGGATGAGAACCCGGATACAGTCGGGACTCTGTCCGTATACACCCGTATAAGACACCTATTTTCAAAAACTTGCCCGGATAGGACCCGGACGAGACTGGATACAATTGATTTTTCCTCCTTGCTATTCCCGGATGATTCCCGAATAGCTCCGTATGTATACCCGAAACGGGTAATGCTTCCCGTTCAATCCTCGGATAGACCCGTATCCTATTTCACTGGGGCTCTTGTCCGGGCTTTATCCGGTTTCCATCGGGTCTCTGTCCGGTCTTTTTACCAGGGACGGAACTTACCTACTTATAAGACCTGCTTCCCTAACCTCTAAGCTATCCTAACACGCCACTCTGAAAGCGCATCTGTACAGTTGTTCAAGGATTTAATCACGTATGCGTAATTGGGTTTCCGTGCATTTCCACGTAGACCTAAGAAAACTGTTTCCATTCATTTTCGACCTACTTCCGAAGGAACATGCTTCAGAGCAATTGACTTTTATGTCCGCATGAATAATTTCCAATGACTTAGGTACATATCTTGGTTTTTATAATCTGTTTAGGTTTACTTTGTTGCGACGGTAGAGGAGACGACACAAGAGGTCGTCGGACCAACGTCGTATGGTTGTTGTCCAGCGTGGCCTCTGGAATGGATTATATCGGCCCGAGCGGTAAGACCGATACAACTTAGAGGAATTCGTGTTTTCTGCCTTTGAGGGCATCGAGATACTCTTCCTGTCTGGGATTGATCGGGGAAATAAGGAAAGAAACTGAAGATACTTCAGTGACAAAATTTCATTTGATTGACAAGATTTGGAATGATGAAAAAACTTTACAATGGTCAAAATAGGGGTTATACAAAAACTTGGCATTACGTATGTGCATATGGACATACAATATTGAGCTTCTTTTCCAAAACGATTTTCCAGAAATATATATATATATATATATATGACGGGGGACGAAAAATGGAACAACAAGCAAGAGCGAGACAAGGGAGAAGGAAAGAGTCTCACTCGCCGTTCAGCCAGTTGGGTTTAATCTTTTAATATATGTTATTTAATGTCCTCGCTGTTACGAATTTTTGTCCGGGGTGCAGGCTGGTGGTCACTTTTTTTTGTTATTATATAACTAAACTGAAACACTTCGTGACAGACGGGAACGTATGCACTTGTATACCAGGCGATTCCTTAAATTTTTCTCTCTCTTCATCACCCTCCAACAGGAGCGATGACACCCATGGGTACGGAGGAAAACCTGACGCCATCAAAAGGGCTCCAGTGCATATCCATCCTTCGAGCGGAAGGGTCCTGAGCTTTTCCTTTTTCACTCGTCCCTTCGTAGCTCGAAGGGTGGGTACACGAGCACACTTTTAAGATTTTCGCCAGAGGAAAGCATAAACCCCTGGTGGAGCTTTCGTACCGCCGGCATCCTCACCCATGAGAGACAACGCCCCAACAGTGTGAGAGAGAGAGAGAGAGAGAGAGAGTACTCACACTTTTTGAAACGGGTTTAAACGCGGTTCAGAGAAGACTGACTTGCCCAGTGGCAGTTGCCGACCAGGAAAAATCCGATGGCGAAAAGTGGGAGGTTGATTGTTCTCAGTCTAATCAGCACTTCAGCTTGCCACCAAGATTTCTAGGAAATCCGGTGTCAAATTTCCATGCCGATGGGCCTTTGTACGTGACTTATCGCTGCTGAGGCTTTCGTTTTGCTGGCCTCAACGGCGAAAGCCAGGCACGCGGTTCTGCGAAGAACAATCAACCATGTGTCCAAAGAAAACGAATATAAAAATTTGGAATTTCGGCGGTCACGTACACACACATATATATACATATATATGTACGTACATGTACGTATACACATGAACAACTATTGTAATTAGAAGGATCAGCAACAGCCACTGTGCAGGTCAAGAGCATAAGAAGGAAGAGGTTGCAAGATGAAGTGAAGGAAAAAAAAACAACAAAGTAGAAAGAAGGCACCCGTTGTGTGGTCGCACCGAGGCACACACACGAGGGAGAGAGAAGAGGTAGAGAGGTGAAAGAAGAAGAATTCTCGTATCACACCACCAGCTAGTATTGCGCGAGAAGAAAAGTAGGAAGAGAATAAGGGAAAAAGAAAGAGAAATGACGAGTTGCTTCATCGCTCGTCGATGCACGATCGGCGTTCAAGGAAATTTCCAAATGAAATATAATTTGAGAAATCAGCGAAATTGTTTTGAAATTGAAGTTCACATTCGCTTAAAGTGAACCATAGGTCTGACACTGGATACGTAAATTGTATCCAGTGTATGCTTCCTGCGTGCGAAGAAAGAATTTTGGAAAAATTTCATGGGGAAATTTCCTCGAACGTGACAACTTATGAAAAATCGGGAATAAAATTTTCATAAATGTTTACGCGTCGTGTGATCTGATCAACTTCCGCTAGATGCGGAAACATTTATCAAAGTTCTGTTTCCGATTTTTCGCAATAAGTAAACCGAAGTACAGCAAAACGCAAACTGTTCCAGAATAATTTAAAATTATTATACGTATACTAATCGTAACTGTTCCCAAAGTGATAGGCGCGGAAATAGATTTGAAATGCATGGATGTATTTTGTTTAGGTTTCAACGTAAACTTGTGGAAATGGATCAAGTGACAAAATGCGGTAACATTCATCAAAGTTTTTTTTCCGATTTTCCGCAAGTAAACCGGAGTACACCAAAACCCAGAATATCCCCAAGTAATTTGGAGTAATGCTGTGCATATTATTCGTAACTGTTCCTAAATTCATTGGTACGGAAATAGAGTTGAAATGTACGGAAGTATTTAGTTTAGGTTTTAACGTGAACTCGCGGAAGTCGATCTAGTGACAAGATGCGGGAACATTTGTCAAAATTTTGTTTCCGATTTTTCATAAGTGAGCGGGAGTAGATCGGCACCCAAATAATTTGAAGCCATTATGTGCATACCATTCGTAACTGTTCCTGAGTTTATTGGTACGGAAATATAGTGGAAAAGCACTGACATAGTTTTCTTCCACTTTTTTTTAGGTCAACGGAATCTGTAATGTACTTCAGGTAATATGTACACGGAGAAAAAGGTATCTTGAAAAATACCATAATTTATGGAGTTTTGGCGTTGGTCTAACCCGAGTCAAAATATTTACTTGAATATACCTCTAAAAGTACCATAATGGCTGGGAATTTTATGAGGAAGGTACCATACTTCTTTATAAAAGTCCAAGAAATTATGGGACTTTTAGAGGTTCGTTCACGTAAATATTTTGACTCGGGTCAGACTAACGCCAAAAATCCATAAATTATGGTATTTTTCAAGATATCTGTTTTCTCAGTGTAAGTGAACCTAAACTCTTTTCATCTGAATTGTGGAAGTCGGCGGAGTCAACTGTGATGCGGAACAAAATCCCAAGTGATTTGACACTCCCTACATGTGTCAAATCTTGGTTCGGAAGTAGTCGGAAGAGCTCGTAAGTAATTTGAAAAAATTTACTCCGAAAATCTTCAGGTTCTTCTAGATATTCCAATAAGGGTGACGGACGAGTTCAGACAGAACCATACCAAAATATGGCTTGATTGTGTAGTACTTCATAAGGTTTTTGTTTGTGCTTGAATTGCCGGAATCTGTATGAAACTGTATGACTTCCCGAACAGGATTTAATAGAATTCATTTTCACCGTATCAACAAATTATGATTTTTCACATATCATAACAGTTATGACTGGTTCAATAATGCATTTTGTATTAAATGACAGATTTTTTTGATACATATCAATAACCAAATAACGACTATATATTTCACGAAAATCACTCACATTCAATTCTTTATCACAAAAACCTAACCTCACATCTGTCAACCGAGTTACAAGTCCCACGCAGCTGATTGTTATGTGGAACCGATGGGTCATTGAATCAAATACGCATTCGATTCCTATCGAGATCCCAATATTCTCTTGATATTCCTCAAAACATGAAAAAAAATACAGAAGTTTATTCTATCTAAATAGAATTCATTTTCACTGCATAAACCAATTATGATATTTTACATATAACGACAGCTATGACTGATTCAATAATTCATTTTGTACTCAATAACAGTACGTATCAATGAAGAAATAATCACCATACATTTCCACAAGATAAATCATCTTGATTTTTCAAGTCAAAGAAATTCATCTCACACACAGATATGAAAAAAAGAATAAAAGCAGATGCTCAAATTTTTGAATATTAATAGATTTGTGACGTTTTCTTTTTCATTCACATCACCTGTAGAAAACTAAAACCGATGATGACATGGGTAACTGGGGCGAAAAACATGAGTATGAATCCCCTTTTGATGATCAGGGGTAAGGAACAATGATATTAATTATAAAAAAAATTATGTAATTATTATGAACTGAAAAAAAAACATTATTTTTTTTAGGCACATGCATTTGTAATGAACAAGCCCAATGTGATATTGTCATATTTGGCACATTTCCTATTAGAGCAAGTGATGTTTCAGAGAGATTTTTTATGACATTCTTATGTTATTTTGTTTTCAACATAAAATATCCAAAGGAAATACAAGCCACCATGGAATTCATACAGCGGTATAAGCGGTTTACATTATACTTTGAATCTTCATTCAAATTTATTTTATTTTAGAAGACTGACATGATTTTTATTTTTCAGTGTTTTTGTAAAGATCAATCCGAAGAACGAACAAAAACACAAGGCAGGCAATAGAATTAAATGTTTGCCTATTAATAGCAAAGTTCGCAAGCTTTCAAATGCCTTAGCCAAGTTTGTGGCAGAAAAATCGAAATGGAGCGTGTAAATTCCAAATCCGTTAGTGTCGACCCCTCCGTTCCAATTTTCGTTAATTTGTTTTCTTTCTCACTACGAATTTGGTATTTTTGTGACGTGCAATTGCGAAATATAAGGTTTTTATCAGTATTTATCTCATGTGATATAATTAATGTTCATTTTAAAGATAGTTACGTATGTAAGATATCAATGATTTCATACGTATTTTTTTATGCCATCTTTATCGAAGTTGATTTACTTTGAGAGGTATATTCTATATATCTGAAATGTCACATTATGCTATGGAAGCAAAATTATCTTCTTCATTTGCCTTATTGAATTGATTACAAAAAGTATTACTAATTTTTCTGATTTAATTAATATTGTTCCTATATATCATCTATGTATGTGAGATATTGATTATCCGAGATTACGTTTCACTTTTGGAACATACGTTTTATGTCCTCGGAATTCCACAGTATGAGATTAATCTTCGGTAATTTGTCTATTGCGGCGCAGAGCTCGAACTTCAGGAAATAGTTTTTTTTTCAATTTTGGAATTTGAAATTTTAACTATGTAACGCAATAGATAAATTACTCAAGATTTATTTCTGAAAATTCCAGAACTTTCCATTAATTCAATTCAGAGTAATCTCATAAAGAAAATGTTTATTCCATTGGTACGGTGATATCCCCTCAACTTGGTGATTGTTGTTTCTGCAATTTCGTAATTCATATACAGAAACGCACAAAAACCGATTCGAAATTCAATTTACATATCTTAAAATTAAGAAAAAAATTTCTTAGCGTTCAACAAAATGTTGCTCACAATCACGAGAAAATATCTCACAATTGAGAAGAATATTTCTTACAATTCAAACGAATATTTTCGATAATTCAAAAGAATGTTTCTTATAATTCAGAAAAATATACCTGAAAATTCAGAAACATGAATCTCGTATTTATTGAAAATAAGTTTCATAGCTCAGAAACATGGCTCTGAAAATTCAGAAACAAATATCTTAAAATTCAGACTGAAAATCATTCTGAATATTCAGATTCAGTGACTGTAAAAAATGACAGTCACTTTTTTCTGAATTTTCAGTCAGAATTTTTTTACAGTGTAGGTTCAAGTGTACGGGACTTGTATTTTGAGAAAAACGAGATTTTTTATGTAAATTTTTTATTTATTTCAGTCCATCTCGATCAATTCAACAAAATATCTCTATTGAATTCAATATTCCATTATGAAATTTAATGAACTGTTTATGTAAAAGAACTTCATAATAAATTCTTATGAAGTTTCAGGCAAGATTCTTCTAACAGTACAAACATGCCAGCCAAGTGTAGTCATTTATATTGAGCCAACATTATTAGAACAGCATTGGCGCAAGTTTGTCACAGCATTGATTCAGATTTGAACCAAAATCGGTTTTATAACCAAAGTTCCATATCTACTGCCGGTGTAGAACCGTTGAGTCGAGTTTGCGCAAGCGCTGGTAATCTGTCGCCATTTTTGCCCGAGTTCGTTGCTAGAAGTATGTTATCATTCTAGGCCTCAGTCACACTTCGTCTCAAAGGTCCATCAGTGTTCGTCAAAACTAGGTCAGCCTTACGCCATTAGTGGATGTTTACATGGGTGAGGGTAGCCAACTTTGTTTCGTGAAATTGAATATGGGGCATTCCACGTCAGATCGGCCGAAAAAAAGTGACATGTTTCCGATTTAGACCAAATTTTGTGGGGTGGAAGAGGTTCTCGAACAAAGACGAAACCCCACATATTAGCCTTTTTCATGCAGTTTTATGGATTTTACAGTACAAACGAACAAAAATCACATGTTTATTCATTTTCAATTATCTCAACAGGGAGATGAGGTGAAATTCTGGAAAAATTCACACATTTGCTCAACTAAATTCTCTTCTTGGAGAAATTTTTGAAAAATTTTTTTCCCCAAAATTTATGGGAAAAAAATTATTTTTCTCAAAAAAGTCAATTTATCTCGAAAGGCCCGGTCTTCGATTTTTTTTGGAAAAAATATATGTCGTAGCTGCATTCTTCACGAACATTTTCCATGTTTGAAATTCAAGGAGCCTCCGAAATTGTGGAAGTTATGAACGTTTTAGTGAAGAAACTCGCGGTATGGCATGATTTTGCGCGAGACTGAAATTTCACAGTGCGAGGAAATTATATAATTTTTGGCTTGGCTGTCGATAATCATTTTGCACTCATTTTTTCTTAGTTTGTTATTGTGTAAATTATTATTTGAGGATATACCAATAAAATTTCATCACTACCAAATACGTTATTTACACAAATTTTGACGTTACAATTTCTTTATTGTTGATTTTACATCATTCGAAGTAGTCTTGAATGCAACAACATTTTCACGGATCGGGGATGCGTGATGGAACGACAGTGTTCCTTTCACTGTTTTGCACTTTTCATGCCTAGTTTTCAAATACTCATTTGCAACTTTGTAGTCGCCCGGAGAACAAAAGCATAGATGATCATTTTTAAACTATCTGAAGCCCACTCATATAGTTTCGCAGCTATTAGAATCTCATTTTTTGTCCCTCTCTGTAGGCAGTATCGTCATGCTAGGCGTTTTCATGTCCCACCAACGCCATCGCAAGCTCCTTTCCCATGAGTAGTAGCGAAAAAGTTCCACTCTGCTTCTACTTCAAAATCTTTTTTATGATGACTTAAATTACAAAAATTGTTCTTATTTTTATACTGCTGTGGTGCACCATCGGAAAAATAGATGATTCTTCTAACGGCTGCAGACTTTTCTTTTAGAAACTGGATCAGTTTTTTCTGGAACCTGAACACAGCAATAGTATCATGCTTGAGACAATCCGATATTCCAACGTAGAATAGATGCTAGATCTTATTGGTCGAAATATCATGATAGTATATGACGAATGGGTGAACTGTCGCTTGATTATTATTCCAATGAAACCCTTGAACGGCTTCTTGTACGACAAATGCGAAGTTTTCTGAAAAATCAAGCGTCGCCACAAATTCGCCTGGTTGTGAATTTTTTTTAATATTTTTGAAATTACGAGATTGTTCCGTAGCAACGAAATCATGTAATTTTAATTTCGTCAATTTCTCCACGAGCGACGAAATAAATTCTCCCTTACTGTCAGTTATATTTTTCAAAGTGGATCTCAATTCAAATTATGATAATTGAGATACGTCATGACAAGAATTAATAACTTCGTTTCAATGTGAGAAAAAGGTTACCCATGGGTGGAAATCCATTGTTTGTAAGTAATCTTATCAATCTCTGCATTATCAAAAGTTTCAATCAATGTATTGCATGAAATATTTTTGTCCGGGCACGATTTGCATTGACCTTCGTAACATTCACTACTTGGTACTGAACGCAACAAGTATTGAATGAGCAATTTGTATGCGTTTCTCCCATGAATAGGAATGTCCCAAGTTTCAGTCAAATGACTCAAGTTGCAACCTGAAAATGAATTTTTTAGTAGAATGTTGCTTAGAAGTAATTCGAAGTTCCCGCTGTTCAAAAGTATGTATAATTTACCTTCGATCATCAGTTTAACATGTTAATGGATAATGCAAACGCATACAGTGTGAGTCCCACTAGTCCCTGCCAAAATGCATTCGGTTGGCCGAAGTTCAGCAAATTTGGACAATCCAACTCGCAAATCTGGAAACTCAAATTTGCAGCACTGGTATAATTCTTGTAAGTTGCAATAAAGAAGTCTTTTCTGGGTTTTTTCTTCGAAGCCATCACTATTTCTAATCAAGACATGATCTTTCATTCCTGGGAGTTCTCTTGAGTTTTGCTCACATAGATAAAACTGCTTTATTGCAGCGATCGTGTCATCTGGGAGTCCTTTTCCGATTCGTGTGTCAGGCACAGAAAGTACTCCCTTTTCATTTCTTAATTTTATCGCTTGATTGACCATGTATTTAGAGCAGTTAAATTGTTTTTTTATATCAGTAACTTTGAGAAAAGATGGCAAAGTCGTCGAAATTCGGAACTTATCGTCTCTGAAATAGTCACAGTTCATTTCATCAATCGAACTACCGAATCACAAGTGGCCGTACGTACTTATTAAGGGAAGTATTGGGATTCGATACATTTCCATTCCATGTAATTATCGTTCAACAATATTTGAAGTTTTCAACTTCGAAATATTACCGCGGTGTATTTTCGGCCTCGAACTTTTCTTGGTACGTGGTCATGACTTCTTCGTAAGCTTTCACTTCATCGTCATTGTCGATAGCAGTTGTCACATTTGTGATTTCTTCGAATTTTTGCTTGATGGTTGCTTGTGCAGGTTTTACTTTTTCAGTCACATATTTTTTTCAAAAAGTCTATCGAGATGAAGAAATTATTAATAGATAGTAATGATTATACTGAGAGAAATTTATATAGTTACTGTAACTAGAACGTCTCAACTGAACATTCTCAATGGGATCTACTGAAAATTTGATTGATTCAATCAAAAACTCGAAGTTGATTCATTCCTCTAAGAATATTTGCTTGAGACCTTGTGACGAACTCGCTTAAATCCACATCAAGTAACGAGTTCGTCTATGTAGCGTTAACCTGACAAGACACTTCGAACGAGTGATGACAGGTTGTGAACAAACCCTGTCATCCATCTTGGATATAGGCTATACGCACCGCGCATGTGCGTGGTGAGTTCGTAAGAAGTAGAGAGCCTCAAGGGAGAGAGTCACCAACTTGCTGTGCTCTGATTGGCGTAATCGCGAAGAGCTCTTTAAGGGAGACGCCATATTGAAAATTTGACGTCATCGCAGTATTGTCGTTGACGATTTGTTCCCGGATGTCATAACGATAAAATCACCACACATCAGTTATAGCGAATTGTGAGCTTCATTTCGTTTTGCAACCTGCAAATTCATTTTTATTCACATTCAAAGTCGAATAACATCGGTATGACTGATTGCTGATGTTATGGTTATGACAGCCTAAAACAAATTGTAAACTACAACATTGCGGTGACGTCAAATTTTCAATTTGGCGACTCCGTACAGAGTTGTTCGCGATTACGCCAATCAGAGCACAGCAAGTTGGCGACTCTCTTCCTTGAGGCTCTCTAGTAAGAAGTATCGGACATCGAAGATCGATGCGGATGCGATACTCGAGCGGGAGTGTTTCGCCGCGTAACCGATAGGCGGCAGACGAGTTGCGCGCGGTAGCGAAGAACTCAATCAGGGAATAAAAGGGGGTGCTGAAGCGAGAATCAGCACTCTTCTATCTCGATCAAGCCTGCTTGAACAGGGAGATCTAAAAGGTGAGAGAGACCGCTCTACCGAGATCAGAGATAAAAAGCAGTCGGGTCGTGTGCTTGCACCCGATCAGTGATGCCAGCATTTGGTCGACCGAGTCGATTTACCCTCTCCATCTGACCATTTCTCGTCCCCACCATTCCAGCCGGGAGTACGCACACATTGAAACCCGTATTCATGTGATTCGGAACCGGTCGGTTCACTTCGAGTCAGCTCGGACAATCGAGAGAGAACCAACTATCCGTCGGTCTTCTCAATATTTTTTACGATCGGCTAACTCCGTGCAAGATCGGAAAAAATTTAAAGCCCACGCGGTCGACTTACCGAAAAGTTTCACCGCTTTTTCTTTTTCAAGCGACAATTTTATTGTAATCAGTATCGAACTGACTTACCCGGCACCCCGGGCAATTCTCGGCCGGGGCCCTTCGATATTTTTTTCGTTTTTTTTTCAAATCAAGAGCCAGTTCAATACTGATTATTAAATTATCACGATGGAATATAAATTTGATGCATAGCATCATTTAATTGAATTAAAATCGAATATGAGTAAATAATTTTTCAATTATTATTTATTTTTCATAAATTTTATAAGATTATTGGTTATTCTTATGACTGATTATGAAGCTTTCAAGAACTCCTATATGTATTGTATAAAAATTTTCTAATAGTTGCGTATTTCTAATCATTATTTTAAATCTTGATGATTTTTCAATGAATTTCATTAGAATTGTCAATCAATCGATGGTTGAAAAATTCTAAGATAGTTTGGGGATCTATGATAAATGTCCTGCGATGAATTCCATAATTTTCCCTGATAAATTAATTTTCAGAGATCACTATGATATTCCAGTAATGAGGATAATCAAATCAACATCGATTATCAGATGTTGATCAACATCAAAATAATAAGACTGAATATTCAATTGATTGAGTGCAAATTATTTTCAATGGACTAAATAATTAGATTTGAGCATTCAAATAGATATTTCATCATTTCACGCATTATCAGTCTCTTTCCTTCGCTGCATTACTTAATAGACGTAATATGTGGATCGAAATATTACAAGACCCCATAGCCTAGCGGCAAAAGACATGTTTCTTGCGGAAGAACGGTCGGGTTCGATTCTGTGTGGAGACATTTCATTTTTTTTGTCATCTCTCTGGTAAATAATTAAATTTCACATCCGATTATTATTTTTTATGTCATTACATCGTCATGTTATCAATAATCCTGATCTTTCGGAATGCACTTGCGGATTCGACCAAGTACAGGTCCGAGTCGATTGGAAATTTCCCAAATATTCGTGTCCATGAGATATACACAGTGAAAAATCTTTCGTCAAATTCAACACACAAGCGAATGTCAACCATTTTCCTTCACATTCAACGTGTGTTGATTCCAGAGTGACACTCACAAAGTGTTAATTTGAACTCGAATAACATTTTAATGTGTTGAAAATGAATCGATCGAACAGCATTTGATCAGTGTGTTAAATGAACACACAAAAGTGTTAAATATTCAACACTTGAATTTTGACACGTACTCCTTTTTTACACAATGACGGAATTTCTTTTTACTGTGTAGACCGATCGATGCAGAATCTTCTGAAATGAGAAATGAATAGCACTTCAGAGGAACGTTTTTGAAGAAGTGTACTTGCGAATTCCATCAATTCCTGTGACGAATTGATGAAAAAATTTCCAAAATTTGTGTCCATCGAATAAAGACCGATCGATTCGAAATCTAATGAAATGAAAAATCGAATCACTTCGGAGGAACGTTTTTGAAAAAATTCCATCAAACCCTTTGACGAATTGATGAAAAAATTTCGAAACTTTGTCTCCGTGGAATATAGACCGATCGATTCTGAATCCCCTCACGCAGAGCAATGGATTCTGAGGAGTATGACAAATATGATGAAGGCTGGAATATTTCATAATATATTTTCGAGTATGAGGATAAGTATCTAGATTATAAGTGTTTTAAGTACGAGTATCCATTTATGATGAAGGTGTTTGTTTTGGGGTAGATGGTACTGTCAACTCCAGAGCTCTATATGAATTCACTAGTTCGAAAAGAATTCTTGAAGAGTTCCATTCTCGCTCTTGAAAAAGGATTCTTCGTGTGGTATCTTGGCGGGTTCATGTCCTGAGGAATATCTTTTTTTCCGATTTCATATTATTCTTTTCTCAATTCAAGCAACTGAAGATAGTAATTGTAATAATCTTATATTATAATAGGAACTAACTTTTTTTCCTTGCTGTTATTATATTGATATATTACTGGTTGACGGTACCATCTACCCCAAAACAAACACCTTCATCATAAATGGATACTTGTACTCATAACACTTATAATCTAGATACTTGTCCTCATACTTGAAAATATATTATGAAATATTCCAGCCTTCATGATATTTGTCATACTCCTTAGAATCCATTGCTTTCCGTGGGGAGATCCAGAATCGATCGGTCTATATTCCACGGAGACAAAGTTCCGAAATTTTTTTATCAATTCGTCAAAGGGTTTGATGGAATTTGCAAGTATACTTTTTGAAAAACATTCCTCCGAAGTGATTTCATTTTTCATTTCAGTAGATTGCAAATCGATCGGTCTTTATTCGATGGACACAAGTTTCTGAAATGTTTCCATCAATTTGTCACAGGAATTGATGGAATTTGCAAGTACACTCTTTTGAAAACGTTCCTTCGAAGTGATATTCATTGTTTTTCTTTTCAGAAGATTTCGAATCGATCAGTCTATATTCCACGGAGACAAAGTTTCGAAATTTTGCTATCAATTCGTCAAAGGGTTTGATGGAATTTGCAAGTATACTTTTTCAAAAACGTTCCTCCGAAGTGATTTGATTTTTCATTTCATTAGATTTCGAATCGATCGGTCTTTATTCGATGGACACAAATTTTTGAAATTTTGTCATCAATTCGTCACAGGAATTGATGGAATTTGCAAGTACACTTCTTCAAAAACGTTCCTCTGAAGTGCTATTAATTCCTCATTTCAGAAGATTCTGCATCGATCGGTCTACACAGTAAAAAGAAATTCCGTCATTGTGTAAAAAAGAAGTACGTGTCAAAATAATCGGATGTGAAATTTAATTATTCACCAGAGAGATGACAAAAAAAAATGAAATGTCTCCACACAGAATCGAACCCGACCGTTCTTCCGCAACAAACATGTCTTTTGCCGCTAGGCTATGGGGTCTTGTAATATTTCGATCCACATATTACGTCTATGAAGTAATGCAGCGAAGGAAAGAGACTGATAATGCGTGAAATGATGAAATATCTATTTGAATGCTCAAATCTAATTATTCAGTCCATTGAAAATAATTTGCACTCAATCAATTGAATATTCAGTCTTATTATTTTGATGTTGATCAACATCTGATAATCGATGTTGATTTGATTATCCTCATTACTGTAATATCATAGTGATCTCTGAAAATTAATTTATCAGGGAAAATTATGGAATTCATCGCAGGACATTTATCATAGATCCCCAAACTATCTTAGAATTTTTCAACCATCGATTGATTGACAATTCTAATGGAATTCATTGAAAAATCATCAAGATTCAAAATAATGATTAGAAATACGCAACTATTAGAAAGTTTTTATACAATACATATCGGAGTTCTTGAAAGCTTCATAATCAGTCATAAGAATAACCAATAATCTTATAAAACTTATGAAAAATAAATAATAATTGAAAAATTATTTACTCATATTCGATTTTAATTCAATTGAATGATGCTATGCATCAAATTTAGATTTCATCGTGATAATTTAATAATCAGTATTGAACTGGCTCTTGATTTGAAAAAAAAACGAAAAAAATATCGAAGGGCCCCGGCCGAGAATTGCCCTGGGTGCCGGGTAAGTCAGTTCGATACTGATTACAATAAAATTGTCGCTTGGAAAAGAAAAAGCGGTGAAACTTTTCGGTAAGTCAACCGCGTGGGCTTTAAATTTTTTCCGATCTTGCACGGAGTTAGCCGATCGTGAAACATATTGAGAAGACAAAGACCGACGGATAGTTGGTTCTCTCTCGATTGTCCGAGCTGACTCGAAGTGAACCGACCGGTTCCGAATCACATGAATACGGGTTTCAATGTGTGCGTACTCCCGGCTGGAATGGTGGGGACGAGAAATGGTCAGATGGAGAGGGTAAATCGACTCGGTCGACCAAATGCTGGCATCACTGCACCCGATTCCTTAGCTAGGTTGCTTAGGGAACGGGGGGCAGTAGCCGGCAATAAACCACTGCTGAAGAGTCAAAGAGGGTTAGTGCAATTTCTGGACGAAGACGATAATAGTCATCTTCGGGCCATAGGGCCACTCTCTCACGGCCACCAAGGGTTAGTTAGAGCCACATTCTGACGGCTTCTCCCATTGAGTCAACCACTCACGGCCCCATGGGACATAGGAAATAACACACGTTTGAGTCCAACCCATCGGGAATTCCTATTAGAGCCTACCCTCAGGTCAAGATAATTTCGACCAATCACAAATCGCGACTCCGCGTATGTAAAATAATCCTTAGGATTATTATTTTTCACGTCACGAACGGACCAACGGGGGTACCTTCCACTCGGAACCGTCCATTAGCGCGTCACTTTCCGTTGGATCCATCCAAAATAACGATATACTCGGTAATACGAATGACTGACAGACTTTCCGTGTGCACACGTAGTAGGCTTAGAATTAAAGCACCGACTACGTAGCCCAAGAGTGTAAATTGAGTCTAGTTTGCTTGAAGCTGTGGAGATTGTCCACACTTTGATTTATTGTTCATGTTGTAATCAGTTTTAAGTTGGATTTATGTTCATATTTCACGAGATCCTTTGATCAGTTCGATTTGTGAATAGTAATTAGAATGAATATCTTGTTCAAACTTTATAATATGTTTCGTTTACTTGCACTTGATAATCTGTGACCCGCGTTCCCCAACTAGTTAGAAACGAACCTTGATTTTACGACGAGCGCGAGGCATTAATTGGGGGTTAATTCTTCAGTTATCGATATCCTCATGTATCAACGCGTTATGGTCATAACGAAACGGCACAACCTTTTAGTTACATTAATCATATATATCTCCCCGCGCATAAGGAGAGTTTCTCAATGGAATCGAAAATGTAATGCATTTACATACTTGCTATCGTCAATTCGGCTCTCATCTAAAGCAGCAAGTGCAGTATTGAGTTTTTGTTCACGTACACTCTGTTCTGTGAATTGTTCTGTTTTATCGTCGTTGTCCGACGAGCATAATCCAAGTCTGATTGGGGGGCTTGTTCTGGCTGGACCCCATTAACTTTCATCCGACATCTCGTGCAAACTACTGCATTATCAGGTACTGATTCAAATTTCTGTTGATTTTCTTCCGATAATCTTCTCAAGTCTTTTACACCACCTTCAAAAGAGGAAAGAGATCACAACAATAGTGGAGCGAGCTCAAAAGTGCTACATCAATAATGCAAAAGAGCATTACTCAACAATTGGAAAGTTGAACGCGTAAGAAAAGACTACTGATATACGAGAACTTACGGCCACTGCAGGTTCCGAATGGATTCTAGCAAAGCTTTTTCTTTGGCGGACTCATATCGATTCATAAGTAAAGTCGAATAATTTGAATACTGAACGAAAATCCGCTATGAAAATTCAAAGGTTTCCACACAACTTTTGAACAAGAACAAACATCAGCCGGACACAAATTGATTGTGATCTAAACAGACTAACCTCAGTCGCATCGACATATGAATAACGCGTAACAACAATTGAAATCAACCGAATACAAGTTGATGGTTATCTAAATAAACTGAAGTTGATCGTATTGCAGCCGAGTGGAACATTTTAAATGCACGAAGAAGTCATGACCACGTACCAAGAAAAGTTCCAGGCCGAAAATACATTCCGGTGATATTTGGAAGTTGAAGACTTCAAATATTGTTGAACGATAATTACATGAAATGGAAATGTATCGAATCCCAATACTTCCCGTAATTATGTACGTACGGCTACTTGTGATTCGATAATTTGATTATTGAAATAAACTGTGACCTCTTCAGAGACGATAAGTTCCGAATTTCAACATCTTTGCCATCTTTGTTCAAATTTACTGATATGATAAAACGATTTCACTGCTCTAAATACATGGTCAATCAAGCGATAAAATTGAGAGAAGAAAAGGGAGTACTTTCTGTGCCTGACGCACAAACCGGAAAAGGACTCCGAAATGAAACGATCGCTGCAATAAAGCAGTTTCATCTGTGTGAGCAAAACTCATGAGAACTCCCAGGAATGACTTATCATATCATGTCTTGATTAAAAATAGTGATGGCTGCGAAGAAGAAACCCAGAAAAAACTTCTTTATTGCAACTCACATTTGTGTCAATAACGTACTTGGTAGTTATAAAATTCTATTGTTATATCCTCAAATAATAATTTACACAATAACAAACTGAGAAAAAATGGTTGCAAAATGATTATCGACAACCAAGCAAAAAATTGTATAAGTTCCTCGCACTGTGAAATTCCAGTCTCGCGCAAAATCATGCCATAACGCGAGTTGCTTCACTAAAACGTTCATAACTTCCACAATTTTGAAGGGTCCTTGAATTTCAAACATGAAAAATGTTCGTGAAGAATGCAGCTACAACATATATTTTTTTCGAAAAAATCGAAGACCGGGCCTTGCGAGATAAATTGACTTCCTTGAGAAAAATAATTTTTTTTCCAAAAAATTTTGGGAAAAAAAATTTTTCAAAAATTTCCCCAAAAAGAGACTTTAGTTGAGCAGATGTGTGAATTTTTCTAGAATTGTATTCCATCTCCCTGTTGAGATAATAGAAAATGAATAAACATGTGATTTTTGTTCGTTTGTACTGTAAAATCCATAAAACTGCATGAAAAAGGCTAATATTTGGGGTTTTGTCTTTGTTCGAGCACCTCTTTCATCCCACCAAATTTGGTCTAAATCGGAAACATGTCACTTTTTTTCGGCCGATCTGACGTGGAATGCCCCATATGCCGTATTTAAAATTCACAACTGTCAAAATATTAATTTGAGTTTGGTGACCCTCAGAAAATGAAAAGCAATGAGGAATATGAACTAACTGGACACTACTTATTTGCATTTGAGCGAGAAAGAGGTCTGCGGCACTATTCAGAGAGCGAACTGTATCCTCTCTATGCATTCGGACTCTTCATGCATTAATGGTGTTTCATGGTTTCACGAAGACGAAGTGTAGAAAGGAGTAAAACGATTGTGGAAAAAAATGGAGGAAAAACTGTAAGAACGATGGAAAGACTGGAGCCAGGCCCAGATGAGTACGCGGTATAAATCCTGATTTCGTATCTTCTTCTCGCTCTATGAGCTGAGCCTAGCAAAATACCTTCCGATCTGCTTGTTTTTCGGGATAAGAGTATAAGGTCACTGACCCCATTAGTGAACATTGAAGAACACAAGCGCTCTAAATATAAATTATTTCATGAATAATTTCTTTAAAATGAATTTCCACGAGTCAATAAGGTAGATTGAGCATTTCAATTTTCTCTTACGGTGATTTTTTATTCATTTTCTAAGTCATAACAATAAAAATAATTAAATTAATGAAATGTTAACAATACCCCCATTAGTGAACGGGTCGCATGAATTAGTGAACGCTGATTGATCCCATTACTGAACGCGTAGAATCTGAGGCTGCTCAGATGAGTTATTATCACTTTCCTGATGATATTCGAAATATATTCTGTGCACATTCTAATGAGACCTTTTCATAGGTGCTATGCATATTCATCGAACGTATGTAATCGAATATATGACGGGACGTCAGTCGAACGTCGATTGAATGAATATCATACATTTCAAATGTACTATGTACGTTCTGAGTATATTTCAAACAGTCTCATTCGTATATTCTATGAACTTTCATGATATGTTCTTCGTATCTCATTCTCAAATTCTACCAACGTTTTTATTTCATATATACTTTGAACTTCTGTTGTTGCTTGAGTTACTTTGGCAAAAAAAATTGTGAATTTCAAGTAGAGTTTATAATTTTACATGTTTATTCCAATCCTTGGAGAAATTTATAGATTGATTGAAAAATTATGCGCATTATGAGAATTCATGAAAAAATTTTCCTAGAGTAGATACCTATGATATGAATTGTTACGTTTATTCGTTCAGTAATAGATTCACCGATCACTTTCGTGTGTGTATTTCTGAACGCGCAATTTTCTAGGTTAGCGACTGACAGCTATTGAAAATAACCCTATATTATCCTCATTTCAATAATATCAATAGATTGGATACATAAAATAGTTCAATGGTCGCATTAATACTATGAAAATGCACAATTGAAAAAATGTCCATCCTTAACTCACCTTGTAAGATTCACGAAGGCAAAGCTCGTTGTGACACTCGGCATGAATCTTTATTCATTTCGTTAATTACATTTTTCTTTCTTCCATTTGTTTTCACATTCATCACGAACAATAATGTTTGAAGATTGGAATAATCTTCACAGCACGTAATAGGTAAACACTTCTTGTTCGTCAAAGAGGTTTTATTATCTCGAGGTTCACTAAAGGGGTCGCGTTCGCTAATGGGGTCAGTTACCTTAATAATGGTAGTAGCTTGAATCAATCTGAATCTGAGAAATATTCCAAGTTTTATTCCTGTTCATCGCCAATAAAAAGGGAATAATCAAGTTTTCGTACAGAGAAAATGTATTTGAAACTAAACGTTGAAATCATATGAATATATTGTCCCCTTTGAAAATGATAATAATATTGTAAAAAACTCTTGTAATTATCTCATACTCATGTAATTCGTTCATAGATCCAAGAGAGAATACATGCACAAGCTTATGATAGAAGGTAATGTGCAATGAATTAAAGAGACTATGCAAGCGGTCTCAAAGGGAGGATGCTTGTAAGTTTTTTAAACATAACTGTTTAGTCGAATCGTATGTTCGTTCAAAACGAGACACGAACCAGTCACGTGTTTCTTTCGTATTGTTCTCCATTAAGATTCATTGCTTCGCTTCAGTGACGTCACAATCAATTGACATTAGGGAATGAAGGAAAAAAGAAAACAGAACACACAAGTAACTATTATTCCTCCCAACTCTTTGAATCCGTGTATAAGCGATCGCTGAATTGTGTTGTAACCGAGAATCCTTTTTTGTTACACTTCACTAAATGAGTAATTAATTTTACAGAAGAAAAAGTATGGCTGGTACACTGTTATAAATTTCTGATTGAATTTTCCATCACATATAATGGAAGCAATTTCCACTTACGTCAATGAAAAATAATGTACAATAGTATTGAAAATCCAATAACCAGTTCTTCAAACTTCATGCACATGTTCTTGATTGTTGAGAGAAATCATGATTGAAAATTCAATAACAAGTTCTTTAAATTTCATGCACATGTTCATGATTGTTGAAAAAAAAAATCAGCTTCACAAAATGTGAACGCGGGACGTCGAAACCGGACGCCCAAGCTCTTTCACTCAAGCCACTGCCACTTATGTGTAAGGGAGCATTTTTCTGCTCATATGACCTTGCGTTCATTCTTCAAACTTGTGGATCAAGATGTACTTGTGATGTAGAAACACTGAACAAATCGTGTGATCCAACTATAGTACATAGTTGGAGTGAATACGTGGATGACTTCGTCAGAGCGTTACCCAAGCGTGTATTGCCTATAATGACAATGGGCCCTAGGCTGGGTCCATCCTCTTTAACCCAGTATTGGAGAATGACGATGGGGCCCATCTTGGGCTTAATCTTGGCCCTGTTGTGCTTTCCAATACAATTATGGTTGGTAGAGAATGGAAATAATGAATCTTAGTGCGGGCACATTTGAACTTGGCCCCAAGCTGGACCAGCGTTAGGCCAAGATTGGGGTGAATTTATATCCCGAATTTATATCAGTCTTGGGCCTATATAGGCACGATGGGGCTCAACACTAGACCCAAGACTGAGCCAGAGTGGGGCTGGAATGTATGCCCGCTGGGGTAGAATTCAAAGCAATTTTCCAATTTCAAAAAAAAAGGAAGGGGCAGTATTGATTGCCTAGTCTGGGTTCATGCTGCGCCCATGGTGTTACCAATCCTCGAGCGAAGCAATACAGCCAAGCTGGGAACGATGTTATCATCTCAGGGTTGGCACCATTTGTCTGCCCAGCTTGGCCTCACGTTAGGCAGCATGGGCACCCACCCTGGGCTCAGATTGGACCCGTCGTTAATACACACTTGGGTAGTATAAAGGGTGACCCAAGTGAGAAAAATTGTATTTTAAGGGCGTATTCTGCAGCCATAATGCAAGAATTTCCCGTTTTTTGAAGGTTAGTCTTTGAGATATGAGCATTTTTAGATTTTTTTTCAAATCCAAACCAACTCGGATCATTTTTGTTATTTTCAGTTATGGATGCCATTAGAGCCATGATTTGATCATAATTATAATGATATTATAATGATATTGTTATGTTAATATAATGGATTAAATTTTTCTAAGTTTTTTCAATAACCTGTACATTAATTTCAATTTTCATGCAAAATAACTTGAAAATTCAATAACATGTATTTGGATTCCTATTTCAGTTCACAAGAATTGAATTTTTGTTCACATAACACATCGTTCAATAAGTCCCGAGACTAACACAGAGATGGTGCCAGTAGTACCAAACTGGCCACGTTTCCCTAGAGTGCGACTCTTCACATGAAACGTGTAAAAATTTCACGTCGATCGGACCACAAACAGCAGAGTTATCGAGGTTAGAGTAAAGTCACTTTGTAATTTGTTTAAAAAATGGAAAAAAGCGAGTTTCGCGTGTTGATAAAACATTGTTTTTCAATGTGTAAAAACACCGTAGAAGCCCAGCAATGGCTTGAAAAACGTTACCCGGACTCCTCTCCATCCAAATCAACGATTTGTCGTTGGTATGCTGAGTTTAAACGTGGTCGTACGTGGTCGTTACACCGGAAAATGTGAGTAAAGTGTTAAAAATCGTAATGAAAAATCGCAAAGTGAAGGTCCGTGAGATTGCAGAAATGACACAGATATCATCTGGAAGCGTATTTACAATCCTCCATGAAAAAGGTCTTTTCCAAGTGGGTGCCGCGGTTGCTTTCAGTGGATCAAAAACAGCAACGAGTTGACGATTCAGAGAGCTCTTTATCGCTATTTACTCGGAACAAAAAGGATTTCCTGCGTCGATACGTGACCATGGATGAAACATGGATACATCATTTCACTCCGGAGTCGAATCGGTATTCATTTGAGTGGCGCATGTCTGGAGAAAGCCACCCAAAGCGTCCAAAAACGCAGCAGTCTGCTGGCAAAGTCATGGCGTCTGTTTTTTGGGATACACATGGCGTGATTTTCATTGACTACCTGGAAAGAGGTAAATCGATCAACAGTGATTATTATATTGACTTGTTGGTACGTTTGAAGGAGGAGATCGCAGCAAAACGACCGCACATGAAGAAGAAAAAAATCCTTTTCCACCAAGACAATGCACCATGCCACAAGTCCATGAAAACAATGGCAAAATCCAACGAGTTGGGCTTTGATTTGCTTCCCCACCCCCCGTATTCGACAGATTTAGCCCCCAGCGACTACTGGCTCTTTGCTGATCTCAAAAAAATGCTCCGGGGAAAAAAATTTGGCTCGAATGAGGAGGTCATTGCCGAAACTGAAGCCTATTCTAAAGCAAAGGATAAACCCTTCTATAAACATGGTATAGAAATGTTGGGAAGGCGTTGAAAAGATTGTATCACTCTGAAAGGAGATTATATTAATGAATAAAAATGATATTTGAAAAAAAAAGTTGTTTTCGTTGTTAGTCTCGGGACTTATTGAACGACGTGTTGTGTACATGAAATTCCAAGAAATTCTTAACAGTGTATAGTAAATTGGTCTATTCCGTTGGTGTCTGAAAAAAAAATTGCCGAAGAAGCAAGAAACAATAATACAACCGTTATTGATACAACTAACATTAAACATTCTTTCCTGTGCTTTGATTGTGAATGGTTCACATGTTAATTTCTTCAATGTAAAAACCTTAGTAAAAGAAAATCATACACTGTAAAAAAGGCAGTGTCATAACGGTATCAGAATTAACACAAAATTAACATGACGCGGTTTTCATAGAAGTCTACCCGAAAATGAGTGTTGAAATATCTCCAAACGGTGCTGAAATGACACTTGACGGTGTGAGAATGCCACCACGTGGTGTTAAGAAAACGCTATTTGGTGTGAACTCTTTCCAACACCACCGATCTTTTACAGTGGAGAAATCGATTGGAAGACTCAAAACCCGCGACGAAAGATTTAAGGTCCATACGCGCTCCTGTTTGTTCTTATTTGTTTCTATAAGGTTTTGACCCTTTCCCTCGACCAGGGGTATCTCAACTTGATGTAATGTTTATGATACTTTCGACTTACTGAGCTACATGAATTTATATGACACAGTAAACAGCGAAACTTACTTTCATCCTGAATATTAATTGATTTTAAGATGCAGCCAAAACTAGCCCTATTTTATTGAAAGTGAGCACCAAAAACAAATGCCGACATAATGGAAAAGGCTGAATTTCAATCAAGTTTCCGAGTAAGATGCAGCCACATTTGGTTGGAATCTTTGAAGTGTAATTTTGGACTGTATCCCCCGAAGACGGAACTACTCGAGTCTCAAATCGTTTGGCTTCGAATAAAATTTGATATCTACGTTCCTCAATTCTTTGAATTCAACAAGACACGCGGTAGCGTGTCGACGCCAAGTATATGAAAAAACCCTAAAAAAAGATGTTATCAATAATGTATAAGTATTTTTTACATAAGTGAAGAAAAACAGAAGTCGCAGGTTACCGTGTATCTATACGCCTCAACCAAGTTTTAACCTCCCGAAAAAATTTTCAATGCACAATAACTCGACACATATTGTATGTCACGAAAAAAGAACTACACTTCCATTATATAATACGATTATACACTTTCGATTAAGCACACTACGAACTTGATCAGTTCATCCGATACCGAAATATAAACGTTTCAATTTTTTATCCGATCAAAATATTTTTCCGGAATTGCTGATTCATCGGTTTCTTCTTAACACGAAGATCTGTCATCCTTGAGGCGATTTCCAATGCTACAAAGATTCATTCTGTCTGTCTTTTTCTTTCTTCGAACGCCCAATAGTAGATCAGAGATGCCAGATGAGCTCCGACGCTGAGGGGAAGAGTACCCCTACCATCACTTCATGTATATAATAGTCGTAAGTATTGGTAAGTAACACTTACAACACATGCATATATGAGCTGATGGTGGGGGTACATTTCCCCTCAGCGTCGGAGCTCATCTAGGAGCTCTGTAGTAGATCATTTGTTCCGTCTTTCTTTCTTCGAATGTCCAATAGTGGATCATTTGTTCATTAGTATGTATTTATCCGAATGGTTTGTCAGTCTTTTATAACCTGTGCGATGATTGGTAGATGAACTTTTTTTCTGCCAATATATCTATCTCGCTCTTTTTCTTATAACATCCAATAGCATTCATTTCAGTATCTTCCAAACATCCAATAGCGTTAACGTTCATTTTAGTAAAAAATATAGATAATGTTCAATGTTATTATGTATAGCGTTGACAGTTACAATAGAATCACAATACATGAAAAAATAATATGACAATACGAGATGGATGAATTACAGGTTATTTATGACAATACGAGATGGATGAATTATGGGTTATTAAAGGTTATGATAAGATTAATGTAAATTCAATCATTGAATAATGGCTTGTAATTAAAAATTGAAGTCCATGAAAAAACATCGATGAATTATAGCAAGTGTGAAAAACATTCGAAAATAAGGTTAGTCACCGAGCACTTCATGTATACCAAAAAAATATGACACCCCGAATCAAAATTATGAATATGTACAAAATGATACAAAATGATTTCTCTAGATTCTTTGAGTAAAATTACAGGTGGATCAAGAAAAGTAGAAAGGATGCAGGTATGCTATACATCTGTATGTTACGTACCGCTACAATCAATATTATCAGATAGCGTAGAAAGAAAATGAAGAAAAGGCAAGAGTGCAGTGGATATACCGCAGGTCTTTGCGTTAGGACACTATTATCAGATTCTTCCAATAGAATCACAGGTAGATGAAGAAAAAGCAAGAAGGATGCATATGTACCATACATCTTTATGTTATGTACCACCATGATGAATTTCATTCGGTGGCGTCATAGGAAAATGAAGAAAAGGCAGAAGTGCAGTGGATATACAAGTCCTTGCGTTAATAATACCACTATCAGATTCTCCCAACAGAATCATAGGTGATGAAGAAAAAGCAAGAAGGATGTAGATGTAACATACATCTGTACGTTAAATCCTACCATGATCATTAGGTAGCGTTGAGGGAAAATGCAGAAAAAATAGGAGCACAATAGATATACCACAAATCTTCGCATCGGGTGCACTCCACTGACCAATTGACGAATGATTACGCAGACTGTTTAGGATCAACTCGACGAAAATTGTGCAGATACAAAAGTATTCTGATTATAGAAATTGTTGTAAAATAACTATAGGTCAACCACGCTGATATGATTGGAGATACAATTCATTCTAAATATCTTCTTCCAAAGTTCTATCTCTCCAGATGTTCCATTAAAGTTGGATTACATTTCTATTCTTACAAACTTTTATTTTTATCTTTCACCACCTTTGTTTTCAAATGATTCAATTCTCGAATATCATGAATATTAAATATCTTTATTTTTATATATTTTGATATTCACAGATCATCATTCTTAGGTATGTGTCACAAATGAACATAATCTTATTCCACCGCCCATGTTTCTCCCCATTTCAACATATATTTAATGATGAGGATTTGTGAGAGTGGAAATATGTGAGAATAGATATTTATCAACAGTGATATGTAGGAAAGAATTATCTGAAAATTAAGATGATTGAGAATACAGATCTCTGATGGAAAATGTTCAATTGGAAATAGAGTATTCGAGAGAAAGAATATTTCGGAGTATTATATATGTTATAAATGATATTATAATCACGGATATTGTTTTTGAATGCCTGAAGATCAACCTGATTGATGTAGCTGGAGATAGAATTGATTCTAAAATATTTTCTCTAAAAGTTTGAACCTCCAGTTGTTTGTGACGTTTCGTAATCATTCATTTGATTCACGCGTCAGTGGGTTTGACCATCTCTGATTAAAGAAATAATTAGCCCCAAATGAGTGCCTCTGGCTCGTCGGTTCCAGGGTAAGTTTCGGATGTCTTGGGGAACGCGGGTCACAGTTTATTTACAAAGAACTGGATGAGGCGGATTCTCAATATATTGACCACTGAATGATTTATTAGCACGAAACAACAAACATGAAGACATTTACATATTTACCAAAACAAACGTAATGATTGGTCGATGAATTTCAAGTTATACATCTCTAATAATTATTCTCTTAAAATACGACTTAATAGTCCGGACTTTCTAATGCCCTAAGTGTGCACACTTCTCGAATTTCGCGGCGTGGGAAAATACAAATAATCCAACGGAAAGGATTTGATCGGAATGATTGTTTACCGGTAATATATGAGTAGAAAACGCGCCCGTTACAACGGAATGTTGATTCTATGCGAACCGTTCGCCCTATAATTTCGTTGAAAACCGGCCCGAGTTTTAAGGGTCGGTGCCGGATCAACGGAAAACCAAATCAATGAAGTTGTCATTTTGTTGCAGTATGAAATGAAATTAGTCATAGATCATTGATTAAATTAAACGAAAATTTTTTATGTTAACCTATTCACTGCACCCGTTTATTACAGTAGACACGTAATTCATCATTCTAATAAAATTATTAATGATCTTCCTAATCGATCGGTACAATCAAACTGTTTCAAACGTCTGTAGAGAACGAAAATCGGTTTGTTGTTATCATAAACGTAACCATACCATAATCATAAACATAACAAAGGGAAATCAAGTTTACCGTGGGGTTGTGTTAGCAAATCAATGTTTTTTACTTTTCGTTTAATTTAATCAATGATCTATGACTAATTTCATTTCATACTGCAACAAAATGACAACTTCATACTGCTAGTAAATTTTTTTTCGTTGATTTGGTTTTTCGTTGATTCGGCACCGACCCAGTTTTAATTCGTTCTGAAGGAACAAAGATAAGCAATGGAATAGACAGAGAGGTCTGTTCCCCAGATGATTCTAGGTTAAATTTTTACAAGAAAGTCTCTAATTGGCGGTATGAATACGGTATTCGGTGTATTTGCGGATGATCCCTAAGCTGCAGCCATAGTAGGGTGGCGTTGCAGATCCCCATGGGCTGTGCTTTGTGCCCCTACTTGAGAACTGATATTATCCAAGTTCTCGTTCCCACCTTTCCCTACACGACTCTAGAATCTAAATTAGACAAGGACAGTACACTTTGTCTTCCTCTAGCCCTATCTTAACCACCGGTCTGAGAATGTTAGGTATAACCATAACCCCGGTCCATGTGTAGAAAAATGACTCAAAATCGCTCACCTTTTTCAAACTGTTTCTGCGACTGGCAGGAAGGTGTAGGCGGTTGAGAGTGAAAAATACGAGCCAAATACCTCTTATTATATCCTGCTGGAATTATCCCGTCCTACGCGAAACCTAGACTACCTTGCGGATAGTTCTGGTACTATCCGTACTTTCGATCAATCGATGGAGGTTCGATAACCCGGCGATATGATACTGGCTTCTGCGCAATGGCTTTCGTGATCTACAACATGGCCGCGCTTTGTTGACAACTGTCAACTCCCGTATCTTGTGTTCGCGGAGTTCTATAAAATCGCGATTAGTGTCCCGGGTTCGCGTGTGACAGTGATAATAACGGGCGTTATTTAATTCGCGGTTGCGTTGAGTTATAATAATTTTCGTATGTACGGTTTTCGCGATAATCGGATTGTTTTACGTGCGTGTTTCTCCACTGGGTTCCACACAACAGGTAAATATGGTTTTATCTTAGATTCAATTTATACTTATTATCTAATGAACAATTATTTACGTCATTTTATTCGCTCTTTCCAGGTTAATTAACAAAAATTGATGGGCTCTGGTATGAACAGGTATCGTTCCTTCCCTTTACATCATTACTTATCGTATAATTACTTTTTGATTTTCAGGCTCACATGAAGTTGGGGAGAGCACCCTCACACCACCACGACTCATCACCTCATGTATCGGATGTGTTGTAAATGATCCTCTTTATTGAATTGACACCCGATATATATGTATATATGTATATCTTGTTTGCGCATCTTTGCTCTCCTCCTTGTACATCATAACTGGGAGCATGCGCTTTAGAATATATGTACGTGTGTGAGCGCGCTCTGCTTTTCTCTCTCCCGTCTTCACTGTTCTGTAAGATGGCGGGCCTCATGTTACATACGAAAACGTGGTCATCGAATCCATAAAAAAAACCACGTATATACCACAATCGAGTCTTTATTTTATCAGTTTATGGGCCCAGGTCCATTAATCTGCGCGTGCAATAAATATTTTCGCGTTTAAAACAGTTCTCGAGTGTTTTTTTTTGTTCAAAAAAAAAATCTTCGTTTATTCTTCCTTCCTCGTGTATGCCGGCCACGTGCGAGAGTGCGATTACATGATGGATAATGATCTAAGTCAAGTTACGAAGCTAAAAGGGATCGAGAACTGGACATTGTGGAAATTCCAAGTGCGAGTGCAACTATTAGCCAAGGATGTCTACGGTATTGCGACTGGAGAAGAGAAAAAACCAATACTAACAGCTGGAGCTACGGAAGAACAAAGGAATGCCTATGCGACGGCTTTAAAATCATGGACGCAGAAGGATGGGCTGGCTCAAAAAATAATAGTAACAACTGTAAGTGAGACAAATCTTTTACACATAATGAATTGTCAATCAGCTAGTGAAATTTGGTTAAAGCTCAATGATCTATTCGAAAAAAGTAATCAAATAACAATTCATTTGCTACAACAAGAGTGGTTTACAATGAGCAAAAATAATTCAGAAGATCTTGCAACGTACATATCAAAAGTAAAAGATTTAGCTTTCCGTTTAAATGCTCTTAAACAGCCCATCTCCGATTCAATGATGATGACTAAAATTTTGATGACAATTCCTCCTTCACTCCAACATTTTATAACCGCATGGGATTCAACTAATGAAACAGAGAGGACCCTTGATAATTTAATAAATAGACTTTTATTAGAAGAAAAGAGAATAAATGTGCAAGATGTGTCGAGTAATAGTGCTTTTCAAGCAAGAGCTATAAATGAATCTCATACAGCGAAAGGGCACAATTTCAAATCTAATAAGAAGTCTGGTAATTGTTTTCGATGCGGTAAGCCTGGGCATTGGCAAAGTTCTTGTAGATATAAAAACCCGCAGTAGAAAAATAGCAACTCGAGGAACAGGGATAGATCCGAAAATGAAGCTTTAGTGGGAGAAGTTTTAACTGTGTCGGTGGCTAATACGACAGAAAAACTCAATGAATGGTTCCTGGATTCGGGTGCAAGCAAGCACATGTCTGCAAATAAAAGCTGGTTCGCCTCTTATAAAAACTTGGATAATCCCATCCCTGTTCAATTAGGAAACGGTCAAATAATTCAAGCTCTTGGGACAGGAATTATTGATGTTCTGGCTTTTGATGGTTCTATGTGGAATAAGAGATATTTAGACAATGTCTTGTACCTACCAAATCTAAAATACAATCTCTTTTCGCAGTCTTCGATTTTGGACAAAGGTTATAATCTAGTCTCGGACAAATTCAACTGTTTTTTCAAAAGAGAAAACAAAGTAGCTGCAGTGGGAGTAAGGGAAAATAATCTCTTCAAAATGAAGTTCAAAGTGTTGACTCCGGATTCTGCAGAAATTCCTTGTCAATCAGCGAAGATTGGCCAAGTAAAAATTAATCTCAAGGGATGGCACGAGCGTCTGGTTCATCAGTCCTTGCCGCAGGTGAAGAGAACCCTCAAGAAGCTGGAAATAACCGTACATGAATCAGAAAATTTCGTCTGTGAGGCGTGTGTCTTGGGTAAGATGCGAAGAAAAACTTTTTCTCCGAGTGCCAGTAGGGCACATCGTCCTGGAGATTTGATCCATGGTGATTTGTGCGGGCCAATGGAGGTCAATTCTATCGGCAACTCCAGGTATTTCTTTCTTTTGAAAGACGATTATTCGCATTTTTTGCAGGTCTTCTTTTTAAAGCATAAGGATGAGGTGCCGGAGAAATTTGAAAGTTTTTTGAAATTTTATAAAAATCAGTTCGGAAGAAATATAAAGACCTTTAGGTCAGACAACGGTTTGGAGTTTGTAAATAGGAAAATGACGCAGCTCTTGGAGAACCATGGAATCAGGCACGAAAAGAGTGTCCCTTACACTCCACAGCAAAACGGATCCATCGAGAGGCAGAATCGTACGGTGGTAGAATTGGCACGTGCGTTGCTACAAGCGAAGAAGATGGAAAAAGAACTGTGGGCCGAGGCTGTGAACTGTGTTGTGTATGTACTTAATAGAACTGGTCCGAGTGGAGTGCCTGGAAGAACACCATTCGAACTGTGGTATAATAAAAAACCAAATATTATGAATTTAGAGGTTTTCGGGACTCAAGTTTTTGCTCATGTTCCAGAGGCAAAAAGGAAAAAATGGGATGCCAGGGCGCGTAAAGGTTTTTTTGTTGGTTACGACGAGACTTCAAAGGCATATAGAATCTGGTTCAAAGATAAAAATTCGGTTGAGAAAATCAGAGACGTTGTGTTTATGTACAAAGCAGACCCGGAACCTGAAAAAAGACATGTCAAAGACTTTTATGTAGTATTTCCTGAAGATTCTGAGGAGGAATCGGATCAGCCATCTCAGAAGGAAAATGAAAAACGATTTAATGACAGATCAGCTCCAGAATCTGAAGAAGAAAACGTGCCAGATGATCCCAAGGATTCACAAGAAGAAGAAAAACTTAGTGAGAATGGAGAACGAGAAGAAGAAAATCCAGTTCAGCCGATTCAGGAAGAAAATATTGAAGGTTTAGATGCAGAAGAAATACCTCTACCTCTAGAAACGCCAAACAAATACCATCTTCGTGACAGAAGCACCCTAAATAAACCCCGACACCTTGGGGAGTTCCACATCAATGTGGAAGATTTGTTTTTCTCGAATTGTCCTCAACCATCGGACTACCAAGATGCCGTTAATAGTCGTAATAGTCGTGATTGGATGCAAGCCATGAGCGAAGAACTGGATGCTTTGCATAAAAATAATACATGGGACTTGGTTGAACCTACGCCTGGGATCTCTGTGCCACCCAATAGGTGGGTGTTGAAAGTAAAGCCGGCTACGAAGGAATCAGCGGCGAGATATCGGGCCAGACTAGTTGTTAAAGGTTTCTCGCAGAGGCATGGGGTCGATTACCACGAAACTCTTAGCCCGGTGGTAAAGTTTCCTTCAATTCGAACGTTTTTAGCCGTTGCTGTGAGCCAGCGTAAGTTCATGTCCCAGTTTGATGTTAAAACGGCGTTCTTGAACGGGGAGTTAGAAGAAGAGGTATATATGCAGCAACCTCAGGGTTTTGAAGATGGATCTGGACGTGTGTGTCGGTTAAAAAGGTCCTTGTACGGGCTTAAACAGTCGGCTCGCTGTTGGAATAAGAAGTTCGTCGAGGTTCTGAAGCGTTTTCGCCTTAAACCTACGGAAGCGGATCCCTGCGTTTTTGTCAGCCGTGAAAAAGAAGATTCGCTATTTCTTGCCATCTACATTGATGATGGAATCGTGGCTTCTACCAGTGAGCGTTGGGCCAAGGATTTGATAGAGCACTTGTCGGTAAATGTTCAAATTGTTGTTTCTCCTTTACATTTGTTTTTAGGAATCCAGATGGAAAAACAATCGAATGGTTCGCTGGTGATTCACCAAAAACAATATATTGAGCAGGTTTTGGAGAGATTTAATATGTCAGCGGCAAATCCTGTGGCGATTCCAACAGACCAACATCAGGACTCAAGCCTGAATGTTCATAATAGTGAGCAGAGCCAAGCAGTGAATGTTCCATACAAGGAGGCAATTGGGAGCCTTCTGTATCTGTCGATGGTTACCAGACCAGATATAGCTTTCGCCGTAAATGTCGCCAGCCAGTATGCGGAAGCCCCGAGAAAAATTCACTGGCAAGCGGTGGAAAGGATCCTCAAATATTCAAAGGGTTCAAGTGATTGGGGTATCCATTTTCGCGTTGATTCGGACGTTTCGAAATTTGAGACCTATAGTGATGCCGATTTTGCAGGCGATAGGGGAACACGGAAATCGACTACGGGGTTCGTTTCAAAACTCGGTGACGCTCCGGTAGCTTGGGGGTCGAGTAAACAAAGAGTGGTTGCTCTATCCACCACGGAATCGGAATATATAGCTGCCAGTAATACGGTTAAAGAGCTTATCTGGATGAATAGGTTATTAGATGATTTGTTCTTGCGTAGGCAAAAGCCTACTTTGTGGATAGACAACCAAAGCGCGATAAAGCTAATTAGAAACCCGGAGTTTCATAAACGCACGAAACACATAGATACGCGGTACCATTTTATTCGGCAAAACTTTGAAGAAAAGGTTTTTGATTTAGAATATATAGAGTCGGAGAGGCAATTAGCCGATATTTTTACCAAGCCTTTGAGCAGGAATAGATTCGAACGTCTTAGAAATTCTTTAGTTTCGCATGTAGTGGAAATTATTTGATCCCGATTTCGGTTACATTCTTGCCCAATTCGGCAATCCTGACCGTTTTTACCTTCGTCCCGGCGTACGTGTCTTTTGGCCGTATTTACGATACGTTCGTTTTTTTTTGTGGTTATGGTTTAGCGTAAAATATTACACGCGCGTATAATAGATTTTAAGTTTTATGTTTGAAAAGGTCATATTGAATATAATATGTTGCTAAATGAGAAGAAATTTTTGTTTTTTGAAAAAAAAAAAAAAAGCTTTATGTAAATAATTGTTTTTATATGTTCTATTGTGAAGAGCGTTGGGCGATGAATGAGTTTTTTTTTTTGTAACTATTTTGAATGAAACTTTAGGTCATCGGGCATCAATTCAAAGTGGGAGTGTTGTAAATGATCCTCTTTATTGAATTGACACCCGATATATATGTATATATGTATATCTTGTTTGCGCATCTTTGCTCTCCTCCTTGTACATCATAACTGGGAGCATGCGCTTTAGAATATATGTACGTGTGTGAGCGCGCTCTGTTTTTCTCTCTCCCGTCTTCACTGTTCTGTAAGATGGCGGGCCTCATGTTACATACGAAAACGTGGTCATCGAATCCATAAAAAAAAACACGTATATACCACAATCGAGTCTTTATTTTATCAGGATGCCTATCTGAATCCTTTGGTACGTATGTTCGGTTGTATTCTTTCCCTGATTTTAATGTCATACTCGTTACAGGTTTTGAAGAGGATATCCCTCTTCCAACGTACAGGTAGGATCCAGACGAGACACCCTAATCGTCATCAGGCTTGCTGGCTCATCCAGGAGGTGACGGTCATGGTAAGGTGGTATCGTTTTCAATTTGAGCAACTTCGTCTACCTTCCTTTCATTAAATATATATATATTTTCTTTTTCAGGTTGGGTCGCATAAACATGCCTGTCATAAAAATGACGAGTATGTTGCATGTTCCATTCAAGCTGAATTGTATTTCCATTCTTACGAACTTCTATCTTTAGTTTTAATTACGTTTGTTTTCAAATAATTCTATTCTTTGATGTCATCAACGTTGGATATTTTCATTTCCACATATTTCCACTTCTGCAGGTCTGTATTCCCAGTTCTGAATTACAAGAAACAAAACAAATTCAGCTATGTGGTGTCATCTAATCGAAGACAATCCTGGTGAAAACAAATTAATTCCATTCAAATTGTAATGAATCAATCAGTGAATAAATAATCACTTCTCTGTTGGAAAGGCTCATTAATTCGATTTGATTCCAGTTATTTCTAGGACAAAAACTGCATGAAATTCACTACACACACTCGATTCGATACGCTATCATTAGATTTTGTAAAATCCCTCTGACCAAATCTCATAAAGTCTTTAAATAGTAATATGAAATCAAAACCTGTAAGTTTCAGGATAAAAACTTCATATGAGCTGATGGAAACTTTTCAAGATTCATATCAATTAATAGGATTTGTGTATGAGGATTTATGAGATTTTTCAAACAGGATTGTTATCAGATGATTGAAACATTTTTGTTGGGAAACTATTTTCAACTCTATGCCAAATGGTACGAATTCTCGTTTTATCAGGGAAATTTCTATTGGATACCTTGAAAATATTGTGTGCAAGTTTTCCCTGTCTGTGAGATCTGTTTTGTTTCGATTTCCTAACAATAATATCTTGAAAACAATGGGAATTTTTGTACAATACATGTTTGAAACAAAATCGTGGGCAGCTTGGAGCGCCAACTTATCGGTTAACTAATATTTACTTTTCGGAATCCTGCACATATGTATTGATTTATGGGAATTCACTTTTCTTTCCTTCTGTTCTGCATTCTTTATGTCGATTATCTATTGCTGTCCAATGATGAGATGACTGATGGAAACCCAAGTGGGCTTTCCATATCACAAATGATCTGAGGACATTTTCTTCATTGCTACGATCGCTATTGAATTAGACATGAGCATTCGAATTTTATTTATGTTTAGTTGAGGACACATCTAGAAAAAGAAGTGAAATCCCAATAAAAAAACTTCAACAAAGTAAAAAAATAACGCCAAGTACATGAAAATGCGGTTAGTCCTGAAAAAAAAAAAATCTCAAGAACATTCAAACGAAAATTCTCCTACAATAAGAATTTCGATAAGATACAACAGGATATGCTTCACTTGAAAAAAAAAAGATGTGAAATCAATATGAGCTGCCAAGTACATTCGGTTCTTCAAATGGTATGTAAACGATTTCTTGTATATTGTAACTTCAGTTTGCTGAATTGTATTCAAAGTGATTTATTATTGTATTGAATTGAAAATATATAGTGGAGTGAAACAAAAATTAGGTTCAAGCATTTGACATACTAGAAACAACTTTGACTCATTTGAAACTCAACGTGTTGATCATTTCTAATATGTTTTGAAATTGTTCACACACTAAAAACAGCGCTGAGTTACTCCAAACCAAACGTGTTAGTCGTTTCAAATAGATTTTGAAATCCACATCAATGCGGAACACTTGGCGCGGCCGGTCACGTGAGTTTTGAGCCTCAAGTATATTCAAACAATTCTGTTGAAAGTATGTGATCAAAAAGTTGTATAATAAAATCTTTATCGGCCGCGCCAAGTGTTTCGCATTGACGTGGATTTCAAAATCCATTTGAAACGACTAACACGTTCGGTTTGGAATAACTCAGCGCTGTTTTCAGTGTGTGAACAATTTCAAAACATATTAGAAATGATCAATACGTTGAGTTTCAAATGAGTCAAAGTTGTTTCTAGTATGTCAAATGCTTGAACCTAATTTTTGTTTCACTCCACTATATATTTTCAATCTAATACAATAATAAATCACTTTGAATAGAATTTAGCAAACTGAAGTTACAATATACAAGAAATCGTTTACATACCATTTGAAGAACCGAATGTACTTGGCAGCTCATATTGATTTCACATCTTTTTTTTTTCAAGTGAAGCATATCCTGTTGTATCTTATCGAAATTCTTATTGTAGGAGAACTTTCGTTTGAATGCCTTTTTAGATTTTTTTTAGGATTGACCGCATTTTCATGTACTTGGCGTTATTTTTTTATTTTGTTGATAATAATTCACACAAAATATACATTCAAAAGTCTATCACAAAGAGATTGATACGTTTTCTAGAATATACGAAATATACTTTTGAATTGGTATATAAAATTTAATTGACGATCACATCTTGAACACTACGATTGCGGTCATTGTCGTAGTGAAACTGATTCAAAATAATCAATAATTATCATCCTGTTTCTTCCATGTTACTCCGTATTCTACTATACTTCATTGTTCAACAAGGAAGAGACAACTGAATACGTATTTCACCCACATGTACCACCTACACATATAAACAGATTTATTATGAAGCTAAGCTTATATTGCGACGAGCCTATCAAATAAGGACGGGTACAAGCTAACAGACCTGCCCTGTTCCTTGGTACTACAATAATTCTCTGACTCTACGCTCATCGTGGGTGTATTTCTTCCTTGGTTCGAAGGATTTCATACCCGTCTAAAAGTATATCAAAACATTCGATCCATACTTGTACATTGTACGTACATACAATGCAATCAGCGATGAGAAGTTCAAAGAGAACAAATTTGACATCAAGCACGTCATTTCGATCCTTCAAAACCTCAATTGGGAGTTGATAATTAATAATCTGTATGGAGAACCATACATTATTTCTATGTTACTCATATTTACATGGGGGATAGATTCTAAAGCATATGGGACGTTCTTTTATAAACCGAACAGATTTCGCTTGAAAAACAGTAGATTCTCAAAATGCATACAGGAATGAATTCATCAATAACATATATATAGTACTTTTATCAAATTTGTAAAAACTGGGGGCGGTTTAGAAAATCCATGTCAAACATTTTAATTATCAATAACCCATAGAATTTTTAAAGAATCGTATTAGTAAAAAATTCTGTCATAAAGTTTATTCTTGTCCGACTAAAATGAGCGGTCAGGGAAGTTCGTGAGTGAATTAGAACCAGAGCTATGAGAATTTGAAGATTAACATCACCGACGATTTGTTCAAATTTCAAAAATTCAAATTCCTGAAAATAATGAAAAAAATGGCAAATCCTTAGACACGTGTCGACTTATTTTATACGTAGAACCCACAGAAAATTCCTCAAAAAAAACAACAATTGTGTGATTTTTTTTAAGCGAAATCCGTTCGGTTTATAAAAGTTCATCCCATATGCGAAGAAGAAGAAAAAAATATACACTAATAAAAAAGTCACAAGTTCAATTGAAATCAACATCCTATTATTCAGGTATTGAATCCAATGTTCATGAATCAAATAGATCTGCGCAAATTGCACAATATTCTTTGAAAAATGGAAACTCAATAAAACAATTGTTTCCCATTGGTAGAGTTTTCAGAAGACAACTATGAAGAATTCAATGGGAAACGAATTTGATGGTTCTCCGAGCAGACTTAGAAAATTCTGTTCTTTGGCTCAAAAACCACTATTCATGTCTCAATTCTTGGAATGTTGTAGAAAATTCACCGTAAAATATGCACTATCACCGGGAAAATATCATTGAATGCAAAATTTGATGACAAATTAATTATATGCGATTTGCATATGCATATATGCAAATGCAAATACGAAACCTGCAGGGTCGACTTTAAGTTGATTGGACCGATTTTTCCGAATCGGAGCCCACGCTCAACTGCCCGCGTGAAAAATTTTCAAAATTGTATACAATTCATATAGAATTCATATATAAGTTACGTATAAATTATATATAATTTGGAGAATTTTTCCACTCGGGTGACAATTGTTTGTCTATACCTGAATTGGAAATATTACGCTTCTTTTTGCTTGTCTGGTGGCATTTCCCGTATGGTATCCGTAAGGTTTCCGTGATATTTTTCAGATAGCATTCAGAACTCTTAAAAAGACATCAAAAAGGTGGTAAAAATTGACGCATTACAGATCATTTCGACAGTTTTCAGATAACATTGTGACAGTTTCCAATGTTGGCCGAAAAATTGTTCAGTGGCATACGGATAATAAAAATCCAGCAACAATACTAGCATATGCGATAACAAGTAAGGATAATACTTGATTGATCTCAAGGTTGGAGAAAATCAATTTCCTTCATTCCATTCATACTCTCAGTGCAGAGTTGTAATTAATACTAAAGTGAAAGGAAAAATTTTCGAAAACAATAAAATATGCTCAATGGAGAATAGTGAAGAGATATAAAAAAGAAAAAAAAAGAAAAGAAGGAATAAACAAACGCATAGGAACGAACATCTAGAATAAGGCACAGAGTTATTTATGTCTCATATATTATCCGAACCCAGATGGCTGAAGTATTTGTTGATTCGTGTTGAGTTAAGCTAAGTGAGGTTAATGAGGATAGGGTGAGAATTACTGATCTGACAAATGTATATAGTTTTGAAATTGTTGAGGACGATGAGTTGCTAAGCACAACAGTCCAAATTTCCCCCCTTCTCCGTTGAGATCACATTCGCTCATAAAGCTTAATCTTTCACTCTTTAATGATGGGCACACAAACATTAGGTGAGATATATCAGCAATCGGAAGATCCCTACAGACACCACACACTTTTTTCTCCGGAATCCAGTATATTTTTATCGAGGACAAATCGGTTAGAGAGTTTTGTGACCAATCGAAGCTGGGCAAAAAATCTACGCGGATAAAGGGGAATCCTAACGGAGGTGTAATCAGGAGGTCCCTGGATTGGCGGGAGGAACAGGTACAGGATTGGGGATGATGAGGTTTTCACGCGTTCAATGTCCTCAAGCAGTAAAATGTTCGCATATTTAACGAGAAGATCCTGCTTCGCTTGTTCTAGCATTCCGGAGGACAAGGAGTCCTATGGAAAGGCCGGGTCTGCCACTAACAACAGAGACGTGACCTGGGTCATTCAGTTGAATTTACATTGGGAGTCAGCATTGGCTAGGTTTTTTAGGCGGAGTAAACAAAGTTTAGGATATCTATAGTTGAGCATATTCAAAACTTTTACTAGCCAGGAAATAGTTCTTTTGAATACCAAAAAGGCAAGGCGGATTCTACCAGTCTCCAATCTGACGGCATAATTCGGAGTATTTCTGGGTAAATGAAGAACTGATTTTAGGAACGCAGACTGTACTATCTCTATTTCGTCCAGATAGCGGAGACCCCACACCTGGGAACCCATACATGAGAAAATTAACAACTCGATTGTTGAATAATGTGTTGATGGCCGCCCAGGAGTCAGGTTTCAATGTGCCAATCAAAGAGATGGTAGAGCCGATTGCCTGTTTAATTTTATTTAAAATGATACTTGTCGCGTTTGAGAAAACAGCAGAATTGGGGAAGGTAATTCCCAGATATTTATACCGCTTGAAAACCTCAATTCCCCTAGTGTCATAATAAAACGGAGGGTGTTCGTTTGTATGCCTATGGCCCCCTCTGCAGAACACAATTATTTTTGTTTTATCAACATTAACTATCAGACCTGACTCACAACAATAGCCCTCAACTGTGCTAAGTATTTTACGCATCCCGACCAAGGAATCGGTGAAGAAAACGAGATCATCCGCGTAGGCCGATAGTAAAATTTCGTTGAGATGATTTATAGAGACTCCTATAATGTTTTCCCTCCGGAAAAAATCTTCTATGTCCGCAATAAATGAAGAAAATAATAGAGGGCTTGAAATTTCTCCTTGTAGAACACCCTCCGTGATATCTATCAGCTGGGAAAGGCCTTCGTGTGTTTGGACGCGAAAGGTAGCTTTAGCGTATAGATCGCGGAGTATTTTCAGGAGCTTGAATCCTGTTCCTAGAGAATATAACTTATTCCATAGGAGAGTATGGTTAATGGAATCGAAAGGCCCGCGGAAGTCCACAAAGAGAGTGTAGAGTTTGCTCCTCTCTCGTGCTAGGCGTATTTGGATTATTGAATTAAGAGAGAATATGTTATCCAGTCCACTGCGGCCCTGCCTGAATCCAGATTGCGATTCCGAGAGGATTTCCAATCTCTCAGCCCATTTACTCAGTTGGTTATATATGACCATAGTAAACATTTTAAAAATTGCGTTGACTAGAGCAATAGGCCACGAATTTAGGAGGGTTTGCTTTGTCGCCCCCTTTGTGGATCATTCTCACGAAAATTTGGGATCAAGTTGTCGGGACCTCCTCCCTGTTTAGAATTTTATTGAATAATGATAAAAGGTGCGATAGCCAGACAGGTGGTAGATGTTCGTAGAATTCCGAGCTGACGGTGTCATCACCTGGCGCTTTACCATTTTTGCTCTTTTTTAGACTCTCAAGGATCTCATGAGCAGTTTTCTCCGAATCTAGTTCACTATTGCGGACAGGGAGAACGGGCCACGAGGAATCCAATTGGGGTGGATACAGCGTTTGGAAATAGTTCTGCCAGTTTTTAGGGCTGATGTTCTCCTTTACAAGGGAGCGGAATCTGTATCCATTCACTATTTTCCAGAACGAAGAGGAATCTCTACACGCTGCGAGTGTAGCAAGCATGTGTTCTCTATATTTCATCTTCTTCTCATTTAGCAAGTGTTTATAAGTCTTCTTACACTCTAGATAGTTACTAAACTTGTCAGGATCAAATGAGTTTTTCTTACAATCTTTCAAGGCCCTTTTGGCGCGATTCTTGCTTTCCCTACATTCCCGATCAAGCCAAGGTTTGTTGCGGGGAGCAGGCCTGTCTCTCATTATAGAACACATACCCGCCTCGCGTGCTGCATTTATAATCATATTTGTAAGGTTAGTCGCTTGTTTGTCTAAGGAGACAGAGGACAGGAAAGAGTCAGTAGGCAGAGGCAGTGAATTATTGTAACGTTCTGCGAATTTAGGCCTCCATTTTAAGAGATCGCCCTGTCCAGCTTTATGCACCCTAGAATTACAGGAATCTAATGTCACTACAATTGGGAAATGATCTGACATTGTAAAAATCGTTTGGACTTGTAAATCCTGTATGAGCGAAATGCCAGAGACGTCCGTCCAGACAAGATCTATGACCGAGGACCCATTATGAGCTGCGTACGTGAACTGGGCAGGGAAATCTCCAGGCATGGGGCCATTAAGAAGGATCATGTCCATGCCTTCCATACACTCCAACAATCTCTGCTCCCTGTTATTCCTAATACAATCAGATGAACAGCGTGTCGTAGAGAATCTGAAGTTATTAGAGAGAAATATGTCATTCAATTGATTGGAATCCGCAACTCTGCAATTGAAGTCCCTATCTAATATGAAAGAGTAACTAGGGAATTTTGTAGAATATAAAGTTAATAGATCAGTTATCTTTGTGAGGAACGTGATAATGTCAGAAGAAGGAGATGTATACTAATCCAATAATTAATTTGAGTGAATTGCTATTCAATTTCATAAACATGCAGTCGTTCGAGGAACGTAATTGTTCGACTGTGAATTGCGAGGGATTGTACAGAAATAACAGGCCCTCCTTTACTCTGCCCTTAGTAGCAGTTTTTGTAGCTTGAGTGAAAAAAAAACCTGGAGTTGTAGCACTTCCCTGGGAGTCGCGCTGGTGAAGATGTAAGCCACGTCTCGTACAGGCAAATGATATCCTCGCTGAACGTAGAGTCGGGTAAGTCGTAGAAGTTGAAGAATCCGTGACAATTCCAGAAAATAATTTCTCCTAAAGGCGTACATGCTTTAGTTGGTTGCTATTTTGATTTCGTAGAATCTTTCTTCGTATACGGTTTAGTTTGTGTGATAAATGGAGAATAATAGACGGTGGTCGATCAGTCCTGTTATGTTTTTTCTGGACGAGAGAAGTAGAGCCCTTAGGCCTTCCCCTCTTTCTGCTTGCGGAGGAGATAGTAGATTCCTGTGAGTGAGCACTGCGATTGTTATCTTCATCATCATCGGTCTGCAAAGAGAGGGAGGAACCTGTCAATAGAGTCTTGACAGATTGAACATCGTACGATATGTTATCCACGATGAGTTTAAAGCCCCTGAGTATAGATGATTTCCCCGATTTATCAAGTTGTATTTGAGCGTTTCTGAGCGTACGACTGATCTCCCGTTCTTCCTTAGAATAATCATTGGAAATGCTAAGATTGTGTTCGTGAAAATTCGTCGCGTGTTTGAAAATATTTTTTTTGAATTTCTGTGTAGTCAAAGACACGAGAACTGGACGATTTCCCTCAACACTACCAAGCCGTCTTACATGATCAATAACATGACTGGGAATATCAATACGCACGGCCTTGGAAATCTCAAGAATTGTTTTCATCAGATCATGGTTCGATTCTTCCATGTCTGTTATATTATATATAATGAGATTTTTTACGCGTTCTTTACGTTTTAAGAACTCAATTTCTTTGCATAGATTGGATTTTTGTACAGCTAAGTAATCGCATTTTTTCCCCAAATCCTCACATTTTTTTTCTAAATCATCTTGTTTTTCTTGAAGTTTCACCACCTCACTGAATACTCTATCGATTGATGATTTCACTTCCCTCACAAAAAGTTCCACAGAACTTACTTTTGAATCAAGCCCATTGAATTTTGATTCAACATTATCCACTTTTGTTTCAATGCCCGATAACTTCACACTTCCAAACGAAGGCCGGAGACGAACTCCTATAAAATATTTAAGTCCAATAAAATATTTAAATATTATAATTGATTGAAAAGTCGAAATGAAGTCATGATTAGTTGATTTAAATACAATTTTACTAAATCGATCAAACATCCATTCTCATTAGCGGAATATTTTGTAGAACATTAAACGTCTATAATGAAGCCAAGTAATTTCAACTCGTTCTCATTGATAAAAGAACACCAAAAAGGACACGATTATGCATAAGGATTATATAAAAAATTTGAAAATAAATTGATATCAGTATACGCTATTCAAGTTCGATTTGATAATTAAAGAGAAAAACCACAATTCCATCACAAAATCTAGGGATTAAAATTGATACATCTAAAGGCCGGTTGTTGCAGCCATTCGCACGTAAGGAGTTACTAAAGAGGTGGAATCGTTGAAAATTAATAGATTCGGACAAAATGTAGCAGTAAAATTATTTGATCGGATCATAAGTCAAATCGATTAAAAGATACAAGCGGCGAATACACATACAAAGATGTGAAAATTATTAGAATAATTGTAATTCCCAAAAGCGTTCCAACGTTTCCATAAGAGTATGCAATTATTCATGTAATACTGGTTTTGATTGTTAATATCAATAGTTCTTAAGCCCTCCATTTTTGAACGGAAGAATATTTCATGATTACTATATAACAATCTCATTTGTACAAAGTTCTTTTGTATCATGAGCATCTTCATATGTCTCTAAATAGTCAACAATGTCCAATATTTGGATGTTAAGAACTGGTATTTCATTGTATAAAGTTTATATACATAATAAGGAATAACAGTTGAGTTACGATGAAAATCAATAAATATCTTGGTCGGAATTTATTGTTGACTATGCTAAATTTTCAGCGGGCATGTAGCGTCGCATACTGTTTAGTTCGAGATCGAGGTGTTGAGATCAATGGAGTGAAGGAAACATTGGAAAGAAAAATTGTTATAATAATTAACTCAGAAAATGGGAGATGAAAAACTATTATATCAGCAAGACAAAATAGTAATTCACAGATAATTGCATAATCTGAAGCAGAAGTTGGAATTGTTTTGGAAATAACAATTATTCTCATAATTTTCACACCTCTGTAGACATATTATGAATAGGAGATAAAAATATAAGGTGTATAACTTTGCTTCCGCCGTTTTTTTCCGAAATTTGAGGCTTTATTGTAAATCGGAGGGCTCCGTCCCCTGACTGCTCCGCATCGCTCAGCAGTCCAACCCCCTTCAAAATTCGCTCCGCTCATTTTGAATGGATCGTAGCCCACGTGTACTCGCTTTGCTCGCATTTTGAACCATTCAGATATCCGGGGATATATGGAAAGGCACTCATCGGTTTTTGCCTCAATTGAGAGACTTTGTAAATGTAATGTTCAGAAAGCCTGGAACTCATTGCCTACCATCCTTTATGCCATCCCCAAATGATTCAGAAACATGTACCTGGAGAACTGTAGAATTTCAACTGTTCTGGTAGAAAAAAAGCCTGGGAGCGCGACGAAAGCGTAAGCTAAGAGTAATTTAGGCGTAATAGGCGTAACGAAGGGTTATTTGGGCGTAATTTAGGAATGAATCCGAATATTTTCAGGTTTCATTTGTTTTAATAGCTACTTCCTTCACTTTTAGATTCTCACAAGTGTGCAGTTGTCATAACGTCAACCAGCTCTGGAAGGGTCTTCGGATGCAGTGAAGCTTACACGAGAAGATCGAAATTATTATTTTCTTCCAACATTGGAGCCCAGAATTTGATTCGGCACCCTTGGAAATCCCTAGAACCTGTGTTACATATAAAAATATAATTTTGTTCATTGGAGCCGAAATGACTATATTCACGTGAGCCATAATGGGATCGCCATCTTGAATTCATTTTTTGACGTCAGATTTGGGTCCTCCACCCTCCGAGACCCCTAGGATCCATGTTTCATATAGATCTGTCCACAAATGCGAAGTTGATTGAATTCACGTCCGCCATCTTGGATCCGCTATCATGAATTCGGGATTTAACCCCAGATTCGAATTCAGCATCCTCGGAAACCTCTGGAACCCATGTTTCATATGAATGTGTACATGAATGCAAAATTGACTAGATTTACGTCCGCCATGTTGAATCCGCCATCTGGAATCCGTTTTTCGACGTCAGATTCGAATTCATCACCCTCCGAAACTCCTAGAACCCATGTTTCATATAAATCTGCTCATAAATGCGAAATTGACTAAATTCACGTCCGCCATGTTGGATCCGCCACCTTGAATTCGGGATTTGACTCCAGATTCGAATCTAGCACCCTCGAAAACCCCTAGAACCAATGTTTCAAAAGAATCCGTCCATAAATGCCAAAACCACTAAATTCACGCCCACCATGTCTGATACGCCATCTTGAATTCGTTTTTCGACGTCAGATTCGAATTCGTCACCCTCCGAAACCCCTGGAACCCATGTTTCATGAAAATCTGTCCACAAATGCAAAGTTGACTGAATTCACATCCGCCATCTTGGATCCGCTACGATGAATTCGGGATTTGAACACAGATTCGGATTCAGCACCCTCGGAAACCCCTAGGACCCATGTTTTAGAACAATCCATTGATCCGATCCAAGATAGCGAATATTCAAAGACTGCGGAGAAAATGAGGTATATACAGGGTGTCCCATTTTAATTTTTATATCGGAATAACTCAAAAACGAGGAGTTTTGGAGGAGAATGTTTCGAACGAAAGTTGTGAGATTCCGAGAGGGACATTTGATGGTGACCTTGACTTTGGCCTCGGATCTCAACTTCAAGGTCATTCAGAGGTCAACTTTTGTTTCTTGAATAAAATCCCCTATTTTTGACTGCAGATTCAGATTTGACGTTGAAAAACAAGAAACTTTTGTCTGAATCATTTTTCCGAATTCCGCACAGATGGCGCTCTAATCGATAAAAAATGAGTTTTATGAAACACTCGTATTGCTTTCTGTGTAAAACGACATTCAACTCTCCAGTGTTTTTTTTTCAGCTTCTGAGGATTACCGTCGCCATTAGAGTTACCCAATGTGCACCACGAGGAGGTTGAGCGATCGGATCTGCACATCTTTGTGGCCCTAAAAATTTGATGAAACCCCATAAGTAAAAATCCAAAGTGGTAAGATCCGGAGACCTAGCTGGGATTCTCCATCGACCAATATTGACAATTATGTCTGTTCGTAGTACCGTTACTGTGAATTGTTGCCAAACACGAGTTGTTGTCGGCCTTCGCCGATAAGACTTTCTTTTGACGAGAAAAGGCGGAACATAACGTTATAAGAATAGAAAATGCAACCTCGGATATCAATAAGAAATACCTGTAGTCTTAATTCACACTCTTTAATTATGAATTAATTCAGAATTGAAGATGCTACCTTTGAAAGAGCGCAAATGTAACGTTTGTGAAAATACAATCATTAGTAAATGAATCAGGATAAATAATTAATAAAAAATAATTATACATACAATAGCGTGAATCACTAAAGGAAATATATATATTTATCTATATATCTGGCCAGATTTCATCCGACCATACCACACACACCAGTTCAATCAGTCCAAGAGGCCTCAGTCGTATTTCGCTCGAAGATCTTGTCGTCAGGGTGCACCCTGCACCGAAGAGGCTGGATATTTTTTTTCCACGCTGCGAAAAATAACGTTGAGAAGCTCTCCACACACGAGATACGAGCAAGAGATACGGGTAACTTTTCTTGAGATATCACACGATGTCAAAACTTTGTATAGACGGAACGAAGGTCGTGAGCGATAATTCGAGGATCAGGGGGGGGGGGGGGAGGGCACCTCTATCTCCGTACATGAATTGAGACACGGGGTGGAGAGGCGACGAGTTTATATCACAAGTTTTCCCCTCACACGCCAACACAAGTACACAACAATACTTGTGTTCATCATGAACAAGAAAGTTCATACTAGAGCATTGTTTACAAACATAAGTGAAACGGAATGTTTAATATCCTTCATTCACTCACAAATTCTTTTCGATATACGATTCAAACTTGAAGAAGATCTTTGATCAGTGTTGTGAAGGTCTCAATACCATGGATTATTCTTGGGGTGCAATACTTGATTTCTCCTGATACTAGGAGAATATCGACGTAATTACGCTGCAGCATCAAGATTGTATGGAGAGACGTATCCAAATAGACGCCAGCCTTCACTTCAGGCGATACGCTCAATAGAAAGACGAGTTAGAAGAATGAATATCCCACGAGTCAGAAGGCGTTATGATGGAAATCGTATGGATGCACGCTCAGTGGCCGTTTTAGGAATGGTGCACCTGAATCCTCACGTTAGTACCAGAGAAATCCAGCACCAATTAGGTATCCCAAGATCAATGGCACACCGCATACTAAGATCTGGTAAATATCATCCTTATCACATTACATTGGTGCAAGCATTAAGTGAAGATGATCTTAGACGTAGGGTTGAATTCGGTCAATGGGCCTCGGAGCGACCGCCTGGTTTTTTCAATTACGTGATGTTTAGTGATGAGGCAACATTTCGCAGTAACGGTGTTATAAACAGACATAATTGTCATTATTGGTCAATGGGAAATCCCAGATGGCATCGACAAGTTGACAATCAACATCGCTGGACTCTGAATGTGTGGTGTGGGATTTTGAATGGTCAGATCATTGGTCCTCATTTCTTCCAACATACTGTTAGGAAGGAAAATTATCTGCAATTGATTCGGGAAAAATTACCAAGGATGTTGGAAGCTCTACACGCGGAACGGGATGTGGCTTCAACATGATGGGGCACCACCTCATAACGCTGCAATTGTCAGAAATTTCTTAAACACATCTTACCCACACAGATGGATTGGTCGCGGTGGATACATTGCCTGGCCGGCTAGGTCTCCGGATCTTACCCCTTTGGATTTTTACTTATGGGGTTTCATCAAAGATGTAGTTTATGAAAGACCACCAACGACCAGAGATAACATGAAACGCCGAATACGAACTGTCTTCCGAACGATTCCACGTCATGTGCTTTTGTCGTTAGAACCACATTTTCAGAGACGAATTAGGTTATGCCAACAGGTCAACGGTGCAAATATCGAACATTTGATACGGTGAATTTTCATACATATTGCAGAGCGTTTGTCGTGAAAAATTACACACCTCTACAGTCCAGACAATCGGCCCTTTTCAGGGCCACATAGATGTGCGAAATCCGATCGCTCAACCTCCTCGTGGTGCACATTGGGTGACTCTAATGGTGACGGTAATCCTCAGAAGCTGAAAAAAAAACACTGGAGAGTTAAATGTCGTTTTACACAGAAAGCAATACGAGTGTTTCATGAAACTCATTTTTTATTGATTAGAGCGTCATCTGTGCGGAATTCGGAAAAATGATTCAGACAAAAGTTTCTTATTTTTCAACGTCAAATCTGAATCTGCAGTCAAAAATAGGGGATTCTATTTGAGAAACAAAAGTTGACCTCTGAATGACCTTGAAGTTGAAATCCGAGGCCAAATTCAAGGTCACCATCAGATATCCCCCTCGGAATCTCACAACTTTTGTTCGAAACATTTTCCTCCAAAACTCCTTGTTTTTGAGTTATTCCGATATAAAAATTAAAATGGGACACCCTGTATATATATGTATACAGCGGAGAAAATTTTCTCCGAGATCACCTATTTCTTCAGAAAAGAATTTTAAAAAAATAGAAGGACTTGTGCGATTGCAATAAAAAAAAAATCGTTTCGGGGGATGGATTCGAAGAAGGACCTCTATAAATTTCATCCAATTTGGTGCACTCAGTCCAGAGTTATCCCTGGCACAGACAGACAGACAGACAGACATACAGACAACCCCACGGATTATCAATCAGTATCGCATGAAATGACAAACTATCCAACTTCCAATTGGATTAATCAAATATTTCAGAAGATACGGTCAGAGCGTACGATAGCGGGTGCAATAGGCACTCCGTGCTAAAAGTGCCTAAAAACTGGTTATACATTTATGATTCAAAGCATTGTCCATCGCTGGTCACTACTTTACCATCCTTCGGGCAGCATACGAATCCCATTGTGCCATTGATCGAAACAAGTGATAGTCCGAAGGAGCAACGTCTGGAGAATACGGCGGGTGGGGTAGGACTTCCCATTTCAAAGTTTCCAAGTATGTCTTGACCACTTTCGCAACATGGGGTCGAGCATTGTCATGCTGTGAAATCACTTTATCATGTCTCTCGTTGTATTGCGGCCGTTTGTCTTCCAATGCCTGTGATTGTTCAGTCGGTTTTAACAAATCATAATACACGACGCCGCGACGCGCCGAGCTGGTCCCACCAAATACTGAGCATAACCTTGGAACTGTGAATATTCGGTTTGGCCGTCGACGTGGAAGCATGGCCGGGATATCCCTATGATTTTCTGCGCTTGGGATCATCGTAATGAACCCATTTTTCGACCCCAGTTACAATGCGATGCAGAAATCCCTTCCGTCTTTGCCTTGCAAGCAGCTGTTCACAAACACACAAACGCCGTTCAACATTTTTCGGCTTCAACTCGTACGGCACCCAATTTCCTTGTTTCTGAATCATTCCCATGACTTTCAGGCGTTTTGAAATGGCTGGTTGCGTCACTCCCAATGATCCTGCCAATTCTTTTTGCGTTTGACACGAGTCTTGATCAAGTGATGTCTCCAATTCTGCTTCTTCGAAAACTTTCTCTCTTCCACCGCCATGCTGGTCTTCGACGTTAAAATCACCGTTCTTGAAGCGTTGAAACCACTCTCAGCACGTTCTTTCACTAATAGGTATTTGAGGGCATTCGATGAGCCTCAGCCGCAGATTTCTTCATATTAAAGCAGAAAATGAAAACCTCCCGCAAATGACGAGAATTTGGCTCGTAAGCTGACATGTTGAATCGAGAATAACTTTATGATGCAGACAAAAATTGACTAATATTTCGATGGCGTTATATTTACAAATACCTAAGCTTATTGTATGACATCTATGATCTATTTATTCCAACTATCACTTACCGCTACAGCCATCTATTGCAAAACGGCGGAAGTAAAGTTATACACCTAATGATTATTAATAAATAATTTATCTTGATCAGGGAATGATTCCGATGAAGCCGTTTCAATTGTGGTGTCGAATGAGGTGGGCTGGAAGTACTTCCACAGATGATTCATGTACTTATCCAGAGTTCTAAATCAACAATAGATAAATGTCCTGATCGGGTTTTAAAGTGTTCCTTTTGTGAAAGTCGTAGCGAGAAGGAGCGATCGATTACAAATTAATGTGGATTACTTCTGAATTCCCTCATCCCGCCGACTCTTCTCTCTGCCCTACCGTTACTATTCTAGTGCTTTCTCTCTCTTTTTATCTTATTTCGACTATCTTACGCATGTTTTGTCTGTATATATGTATATGAGCATGTACTATTACACGTCTGTTTGATTGGATAAATATTTGTTTGATTCAGTGAAATTATTCGAATCAACTAAGTATTTTGTTACGATTATCCGATCAAATATTTCATTGTTTTCGGGAATTCGTTTTTTCAGTGTAATAAATTCCTCGTGATTCACTGTTCATGGTCTCCTCAACTGCTCATAACCACCGTTTGAGACATTGGTCGTGCCTCGTTGATTATTCGCTGGTGTTTGCTTAGTTTCCGTGATTAGTTTCTCGTTAGTGACAGTACGTTTGAAAGTGCGTTCATCCAGAACTGAAGAGCTGACTGAATGAGGTAGAAATTATATGTGACTTGATCAACTGTGCCTCTCACCATGTATCCACATTCAAAAAGTCTGGTTTCCATCCGCAATTTTTAGCAAAGTGGATTGATCGTTCCTGAGATAGTGATGAACAATACACCTGTTTATATCATACAGATAAAAGAGCAGAGGACATATTTGAGGATGGAACTGCTTTATCGAGATAAGAAAAGAAGAGAGATCGGAGATACAAGATTGTCATTGCAGTGCACCCTTTATTTTCATATTTCTATGGTACACTGAGTGAAAAAAAGTTGTGAAATTTACATTTTGCGAAGCCAATATTTGAGCGATTCAGTTCAAAAACAGTTCGAGCTACCATATTCCGAGTTCATTTTACAACAGCTAATGTGAGATTTACTACAGCTGATGTAAATCTTACATCCACCGCTGTGAAATCAACTGAAATTATGGTAGCTCAAACGATTTTTCAAAATCGTCTAAATATTGACTTCACAGATGTCAATCTTATAACTTTTTTTCTGGGGGTAGCTACCGAGACGAAGGGATAAACAGTATCCACGTAGGACCAATTCAAATGATAGTGGCCTCGGAAGAATTCGGCTAAAAGTTCGGTAGCAAACCTGCGACAATATTAGAAAAATTTGAGAGAGAGATGTTGGTAAAAGTTTTTGTTTGCGACGCTGTCATCTTTTTAAGAGACTAACAGAAAGTATGGCAGCCTCACTGTAAAAAGTCTGACTGAAAGTGGTTGCATCTTACTTGAAAACTTGACTGGAATTCAGTCTTTTCCATTGTGTCGAAATTTGTTTTGGATGCTTACTTTCAGCTGAAATAGGGCTAGTTTTGGCTGCATCTTCAAATAAGCCGATACTAAGGTTGGAAGTAAGTTTTACTTCTTACTGTGTTCCTAAACCTCATATTTTCTAGGAAAACCTCCAAAAGTTTCACCAAATTACTTCAATATTTTCGCAAACTCACCACAAGGAGAAGAAAGATATGCTGAAAAGTATCATACTTTATAGTGTTCGTTGTTTTTGTCGACATGGTACTGTTATGTTATGATACTGTTCGAGGTATTTTTATGTGATTGATATGATTGATTTGGGTAAGAGTAATGCTTGAACACTATGAAGTATGGTATTTTTTTAGCAAAATCATTTTCTCTGTGTATCGAATTTTCAACCAGATTCCTCCGAGATCATTCTCATACCTATTTTTCCTATGTGGATAACATTTGAATACCAAAAATGATCAGTTTGAATTCATCCAAATTTTTCATAGAATTGTTGAACAATTCGACAATGTCAATCAAGTAGAATATATCAAGCATTCAAAGTTCATATATGTGAACATTACGGTATGTAGATACAAATACAGCCGGATACGTTGAAATATGCTTTACCGCGAAAACATGCTGATAAGCATCACATCTGCTTTTCCGTCATAAAGAGACAGAAGCTGGATGTCGCACATGTACGAACATGAGCGAATGATATGAAATATGTCTGATACGGAATGCAGGTACATGTAGGAAAATTGTTGGCTTTTACCATGGCAACAATAGAATAACGCTTGGTGCAAGACTGACTGCCAAATATTGGCAATTGATGTTAAGTCAACGTTGATCGACACAAAATGCTATAGTAATATTGGTAGTTGATGAACTGGTTTTATCAATTTGCTAATCCATGATTGGTTCATCGTTCGTTCGTGCTTGAGGTGAATCGTCGCCAATCCTCGGCTCAATGTAGATTGTGTGAAGTAAATTGATGTTGTGCCAAGCATCAAAAAACAGCTTGGTCCACTCTTTTGAGAATGTTTGTTCCATGTTGGAAAAAAAAAAGATTGGTGGAACTTGGAATGATATTATTCCATAATTGCGCGATACTAATGCCAAATATCGGTTAGTCATGGATGAATTTGCAGCACCAATGGTCAATTTTTATTTGTTTGCATTCTGATAGACCCTTGTTTTTTTCATTAGAAACGATCGCTTTATTGGAGATGCCAGATAGAAACGGATTAACGTGAATAAAAATTGCATGGAAAGAGATAGACATAGGTATGAAGTTTGAATTCGATTTTTGTGCATTCCAATCTGTTCCCAGTAAACAAAAATATATCTTGAGGATATTTTAAAGATATCTCAACATATCTTCAGACATCTTGAAACTTTCTCTTGAGGAGTATTGAAGATATTTTAAAGAGGCCTTTTGCGACACTTTTAGTGACCTGGAAGATCTCTTGTTACTTCCCGTACAGTACACTGTAAAAAATTGCTTCCTAAATTTCATAGAAATGTATGTGAAGCAATTAACATATACATTTTGTATTGAATTTTCAAAACTTCTTTGGCTTTTCATATGAAATGTTATGATATCTCATACATAATTATAATTTTTCATGCATTTTTATACGAATTTTCACACATTTTGCATTAAATTTCATGAATTCATGATTGAACTTGATTTCAATTACAAGTTTCAGGATTTCCATATACATCTGATATCGGAAATTTCAGAATATTTTTTACAGTGTACCACAGTCCCAGAAGAATTCGTAAAGAACACATTCAATAAGAATAATAAGAATTCTTCATGAATTCTTCTGGGACTGTGGTGCTGTGTGAGATGTCTTTTAAGAATCATATACCAGATTTAATCAAGATATCCTTTGAGATACCTTCAAGGTATATTTGAGATGCTTGGAATAATAATATAAGAAACCAATTTTTTAATGAAAAAAGATTCTTGCCAGATTCTTACTTTCCTTACTGCCGGTAAGTATTTGGGGTATGCTTTTCCTATCTGAGAAATTTTGATTCCTTGAAAGGACCCGAACCTGCCTACTTGACCTATCACCTACTTGAAGAACCAATTTTAACAGTTTGAGCTAACACATGATATGGTTATTAGTGCTTATTATCACTGATGCTTATAGCATTATACACCTGGTTAGTTTGTGTAAAACTCCTCAGAATGGAATTCATGGAAACGGTTTGACAATTTTCAGCAACCAATCAAATATTTTATCTACTGCTTTACAGAACCCGAATTTGAAAAGAGAATTTCTCCCAATATTTTTCGTGGGAAATATCTTAACTTCATAACCTTCAGATATCGAAAAGAGATCTGCAAAGAAACCAAAGATACCTGAATTAGGATTTTTTTCGAAACATCTTCTATTTATTCTAAATTCAACATCCTAATTTAATTCCTTGAAATTATCTTCAAGATATCTATATGACACATCTTGGAGATATCCTTGTGAAGATAAAGAACCATTGCATCTCGCAGACGTCTTGCGGAAGACTTCTTAATTCCATAACTTCAAGATATCTAAAAGAGATCTTCAAGATGTGTCCGTAAGGTTCCTCAATTAAAATATTTTCAAAACATCTTGTACCGATCCCGAATTCGACATACTGATTTCAGTTCTTGAAGTTATCTTTAAGAATCTTCATGAAACATTTTTGAAATATCTTTGTAAAGATATCTCCAATGGATTCTTGAGATATTCCTGTTTATTGGGTTTCTATCTGGCATTTTCAACAAGACGTATTTATGGTCTAAAAGTGTATAGAAATCCAGCAGTAAGAACGACTAACACGGTTATACAACATCTTTCAAGACCCTTGCAGTGTAGCAGATTATTAGGAAGAGCTTTGACATGAAGTGGAAGGTGGTAGGCTAAGGTCTAGACAGAATTCACTTCGGTTCTGTCCGTTAGGAAGGGATAAAATTCAATATGCACTGATGCAGATAGATCTAAATAGATTGCATACCGGTTGTTTTTTGTTACCCATACAGGAAACCCCGAGAATGTAAACACAGCCAATAATCGGCCCATGTATGGCTACCATTTAATGGCCAATAATGGATTCACATCATTGGCACAACTGTGGCCCACTACTGGCTGATAAGAAAGGCCAGCAATAAAAACAGCCGATAACCAGCCGATGTACGGCTACGGTAAACGGCCAACAATTGATTCCCCGTTACTGGCTGGAATATGGCCTATTACTGAGTGAAATGGATTCCAAAGTTGAATGTATCGTATTCGTAATCACCCCTGAAAAAAGTTTGTTTTGGCCTTATTTCTATTACGTTGAATAAATAATTCATATCCATTAAATACGTTTTACATGATTCAAATGAATTCTTATTCATATAGATAATCAATTACTTTCACATGTAAATAACAAAAAAATTTGAAGGAATAAGCAACTGAATTCAACTGATTTATCGAGAATACTTTTGACTCGTATAATTTTACATTTGAGATTGTCGAAATATCAGGCATGCAAATCTATTTGGAAGAAAACATCCATTTCTGATCTTGTGAAAACTGGAATGACAAACATCCCAAAAACAAAAAAGTGTTTTGGGTCACGCTTAACCACTCATTTGAACTAATACTGAACCGATTATTCTGGAACGCAGTCATATTACCATTGGATATCATTATTATTATGCCCTCGTAATCTGCCATTGATGGTTAACATTCGAACATTATCCCGAAATTTCTGGCCATAAATCGGGATCATTTAGCCCCATTACTGGGCCAATCAATAATTTTATACATGGCCCATTATTTATTGCCATTACTGGACCCACGTTATCATCCAGCAATTAACCATTGATGAGCCATTAATGGGCGCCATGATTGGGCAAAGAACGCCGTTTGTGGTCCAGTAACGTGCCATTATTGGGCCAATCGTTCAACCCTGTATGGGTAGGAAAAGATAAAGCTAGTCCTGGAATGGCGTATGAGAATGGATAGTATTTACATACGTCATTCCGTTAACAATTGATAGATTCAACTTTAGTATCTGCCGTTGAAACTCAGTCATCCACGAAACTTTCCTTACGTATAGAAACGAATAAAATTTGAGTCTTATCAACCGTTGGAGACCGGTAGCCATGCTGCACGTAGAACCAGTTGGAAACTCATACAGTTTATTACCGTAAGGTAACTGGCTATATCTTCATCACTGGATATGATTTCGTCCGATTACTGATATAATTGATAACACTAGTTTACAGCCATTCTGTACATTCGACATCACTATTTTTTCCTGATGCATTTTGACTCCCTGAACTCAAAAATCACAGTAAAAACTTTTTTTATGGATAAGTTTTCGAGATATGAATTTTTGAAGTTGAAGAAAATTTTTCTCTATCGAAGTTTCACTCTTAAAGGTATATCTCAAGTCAGAAGCGATCAATCTAATCGTGGCAGGTGTCAAAATGGACATAATCGAACTGCCAACGAATATCAACATCACTATTGTTGATTACTCAAGTAGTTTGAGTGCAATGAATCGAAATATTTGGGAAAAATACTGTTTTTCGACAAAAATGAAGGTAAAGGAGTTACATTTTTGCTAAGGAAAAATAGAAAACGTGGAAATATACCCCGTATCAAATTTTTTACGCAAAGTGCGCTCTTTGACGAAGAGAATGATGTATTTGTGAAAGGAAATCTATGAGAAATTACAGAAGTTACGATCATTTATGTACAAGTGCCAAAATACAACGTTTTCTTCATTCTGAGAGTTTGAGTTTATTCATAGTTTACACTCAAGTTTGACTGATTTGAATCATTTTTATTTCAATATAATTATATAACATGAGCATCAGAAGTAATTTTGGCTTCTTGATTGTCGTTTGTTTTTGGTAGCATCCGTTTCTCTTATGAGAGACCAAATATAATCCCCCATCATTCTTTCATCCCAAAATCCCTGGTAGCGTTGCTCCATGGACTTCGGTTGTTGATGGAATCTCTCACTATGTTCGTCCTTCACACCGCCCAAATTCTCCGGGAAAAAAGGAATAAGTATTCAAGAAGGAATGTAAGAAATGGATCTTGAGAGACATATTTACTCCTGCTGGGACAATTCAAAGGATTTAATACACATGGATGAACAAAATGGAATAGGATGAATAGGATAGTATTATATACCCATTTGTGCATAATTTTTAAGCAAATTCGTAACGATAACATTGTACTCAGGGTCTTTTTATTTCCAAGGAAACCAGAAACAACTGACTTGAACGAATCCCGGGCTGCATTTTCGAAAGAGGATAAATACGTGTGGAATTTTTCATCTCCCAGCAGTTTCCTTATTTGTGGACCATCAAAGACTCCTTCTTTGATTTTTGCTGGGGAAAGATTTGGGAAGAGGGTTCTCAAATAAGTGAACGCCTGGCCTTCTTTGTTCAATGCCTTGACAAAGTGTTTGAAAAGTCCAAGTTTGATATGCAATGGTGGGATAATGTTCTCTTTTCTGACGAGAGGCATATATTTCACGCTGTTATCATCCAATGTGTGGTCCCTTCTTTTTGGCCATTGTTTTTTCTTGTAGTGATGTTCGCGAAGACGACTATCCCACAGACATAAAAAACAGAAATATTTCGTATATCCTTGCTGCATTCCACATAACAGGCCCACTACTTTTGAATCAGAACAAACTTTCCAACCGTGTCCTTCATATTTTACGTATTCCAACAATTTGACCATTGTTTCATACGATTCTTTAGCGTTGACAGCATGTGCGATGAGTATCGACGGTTTTCCGTCCCTGTTATGTAAGAGGACTGCTTTCAAACTAGTTTTACTGCTGTCAACAAATCACCATCACTTTTCTGCATCGTGAGGTTGTTCAAGTTTCTTGAACAAACCAAGAATATTTTCGCAAAAGCATATTTGCTCTCTCATAGTATAATACTTTGAGTAAGCCCTATCACAGTCTCTGTAGTATGTTACTCTAACATTCGCAGCTAAAAAGTTGTACTGTTTCATTCGAAATGCATGTAATTCTGCTGCTTCTTCTGAAAGCTCCAAATCCCTCTCCCCATCATGCAATTCAGCCTGAGTTAAAAGATGGTGCTCTTCTGTAGCATTGAAATCGCTATCATTATCTGCTTCCAGATCAGCTAGTGAATCGTTACATGTTTCGGGGTTACATGAATTGGAACACTCAGGAATTGGAAGTTTGTTTGAGTGGGGTATTGGAAACGTAACAGATTGTACATTTGCATAAACCCATCGCATACACTGTAAAAAGTCCGACTGAAAGTGGCTGCATCTTACTTTGAAATTTGACTGAAATTCAGTCTTTTCCATTGTGTCGGCATTTGTTTTTAGTGCTTACTTTCAGTAAAATAGGGCTAGTTTCGGCTGCATCTTAGAGTAAGCTGATATTCAGGATGAAAGTAAGTTTTACTTTTTACTGTGTACTTTCTCCGAAACCCGTGTAGGTGCTTAAACAAAAAAAGCAGTCGGTAACGTGACAAAATGATTCCTTCCACATGATTGGTACATCGAATGTCATATGCTGTGTAATTGAAAAAAAAAATTTGAATGTATGAGATAGTCATGTAAGGTACAAGGTAGAAAATTTTGTGTATTTTTAACGAACGCGCAAATCCCAAATGGTCCATTCAAAATTTGTGTTGAATATTGACACAACCTTGTAAAAAAAATCCGGATCAACCGATTAGGAAAATTCATCTCCAATGGTAATTTTGATTGAAAGCGTATTAGAAAAACATTTGATCAATCGTGATCAATGGCAGATTGATTTCCAGTGTAAAATTACAATTCTCACGATTTCATCCGTTTATGGTCATGAAGTTTTCTGAACCTGACCAAATATCGTGATTCATCTATTCAATTGTGAATTCACGATGCAAATATCCGATTCATGGCAATCGAGAGTTTTTTCTTGTACAGGGAAAGCATTTGAGAAATAAACACAAGAGTGTTAAGTTTACATTAAAAACTTGACAGTTTGATACTCTTTTGTGTTGATTTCGAATACAAATTTTGAGTGGACCGTTATTAACACAAAATTTTGAACTGTGTATGGATTTGACATTTACTGATCACCCAATACATACTCTGTTGAACCGGAAGCCCATCCTACAAGATTCATATGACATGAAAGGCATACGATGTTCGGTGTCCATCCTTCATCGAGATAATCAGGTGTTATTTGGAAGTATTGAAGATAATGCTCTTGAAGAGAGTTGGTGAATTGACGTTGATTCCTCTTCGCCACATAATTACCACACATATAGCAAACATTATCTGAATGGTTTGTGCACTCAAAACTTCGTTTCCTTTTATTCATCATATGTCGAATGAATCGAAAAAAGGGCTCTGATATAATCAAAAGGCAGAATATCGAATCAACTAATTCCATAAAACCTGATAACAGACGTATGTGCAATGTCAGAAAAACAAAGGTCGCAAAAAAAAACAGAAGACAAGCGATGAGCTGGAATTATTTCTAATCGCGGCCGTATAAACAGTGTAAGCGTGTCCCCCCCCCCCCCCCCCATCAAAGAGGATCAGATAGAGTGGGAGCGCTGTGTATGTGGGCTCTGCCTCACATTTTTACTTGTGCGTACCGCCTTTAGTTCGGTAGCCGTTAGAAGCCGCGGAGCAAGCCAACAGATTCAAGAGAGACCGCGTACAAGTCGGACGTTTTCGAGATGTTCAGCCGTGAACACATCTGCAAACCGAAATATTCCTTTTTTATAATAAAGTATTTAGTAATATGAGTATTTCATATACGTTTTATTTCGCACTGCCAATTCGACGAGTGTAAAAATATTGGCCACGGGTCCCGTGGCAACCACGGATAACTCGTCGTAGAATCAATTCGTTATCCGAGTGGTACTACCTTTTGGAAATAGCCACCTCTGCTCAATCATAAATGGCTATATGTATTCGACTAAGTAGGCCATCTGCAGTGTCAGTGGTGAACTACTCCTGTTCATCATGTGTATCTCTTCAAAATACTTAGCCACTAAGATGCCAGGACGCGCTGAAAGTCGCCACGGAAAGTTGTACTGTTCTCCTATGGCCGTTTCCACTTTATCTGATTCTCTTTGGCCCCACCATCGAAAATTACAAGAGTTTCCAGGCCAGTATATACAACCGTGTTTGTAATACACCCATCTTCCATTAACATATAACAATAAAAATAAATCCAATCAGTTACACTCAAGTATAGGCTGTGAATAAGGTGAAACTTTAGGAATTAAAAAAACGTTGTATTTTGGCACTTGTACATAAATGATCGTAGCTTCTGTAATTTCTCATAGATTTCCTGTCATAAATACATCATTCTCTTCGTAAAAGAGCGCACTGTACGTAAAAAATTTGATACGGGGTATATTCCCACGTTTTCTATTTTTCCTTGGCAAAAATGTAACTTTTTCACCTTCATTTTTGTCGGAAAACAGTATTTTTCCCAAATATTTCGATTCATTGCACTCAAACTACTTGAGTAATCAACAATAGTGATGTTGATATTTGTTGGCAGTTCGATTATGTCCATTTTGACACCTGCCACGATTAGATTGATCGCTCCTGACTTGAGATATACCTTTAATAGTGAAACTTCGATAGAGAAAAATTCTCTTCAACTTCAAAAATTCATATCTCGAAAACTTATCCATAAAAAAAGTTTTTACTGTGATTTTTGAGTTCAGGGAGCCAAAATGCATCAGAAAAAAATAGTGTCATCAAATGTACAAGAAATTTTTTTTATTTTGTAAACTAGTGTGTAATCAAGCAATTTTTAGCAAATTGAGTATATTTCGTAGAAACATGAGAAGCATTTGTAACGTTTTGTATTGAAAAATATTCATTATTTGTTCACAGGCGCTTTATTTACCAATTTTTAAATGCGCTGACGAAATCATATCCAGTATCGAAAATATAGCCATTCACCTCAATTGCGGTTCAAGCTAGGGATGGGCGATACGTATCGATATATCGATACTTTTGTTCCTAAATATCGATATAAAATATCGATATCTCACTTCACAATATATCGTGTATCGATATCAAGTTAGTCAATATCGAATTTCGATACACGAATTTGAAGTAAATTTAAAACATTGGAAACCATATTTGAAAGCATTTCAATCAGTTTTGGAACCCATGAAGATTTACTAGAATGGTTCAAAATTGCTTTAATTCATTACTCCAATTGAAATCACCTCTATTCGCGATCAATCTTGATTTTTATTGAGTCAAATTCATCATAAAGGATCGTTTAGACCATTCATTGGAACATAAACCCAAGAAATGCAGAAACACCGAGGAATTGTGTACGAAATTCGCGCCTGCATCAGGTCCTCAATTTGTTTTTTTTCCTCTTTCTACATTTTATATATCAGAAAGAGAGCGAGAATTCTAACTATATTCGATCTATTGAGTTCAATACGTACTGCAAGGGGCACAACGATACAAGCGCGTATACAGAGCGAGAGGTACGAATAGATGTGAATGTGTCTTTGTCTATTCCATCAAAATAGTGAGACAGAGAATCAATTGGATGTGTTTCTATGTTTGTTCAATAGATAGCATCGTCTTCTCTGTACACTCAATCTGATTGCTTCGCTTACTCCAGTATGTATTGAACTCTGTTTCTTGGGTGTCAGATGTAATTTGCTGAAACCCTTTAAAGAAGCAACTCTCATAGTATGCGGGGAAGAATATGTTACATCCAGCCAAATTATACCATTAGTAAAATGGATATCAACAAATTTACAAACATATGATTCTAATACCGGAAATGGACAGCGCTTGAAAGAACTTCTAATCGAAGACTTCGAGAAGAGATTCGAATAAATGGAATTGTCGATTTTATTAGGTATAGCCACAATCTTAGATCCTCGTTTCAAAAAAATTCATTTTTTGAATATTGTGACATGTTCTATCGCTATACAAGAGATATCCAGAATGATACGTAATACAAACAGTGATGCTGAAACCATACAGAGGACTGAAGTCGGGAATACTGATGAAAATAAAGATCAATTTTGGTCGTTTCACGATCAAGCAGTTCACTTGAACGAAGATATGGAAATGGATACTCAGGATCACGATTGTATGCCAGAAGGATTGCAATGTTATTTGAATAGCTAAACAATAAGTAGAGAACTGGATCCTATCGCGTACTGGAGAACTCGGGGCCCATCATCAACATTAGCAATATTAACATTACGCTATTTACTGATTGCTGCAACTTCGGTACCATCCGAACGGTTATTCTCCAAAGCAGGACTCGTAATAACTGGACTCAGGAACCGTCTGACACCTGAGCATTTGAAAATGTTTTTATTTTTTAACTCACTCTCACTGGAAGATTGGGGGATTTGAAGAATTTGTGTGATAATGATTTAATTAGAATATTTTATCAGATTATATTGATTTCATGCATATTTCATTTTAATTCTATGTGTTTGTTCTGACTTTTAATATTCACAATAGAAACATGCAAAAGGGAAGATGTTTCTCGAAAAACTTTGAAATATTATATTTGGAATTTTGAATAGGTATATACATATACCATTTGTATGCTTTTATTACAAACAATTAAAATTGCATGTAACAGCTAAATTGAATTTAATATTTTTCCTTGTACAATTGGAATTATTATATCGATATATCGGAATATCGAAATTCATTCCCTGATATATCGGTCGTATCGATATAGGATTCGTGGATACGTATCGATACGCAATATCGATACAAATCTTTATATCGCCCATCCCTAGTTCAAGCCAAATGGAAATGGTTTGGAAAGATGTACTAAAAAAGCACCCGGTTCCCAACGGGGGGTCTCATTCCTATCAATTCTAAACTGAGTCTTCAATAGAGGTACTAATTCCATTGATCACGTGTAATAAACGGTGTATAATAATATTATAATCTCAAAAATTTTTTTCACGTACTCAACCTCAAAATGCTATCGCGTTTCTTGAAATCAAGAAAGCCGTGGTCAATGAAGAGAACATAGCATCGGTTCACATACATTTGGAATTGATTTTTTGAGAGCCAACAGTTTTATTATGGTTGAATTCTAAAAAACTTGTGGTCTCTGATATTCTTTTCCCATAACCTGACACTCATTTTTTTGAATATCCATAACGTTTCCCTGAATATGAATTTAGTCTTTCCGTATGTTTTTTTTATCTTCTGCATTTTGGTCCACGAGTAAGTGAGAAACAGAAGGAAAACATTTTATGTATGTGTAGATGTATATATAATGCAAGTGAACAAGAAGAGAAAACCGGTTGAGCCGGTTTGACGGATCTTGTCGAGACTGGTTTCATGAAACCTTTTGCTAGTCTTGGTTGCAAGTTCCTCGTTTTGCTTCTCTATTCTTTCGTTTTATCAACGTGCCTCGTCTTCACATATTCACACACACTCGTATATCACAAGTCAAGTCAATAAACCGAATATGTATATCTCTCTCTGCCCCTCATGTTGACCTTACACCGAGATTGACGAAATAAAAACATTTAATTGCAAACAAGCTAATACGTGAGATCATTATTTGATCCTAATGGTAATAATACATGATTTACATGTTCTGAATTCAATTTCATTGTTTTTCTTCCAAAAGAAATCGTTATGCCTACATCCAAGAGGGTGATTCAGGTGAAATAATATTGAAGAACATAAAACAGGACGTTCAAAAATTCAAAAGAACTATAGTTCTATAGGACCAAGTTGAAAATATCCTCGAAAGCAAGGAATGATTGAATTCAAAAGCGAAATTTGTATTCCCCACTTGTTTTATACAATTTGGTAATTGATTTATTCCTTCAGAAATGGAGAGGAAGGGTTTTAATTCTCAGAATTCTTCCAATATGGAAACAGGATTCCATTAGAATATTATCACAATTGGATTTTGGAAATGAACTGTTTTTCAAAACCCTTCTTATGTGTGATATACTTTAAAATGAAAAAACTGTATGTTTTCCATAATTTTGTATATTAGAGTTGAGAAGAATTTGTTCATTTTACTTTCTCTTCAAATTTCTCGGAATGAGAATTTTCATTTTGGAAGACTGAAAATGCCATGACTTCTATGAGAGTGGAAACTCCACTTCATACGAGTGAATCTTCACTTTATTGGAGGAAGAATTTTATTCCTAAAAATGAACGAAACGTCCACTGTTCAAAGTCAATCAAAATTTCCTACCAATAGGATAAAAATTCACTCTTCGAGAGTGAATTTTCATTGCGAGGAATTCAGAAAATGGGAACAGAATTCCTAACCTACTGTACCTTATAATGTTTCCCCTTTTATACCGAATGACCATTACCTCGAAGAGAACACAAAGCTTCAGGAACATTCATTGAATTATGCTTTCAACATGCTCTCATTATGACTAGGGTAGAGCATATTTTTGCTTTAACTCAGTTTCAAATAACAAAATTATCAAACACCTTACACCAAACACACTCTACTGTAACACCAACGTGAACATTGCAATTGCAGTTAACTCTACGCAGATTATGCATAGAACATATAGAATATGCAGAAAGTGCAGAGAATGCATAAAACCTTGTAAAATTTGTTCTGACTTGAAATTCAAAATGTAGAATGCATGAAATATATGGGGCATTCCACGTCAGATCGGCCGAAAAAAGTGACATGTTTCCGATTTAGACCAAATTTGGTGGGATGAAAGAGGTGCTCGAACGAAGACAAAACCCCAAATATTAGCCTTTTTCATGTAGTTTTACGGATTTTACAGTACAAACAAAAAAAATCACGTTTTTATTCATTTTCAATTATCTCAACAGGGAGATGAGGTAAAATTCTGGAGAAATTCACACATCTGCTCAACTGAATTCTCTTTTTGGAGAAATTTTTGAAAAATTTTTTTTCCCAAAATTTTTTGGGAAAAAATTATTTTTCTCAGAAAAGTCAATTTATTCCGAAAGGCCCGGTCTTCGATTCTTTTGAAAAGAACATATGTTGTAGCTGCATTCTTTCCGAACATTTTCCATTTTTTAAATTCGAAGAGCCACCAAAATTGTGGAAATTATGAACGTTTTAGTGAAGCAACTCGCTGTATGGCATGATTTTGCGCGAGACTGGAATTTCACAGTGCGAGGAACTTATACAATTTTTTGCTTGGTTGTCGATAATCATTTTGCAACCATTTTTTCTCAGTTTGTTATTGTGTAAATTATTATTTGAGGATATACCAATAGAATTTTATAACTACCAAATACGATATTTACACAAATGTTAAAGTTACAATTTCTTTGTTGTTGATTTTACATCATTCGAAGTAGTCTTGAATGCAACAACATTTTCACGGATCGGGGATGCGTGATGGAACGAAAGTGTTCCTTTCACTGTTTTGCACTTTTCATGCCTGGTTTTCAAATACTCAGTTGCAACTTTGTAGTTGCCCTGAGAACAAAAGCATAGATGATAATTTTTAAACTATCTGAAGCTCACTCATATAGTTTTGCAGCTATTAGAATCTCATTTCTTATCCCTCTCTGTAGGCAGTATCGTCTTGCTAGGCGTTTTAATGTCCCACCAACGCCATCGCAAGCTCCTTTCCCATAAGCAGTAGCGAAAAAGTTCCACTCTGCTTCTACTTCAAAATCTTTTTTATGATGACTTGAATTACAAAAATTTTTCTTATTTTTATACTGCTGTGGTGCATCGTCGGAAAAATAGATAATTTTTTCAACAACTGCAAACTTTTTTTTAGAAACCGCATCATTTTTTTCTGGAACATGAACACAGCAATAGTATCATGTTTAAGACAATCCGATATTCCAACGTAGGATAGATGCTCGATCTTATTGGTTGAAATATCATGATAGTATATGACGAATGGGTGAACTGTCGCTTGATTATTATTCCAATGAAACCCTTGAACGGCTTCTTGTACAACAAATGCGGAATTTTCTGAAAAATCAAGCGTCACCACAAATTCGCCTGGTTGTAAATTTTCTTTAATATTTTTGAAATGACGAGATTGTTCCGTAGCAACGGAATCATGTAATTTTAATTTCGTCAATTTCTCCACGAGCGACGAAATAAATTCTCCCTTATTGTCAGTTATAATTTTCAAAGTGGATCTAAATTCAAATTATAATAATTGAGATACGTCATGACAAGAATTAATAACTTCGTTTCAATGTGAGAAAGAAGTTACCTATCGGTGGAAATCCATTGTTTGTAAGTAATCTTATCAATCTCTGCATTATCAAAAGTTTCAATCAATTTATTGCATAAAATATTTTTGTCCGGGCACGATTTGCATTGGCCTTCGTAACATTCACTACTTGGTACTGAACACAACAAGTATTGAATGAGCAATTTGTATGCGTTTTTCCCATGAATAGGAATGTCCCAAGTTTCAGTCAAATGACTCAATTTGCAACCTGAAAATGAATTTTTTAGTAGAATGTTGCTTAGAAGTAATTCGAAGTTCCCGCTGTTTAAAAGGATGTATAATTTACCTTCGATCATCAGTTTAACATGTTAATGGATAATGCAAACGCATACAGTGTGAGTCCCACTAGTCCCTGCCAAAATGCATTCGGTTGGCCGAAGTTCAGCAAATTTGGAAAATCCAACTTGCAAATCTGGAAACTCAAATTTGAAGCACTGGTATAATTCTTGTAAGTTGCAATAAAGAAGTCTTTTCTGGGTTTTTTCTTTGAAGCCATCACTATTTTCAATCAAGACATGATCTTTCATTCCTGGGAGTTCTCTTGAGTTTTGCTCACATAGATAAAACTGCTTCATTGCAGCGATCGTTTCATCTGTGAGTCCTTTTCCGATTTGTGCGTCAGGCACAGAAAGCAGTCCCTTTCCATTTCTTAATTTTATCGCTTGATTGACCATGTATTTAGAGCAGTTAAATTGTTTTTTTATATCAGTAACTTTGAAAAAAGATGACAAAGTCGTTAAAATTCGGAACTTATCGTCTGTGAAATAGTCACAGTTTATTTCATTAATCAAACTACCGAATCACAAGTGGCCGTACGTACATATTGAGGGAAGTATTGGGATTCGCTACATTTCCATTCCATGTAATTATCGTTCAACAGTATTTGAAGTTTTCAATTTTGAAATATTACCGCGGTGTATTTTCGGCCTGGAACTTTTCTTGGTACGTCGTCATGACTTCTTCGTAAGCATTCACTTTATCGTCATTGTCGATAGCGATTTTCACATTTGTGATTTCTTCGAATTTTTGCTTGATGGTTGCTTGTGCAGATTTTACTTTTTCAGTCACATATTTTTTTCAAAAAGTCTATCGAGATGAAGAAATTAATCATAGATAGTAATGATTATACTGAGAGAAATTTATATAGTTATTGTAACTAGAACGTCTCAACTGAACATTCCCAATGGGATCTACTGAAAATTTGATTGATTCAATCAAAAACTCGGAGTTGATTCATTCCTCTAAGAATATTTGGTCCAGACCTTTTAGTTACATTAATCATATATATCTCCCCGTGCATAAGAAGAGTTTTTTAATGGAATCAAAAATTTAATGCATTTACATACTTGCTATCGTCAATTCGGCTCTCATCTAAAGCAGCAAGTGCAGTATTGAGTTTTTGTTCACGTACACTCTGTTCTGTGAATTGTTCTGTTTTATCGTCGTTGTCCGACGAGAATAATTCCAAGTCTGATTGGGGGGCGTGTTCTGGCTGGACCCCATTAACTTTTATCCTACATCTGGTGCAAACTATTGCATTATCAGGGACTGATTCAAATTTCTGTTGATTTTCTTCCGATAATCTTCTCAAGTCTTTTACACTCCCTTCAAAAAAGGAAAGAGATCATAACAATAGTGGAGCGAGCTAAAGAGTGCTACATCAATAATGCAAAAGAGCATTACTCAACAATTGGAAAGTTGAACGCGTAAAAAAAGACTACTGATATACGAGAACTTACGGCCACTGCAGGTTCCGAATGGATTCCAGCAAAGCTTTTTCTTTGGCGGACTCATATCGGTTCATTAGTAAAGTCGAATAATTTGAATACTAAACGAAAATCCGCTATGAAAATTCAAAGGTTTCCACACAACTTTTGAACAAGAACAAACATCAGCCGGACACAAATTGATTGTGATCTAAACAGACTAACCTCAGTCGCATCGACATATGAATAACGCGTAACAACAATTGAAATCAGCGGAATACGAGTTGATAGTTATCTAAATAAACTGAAGTTGATCGCATTGCAGCCGAGTGGAACATTTTAAATGCACGAAGAAGTCATGACCACGTACCAAGAAAAGTTCCAGGCCGAAAATACATTCCGGTGATATTTGGAAGTTGGAGACTTCAAATATTGTTGAACGATGATTACATGAAATGGAAATGTATCGAATCCCAATACTTCCCGTAATTATGTACGTACGGCTACTTGTAATACGATAATTTGATTAATGAAATAAACTGTGACGTCTTCAGAGACGATAAGTTCCGAATTTCAACATCTTTGCCATCTTTGTTCAAATCTACTGATATAATAAAACGATTTAACTGCTCTCAATACAGGGTCAATATAAAATTGAGAGATGAAAAGGGAGTACTTTCTGTGCCTGACGCACAAACCGGAAAAGGACTCCCAAATGAAACGATCGCTGCAATAAAGCAGTTTCATCTGTGTGAGCAAAACTCAAGAGAACTCCCAGGAATGACTTATCATATCATGTCTTGATTAAGAATAGTGATGGCTTTGAAGAAAAAACCCAGAAAAAACTTCTTTATTGCAACTCACATTTGTGTCAATAACGTACTTGGTAGTTATAAAATTCTATTGGTATATCCTCAAATAATAATTTACACAATAACAAACTGAGAAAAAATGGTTGCAAAATGATTATCGACAACCAAGCAAAAAATTGTATAAGTTCCTCGCACTGTGAAATTCCAGTCTCGCGCAAAATCATGCCATAACGCGAGTTGCTTCACTAAAACGTTCATAACTTCCACAATTTTGAAGGGTCCTTGAATTTCAAACATGAAAAATGTTCGTGAAAAATGCAGCTACAACATATATTTTTTTCAAAAAAATCGAAGACCGGGCCTTGCGAGATAAATTGACTTTCTTGAGAAAAATAATTTTTTTTCCAAAAAATTTTGGGAAAAAAAATTTTTCAAAAATTTCCCCAAAAAGAGAATTTAGTTGAGCAGATGTGTGAATTTTTCTAGAATTGTATTCCATCTCCCTGTTGAGATAATAGAAAATGAATAAACATGTGATTTTTTTTGTTTGTACTGTAAAATCCATACAACTGCATGAAAAAGGCTAATATTTGGGGTTTTGTCTTTGTTCGAGCACCTCTTTCATCCCACTAAATTTGGTCTAAATCGGAAACATGTCACTTTTTTTCGGCCGATCTGACGTGGAATGCCCCATATGCTTATGAAATGCTAAAACGGGAAAAGATTCACAGTTCCAGAATTATAACCCAACTTGACCATGCAAAAAGATGATGCAGAACACTCCCTTGAGTTATCTGCGTTATCTGCATGGATTCTATGCGCACATTATTCCTTGCATAAAACTTAACGTATTATGCGTACTCAACCCTGGTTATGATACAAAACAGGACGACATAAATAAATTAAAGATTGTTCCCCTCTTTTAGGGAAAAAATCACAGGTTATAATCATAGAATAAATCATGATGAACGGTATGAACTGGATGATTGAAGGTTATTTCAAAATTAATATCATGATTGTAATGAATGTGTTTTACCGACTACGAATCAGTCAGTGAATGATAGTTCTTAATCAGAAATCAGAGTTTATGGAGAAACAACAGTGGAATGAAAGAAGTTTGAGAAATATTTGGAAATCAGGCTAGTCTCTAGTTACTTTACATACACTGAGAAAAATCTGTATTGTAGAAATCATGTTTCAATATAGTAATGTATTTGACGGTGAAAAATACATTATTTTGGTCATTATGACCATGAGCTAGGTGATAAATATACCATATTTCTGGTGAATCAAACCGAATGTACGGTGAAATTCAACACTGCAAAGGTACTTTTCACTTTTGAAAGGCTGGCTTCAGTTTTCATTATTTGACGGGTGAGAAATACACGAAATAGAGGTTATTTTCACATTTCATTTTTCTCAGTGTCCGCTGAAATATATGAGACGTTCTGACTTATAACTATAAACTGTGTACAAAATGATTCCTCTGGGTCCTTGAGGGATAGAATCACAGGTGAATGGGAAGAAAACACAAATGATACAGAAAAACGACAGATCTGTATGTTGGCTATCATCATCATCTTCATCAAGTGGTGTCGTGAGCAAATGAAGAAAAGACACGCACAGGAACGTAGTGGACATATTACAGGTCCTCACGTTAGACATTCTGCTATCAGGTCCTCTTAGTAGAATCACAGGTGAATGGAGAGAAAGTAGAAATGAAATAGATAAACCGTAGGTCTGTATGATAGTACAATCCTGTCAATTTCATTGAGTGGTGTCATAAGCAAATCAAGACAAACCAGGGATGCAGTGGATACACCAAGGGTTCTTGCATCAGTTGCACTTCACAAATCCACTGACAAATAATCAAACAGACCATTTTTGGTTGATTTGATTAAAATTGACCAAATACGACAACATTCCAGAAGTTTCATCCTGCGGAATCCTCTCCAAAAGGTGCATCTTCTTAGTTGTTTTATTCAAGCTGGATTATATTTCTATTCCAATAAACCTTTACTCTCCTTTCAAATTATCTCTGTTTTTAAATGATGAAAATATCCTAAATATCATGAATATTCAATATATTTCTTCTGACACTTCCAGATCGTTATTCCTAGATATGTGTCGAGAATGACAACAATCTTATTCACCAGCGAATTAATTTTCCCATCCCGACACATATATTGAACCATAGAGATCTGTGAGAATGGGAATACTTAGATGAGAATAAATATTTATTATCAATAGTATTGAAGGGAAGAATTATCTGAAAATTAACAGAATCGAAAATATGGATATTCAATGAGAAATCGAGTATTTGAGGGAAAGGATAGCTCGGAATATTACATATGTTATGAATGAGAATATAATCATAGAAATTGTGAAGTAACTATTGGTCAGTGTGATTGGTGTGATTGGAGAGAAAATTCACTTTTTAGTATTCTATCCAAAAGTTTTATCTCTTCGGTTGTTTCAAGTTCAATTGCATTTCTATTCTCACAAACTTCTATTTTCATTTATGATCACGTTAGTTTTCGAAGAATTCTATCAATATCAATATTGATGTCATCAATGTTGAATACCTTTATTTTCGTATATTTCTTCACTTTCACAGATCTTTATTTTTAAATCTATGTTCACAATTGAAACAAAATTGTATTAAGCAGCAAATTTTTCTTTTTTGAACATATATTAAACCAGAGGGCTCCGCCCCCTGACTGCTTCCCTTCGCTCATTTTGAATGGGTCGTAGCTCACATTTTGAACAATTCAGATATCCGGGGATATATGAAAAGGCACTCATCCGTTTTTCACTCAATTGAGAAACTTTGTAAATGTAATATTTAGAAAGCCTGAAACTTATTGCCTACCCTAGTGAAAATCGAGGATAGAAATGGGTAGAAAAATTTGTATTCGCTTCTATCCATTTTCAACGTCATTTTCTGCACCGCTTTTTGACATTGAACTGAATGGGAATCTGGTTTATCCATTTTAATCCACAAAAATGGATTAGGAAAAGGAAAGATCCGACACGAAATTGGATGAACTTAGTATTCATTTCTATCCACTTTCAATGTCATTTTCTGCACCATTTTTTGATATTCACAAGGATAAGTATTTGCTCCATCCATTTCAATGCATGAAAAGTGGAAAAAAGAAAATTAATTTTGGTGTCTGATGATGGTCTATTGGCGAGAAATGTGGAAGTTTCAAACACTGAAAATCTACCGTGCGTGATACCTTTTATTCACTTATTTTTCACCGTAACTGACCGACCAACCGACCACCCCATCCGAGTACGAAACCTGCGTACTCAACGCTTAACCTATTCTATCAACTACCTAACGCTTAACCTACGCTACTGTACGAAAGTACATGTTATGGCCTGGATAAAGTGCGTCTATAATCACCATGCTTCTCTAGTGGAAATCAAAAAAGGAATGAATTGGATTTCTGTCAACTTAAAACCATACGAATGTAATATTTCTGTGACGTTTATTCCAAGACGAATGAAAATCATATCCAAATCAAGCCAAATTTGATCCCAATATAATTGTATTCCTGAAAATGCAATCCATTTGAATCTTTAATCCTTCCGAATACTGAATTGAGTTTATCATTTTTGATCCATGTATTGAATTTTCGAGTCGTCATCATTCTATCCATTTTCATACTGATTGCGGTATAGACATTGAATCCGGTCCAATTATTTTTCATTCCCAATCCATTTCAATCTGAAATTCGAAATACGTTCCTTTTTCAATCGGATTCCTTAAAACCGATGATCCGTATGGATTCCAAGTGAAGAGAAAATCCTATCTAATTCAATCCAAATTTCATTTCAATATAACTTTGTTCATGAAGGTGTAACAAAATTTAATACATTTTTATCTATTTGAATCTTTATCCTCCTTAATCCAAAATTCGGTATATAATTTTTGATCTATGTAATGGATTTTCAAGCCATAATTATTCAATCCATTTCTATACTGATTGCGGTATAGACATTGAATCCGTCTCAATCATTTTTTATTTCCTATTTATTTTAATCATTGATTCGGAATACGATTGTTTTTCAATCGAATTCCTGAAAACCGATAATCTCTATGGATTCCAAGTGTAGAAAAAACTTATCCAATTCAATCCAAATTTCATTTCCAATACAAGTGTATTGTTGAAAATTCAATGAAATTTGATTTATTTTTATGTATTCGAATCTTCAATTCTTTCTCATCCTGAATTCTGTATACAATGGAATCTCGCCATAACACAACGTTTCTTCTGCGTTTTCATTCACGGTTCCTGCCGTGCGTTGAAGAGAGCAGGGTAACATTTCTATTGCGAGGCTCTATAGTGTATACTCCTTATTCCATGTAATGAAATTCAGCCGGAGTAACCCATGACTTTTTGCGCTTAGGATTCTCGAAATATATCCACTTTTCATCGCCAGTGACAATTCGATGGAAAAATGACTTTCTTTGGAACCTGGCGAGCAGCGTTTCGCATGATGTTTCGCGGTTTTCCTGCTGTCTTTCGTTGAGTTCATGTGGAACCCATTTTCTCACCTTTTGTATCTTTCCGATGGCTTTCAACCGAAGGGAGATGGCTTCTCGGGTCACCTTTAACTGATCCGCCAGTTGTTGTTGTGTTTGAGCGTCGTCTTCGTCCAACAAGGCTTGCAGGTCAGCGTCTTCAAACTTTTCCGGTGGTCTTCCACGTTCTTCGTTTCTGACGTGAAAATCGCCACTTTTGAACCGTTTGAACCATTCGAAACATTGTGTTTTACCGAGAGCATGCTCACCAAACGCCTCCACAAGCGTTCGATGCGATTCGGCTGCGGTTTTCTTCAGATGAAAACAGAAAAGTAGTGCTGTCCGCAAATCGTAATTTGTTGGCACAAAACTCGACATGTTTATCCACAATAAATTGATGCTACTGAATGAAACTCGTGTTATTGTGAGTTGGAAATCTTTGTCGGATATAAATACAATAACAAGACACCGCTGACGTGATGTGTCGGTAACTGCATCGACATGTAGTGCCACCTACGGGCAAATTCCGATTTCATACTTACACACCTGGTAGAGGTTATGTTCAATCAGGGATTTAATTTTCACAAGACATGAAGTTAGTTGTGTTCCTAACGTTTACAGCACCCCGAGTGGCAAAATAAAACAAGCAACACTTCCCAAAAAAGTTTGCCTCTATGGTAATACGTAGATACTCTCCTTTTATCTTACTTCGTGTTCGTCACCCTCCAAAACCCCTAGGACTCATGTTTCACATAAATCTGTCCACAAATGCCAAATTGACTAAATTCACCCCTAACAGCACATCCACCGATTTCCACGTCGGACCTCCGGAGACTGCACGTGGATAAATGATGGACGTGGATAGAACGTGGATGAACGAAGATTCGACGTCGAGGCAACGTAGAAATGTCCGGTGCTGTACGGTATGTCGGCATTCTTGGATCCGCCATCTTGAATTCGGGATTTGACTCCAGATTCGGATCCAGCACCTTTGAAAACCCCTAGGACCCATGTTTTATAATAATTCATCGATTCAAGCCAAGATAACGAATATTCAAAGACTGCGGAGAAAATGACATACAGGGTGTCCCATTTTAATTTTTATATCGGAATAAATCAAAAACGAGGAGTTTCGGAGGGAAATGTTTCGGACGAAAGTTGTGAGATTCCGAGAGGGACATCTGATGGTGACCTTGACTTTGGCCTCGGATCTCAACTTCAAGGTCATTCAGGGGTCAACTTTTGTTTCTTAAATGAAATCCCCTATTTTTGACTGCAGGTTCAGATTTGACGTTGAAAAACAAGAAACTTTTGTCTGAATCATTTTTCCGAATCCCGTACAGATGACGCTCTAATCGATAAAAAATGAGTTTTATGAAACACTCGTATTGCTTTCTGTGTAAAACAACATTTAACTCTCCAGTGTTTTTTTTCAGCTTCTGAGGATTACCGTCGCCATTAGAGTTGCCCAATGTGCACCACGAGGAGGTTGAGCGATCGGATCTTGCACATCTTTGTGGCCCTGAAAATTTGATGAAACCCCATAAGTAAAAATCCAAAGTGGTAAGATCCGGAGACCTAGCTGGGATTCTCCATCGACCAATATTGACAATTACGTCTGTTCGTAGTACCGTTACTGTGAATTGTTGCCAAACACAAGTACACAACAATACTTGAGTTCATCATGAACAAGAAAGTTCATACTAGAGCATTGTTTACAAACATAAGTGAAACGGAATGTTTAATATCCTTCATTCATTCACAAATTCTTTTCGATATACGATTCAAACTTGAAGAAGATCTTTGATCAGTGTTGTGGAGGTCTCAATACCATGGATTATTCTTGGGGTGAAATACTTGATATTCTCCTGATACTAGGAGAATATCGACGTAATTACGCTGCAGCATCAAGATTGTATGGAGAGACGTATCCAAATAGACGCCAGCCTTCACTTCAGGCGATACGCTCAATAGAAAGACGAGTTAGAAGAATGAATATCCCACGAGTCAGAAGGCGTTATGATGGAAATCGTATGGGTGCACGCTCAGTGGCCGTTTTAGGAATGGTGCACCTGAATCCTCACGTTAGTACCAGAGAAATCCAGCACCAATTAGGTATCCCAAGATCAATGGCACACCGCATACTCAGATCTGGTAAATATCATCCTTACCACCTTACATTGGTGCAAGCATTAAGTGAAGATGATCTTAGACGTAGGGTTGAATTCGGTCAATGGGCTTCGGAGCAACCGCCTGGTTTTCCCAATTACGTGATGTTTAGTGATGAGGCAACATTTCGCAGTAACGGTGCTCCCCACCACGCGCGTCGAGGCCTGTTTGCTCCTGAGCCATACCATCGTAGTATTACACGGGAGCAAATTCAGTTCTGCGCTTCGTCATACCACATTGGCTGACTGTCGAATCAACTTTGGTACACAGCGGCACTACGCTCGTATGTGGGCAGCCAAGCTACTATAGTGCGACGGGCTCACATACTACGGTAGCTTCAGAGTTCTTTCCATGTATGTGGAAGTTCACAAATTGTAAAACTTATTGTATCATTTGGGAATAGACCAATTCTCTTCTTTTCTCTCGCTTCTACAAGTAAACGGACACGGGGATGACCACGCAGAGGCACTCATCGCCGCCGATTAGGATAAGTCATCCGTTTCTTTTAAAAAGGCTACTCGACCCGGCTTGTGGGTCGAGTTCAAATTCTAACTTTTTGTATGACCCTTGTATATTGAATTATCTTATAAAAGGACATGTACATCAATACTCTGAATGTTGTCTATACACGTTTAATTTTCCATACCGCCTCTGCTAGTTCTTGAATGGCCTTAACAGAATAAGTTGTTCCCATCACGTATGGCGCACGAACAGAGGAAAAGGAACTTGTATGTATACGTCCTTAAATATTTTTAATATTCTATCCATTTGAATTGAATCTCCATTATGAAACATATAAATCATTTTGCAAGTGAGTGAGAAGAAAGAATATCATCTGTCTGATAACAAAAACCATATAGATTTTGCTCTAGCAACGTGCGTTGAGAATATTATTTGAATGAATACGAGATCTAATAAGAGATCTTTGAATACGTCAATTTCTCCTATTCCGTATGAAAAATCAAGAGTACAGATCGGTGAAAGTGATTCAAATTCCAAAATGGAACAACAAATTGCAAGAATGAACGAACAATTAGCTCAAATGGTAGCATCAAAAGCTGAAATAGAACAACTTGAATTGAAACAGAATGATTATGACGAAATGAAACGAGAATTTGAAGAATTACGTAGAGCGCGAGTTGAACAACAAGGGATTATCGATACAAACTCTCAACCGTCGACTCCAAATAATACGAATTCGATAAATCCAACTATCAATAACCTTCTTGTAGATATACAACGACTCAATCTCGATATAAATGTTCCAACATTTGCTGACGAGGATACAATACATCCAATTAAATTTCTGAATGACTTCGAAAATTATTTGATCGCGAGAAACATAATAGGAACATCAAGAATGTTAGGTATTCAAAGTAGCTTACAAGGTAACGCAAAACACTGGTTCATTGATAACAGAAATATAATGACATCTTTTGTAGAGTTCAAAAAGGCATTCAAAGAGAAATATTATTCAATGCCAATACAGATCAAAATGAAAGATTAATGGCAAAATCGTTAATACACTGCGGAATATGGTAGTTTAGAATCATATTTCACTGAGCAAATAGAAATCGCACAATATTTCAATCCACAAATACCTAGTTTTGAGATAAATTTTAAAATAGCCAAGCAATTACCTTGGAGAGTTAGGGAAGCATTATCGGGTGCTGATTCTACACAGTCCCGAAGTATGATTAGTCGTCTACAATACATTGATCCTAATCCAAGGGACGAAGAATTTCAAGACGATATGAAAATTCCTAAGTATAAAGATAATAATCAAATCAGAACTTCGTCTAATAGAAATAAGGATAGAAACAATACACAATTTCAACAATATAACCATGTAAATAGTTATGGAGCGCCGCAAAATAGACGATTCCAACCGCAAAATAGAAATATGGGACGAGATTATCAATCTAATAGGATGATGAATAATAGTTTCAACTACAATAGGGAATCAAGGTGGATGACGAATACTGATAGGAATTATGGGAATACTTGATTCAATTCGCAATTATATGAATCGGTCCGGTCAACATTATGAGCATCCCAGGTCTAACACGTATGAGGGTCATTATGATCGTCAAAATCAGCACCACAATGACTATGAGAACAATTATTCCAACAATCATAGCAATAATAATAATAGTAGAAATAGGAATTATAATGATACCGAGGGATCGTATAATTCTGCGAATTATAGAGGAAGAAATGAATTTGTCAATACATCAAGAGTAATGCATGTGTCAGAGAATTTCCAAAATTTATCAAGTATGGATTCTAATGCTCAATCAAATTCTAGGGCGAATACAGAGGATCGGTCGTCTTTCCAAATCCCTCAGCAACAAGGATTTCAGTCAATACCGAGTAATTTAAACTAGAACAATGTCCGAGGAAAGGTCCGACGTTGGACATACTACTAGATGATTTTTACGAGGACCTCTGTTATGGGATTGAGGATGGCGATACCGGCGAGAATCAACAACGAATAAATGATGACATCGGTTGTCCAATATTGAGGGTGAAAATTTTCGATAAATATTATGACGCGATCATTGATTCAGGTAGTAAAATAACATGTATGTCAGAGAATTTATATTCAGAACTATGCAAAGAATTCGACATAATGACATTGCCGATACCCACAATGGAAATATCGGGAGCATTAGAGAAAAAATCTGTGAAAGTAACAAGTCAAATATTTTTAGAGGTATATATTGAAAACACGATTTTCGAATCACACTTTATTACAATACCACAATTATCTACTGATATAATAATTGAAGCTAACTGGCTGAGAAAATATCATACTGTAATTGATTATTCAAAGTCACAAATATCGGTGTTAGGAAAGATAATAAGTAATCATGTGGTATCGTTTGAACGGGACGTTATGGAAAAAGAAAGACTTGAAAATAAAAAAATTATAAATAATGTATATTCAAAGAGTAAACCCAGGATAGATAAGGAAGAAGGACAAACTTCATGTTTAAATGATTCATATACGAATTGGGATAAAATTTCCATAATTGATGAGGTTTACGAGGATGTTATATCCTCAAAAGAATTGTTTAAAAATGATGATGGAATAACATCAGAAAAAGTTGGGTCCATGCAAATTATGCGTGAACAAAGTTTGAGTGAACATAATTTTACTGATTTACTGATAGTGGAAGTTAAAGAATGTAGACTTGAAACAAGCAAAGGAAAAAATAGAATTGATTCAAGGAAGGTGAGAAATAATACACAATTGAATAATGATAATGAATATTGTATTAATGAAAGTCAATCAGGGAAATTAGTTACAATGAATACTATTCGAGAAAAAATTGTCACAGGAATGAATGAATGTAGCAATACAATATATGAAACAGTGAATTTAGAAAACGATAATGATTCACGGAATAAAACAATAATTCCAATACAAACGAATGAAAATAATGATCAATCAAAAATTAAATCTATGAAATTAGAAGATCAAAATCAAATGAAAATGGTAGAAGGAAATGATGAGAATTATAGAGATAAATCAAATGTGAATCAGGTTTCTTTTTCCACAACAACATGGCAAATGATACAAGAACTTCCGACTTTGACGGGAGCACAGAAACGTAAGTTATTTGCAGTTGTGATAGAAAATCAACAAGTATTTTCGAATGATCCGGGATGTATGAAGGGATACGAATATACAATAAAATTGAAGAGTAAAAACCCTTCTATAAAGAAGTCATACCCGATTCCTTTGAAACATAGAAACGTGGTAAGCGAGGAAATTACGCGTTTGCTAGATATAGGTATTATGGAACGGTGTGATGGCCCTTATTGTAATCCATTGCGCGTAGTAGTGAAACCAAACGGGCAAATCAGATTGTGCTTAGACGCGAGATGGTTAAATCAGTGTATCGATAACGATAATGAAGCTCCCCCACTAATCGGAGAAGTTTTCCAAAAATATGAGGGGGTTAAATGGATGACGACTCTCGATATGACATGTGGATATTGGCAAATACCATTGGATCGCAAGTGTCATAAATATACAGTGTTTATCCACGAAGGTTCGACGTATCAATTTACGAGAATTCCTTATAAATTAAAAACAGCGAGAAGTGCCTTTATGAGGGCAATTAGATCAATGCTTTCGGATTCATACGATTCTTCTACAACAATTCACGTTGACGATATGCTTATAGCTTCAAACGATTTCCATCAGCATTTGATGCACCTGGACTTACTGATGGAAAAACTGATACGATTGGACTTGAAATTGAAATTAACAAAACCAATGTTTTGTAGAGAAGAAGTCCCATTTCTGGGAATGATTCTGTCCACAAGAGGAATCCAAGTAGATCCTGAGAAAACAAAAATCATGAGAGAATATAAGACGCCATCAAATAGGAAACAGCTACAACGGTTCATGGGACTCTGTAATTTTTATAGGAAATTCAGTTTGAATCACGCCTCATACATAGAACCTCCTAGGGAACTACTTAGTTCTAACATAGATGGAAATGGTTACCTGAACACTAAAAGGCGTTTGAAAACCTTAAAGAAAACTTCATTAATAGCGTATTTTTACATCATTACGAAGCCCATAAACCGTTTTACTTATCCACCGATGCCAGTAATGCTGGGATCAGTGGTATACTTTTGCAATATGATGGTCAAAATAATCAAAGAATCGCACAGTGGTCTCAAATCCGAAAAAGCTGGCCAAAAGTCGAAAAATGAAGTTTTTTTCCAAGAGATGTCAGCTGTCATGTTTGTTGGAGGAAGGTTTGGTCTCCTTGTTTCCGAAATCGAAAATGTCTGAACCTTGTCAATTGTCTTGAAAATTCAGTTCAAAGTAGACGTGAAACTGTCACGTCATTTGCGCTCGAGAATGAGAAAAATTGTGTTCAGTTGAAATATGAATTAAAAATCGGAATATCTATCGATTCCAATCTTCCAAAATAGGTTCTACTCCTAAAGGTATGTCGGATTTAATGATATCTTTCAAAATTTGGAATGAGTGTGCATGTTTTTCTGAGTCTATGTTGAACTTTGTATAAATATAAGGAAAATTGAATAAAAGAATCATTTTCATGGAGAGTGAAAGTAAATTGTTCGGCGTTGTTCGGTCAAAAAAACTTTAATAACGTCGAAGAGCATACGTTTGCGCAAAAATGGAAACAAAAAACAGCTGCGGATGGAGGTTTTATCGAAGTTTTAGTAAAAATATCGTGGAATCGCTTGGCATAAGAATAAGAAAAATCAAGTTCGATTGATATGTAACTAGTTAATCAGATCATCCAACGATTTTAAACCTTAAAAATGGGTTCTACTTCTAAAGGTATGTTGGATTCAGTGACATTTATCAAAACTTGGAATGGGTGTGCATGATCTTTGAAGTATAGGGTAAATTTTTGGTCAACTCCAAAATCCGGTATTTCTCCTGATGTGCAATTGAGTTCAAAATGATTACTCGGGGGTTTTGGAAGTCGCTGATTACGGATTTGAACTCCTATTCCAGGATTTTATAACGGTGGATTCGATATGACGGATCAAAGTAGGATTCTTCGGATTTTTGTCTGCCATGTTGGGTCTGTCATTTTGAAATCGTGAATTCTGAGTTCAGATTCGTAATCAGCGACCCCGAAAACCCCCAATTCATGAATTTCAAACGAATCCGATGAATTTCCAAATTATTTTCCACCATATTGAACCCGCCATTTTGAAATCGTGAATTCTGGGTTCAGATTCGTAATCAGCGGCCCCGAAAACCCCCGAGTGACAATTTTCAACCAAATTCAGAGGTTCCTCATACTTTTGGCCAGTTTTTTTTGGATTTTGGACCACTGTGAATCGTGTCAATCGTTAGTAGGTGTTTGACTAAATATGGGTTGAACTACACAACCACGGAGAAAGGAATGCTAGCAATGATTTATTCGATGGTGAAATTCAGAACTTACCTATTGGGTACTCACTTTCACATAGTAACGGACCATGAAGCATTGACGTTTTTTATTAGTACCTCATATTACAGTTCTAGATGGAACTTGGTGCTACAACAATATTCATTCTCAATATCTTATTGCCCTGGAGAAGAAAATGTAGCTGCAGATTTCTTTAGCCGCGAGTTGCTGGATATATCACCTTCCTTGAATGAGGATAAATGTATAATATTATCACCACAAACAGAAATAATGCGTATTCGTCGAAATATACCTACGACAAGAGATCCATGCTTATTTCCAGAACAAACCTTGAAAAAACATATTCAAAATATCACATCTCTTCAACAAGATGATGAACGTCTGAAAATTGCAATGGATGGTTTGCGTGAAGGAAAGTCGATTCCAAAATATGCTTTACATGATGAAGTATTATTTTGGAAATCTAATCATACCAATAACTGGAGGATTGCAATCCCTCACGCGTTCACTCATTTGTCGATAGGGAGCATTCATAAGAATCTGGGACATGTAGGTATTTATAAAGTTAAAAAATACGTAACACAGTTTTATTACTGGGAAAAAATGTCGAAAGACATAAGAAAGATAATACGCGCATGTGATCTTTGTCAGAGAACAAAACCTAATTATGAAGCAATGGAGGGTGTACATCAAGCAATAATTCCACAAAATATACACGAATTAGTCACAGTCGATATATATGGTCCGTTACCAGAATCTTTACGGGGTCTCCAATATATATTGGTTGTGCTAAATGCGTTCTCAAAGTTCGTCAAATTATACCCCATGAAGAAGGCCACCGTTGCTAGTTGTACCCACAAATTGATACGAGAGTATATACCAGGAATGGGGAAACCAGCCAAGATATTATCTGACAACGGAAGTCAATTCACGGCTAAAATATGGAAAAATGAATTACAAAATTGGGGTATTAAAACGATTTATTCGTCGGTTCGACGTCCTCAGTCGAATCCCACCGAACGTGTGGTGAGGGAGTTGGGAAGACTTTCCCAAGCATTCTGTACTAAAAAACACAAAAAATGGGCAATTTACATTTCCAAAATTGAATCAGTCCTCAATTGAGTACACCCATGCAAGAATCGGTCAGACGCTCGAAACTTGTCAGCCGCTTGACTCGAGAGCTCTCATAGGGGGTGAGAAAAAAATTCGGAATTTCAGAAATCTAAGAATACTACGTGATAGGGCTTGGAAAATCAATAAGAACCTCTGTTCACGATTTTTTTTTATGACCGATATTTTTCGAGAAAAAAATAAAAACTACTTTTTTTTCGCACCGAAAATCAATATTTTTCAACATTCGACTCGCTGTAACTCGCTCATTTTTTGACGGATCAGAATAAATCTTACGGATTCTGATTCGTAAGACTTTTCCGAAGACGACATCGTTTGGAAAAATTGTAAAAGTTAATAACAAAGGATTGATTTTTTAATCCAAAGTGAAACTCATGTTTTCCACGCTTTGCATTGAAAAAGTGGTGGGGGAAGTATGAGCTACAAAAAACTTCCAGCGACAAAGTTGTTCGCTAGTATATGGACAAACTCTTTGGAAAGTTTCAAATCGATTGGACTATCAGTTTTCACAATACAGGGATTTATTTATCAGCGCGCAATGCAAATTTGTCACGATTTTGCGTCGTTTACCAGTTGAATATCAGGGCCCGCAGGAAAGATGGTTTTCATTTCAATCTCCAAGCCAGGTTTATGTTTTTTCACTCGGAGAATTCGATCATTAAACTATGTTCGCAAGATTCGTTATCTTCTTCATTGTCTTATAAAAAATTTCATTGTTCATAACGTTTTTATGGACTTTGAAGAAAAATTGTTCTAAAAAAAAGTTTCTCGTCTTGCAAGGAAGAAGTTCTTTATCTCTCTATGGCTCAAAAATTGATCGTTTCAATATAATTATTATATTTCAATCAATATAATAATCATATTGAAATGAACAATCATTAATTGAGGTATTGATAAACGATTTGTACAAAATTTATTTTCCTGAGATACGACACTTTTTTTGTTCCAACAATTTTTCCATTCAACCAATATTTGCTACACAAAAAGAACATACACTTTTGTTATAGAAGAAAAGAACATCAAAAATAGAAAACATATTTATTAGGAGGAAATAAACCGTCAAAACGTTTCACACTGATCCAACAAAAGAATATTGAATTTCAAGCTTCTTGACTTCTTTTGATCACATTTAGATTCGAAATCATATTGATTTTATTTTACCATGATTTCGAATGTTTTTGTAGCTTCCTTGGAACACTTTGCAAATATTTCTCAAAGAATTCCTTCCCTGCAAGCGACAGATAACGCAACAGCTCTCTCAAGTCCTTTTCTTTTTCGGAAGAAATTCCTATGGCTTCAGCTAACATAGACTCTTCCAAATCTAACAACTTATGTGTTTTCTCAAAATGAAGTCTTTCAGGATTCGATCAAGGAATGTGCCCTGTTAAAGATTTTGAGACGAAAGTGCAAGGAGAAATGAATGCATTGAAAAAAATGAAGAATTTTCAGATAAGCACTGCGGTTAAAATTGTGTATTCTCCTAATGGGATTATTACAGTGTATAAGTCTTACGATGATTCGAATCTTGAAAGACTTCATTTTGAGAAAACACATAAGTTGTTAGATTTGGAAGAGTCTATGTTAGCTGAAGCCATAGGAATTTCTCCCGAAAAAGAAAAGGATTTGAGAGAGCTGTTGCGTTATCTGTCGCCTGCAGGGAAGGAATTCTTTGAGAAATATTTGCAAAGTGTCCCAAGGAAGCTACAAAAACATTCGAAATCATGATAAAATGAAATCAATATGATTTCGAATCTAAATGTAATCGAAAGAAGTCAAGAAGCTTGAAATTTAATATTCTTTTGTTGGATCAGTGTGAAACGTTTTGACGGTTTATTTCCTCCTAATAAATATGTTTTCTATTTTTGATGTTCTTTTCTTCTATAACAAAAGTGTATGTTCTTTTTGTGTAGAAAATATTGGTTGAATGGAAAAATTGTTGGAACAAAAAAAGTGTCGTATCTCAGGAAAATAAATTTTGTACAAATCGTTTATCGATACCTCAATTAATGATTGTTCATTTCAATATGATTATTATATTGATTGAAATATAATAATTATATTGAAACGATCAATTTTTGAGCCATAGAGAGATAAAGAACTTCTTCCTTGCAAGACGAGAAACTTTTTTTTAGAACAATTTTTCTTCAAAGTCCATAAAAACGTTATGAACAATGAAATTTTTTATAAGACAATGAAGAAGATAACGAATCTTGCGAACATAGTTTAATGATCGAATTCTCCGAGTGAAAAAACATAAACCTGGCTTGGAGATTGAAATGAAAACCATCTTTCCTGCGGGCCCTGATATTCAACTGGTAAACGACGCAAAATCGTGACAAATTTGCATTGCGCGCTGATAAATAAATCCCTGTATTGTGAAAACTGATAGTCCAATCGATTTGAAACTTTCCAAAGAGTTTGTCCATATACTAGCGAACAACTTTGTCGCTCGAAGTTTTTTGTAGCTCATACTTCCCCCACCACTTTTTCAATGCAAAGCGTGGAAAACATGAGTTTCACTTTGGATTAAAAAATCAATCCTTTGTTATTAACTTTTACAATTTTTCCAAACGATGTCGTCTTCGGAAAAGTCTTACGAATCAGAATCCGTAAGATTTATTCTGATCCGTCAAAAAATGAGCGAGTTACAGCGAGTCGAATGTTGAAAAATATTGATTTTCGGTGCGAAAAAAAAAGTAGTTTTTATTTTTTTCTCGAAAAATATCGGTCATAAAAAAAAATCGTGAACAGAGGTTCTTATTGATTCTCCAAGCCCTATCACGTAGTATTCTTAGATTTCTGAAATTCCGAATTTTTTTCTCACCCCCTATGAGAGCTCTCGAGTCAAGCGGCTGACAAGTTTCGAGCGTCTGACCGATTCTTGCATGGGTGTACTCAATTGTACAACTCATTGTAGTACGAATTTCACCCCTTGGGAATTACAATATAGTGTGAATCCGAAGTACAAAATTAAAGAATGGATTCAATTTCCGAAATCAAACGAAATACCAAATGATAGGAAATTAGAAATCGCTCTGAATAATATGAAGAATAGCGCAAAACAAAGAGGAGAACAGCAGAAACATGTTTGCAAAATAGATTTGAAAATTGATGACAAGGTACTATTAAGAGTTCCGCATAAATCTATTGCAATGGATAAGGTGGCCAAAAAATTTTTCCATTCATTCGAAGGACCATACTCGACAAAAAAAATTGTGAATGTTAATGCGTACCAATCATGTGACTGTAATGATAAGTCAAAAATTATAGGAATATATAATAGAAATAATTTAAAACTATATGAAGCTATGAATGAAAATGTATTAGAAGATAAAAAAAAAAGGATGATAATATCTGAATATGCAAATAATTGTAAATAATTGAGGTCCGACATAGATAGGAGCATATGAAAATATGATAATTTGTAATCCATAGATTATATATAATAACGAGCGCCGAAAGTTTTTACTCGACGGGTATCCCGTCCAGTAAGAAAGCGGGGGTGATGTAAGGATGTGTATGAGAGCCAGTATGTCGTGAGGAGAGGGAGAAGAGAGCAAGATGGTGGGAAAAATATGCGAGGGAAGCCAGAGGGTATGATTTTGGAAGTTAGTCGGGCAAGTACGAAGAAGTAGAATCAACGACAGCTAGAGCCTGTACAAAGTTAAATATTAACACCTATGTGAAAGTTCACAAATTGTAAAACTTATTGTATCATTTGGGGATAGACCAATTCTCTTCTTTTCTCTCGCTTCTACAAGGAAACGGACACGGGGATGACCACGCAGATGCACCCATCACCGCCGATTAGGATGAGTAATCCGTTTTTTTTAAAAAGGCTACCTGATCCGGCCTGATGTCTATACACGTTTAATTTTCCATAACGCCTCTGCTAGTTCTTGAATGGACTCAACGAAATAAGTTGTTTCCATTACAATTTGTTCAAATCTAAATAATAAATTAAATATAAAACCTTGATTACTAATTAAAGCATAAATGAACATGTCTGGGACTTGTTTATTCCTATCATAACTAGCCGACTGTACGTTCTGTATTAAAGGCAGACATGAGCAAATCATTTGACACAGGTCTTTTTTTGTCATTTCATATTGGTCTCAATTGAAAAAGCAGCGCTGCTCAAACTGCAGAAATGGATTTCCCAGTTTGACTTGATGAAAAGTAACTGACGTATCATTTCTGCACCATGAGCAGATCATTTAAAAAAAAAATCCCACCAGCCCTCTAACTATATGCTTTGACAAACGTAGCATGCTTGGTGCGAAGCTTGAGTCAATGCTAGTCAACACCAGGCCTAGTTCAGTTGCTAACATTGGCATCAAATTAGATTAATGTCTGGGATGATCACAATGCTCAATGCTTGGCATCCGAGCTTGGTTCGATATCGCAATTCAATATTGGTTCTATGCTTGCAATCGATATTGTTGCCATTATTGATATACAATACTAATTTGAGCAGAATGAGTAGGATAGATTTTTCATTGACGTCCACGTTTGATTGAACATTCACATTTGAGTGATTGAGCAAACTTGATGACAGGTTCGAGTCAATGCTAGTCATCACCAAGTGTAGCTTGATGGCCAACAATGTTAACATGCTAATAAACCAAGCTGTCATGAATGCTAGTTATCATCAAGTGTGGCCTGATTACCAACAATGTTATCAGGCTAGATTGATATTTGGGATGATAATAACGTTCTCTGTTGAGCATTTAAGCTTTCATATATATCGGAAATCCAACCCGGCAGAATATGCTTGGTTCTGATGTTCAAGACGCTATCAGGTTTTGGTTAGCTATGGCGGGCCACACATCGGCCAAGGCTAGGCTAATCACACTTGGCATACCAAACTTGACGCCGATAATGGTGCAATTGTCAGTCTTGGCATTGCGAGTCTGGGTATCTGAAAATGAACAGAAATGAAAATACGGGTATCCAATGAAACATACAGTATTTGAAAGTGAGGATATTTCAGGATATTATATATGTGATGAATGAGATTACAATCATAGATAATGATGCATATAGAATAACTACAGTTCTGTTTGGCCGAAGAGACTGGAAATGCGATTTATTCTGAAATGACCTCTTCAAAAGTTTGATCACTCCTGTTATTCCATTCAAGCTAAATTATATTTCTATCCTGACAAAACCTTATCCCAAATAGTCCAGGAGTTCTCACGAAGAGCTCCAGTTATGAAAGCAGACAAAGAATCCATTATGGATACTTTGAATTCGACTCCAATTTTGAATGAGTGTTCAGGAAGAATTCACATTGCAAGTTCAGAAATAATTTCCCGGGGATTCCAAATGCATTCATTTGAAATTCATTGAAGTTACATTGAATATGAATGATCATTTGTACTATCTGAGTATTCTTCCTGATTATCTTTGTTTCTAGACAATTCTGTTCTCAAATTCCAGATAACACGGAACTCATAAAGAATCATTGAAAAACTTCATTTGAACTTTCAAGTTTTCAGAGAGTCTCAAAATTCTTCAATGAACTCTATGCTATCAGGAATATCAGAAATGTCAAATATCTCTATTCTCACGTATCTTCACTCTCATAGATCTCTATTTGCAAGTGTGCATCGGAAAAAAATCTTATTCGACAGCATATTCTTCTTATCCTTTCAATATATGTTTGGAAATCAGAATCTGTAAAAGTGGAAATATGTGAGAATACATATTCATTATCAGAGATGTTCAAGAGGAGCTTTTATCATCCAATTATGTTGATGAAAAAAGGACACTCCTATACGATAAAAAGAGCGGTCTGAGACAAACACGGATGGGGACCGATCAACGAAACCGGTAGTTAAGGAGAATAAAACATCATACTCTCCCTTCTCAACAAATAGTTTCGTTGGTTTGGCCCCTATCCACAAACACTCGTATCTTCTTGAGAGAAAAATTGTCTGAAAATGAGAAGAATTAAGAATACAGGTGTTTCAGAATCAAGTGGAAAACCATATTAAGAATACAGGTGTTTCAGAATCAAGTGGAAAACCATATTTCATCCATCAAAGTAAAATTTAATTGATCTAAAGATATATTTTATAGATACCATGCAACATTTTTTCGTCTCAATGACTTTTGTCCTTCAGTGTACCATGTGAATAACCGAATGTACTTGGTAGTTCATATTGACATCTTTTTGTTTCGAACGGGGCACATCCTCTTATATGTTTCTCTCGATTTTTGATTACTTTTTTATGTGCTTGGCGTTATTTTTTTACTTTTTACAATTGTGCGGCATGCAAAAAAGAAGTCGGCTTGCTTTTGCTCTCAAGAAGACTAGTGCTTCAGAATTACGTGGAACATGTCGTCGCCATATGGTTGCATTTTTTCTCAATAAGAATGCCTGCACACGACTGGTTAACGACTCACAAGACTCTCCATTTGCTATTTCTCTCCGTTCCATTTCTCCTTTTATTCTCCCCCCTCTTGGTATTTTTATCATTTTTTCATTCCTACGCGTTTCTGCATGTACATATGCACGCGTATAACATATCCGTCAGAGTTGTGATACAGAGAAAAGTGGGTAGATAGGTGCAGAATGTTTACGTATAGTTTTTGAAATACAAAATCTTCTTGATATTCTTCTCCTCTCCCGTTTATAAATTCATGACAATGATGACATAAAACTAAACTTCATATACAAACGGAGAGTGGAAACTCTTGAATCATATCCCTGACCGTATATGCAGATGAAAACAGTTTCACCGTGGCGGTAAAAGTCAAGTTTTCATTATCAGAGCATGATATTTGATGGCAAAATTTTTCATTATATTAGCAACAATGAAGCTATTACTGACTTGAAACTGACTATCCGGGAGGTAGTAAGGCTATAAAATCTCTTTCCTCTCATATTGGAAATATTAACAGATGTAGATGAGAATTGTGGAGAGAAGCCACAAAAATAGTTGTAAAAATTATTTTAGACAATGACTCAAATGCGACCTATTTTTCCTTATAATCATGTTAGATAATGATCTTTCACCACGCAACTCGGTTTTTATCCAACGGAAATAGATTTGCCGATATTATGGAATTTCTTAAATGTATGACCTACTGCATTAATATATTCAAATGTCTTCATCCGTAATTTTACGGTATCCACCTGTCACTTAATCTAATCATAAGATAGATGCGACATGATTCTTGTCAAACCTTATATCGACCCACTTCACCCAACTCAATTTATTCATTCGGATTGATAAGATAAAGATAAAATGGTTGAATGATCTTCGTAGCGGTCTCCTTACGTCAAAAAATGTTCATCTTGGCAAGAGTGATAACTCTTCCAAGCCACGTTTTCCCAAGCTATTACTAAGGGTTATTCAGTGTAAAATGCCACAGTCAATTCTCCAGCAGCATATTTTCTGAAATTCAGGTATGGCCAAAATCAAAATAATACCATCGTAAACTATGGTTATGGGTGTTTATTTGATATAGCATCATAGTCCTCTGGTTTTCACTGTTCAGCGGTAAAATCGGAATCGCTGTACCCTCCCAAAGTGGTGCCTTACCCCCATATGGGAGTAAGACGCGATAAGCTTTTGGGTAATTTGCCTCAATCACTTGAATGATTATAAAAAATCATTCAAATATGTACCATTGCTGTATAATATAGACATACATTGTGGAATATTGGTGTGAAACAGTAACATAATGAAAAATTCCTGGTCAGAAATGATTCGTGGCATTTCTAGATACTTATTGAGGCTTGGTGGGGCCCTGATTTTTCTCCAGTAAAAATTGATCAAAAAAGTAAAAAAATCACGCCAAGTACATGAAAATGCGGTCAATCCTGAAAAAATCTAAAAATACATTCAAACGAAAATTCTCCTACAATAAGAATTTCGATAAGATACAACAGGATATGCTTCACTTGAAAAAAAAAAGATGTGAAATCAATATGAGCTGCCAAGTACATTCGGTTATTCAAATGGTATGTAAACGATTTCTTGTATATTGTAACTTCAGTTTGTTTAAATTGTATTCAAAGCGATTTATGATTGTATTGAATTAACAATATACAGGGTGGGGCATTTAAAGTGTCGCGGGCGTTTTTTCCGAAATAAAATGAGATACGAGAAAATTTTTCGGACAAAAATTGTAGGGTATCGAGGGGGACATCCGATGGTGGCCTTGGCTTTGACCTCAAATCTCATCTTCAAGGGCATTCTGAGGTCAACTCTTGTTTTTTAAATAGCATCTCATATTTTTTACTGCAGATTTGGATTCTAGGTCAAAAACCAAGAAACTTTTGTCTGAACCATTTTCCTGAAATCCGCAAAGATGGTGCTCTAATCGATATTGTTCCATACTGAATCTGACATTAGAATAACTCGAAAACGAAGGGTCTTGGAGGAGAATGTTTCGGACAAAAGTTGTCTGATTCCAAGGGGGACCCCTTGAACTGAAACGGAGGTGATGGGGTATAACAGACCAAACACAACACATTTCAATCGTCTACATCACTTGGATAATTTTAATGCAGTAGATGCTCAAAATGATGGCCTTCGACTTCAATACACATTTCAAAACGTTTTACAAAAGATTGCTGAACTCGTGCTAAAATATCTTCATTGATGCTCGCGCATGCATTGATGATTCGTTGACGCATATTCTCAGGTGTAGTCGGTGCTTGTTGATAAACTGTATCTTTTATGTATCCCCATAAAAAAAAATCTGGAGAAGTGAGATCCGGAGAACGGGCAGGCCAATGAACTGGTCCACGACGTCCTATCCATCGTCTAGGATAATCTCTGTCCAATATTTCTCGAGCTGTGACTGCATAATAGGATGGACAACCATCGTGTTGATACCACATATTCAATCGTTCCTGAATAGGTATGTCTTCAAGTAATGTTGGAAGTACTTGATCTAAGAAATGTCTGTACTTCTCTCCATTTAGCGTATCTGCAATGAAGTACGGTCCAATTACTCGAGATCGAAAAATACCACACCAAACATTCACAGCCCATTGTCTTTGATGCTCTACTTGACGTAACCATCTTGGATTTTCTGTCGCCCAGTAATGCATATTATGTCGATTTACTTGACCATGATTGGTGAACGTCGACTCATCAGAAAATAATATGTTGATGAAGTTGTTATTGTGCATTTGCGCTAGACCCCATCGACAAAACTGTACACGATTTTCGAAATCATCACCGTGAAGGTCTTGATGCAAACAAATGTGATACGGATGGAATTTGTGACGTTTCAGTATTCGAAGAACACTTCTTCGAGAAATTCCCGAATGGAGTTCAATTTCACGAGAGCTCACGTGTGGATTATTGGCTACTGCAGCTAGTACATTAACTTCCGCATTTTCTCCGCTAACAGTTCTCATTCGATGTCGTTTTTCCCTTGTAACACTTCCCGTTTCTGAGAATAATTTTGTAATGCGTTGAAAATACCTAATGGATGGCGTTGTTCTTTCAGGAAATCGTTCTGCATACAAGTCATATGCTTGTCTGGGATTCTTATGCACTTCACCGTAAATGTAGATCATATCGATCGTTTCAGAAACCGTGTATCGGATATCCATGATTTTCAATTTGTCATAAACCAAGTAATAATCAAATGTAACTGACAAACTGACTTTCAAAATCGTGAATTTTCACTGAACCCCGTCGTTTGTTTACATCGCGTGAGCTCTGAATGGTGGTAATGTAGACGATTGGAATGTGTTTTGTATTGACAACTTTTGTACGAAACATTCTTTTGCAAGACCCTTCGTTTTCGAGTTATTCGAATGTCAGATTCAAAATGGAACAATATCGATTAGAGCGCCATTTTTGCGGATTTCAGGAAAATGGTTCAGACAAAAGTTTCTTGGTTCTTGACCTAGAATCCAAATCTGCAGTAAAAAATATGGGATGCTGTTTAAAAAACAAGAGTTGATCTCAGAATGCCCTTGAAGATGAGATTTGAGGTCAAAGCCAAGGCCACCATCGGATGTCCCCCTCGGTACCCTACAACTTTTGTCCGAAAAATTTTCTCGTATCTCACTTTATTTTTGGAAAAAACGCCCGCGACACTTTAAATGCCCCACCCTGTATAGTGAGGTGAAACAAAAATTAGGTTCAACCATTTGACATACTAGAAACAACTCTGACCTATTTGAAACTCAACGTGTTGATCGTTTCTGATATGTTTTGAAATTTTTCACATACCAGAAACAGCGCTAAGTTATTCCAAACCAAACGCGTTAGTCGTTCCAAATAGATTTTGAAATCCACGTCAATGCGGAACACTTGGCGCGGCCGATGAAGATTTTATTATCCAACGTTTTGATCACATACTTTCAACAGAATTGTTTGAATACACTTGAGGCTCAAAACTCACGTAATCGGCCGCGCCAAGTGTTCCGCATTGACGTGGATTTCAAAATCTATTTGGAACGACTAACGTGTTTGGTTTGCAATAACTTAGCGCTGTTTCTGGTATGTGAAAAATTTCAAAACAGATTAGAAACGATCAACACGTTGAGTTTCAAATAGGTCAGAGTTGTTTCGAGTATGTCAAATGGTTGAACCTAATTTTTGTTTCACCTCACTATATATTGTTAATTCAATAAAATCATAAATCGCTTTGAATACAATTTAAACAAACTGAAGTTACAATATACAAGAAATCGTTACATACCATTTGAATAACCGAATGTACTTGGCAGCTCATATTGATTTCACGTCTTTTTTTTTCAAGTGAAGCATATCCTGTTGTATCTTATCGAAATTCTTATTGTAGGAGAATTTTCGTTTGAATGTATTTTTAGATTTTTTTTAGGATTGACCGCATTTTCATGTACTTGGCGTGATTTTTTTATTTTTTTGAAGTCTTTTTTATTGGGATTTCACTTCTTTTTCTGGATGTGTCCTTAACTGAACATAAATAAAATGCGAGTGCTCATGTCTAATTTGATAGCGATCGTAGCGATGAAGAAAATGTCCTCAGATCATTTGTGATATGAAAAACTCACTTGGGTTTCCATCAGTCATCTCATCATTGGACAGCAATAGATAATCGACATAAAGAATGAAGAACAGAAGGAAAGAAAAGTGAATTCCCATAAATCAATACATATGTGCAGGATTCCGAAAAGTAAATATTAATTGACCGATAAGTTGGCGCTCAAAGCAGCCCACGATTTTGTTTTAAACATGTATTGTGCAAGAATTCCCATTGTTTTTAAAATATGATTGTTAGGAAAACGAAACAAAACAGATTTTACGAACAGAGAAAACTTGCACACAATATGTTTAAAGTACCCAACAGAAATTTTTTTGATAAAACGAGAATTTGTACCATTTGGCATGAAGTTGAAAATAGTTTCCCAGCAAAAATGTTTCAATGACTCTTTAGGATTATTCCAAAGAGTATCTTAAAGAGATGTCAAATATTCATTTATCATGCAACAAAAAGAGATATCTTCAAAATATCTGGTCAAGAGCATTTTTCAGTACTGTACAAGAAATTTTTTAGAATTTTGTGAAATATCCATCAAAATCATTTTGAAAAATTCTTCAAGAATATTTAGTCGGCTGTGGTATTATGAACGTATACGATGTTCTCCAAAATCACCTATAGAAGATTATAGTAATTGAATTGTTATTTGATGAGCAAGTGAAATTATTGCTTTTTGAAGAAATATATGTATGAGTCTTTAGCATTACGTGGCCAATTTCGTTCTTCAACTCGCAGATCATGAATAAATATCCACTTTGTACCTTTACTTCGTAACATGCACGTAAAGTTACCTTCGGAAATACTTCTTCCCTGATGAAAAACAACGGCTATAACTTTATAAAAGTGTCATGCAATTTGGATTTTTGTGGTTGGCACTGCTTTCATACAGATATATGATATATCTGCATCTTGCCTGTTTTTCCTTCATCCACCTGTAATTCTACTCGAAGAATCTAAGGATTCATTATCAATTGAATCCACTTTGTAATCTGTAATGCCAATTGATAGTGGTGATAGCAAACTCACAGATCTATGGTATATTCGCTTCATTTTTTTTCTTTCTCATCCCCCTGAAACACTACGCAAAGAATCTGATACCATCATCGGATAGATCTGTGATATATCCACTGCACTTTTGCCTTTTCTTCGTTCGACTATGAGGTCACCAAATGAGATTGACAGTGACAATAGCTAGCATACAAATTTGTGATACGTCTGCTTCATTCCTGCTTCGTCTCCAGCCACCTATGATTCTACTCCAAGGAAATGATGAGCCCAGCATGTTGCAAGAATCTGTGGCATATCTACTGTGTTCTCGCCTTTGAAAAAATCGCTTCGATATACTTCAGTGTGACTAAAGTAACTGGAGACCAACTTCAACTTCTACCGTTGGTCAAACTATTCACATCTCTTTGAGGTTTTGTCATGAACTTCACTCTCTGAAAACTTTTTATATTTCATTGGGGTTTTTTGATGAATTCCCCTTTCTGATTATAAGTGATGATTCAGTTATTGATTGATTACATAATCTTTAATCATCCATTTCATGCCATTCATTATCAATTGAATCCACTTTGTAATCTGTAATTCATACATTCAATACAAAATTTCCACAAGACCGCCTATATGAAATTGATAGTGGTGGTAGACGACGTACAGGTCTATGGTATATTTGCTTCTTTTTCGTGTTTTCTTATACACCTGTGATACTACTCAAGCAATCCGATAACAACTCTTGGTCAAGAAAGTATCAGGCCAATGAAGAAAGACAAAAACGACGAAAATATACCATTCGATCTGTACGTCGTCCACCACCACTATCCATTTCATTTAGGCAATTTCATAGGCAATTTTGTATTGAATGGATAAACTACAGATTATAAAGTGGATTCAATTGATAATGAATGGCATGAAACGGATGATTAAAGATTATGTAACGAATCAACAACTGAATCATCGCTTATAATCAGAAAGTGGAATTCATCAAATATCAAATATAATCAGAACGTGAAATCATTCAAAAACCCCAATGCAGTATAAGAAATTTTTAGAATGAGAAGTTCATGACACAACCTCAACGAGATATAAGAAGTTTGAAAAACGTTGAAGGTTGAAGTTGGTCTCCAGGCACTGTAGTTACATTGAAGTATATCAAACATTTTAAATCAAAACTATTAATTCAACAAAACGATTTGTCTAGAGGCAAAAGCACAGCAGATATGCCACAGATCTTGACGACATACTGGACTCATCAGTTTCTCGGAGTAGAATCACAAGTGGATGGAGACAAAGCAGAAATGAAGCAGACGAATCATAAATTTGTACGCTAGCTATTTAGCTAGACGATAGCTGTCACTATCAATTCCATTCAGTGGCCTCTTAGTCGAGTGAAGCGAAGGCAAGAGTGCAGTGAATATATCACAGATCTATCCGATACTATTATTAGATTCATCGAATACCATCACAGGTGGATGAAGATGAAACAAAATAAAGCAAATATACCATAGATCTGTATGTTAGCTACCAATACTATCAATTTCATTTATATTCAAGAATCCGATAACAGCCTTCGTCAAAGAAACCTACTGAATCTTGTACAATGTTCTAGTTGAAGTCAATGCAGTAGAATGTAGTTCATGTTGTTGTTGTTGTTGTAGTCAATGTAGTTGATTGATGTCTGATTCTTAATCAAATTTGGTTAGATTCAATGGACTGTTCCATTAGATAATAATCTTCATCAAAACTACGAAGACAATAACATTATATTGAACGTACCTTTTTTTACCAGACATCTCTTCATGGTTTTCTCTCTGAAGAGAGATGAAAAAGATTTGGAACAGTTATTTTAGAGCTTAGTTATTTAGTTGAGCTCAAGTATAGTCATTGTCGATCAGGGTATGCAGGGAGGACAATGTTTCATTCATTCACTTCTCTCGGAGCAGGCTCAATATCATCTGTTTCATTATTTGCTCATGATTCTATTGGGAAATAGTATAGATCAGTGGACTGTCCATCAAGGGTATGGTATATCCACTATAATTTTACCTGTGAAGAAATAGCGAATAAACTTGAATACTTCTCAAGCAAGCTCGGTATGATCTTTTCCATCAATTGTCTACGATCCTAATTGGAGAAATTGACAGTAGCTGGCTGTCCGTCAGGAGTTATGATATATCCGTTATGTTGTGGCCTATAGAATGATTGCGAATCAATTTGAATCATTCCCCTTGAGCATACTCCGTATGATCCATTCGATCATCTGCCAACGACTCCAGTAGGAGGATAGGACAGTAGCGGACTGTCCATGAAGGAATTATGATGTATCCGATATGCTCTCGCCTCAGAATTCATAAATTCGAATTATTTTCCATGACTAAACCTTGTATCCAGTCACATGGAATGATAGTATTTTCCCAATCAACAATCTGTATAAAGTGGAATAACCAGCCACTTTGTTGAAATAAATGCTTTGCGAATAAGAAGTAGGTATCCACAAAACTTGAGATGATAGAGAAATTGACTTATAGATTGAGAGCGCAGTAAGTTTTCTGCACTCTGATATTACTATGAACTATTGGTACGATAGATACTTATGAGGGGCAGATTGTCAAAAATTACTTAGAAATAACTTCATTGAACTATGCATGTAGTTATAAATAATTATATATGAACAAATTATTAGGTTCATTTACAAGAATCAGAATCAATTGAATATTTATATTGTTGCATGTGAGGTATGGTGGTGAACGAAATTCCCTGTGCTTGTAATTTGAGAGATGATTTTTCTAACGATACGAATCTTACACTCCATTTATAACTACATGTATCATTCAATGAAGTTATGTACAAATATTTTTTGGAATCAAATCACAGTCAAGTATCCATCATGCCAATTGTCTGAAAGAATGTACTATCGCTACCACTTTTGTAAACCTCTGATGATTTTTCAGGTGATCAAGAGAAATGAAGTGATGTCATTCCTTCAATCCACAATCTGTATGAAGTGAAATGACCAGCTACTTGGTTGAAATAAATTTTCTGCGAATAAGAAGTAGGTGTCCACAAAACTTGAGTCGATAAAGAAATTGACTTATATATTGGGACCCTTTCCAATCCAAAAGCGTTGCGGATGCATTTCTGTCCATTCAGAGGATAAAAAAATCATCCAGAATGATCTGAGCTACGACATTGGTTCGTTTGCATCCGAGCAACGGATAGAATTTCTATCCAAACAAATCTCATTCCGACTTGAAATTATGAATCGGGTTGTGGACCCATTTTCATCCGTTAGGATGGACGAGAATTCAATCCGAGCGAATCCGAATCCAGAGCTTGATCCGATTTCATCCGTGGAACGTATGAAATTTGAATCACAATGAATGATCACTTTTCCATAAGATCACACCTGTGCGGGTAATCCAATATCATCCGTATTTCCGGATAGAGACTGGATCCGAATCGATCCTATCAAAGAGCGGTGTCCTTTACTATCTGGAAAACATATGAGATTCCTATCCACCTGAATCCAAAGTTATACCTTCATCAAGTCATGATCCTGAATCCATTTTCATCCGTCAGGATGGATGAAAATTCAATCCAACCAAATCCGAATTCAGAGATTATTCCGATGCCATCCGTGGAACGTGTGAACTTTGAATCAGAATCAATGATCACTCTTTCATGAGATAATATCCATGCATGCAATCCAATTTCATCCGTATTTTCGGATAGAGACTGGATCCAAATTTATCTTACCAAGGAGAGGTGTCCGTTACTATCTGAAAACGTATGAGATTCTTATCCACCTGAATTCAAAGTCATACCTTCATCAAGTTATGATCCTGGATCCATTTTCATCCGTTCAGATGGATGAAAATTCAATCCAAGCAAATCTAAATTCAGAGCTTGATCCAATTTCATCCGTAGAACATGTGAACTTCGAATCAGAATCAATCCCTGTTGAAAAACAACGATTAAAATGGATGGGTTTGGATAGGAATCTGATCCATATTTGAACATTTCTGTACAAATCAATCTGATTTTGTTAAGAAGTGCGATGAATTGTCCACAAGTATCCAATTCCATCCATTCAAAGAGTATTCTTAACGGTTTCAACACAAAAGTGAGAAATTATCAAACACCTGCAATCCACTTACATCCGTTTCCAATCCAAAAGCGTTGCGGATCCATTGTTGTCCATCCAAAGAATAGACAGATCCGAAGTCATACCTCCATCAAGTTATCATCCTGTATCAATTTTTATCCGCGAGGAGGCATGAGAATTCAATCCCACTAAATCCACTAAGACCTGGGTCCGTTCCATCCGTTGAACGTATGAACTTTGAATCAGAATCAATTGGAACTTTCCCGTAAGATCAGGCCTTCACGCATCATGCAATTTCATCCGTATTTTCGGATAGAGACTAGATCCGAATGTATCCCATCAAAAAGTGGTATCCGTTATTATAGGGAAAGGTATGCAATTTCTATCCACCTGGACCCGAAGTCATACCTCCATCAAGTTGTGATCCTTAATCCAGTTTCATCCAGAATTGATTTGGATACTTCACGAATGGAAATGGAGACCATTACCCGAGTCGAAATTCAAAACCTTCTTTTCCCCTACACATGGAAGATCAGGAAATCTTTACCACTTTGAGGGGCAAAGGAAGAACTATCCCATAGAGCACCGCGAGGTTTTCTGAATGTTCACAAAACATGCTTGGTTTCACATAGAACGTGCAAATAACGTCTCAGGACGTTCTCAAAAGGTCGCATACATGTCCCAGAGACATGCAAATGTCCCATTTAGTTCCATCAATGTTCATTGTGTGACTTTGTGTTTCTCAAGGTTAGTTTTCATGAAAGTACGTTTAGAAGACTTAAAAAGAATGTCCCGTGGTAAATGAAAAGAACATGCACAAAACGTATTCAGGGTGATGAAAAGGGAAAGTACTATAAGCGTTTGAAAAGTCTACTCCATAGAGACCAAAACATGCGGAACCAAAAGTACGTTTCCGCAACGTGTAGAGGACTCTCTGTGCTATCTGTGACAGGAGTCCTCTTCCGTTGCCCTTTAAAGTGGTGAGAATTTCCTGATCTTCAATATGTAGGGGAACAGGACCCTACTGTCAATTCCCAGTTTGGAATTCCCAAATTCGCATGGGTTTCACATGGGAATTGAATGGGTCGCATGGGTCTCCATAAGGGAAACGCATGGGTCGCATGGATCTTCACATGGGAAACTCATGGGTCGCATGGGTCTTCATATGGGAATCGCATGGGTCGCATGGGTCTTCACATGGGAATCGCTTGAGTTGCATGGGTGTCACATGGAAATCACATGGGTCGATCCACTCGATTCGCATGTGAAGACCCATGCGATTCCCGTGTGAAATCCATGCGACCCATGCGATTTTCGTGTGAAACCCATGCCATTCCCATGTGAAGACCCATGTGATTCCCGTGTGAAACCCATGAGTTTCCCATGTAAAGACCCATGCGCCCTATGAGTTTCCCATGTGAAGACCCATGCGATCCATGCGTTTCCCATGTGGAGACCCATGCGACCCATGCGTTCCCCATGTGGAGAGCCATGCGAATTTGGGAATCCCGAACTGGGAATTCACAGTATGGGAGGCTTTGAATTTCGACTTTGGTAGTACGGCATTATTCAATACAAAATTATATATACGAGAACATGAACTTTGGACAGAACTGGATAGGAATGGATGAAAATAGATTCAATTTATTTGGATAGACAATGGATGAAAATGGATAACATCAACGCAGGATTATTGGATACAAATCGATAGCCACGAGAACACGAATATACCTGGATAGGAATGGATAAAAACAGAGGAAATTGATTTGGATACTCAAGGGATGAAAATGGATAACATCAACGCGGGATGATTGGAGAGAAATCGATAGCCGGGAACAAAAATACTCCTGGATAAGAATGGATAAAAACAGAGGAAATGTGGTTTGGATACGCAACGGATGAAAATGAATTACATCAGCGTAGCTTGTTTGGGTACACATCGATAGACACGAGAATTTGAATTCTTGATACACATGGATAGGAATGGATGAAAATAGAGATCGATTTGGATCGAAACAGATATCGTTTGTGTAAAATTATCGGATATGAATTGATGGACGTAATAACGCTTATTTGAGAAAAGATTGGATAAATATTCTCAAAATGATAGATATGGACAAGAATGCATGAGAATAGTGTAAGCATCATCGGAACAAAAAGGGATAGAAGTGCATAGAATTTTATATGAGGCCACGAATACATTACGAATGTACAGTATCTTGGGCAATATGCGCTCTCCGAGCAGCGTGTCAGGATAGCTTAGAGGTTAAGTAGGTAGGTCTTGTAGGTAAGGTAGGTAAGTGCGATGATTGTGTATGATACAAAAATTATGTAATTAGGTATTTATGAGGATAATGTTTTAAAATACTAGAAGTCCTATGAGAAATCGTCGAAACGTTTGTGAAGGAATATAAATTAATAATGTCTAATCTATCTGATTGCTATCATCACTTGCACTTTATCTCGAAGCTATAGCACAAATGTTTTTATGATTCCTGATAGAACTTCCAATATTTTAAAACATTATTTGAATGAATACCTAATTACATAATTTTTTAAATATATTTTAATGTAATTTCTCTTCAATTCTGATCGCGTATTCATATTTCCCATAGTAAGTTTATTTGATGAAAATCACATCATATTTGATAAATAGTTCTTCATTTATATTAATTCACTGATTTCTCATATATATAATAAAACCATCTGCCAAAACAACTCGGATGTATTTTCATTATTAAAATGTCAGAATACATTTTTCCTGGTACATTGAAAACACTACGGATTGACTATTTGTTACAATAGTGATTCACTATTGACTGTCAACAATATTTCACTTGGCATTTCTCTTTGAAGGTTTCTATTTGCTTCTAACAGCGTCTTACTATGCCTACCAATAGCGATATACTCTTGGTAACACCCGATTGGTTAGTCACAGTGATGGACTCTTTGACCAACAGCGCATCACTCGTCTTTTTTTCCCAGTGTGGTGAGAGAAGAGAAAGCAAGGAGGATACAGGTGCACCATCCATCTGTACATTACATCCCAGCATGATCGATCATCAATCAATCATGATCAATATCATTATGAAGGGTCATTAGGAAATGAAGAAAAGCCAGAAGCGCAGAGAATGTTGAACAGGGCCTTGCGTCGAGTATACTACTGTGGGCAAAAAGTAAGGTGAATTTTCAATTTAAACTTCGCGGGCTTGACATTTCAGGCTAGTTCTTTTTTTTCTGAAGTTGGCAGGGCTGTTAATGACATCTGTGCCAAATTTCATGTCAATGTCATTATCAGTAATACATTTACGCTCGTGTTTACCAAACGACCAAGAGTGCATTTTTCGATTTTCACAGTGTCTGATTTAATTCAGCAGAGAAGTGCAATCAAATTTTGTTTGCGGAATGAAATTTCGGCTGCGGAAACTTTGAGGATGTTGCGGAAGGCCTTTGGTGATTCTACCATGTCGCAGAAAAATGTTTATAAGTGGTACAAAGACTTCAAAGAGGGTCGAGAACGTGTTGATGACTTGGAGCGCTCCGGACGACCATCGACGTCAACAGATGACCAACACGTCGATGAAGTGAAGGAATTAGTGCTAAAAAATCGTCGGTTGACTGTTGCAGTTGGCGAATAATTACGCAGACCGTTTAGGAAGAACTCGGAGAAAATTGAGCAGATACAAAAGTATTCTAAATTATACAAATTGTTGCAGAATAACTACAGGTCAACCTGACTGATATGACTGGAGATACAATTCATTTTAAATGTTTTCTTCCAAAGTTCAATCACTCCAGATGCTCCATTCAAGCCGCATTACATTTCTATTCTTACAAACTTTTATATTTCTCTTTCATCATCTTTGTTTTCAAATGATTCAATTCTCGAATATTATGAATATTACATATCTTTATTTCCATATATTTTGATATTAACAGATCATTATTCCTAGATATGTGTTACAAATGAAAAGAATCTTATTCAACCGCCCATTTCCCTCCTCATTTTAACATATATTTAATGATGAGGATTTGTGAGAGTGGAAATATGTGAGAATAGATATTTATCCACAGTGATATGTAGGGAAGAATTATCTGAAAATTAAGATGATTGAGAATACAGATCTCTCATGGAAAATGTTTAATTGAAAATAGAGTATTTCAGAGAAAGAATATTTTGGAGTATTATGCATGTTATAAATGATATTATAATCACGGATATTGTTTTTGAATGGCTGAAGATGAACCTGATTGATGTAGCTGGAGATACAATTGATTGAAAAATATTCTCTTCAAAAGTTTGAACCCTCCAGTTGTTTCATTCAAGCTGAATCGTATTTCCATTCTTACGAACTTCTATCTTTAGTTTCAATTACGTTTATTTTCAAATAATTCTATTCTTTGATATCATCAACGTTGAATATTTTCATCTTCACATATTTTCACTTCTGCAGGTCTGTATTTCCAAATATGTGTTGATAATGGAAAAAAATTTCATCCAATAGCAAATTTTTTCTTTTTAATATGTACTAAAGAATTAAGACCTGTTATATTGCATTCAACAATAAAGACCTGTTAGAGTATAAATATGTAGAAATAGATATTTATAATCAGATATGATATTGAAGAGAAGGGCTTTCTGAAAACAAACAAAAATAAAAATACGAATATTTTGTGAAAAACCACCCTGTCCGAAAAGTCCCATAGATTCCCATGGATTCCCATAGGTACTGTGACAATAACCGCATAGAAACCGATAGGCTATTTTATTCCTATCAGAATTAATCAGGTTTTGCCGATGATCCCTAGTAAAAAACGAACATATATGACCCATACATAATCCATACATAATACATATAAAATTCATATATGAAAATGCATAGAATCATATACAATCCATATTTAATCCATATGTGATCCATGTTATATGACTCATATATAATCCATATAAAATCCATATACGAAAAATATTTCATATGTGACAGAATTTTTTCACATGTATGGGGAAGTCTTGCATCGAAAGGTCATATATAGATTCTGTATGGGCCATATATGATCATATACGGATTCAATATGGATTGCGTATGAATTATATATGGTCATATATGACCATATATGGTTTCTATATGCTTTATGTATGTTCTTATATGATTCATTTTTACTAGGGATGCTGATAGAAACCCATGGAACATCAGATTCCACTTAGAATCTCATAGAAACCCTTGGGTCCTGTGACAATAACCGCATAGAAACCGATAGGATATCATTGATTCCATTAGGATTTCGCCTATCGGTTTCTATTGGTTTTTTCGCACGGGGCAAGTACTTGAAAGTAAACCATTTTCGAATATCATATATCTTATAAATGAGTTCAACTATCAGTGGTCTAGCTCGTGTGACTGAAGATATGATTTATTCTAAAATGATCTCTGCAAAAGTTTCATCTCTCCTGTTGTTACATTCAAGCTGAATGATATTTCTATCCCCACAATAAACCTCTATTTTTTTGTACGATCATACTTGTTCCTTTGTTCTTTACTTGATTCATTATTGTCAAATCACAGATCACACGAATCCTCAAAAAAACTTCATTTCAAATCCACAGTTCTCCAAAATTTATTAAAGAATTAATCAATGAACTCCATGCTACCTGGGGTATTATCACACGAGTATCATCAGCACACGAGTTCCCGTTATCCTAATCAATATGTATTCATTATAAATATCTTGAATGCGAAATGAACTATGAATGGGAAACTTAATGTCCAGAAAGGAATCATATCGAGATCCCATAATGAATTGTCCGGACATTCAAGAAGTTTTCATTTCGACTTCAAAAGACTCATAATGAATACATATTGATTAGCATAACGGGAACTATTCAAGAGGTCCTTAGGAAGTCTGTATAAATTCAAATTGATCATTTGTGCTGGTTGGGATGAAAGTTGAATGACTTTATTTTCACGTATGTGCAGTATTTGCACTCTCACAAATCTTGATTTGTAAATATGTATTATTGAGAATGGAAAACAATCTTACTCAACAATATATCCCTCCCATCCTTTCAGTATATGTTTAAGAATGAGGATCTGTGAGAGTAGAAATATCCCACATAGCACTACAGTCTCAGAATAATTCTTGAAGAATTCATGAAGAACAACATGAGTTCAATAAGAATTCTTTTGAGACTATGGTGCTGTGTGGGATGTGAGAATAGATATTCATCATCTTTGATATTCAAAAGAAGAATTATCTGGAATTAAACAGAATGAAAATACGGATATCTACTGAAAAATAAAGTATAAGAGAGTGAGGATATTTCGGGATATTATGGATCCTTCCGATTGCAAAAGCCCTTGGCTCCAGGGGCCATGAATTAGCCAATGGGAATTCATTCTCAATGCCCCGGGGGCTATGAATGCCTGCAATCGGAAGCTTTCTATATGTATAAATACGTTACAAATGAGCATATCCTGTTGTATTGCATCGAAATATTCAATGTACACTGAGAGAAAAAAAATCTTAAGAGGATACCAGCGTACCGACCGGGCACGATTTTTTCCTACTAAATTACTCAAAACTGAATTCATAAAAAAATCTGAAATTTTCAGAGATGATTCTTTGAGACTTCATCCACGTCGCTAAAGAGTCCAAATTTTGAATTACGAAGAAAAAATTTTTGAAAAAAAAAATTTTCTCCAAATTGAAAATTTGGGCTCTTTAGCGACCTAGATAAAGTCTTGAAGGATCATCCCTGAAAATTTCAGATTTTTTCATCGATTCAGTTCCGAGTGATTTGGTAGAAAAAAATTTACTCACATGGTAACCAATGGTATCTTCTTAAAACCAAGAAAACTTTCTTCAAACGAAGAAAACATTCACTCAGTTCGAAGCTATACAACGTGATGTGGAGAAAATTTGCCTACCCCAAGGACGTATCTTATTGAGATAAGAAAAAAATTCATATTCTCAGACCAACAAAATATGTTCTTAGGATTAAGCTAATTTTTCTCTTAGTGTAATGGAATTTCTGTTGAGAATAGGTTTATAGATTTGTTTTTGTAGATATTGATCGCATTTTGATGCGCTTGACTTTATTTTCTTACTTTTCTGGAGTTTTCTTTATTGGGATTCATCGATCAGCGCGTGCAAAGCTTCAAATACTCAGTGAGTCAGGAGTAAAGGAATCACCCAGATCAAATTCCGCCTATCAAAGGTATTCTCAGTAGAATATCACATGACTGTGTGTACCGCATGCATTCTGTCTCCTTTATATAGTAACAGGAATTGTTGAGTATGGAATTTTTGAAGCGTGCACGCAGGAAGTCCTGAAAGTCAATAAAATGGCTTGTTTCATCAAGAGACGCGGTAGCGTCTCGACGCCAAGGACATGAAAAAAACTGTAAAAACATATAAATGAAAAAAAAAGCAGAAGTCGTGCGCTACCGTGTATCTATACACGTGAACCGAGTTTTAACCCACAAAAAAGGAAACTTTCATGCACAATAACTCATCACACCTTATGTTTATTGAAAAAATAATGAGACTTTCATTATATAATTCGAATATACGCTTTCGATTAAGCACACTACGAAGTTGATCCGTTCACGCGATCTCGAAACACAAACGTTTTCAAATTTCATGCCTTTCAAAATTCTTCAATACCACTCGTTTGGTTCATCAGCGATTTCTTCTTACCTATAGATTTGTTCATCCAGTCTGTCTCTTTCTTTTTAATGGTTAGATGTAATCTGTCTCTTTTCTTTCTTTTTCCCAACATCCAATCAGAGACTAGTGTCCATTTGAAGCACTTATGTATATGGAAGGTAGAAACATTGAACTCTATATCATACTGGAAAGCAGGGTTATGGGTAGGTATCAAATTGACGTATTAATACGTAGTGAATGTTACGTATCATACCGTGTAACAAACCCCTCTTTCAGGGTCTTCTCCAGGGTCGGCACGTAATATACTTCTAAGTATTTTACATAGTTTACGACACGTAAGAAACCGAGTATCTTACGCATAAAATCAACCCCTTGCCTTCGGGGGGACAGGAGGGTTCAAGTATCTTAGATATATTACGTGTCAGAAACCAAGTATGATACGTAAGAGATTGAAAAATCACGTAATAAACCCAACCCTGGTCTTCTCACGTAATAAATGTAATTTATATATTGATACATACGTATCATACTCGCGTAATAAATGTAACAAACCCTCCAGTGACGCGTCATTACCCAACCCTGCTGGAAAGCGCACTCCTCAAAAATGGCCGGTGGGCTTAGTGCAAGGGAGAAGGTTGCTTTGGATGGGAAGCTTTCTCTTTTGTTTATATTAATGGACTATAGTCGCATCTATTCTTGAAGAGAGATAGCATGCCACTCGAAATTCAAAATCTCACCGGACTATACTATAGAAAACATGAGAAGTGCGCCTTCCAGTATGATATAGCGTTCAATGGGTAGAAACCTAAACAAATAGTTTGTCAACGAAGCGATTGACAGGTAAATTATAGGATGATAATATTCAATAATCATATGATAAAATAAAATGGATGTATTACAGGTTTTCACGGTGCAGGTTTTTATTATTGATTTGACAGTAATTATGCTATAACAGAGAAATTCATCAGAGTTTAATTGATGAATTAGGTTATTTGTGAGAAAGAAAAACGAGAAAAATTTGATGAGGGGTCATCCATGACAGATGGTTTGTTGATATTGGTTCCTGCAACCAGATTTGAAGGCGAATCATGGAACAAATCATGCAGGGTCTAGTGAAGGAAAATGATTCAAAGTTATACGTTACTTCTTAGGTATGAGTGTACTGGATGTACGATAACCCCTTGACGGATAATCTGCTACCGTCTGGTTCTATCTATGCAACTAGAGTTGTAGGAGACAGATTACATGGGTCATAGCAAGTCTGGTCAAGGGTGATTATTGAGGTTTATTTCCTATTTTTTACAGGCAAAAGTATAATGGATATACCATAATCTCTAATGGACAATCTGCTAGTATCCACTATCCTGCAATCAGAATCGTGGACAAATAATGAAACAGAATAGTGAATAGATGATGAATGGAAATTCAATTATAGCAAGTTTGAAACACATTCGAAAATAAGGTTAGTCACCGAGCACTTCAGGTATACTAAAAAATGACATCCTGAATCAAAATTATGAACTATGTACAAAATGGTTTCCGTAGATTCTTTGAGTAACATTACAGGTGGATCAAGCCAAAGTAGAGAGGATGCAGGTATACTATACATTTGTATGTTACGTACCACCACGATCAATATCATCAGGTAGCGTAGAAGGAAAATGAAGAGGAGGCAGGATTACAGTGGATATACCACAGGTCCTTGCATTACATACATTATTATCAGATTCTTTCAATAGAATCACAGGTGGATGAAGAAATAGCAAGAAGCATGCATATATGTACCATATATCTTTATGTTATGTACCACAATGTTTTATGCCATTAGGTAGCGTCATAGGAGAATGAAGAAAAGGCAGAAGTGCAGTGGATATACAAGTCCTTGCGTTAAATAATACCACTATCAGATTCTTCCAACAGAATCATCGGTGGATGAAGAAAAAGCAAGAAGGATGTAGATGTACCATACATCTGTACGTTGAATCCTACCATGATCATTAGGTAGCGTTGAAGGAAAATGCAGAAAAGATAGGAGCGCAGTGGATATACCACAAATCTTTGCATCGGGTGCATTCCACTGACCAATTGACGAATGATTAGAGAGACCGTTTAGGATCAACTCAACGAAAATTGTGCAGATACAATATTCTGATTATAGAAATTGCTACAGAACAAGTAAAAGTCAACTTGACTGATGTGACTGGATGTGACAATTCATTCTGAATGTTTTCTTCCAAAGTTCCATCTTTTCAGCTGTTCCATTCAAGCTAGATTATATCTGTGTTCTTACAAACCTTCATTTTTATTTTTACTCATCTTAGTTTTGGAATGATTCAATTCTCATATATCATGAATATTCAATGGTTTGGATATTCGATACAATATTGCTTTTCAATGATCATGAATCACTTTGAATACATTTTGAACATTTCATAAGCCCTAGAGTTACTAAATCTCTCAACCCAAAATACTCTATGACCATTCAATAAAATGGAACAAATCAACCAGCCAGACCTTGTTACGTACCAATACCGGGTGTGTAAGTATGAAACCGGAATTTGCCCATAGGTGGCGCTAGATGTCGATGCAGTTACCGACACATCACGTCAGCGGTGTCTTGTTATTGTATTGATATCCGACAAAGATTTCCAAATCACACGAGTTTCATTCGGTAGCATTAGTTTATTAGGGATAAACATGTCGAGTTTTGTGCCAACAAATTACAATTTGCGGACAGCACTACTTTTCTGTTTTCATCTGAAGAAAACCGCAGCCGAATCGCATCGAATGCTTGTAGAGGCGTTTGGTGAGCATGCTCTCGGTAAAACACAATGTTTCGAATGGTTCAAACGGTTCAAAAGTGGCGATTTTGACGTCAGAAACGAAGAACGTGGAAGACCACCGAAAAAGTTTGAAGACGCTGACCTGCAAGCCCTGTTGGACGAAGACGACGCTCAAACACAACAACTGGCGGATCAGTTAAAGGTGACCCGAGAAGCCATCTCCCTTCGGTTGGAAGTCATCGGAAAGATACAAAAGGTGGGGAAATGGGTTCCACATGAACTCCACGAAAGACAGCAGGAAAACCGCAAAACATCATGCGAAATGCTGCTCGCCAGGTTCCAAAGAAAGTCATTTCTCCATTGAATTGTGACTGGCGATGGAAAGTGGATATATTTTGAGAATCCTAAGCGCAAAAAGTCATGGGCTACTCCGGGTGAACCATCAACATCGACGGCAAGACCACACCGCTACGGACGAAAGACAATGCTGTGTGTTTGGTGGGATCAGAAGGGCGTAATCTACTACGAGCTGCTGAAACCTGGGGAAACTGTCAATACTCAACGCTACCGACATCAAATGATCGATTTGGATCGAGTTTTGCGTGAAAAACAACCAGAAACAACACAAGGTGATTTTGCTGCATGACAATGCACCAGCACACAAAGCAAAACAGGTCCAAGAAACGATAGAGTCGTTCCGTTGGGAGATTCTTCAGCAAGCGCCTTACTCACCGGACCTTGCCCCATCCGATTACTACTTGTTTGCATCAATGGAACACGCACTTGCTAAGCAGCGCTTTACTTCTCACGAAGATGTACGAAAATGGCTCGATGACTGGTTTGCCTCAAAAACGCAACAGTTCTTTTGGCGCGGTATCCACAAATTGTCAGAAAGATGGAAAAAATGTATAGATAGCGACGGACAATACTTGGAATAAGTTACTTTGTATCATATCATGACAATAAACGTGTTTTTTCTGTACAAAAATTCCGGTTTCATACTTACACACCTGGTAAAGCGTCTGGTTGGTTGATTGTTTTCTATTTTATCGAATTATTTCCGAGTATTTTGGGTAGAGAGATTTAGTAACTGTGAGGCCAATGGGATACCCTCAAGAATAGACTTATCGAGTGTAAAAATATTTAGAAATACAGTTATTCAGGCATAGCAATAGAAATATTTGAGATAAGAGATATTCCTCTATTTTCCATTCAGTCTGTGTTTAAATACTCTATTCGTAAATACCTCTCCTCTCAAATATTTCTATTTCTAATCATTTCTGTTCTCAAATAAGTCTATTTATGAATATGATCAATCCTAAATATCTGTATTCTCACAAATTTCTATTCTCAATATATGTCGATAATAAAACAAACATATTCTGTTCCATAGGGATTTAAGGATCGTAATTATGGATTAAATTCGTTCAAAGTAATTTCTAAAGGTTCAGTAAGTCATGAAAAATTTTTAGAAACTTTGTACGAATTCATACAGTAGTTTTCAAATCAACTGACCAGTATGAAATGGTTAGCATCCAGGCGCTACACTGTAAGAAATCTTTGTTGGGAATTGCTCATATTCGAATTGGAAAATCACAGTTTTTTTGTTGATGTACTACGTTCAGCATTCAACAGATAAATCTTTATTGTAGAAGTCTTATGCTCAACATAGAAGAAATACATTTTTTTTTAAGAGTCCTGCACTCAGACTTTTTGGAAAGTCATGTCACAAAAGTTTGTAAATTGCCCATGCTCAGTGTGGAAAGCTTTATAACCTACACAGAGCGTGAACAATTTCAAATATTACTACGCTGAGTGTAGGACTTTTCTAAAAAAAATTTATTTCTTGTACGTTGAGCGTAAGCCTTTTACGATAAAAATTTATTCTCTCTATGCTCAACGTAGTACTTCAACAAAGGAACTGTGATCTTCCAATTCAGATATGAGTACTTCATAAGAAAGATTTTTTACAGTGTAGCACCTGAACGCTAGCCATTTCATACTGGTCAGTTGATTTGAAAACTACTGTATGAATTCGTACAAAGTTTCTAAATAAAAATATTTCATGATTTACTGCATTCATACTGGTCAGTTGATTGGAAAACTACTGTGTGGATTCGCACAAAGTCTCTGAACAGTTTTCACGACTCTCTGAACCTTTAGAAATTACTTTGAATTAAATATGCTCGGAGATTTTCCAAGAACGTGGTCTCTTCTTCTTGAATTCATCAAAAATTCCGCACTTGGTAAAAATAAAGAGGTAAATATTATTTTTCATATTTGAAATTCAATTCCACCCATTGTATTATCGTTTCAATTTCAAAAAAAAATCTCAAAACACATTCTGAAGGAAAATTTCACTCCATTCAGAATTTCGAGGGGATATAAAAGGACATGCTCTATTTGAAAAAAAAAAGATATGAAATCAATATGAGCGACTAAGTACATTGGTTATCCAAAGGATATGTGGAAGATTTTTGGTATATTGTAACTTCAGTTTGTTTAAACTGTATCCAAGGTAATTTATGATTTTCAAAAAAACATTATTGTATTAAAAAAATAAATAACACAAGCGTATCGTTCTGCCCGTATATAGATATAACAATGAGATTTATCCTGCAACAGCGGAAAGTTGAAAAAAATTTATTTCAAAAAAATTAAGTGGAGTAGAACAAAAATTTTATAGGTTTTGAAATTCATGGCGATGTGAAACACTTGGCGTGGCCAATGAAAATTTTATGATTCGAGTTCCTGTTTGATAATGAAAGCTGAAAACTCTCCATGGGCCACGTCAAGTGTTTCACATCGACATGAATGTCAGAACCTATAAAATTTTTGTTCTACTCCACTTTTTTTTTTCGAAATATTTCTTTTATTGCTATGATTGCCATTAAACTCCACATGAATATTCAATTTTTATTATTCGTTTCAGGGTGACCGCAGTCTGGAAGTTCTGACGGAACTGATCAACTACAGACTCGGGTTGAATAGAATGACCAATGAGATGCAGAGAATTTCCAGACTGTTGAATTCCTGTTGTCTCAATTAGAGGCATTTTCAGAAAAAAAAGTGAAATCCCAATAAAAAAAACTCCAAAAAAGTAAAAAAATAACGCCTAGTACATGAAAATTCCTCCAAAACTTACAAAAAAAAAACAAAATCTAAAAATACAGTCTAAAGGAAAATTGTACTACATTCAAAATTTTGATGAAACACAATAGGATATATCTCATCTAAAAAAAGATGTGAAGTCAATATGAGCTGCTAAGTACATTTGGGTATTCAAATGGTATCACACTAAACAATGATTGTTACCGTTATATAGAACAGGATGTTGATACAACGAGGTGGCAACCGAGTAATTGCACATGTCAACTTGTGGTGGTCATACAACAGTGGCTCTTTTGTAACCTCAACATTACTGTTACATAACAATCACACATGTTATATCGATTCAATGCAATTAAAACATAACTTTGTGATGTAATAGCAGTAAGAAAGTTTTATTACAATGATATCACCTCAATAAAACTGTGTTTCGGGAGATGTAAACCATTTCTGGTATATTGTCACTTCAGTTTGTTCAAAATGTATTTAAAGTAATTCATGATCATTAAGAAGCAATATTGTATGGAATATCCAAACCAAACGTGTTGATTGTTCCTGATTTTTCCATTAATGTCGATACGAAACCTTGGCGCGGCCGATGACGTGAGTTTTGAGCCTTAATTGTATTCAAACGACTTTATTGAAAGCATGCGAACAGAAAGTTATATACTGAAATCTTTATCGGCCGCGCCAAGGTTTCGTATCGACATTAATTGAAAAATCAGGAACAACCAACACGTTTGGTTTGGATATTCCATACAATATTGCTTCTCAATGATCATGAATTACTTTGAATACATTTTGAACAAACTGAAGTAACAATATACCAGAAATGGTTTACATCTCCCGAAACACAGTTTTATTGAGGTGATATCATTGTAATAAAACTTTCTTACTGCTATTACATCACAAAGTTATGTTTTAATTGCATTGAATCGATATAACATGTGTGATTGTTATGTAACAGTAATGTTGAGGTTACAAAAGAGCCATTGTTGTATGACCACCACAAGCTGGCATGTGCAATTACTCGGTTGCCACCTCGTTGTATCAACATCCTGTTCTATATAACGGTAACAATCATTGTTTAGTGTGATACCATTTGAATACCCAAATGTACTTGGCAGCTCATACTGATTTCAAATCTTTTTTTAGATGAGATATATCCTATTGTGTTTCATCAAAATTTTGAATGTAGTACAATGTTCCTTTAGAATGTATTTTTAGATTTTGTTTTTTTTTGTAAGTTTTGGAGGAATTTTCATGTACTTGGCGTTATTTTTTTACGTTTTTGTTTGACTTCTGATGTGATGAAGCGTAAGTCGTCTCTAAATTCCTTCATGAAAGGTCTTCTACGCACATGAACGTGACATCAAGCTCAAGAATAAGATATCGCATTTGTGAATCCAAATTTAATTGATTTACTTTGAGTAAAAATACATACAAGATATATGTATATATATAAAATATCATTTCCACAACAATACTGTTCGAACTAATTACTAGAACTACTCAAGTTATAAGGACACAGGTATTGCTGTGATAAATTAATCAGCAGATCATTGTAATAACGAAACAAGAATTCTCATCATTATTTGTTCTATAATCATAATACCTCGTTATTGTCGACCCAGTGGGTTGTATTTTTTATTACAGCTACCTGCTTCGAATCAACTCCACACATTTTTCTCATAATAAATTCATGTATAATTTTCATTCTATTCAAAATCATCACGATGTATAACACTTATCGTAAATGAATATGATACAAAAAAACTCTGCTCACCCGCGTGGAAAAAAATAGCTTGGCATTAGTCTGCCCACACACGACCATAGTCCCAGAAGAATTCTTAAAGAATTCATGAAGAATCCAATTAGTTCAATAAGAATTCATTATGAATTCTTTTGTGACTGTGGTGCTGTGTGGGTAGGAGGAAAATCTCGAAAGGCTCCTAAAACACGCATAAAAGAATAAGGCACAGGTTGAGAGGCGATCTCAGAAGAAAGTAGAAGAATTGAGATTCTTCCATACTTTTTCCACATTTTTACCAGATTGGCAGGGTCTCACAGCAGTCTCGCAGAAATATGGGAGAGTCTCAAATCCCATGCTTCATCCAAAATCTTTCCTATATCTCTACCCTATTCTTTTATACGTGTTGCGATGATCTTGTGAGACTCCTCCTGTATGACTGACTCTAGACTATTCTTCTCCACATGGGAATTCATAGGCACAAAGCTTCTTCTCCTCTTGAATTTTTACACTAAATGATTTGTTCTCGCAAAATTGATTCGCTGTTCCTACAACTTTCCGTTCACTTTTTGAACATGAGTTGTAGTCAGTCAGGACTGCATCTGAATACCAAAGTTAAGCAGGGTCAGTACTTAGATGGGTGACCGCACGGGAATACAGCGTGCTGTTGGCATGCCTTTTTTTATCCACCACAAAGCGTATGATCTTGCATGATCGTGCATGGTCATATCTGGTCAATTCCCATGTATGATTATGAATGACCGATTCATGCATTCTTTTCCCGGGGATAGCAAATTATAATTCACACAATTTTATCATTCTCATTAGCAATTGCAAAAGTTGATCTGGTCATAATCAGATGATCAGGTCAGCTACTTCAGAAGGCTCCAATATATAATCTCATATTTGTTAAAATCATTTAATCTTTTTGATGGATCACGAATTTGGAATTCCGTATGTATCACAAAACTAATCAGACAGGAGCTAAATCAATATTTGCCTGTTCCAGATTCCATAAACGTACCTGTTATCTAACCCAATCAAGTTATTCCTTATGCATGCACTGGAGTTGTGCAGTTTTTTCAATTCTCATGTGCATTTTATTGGAGAATTATGCTCGAAAATTGTATTTCTCTTGATAATCAAAAGATTTATGATGCTTTGCCATAGCATTTAGATTCTTTCACTTATTCTCAACAAAAAAAGCTGAATAAATATACGAGCTCTAGCAAATTATCACTGATCCTCACGGTACTTGAAGAATGAAAAGAAAAGAAAATTCACAACTTTGAAACTTTTTAACAAAACATATCTCACCCCGATTGACCGAGAATATGTATGCGCGAATATACATAAAAGTATCTGAGTATATGTTCAATAGCGCACAAACCAGCTGGCCCCGCTTCTCAGGTTTACACGATAGTGATAAATTATTTATCGCGCGACGTCTGGCCACCGTCCAAGATTTTCCTTTTGTCGCCTGTATGTCTTTCTTCTTCACTTCTTCATCTATTTATACACATATACACATGCATACAAATATATGTGCACACATATATCTTTATATGCATAAGTATGCTGGTCTCAAACTTCGGTTCTTCCTTTTTTTATTATTTTATGTTGTTTTCTCTCTTTTGTTTTCTTATCTCATTCTTCTCTCTTTATTCGTTCTACTCTCCCTGTTGGAGACTTCCAAACAGTTTTGACTGCTTCCTCTCCTTTATATGCAGTAATATGTGAGCTGAATTTGGTGTTTTAACATCAGGATGTTGTGATTATACAGGTGAATACAATTTATCCCGTGTGGGAAAATTGATCAGGATTCAATTAGGGCCTAATTCAAACAAATCAGGGCCAAGTAAGGAATCGATGTAGAATGTGACGCATAAACGATCAGGTCCTAATCGGGTGCCCATGAGGGTACAATCAGGCCCATAACAATCATCTTACATCCAAATATAGTGTCCTAGCTAACATAATTGATGAATGAATTTTGAAATGACTTAGAATTTTCGAATATTATCGAAGCAGATGTAGTTGATTGATTCATAAACAATCAATTCTATTTTTTCCGAAAGAAAAGGGAGGTTATTTCAACTCTCTGAAGTATGAATCAAGTTAGATGTTTCATAATTCATTGAAAAAACTTCACAGGCGTTATTCTGCAGTCGAAATGTAGTAATGATTTCCTATTTGACAAAATTTTTTCGAGGCTTAGTTTTTGAGATATGAGAATTTTTATATTTTTTGTTTTCGAATCCACATCATTCAAAAGCACTGCGTGTTACATACTTGAGCTTGACACGATTGGCTAAGTTAGGAAACGGCGGATCTCTGGAAAAAATGTACTATTCTGTCATTTTTCGATTCAAGGTTATAGCAATTTGAAATGTTTTGGCTTCCAGCGGATCAGAATCCAGCAACTTTGAGTTATTATAGCTACTTTATAGGATACTTTGATTTTTTTCTCAGAGATCCACGATTTTCCAACTTGACGAATCGTGTTAAGCTCAAATATGTCACATACAGTGCTCTTGAATGATTTGGATTTGAAAGAAATTCTAAAAATGCTCCTATTTCAAAAACTAAGACTCAACACAAATTTTTCAGATCGGAAATACGCCTGTAAAATTCTTGCAGTGAACTATGAAACACCCGGTATATAGATATAAACATGGATATGTGTATGTATATATGTGTAAATAGATGTATGAATGAATTTACGTGTGTATATTTGTATATGTATATATACATATATGTATGTATGTATGTATGTATGCATGATCCACTAGAGCTCCCGAACATATTGTAGCAAATTTTGTATTCAACATATTCCAAAATTGGTAGGGGGTCTTTTGGCCGAATCGACATGATTTGACAATCACTAATCGATTTCAGAGAACACTAAAGAATGACTAGCGATTGTAAAATCATGTCCATTCGGCCAAAAACTCTTCTGGTCAGAAGACCCCTTACCTCCAAAATTCAACTATAATTTCATTACTTTGTACTTTGTTCTATTAGACAGAAAAATACTCTAAAACAATCCTTGATTGTGAACATTATTATTGATCGTGTATTATTATTATTATTGTTGTTGTTATTGTTGTTTTTATTATCATCATATCTTATTACCTATTCATATATTTTTATTTGTACACGGAGAAAAATTGTCTATCATAAATTACTAGACTCGCTAGTATATTGCGGATATACTTGCATTCTGAAGGTATATACCAAACATTCTCTCCAAAAGTACCAGACTTTCTGGGAGTTAATGGTAGGATAATGACATTTTATAATAGAAAGTCTGATGCTTTTGATCAGAATGTTTGGTATATCCCGTATGGGTTATATTTCGCTGAAAAATGTCTGTAAAACTATGAAAAATCTCTGAAAAAAAATGAAAAAATTCTGAGAAACTCTGAGAATCTCTGAAATTTCGATGAGAAATCTAATATTTTTGGGACATTCTTTACAGACTTTTTTCAGACTTTTTTCAGAGTTTCTCAGAGTTTTCTGATTCTTTTTCAGAGAAATAGTGACGAAATTGCACTCTGAAGGAACTCTGACAAAACTCTGATGGATTGCTAACATTTTTCTGACTTTTAGAAAAAAATTTAAAAATTTTCAAACACTTTTTCACACATGATATTTGAATACGGCATATAAATGTATTTATTGAATTTCAGGATTTTTCAATAATCAGAAAAATGTCAACAATTTATTAGAGTTTTGTCAGAGTTTTTTCAGAGTGCAATTTCGTTACTATTTCTCTGAAAAAGTATGAAAAAACTCTGAGAAACTCTGAAAAAAGTCTGAAAAAAGTCTGTAAAGAATGTCCCAAAAATATTAGATTTCTCATCAAAATTTCAGAGATTCTCAGAGTTTGTCAGAGTTTCTCAGAGTTTTTTCATTTTTTTTCAGAGATTTTTCATAGTTTTGCAGACACTTTTCAGCGAAATATTTCCATACGGGATAACCTTAAAATGCAAGTATATCCTCAATATACTAGCGAGTCTAGTAATTTATAGTAGATAATTTTTCTCAGTGTGAAAATATAAAATCAAGACATTTTCCATAGATATCACTCAAGCTTATATATGTTATATGATTAGTATTCACAAGCTTTTATGATTCTTCGATTTGAAATGTTCCTGTCATGACATTTTTTAAATAAATTGATATGAGATCGATGATTTATATTCATTCATCAGGAATTCATTTTTATATCAACAGCGTTGCTCAAATCTGTTCATGGGTCACATTTCTAGTCCTCAATTTCAGTCAAACCAAATTTCTAACGGAATCAACCCACCAAAAATTCACGTTGAATAGAATAACCAATGACGCACAGAACTTCCAGCCGATAGACACCCTGAAGAATACGAATGTTACCATCCGAGCATGCTTTCTTTCTACCAAAATACTCTAATTTGAATTCATAGGAAAATCCATACTTCAGATCGTTCGGATAACCACACACTTTTTTCGGTAGAGTGTCTCAGTCCCGAAGGTCAATTTTCCCGAAAGTCCGATACACCGAAATGCAAAATCCTGTTGTGTGTTGAACATCTACAAATCCTGGTATTACCCATACAGCACCGGGAGGTCTTTTGAATGTTCAAAAAACGTGCTTGATTACACAGAGAACGTGGAAATAACGTTTCGGGATGTTCTAAGAACGTCACATGTATGTCCCAGGTACGTGCAAATGTCCCGGCTCGTTCTATTCATTTGCACCGTGCGACGTTCTGGAAACGTGTTCAATAAAGGTTTCCACACTGAAAAAAAAATTTATTCCAGTCAAATAAATATTTATTTGTCCTGTAACAAAGAAATATTTATTAGAATCAACAAAATATTCTTTGGAACCAAAATAATTTATTCGAATCAAATAAACGATTAAAATCATCTATTTAATTCAAATAAATTATTTTAGTTCCAAAGAATATTTTGTTAATTCTAATGAATATTTCTTTGCTACGGGACAAATAAATATCTATTTGACTGGGATACATTTTTTTTTCAGTGCATTACGTTGTGCGAAGCTGCGCATATGTTTTTAAAGGTTAGTTTTCATAAAAGTATGTTGGAGAAACACTATGAGAACGGCCCGTAGTAGATGAAAAGAACGAGTTAGGAACGTATTCAGGGGCATCTAAAATGCAGGTACTCTAAATATTTAAAAAACTTACTCCTCGGGGAGCAAAACACGCAAAACCGAGTGCATGTTTTCAAAACGTTGAGAGAATTTTCTGTGCTTTCTGGGTAGTGAAACCAATCTACGCGTAGTTGGCTTGGAACACCCCAAATCTTTTTTTTAGCAATCCATTGTTTGCATAGGTATTGAACACACGGTGGAAGCTGCAATGTCGCGACAAAATTTCAGTACCTTAAAATATAATAGTTAGATGGTTAGTAACATCTAGGAATATTTCGGTATATCGAACTTCCGGGAAAACGGACCTTCGGAACTGCGACACTCTACCATTTTTTTCAATGCACGAAGCCCTTGCAAGTGTCTAGTTTTAGGCTAGTCAAGCGTTACAAAACTCGCGAATCCTTAGATCATTCAAACTTGGAAATATTTGAAAAAGTAATATTTCTGATCCCTATTACACTTGTACTTGTTGAATTGATTTGCCGGTGAAAATTTCTTGCTCTCGACAATTACGCAACATTCGCTAGCTCCGCAAAAAGAAATAGACGCAACCCACATAGGAACAGAGGCTATGTCGTTCCAAAAGTATTCTAAAAGATATCTTCAAGATGTCTTATGCAACATAAAAAGGAGAATTTAAGAAAGATCCTTTCTCAAGAACAAATCTTTCTTAAATCGTTCTTTTCATGTTGCATAAGACATCTTAAAGATATCTTTTAGAATACTTTTGGAATGACATAACCTCTATTGCTATGTGGGAATTATTGGTATTAGAAGTATGAATTATGGAAATACTCATTGTTAGATGTAGATTTTCGATAATAAGATTTGTTTTTTGAAATGGAATCTGACTTATAAATGAAACTGAAACTGGCACCCGTAAAGCTAGCAGCCGATTATCATAACTTTTTCCACAAAACTTTGATCAAAGATTTAAGTATCTGAGACATTTAGTAGAATGCACTGATATAAATACTATGGATACGAGATCGCTCGGTTGAAATAACAAATTCTTGTCCCTGAAAAATGTACAAACCGCAGCGCCGCCTAGCAGGGGGGTGTGATACTTTCTGATAATATGATACTATCTGTAGTATGATTTGTTCATGTTGATATAACCAAAAAGTGGAATGTTATAACAATGGTATAAGGAAAGAAATGTTATGTATTGTTAACACTGATGTGTGATTGTTAATCAAGTCAATTAATAATAATAATTTTATAAAAACGGTATTAATGTATACATAGGTTCAATTTTAACCAAAATTTTCAAATTTACCGCATTTCATTAGCTCTAAACCCCCCTGCTGGTGGCGCAAAACGGTCCTTCAATTAGGGACATGAAAATGGCGGCCATCCCATATCCATAGTATAGAGATCAGTGGTAGAATGCCACTCAATTGATTTTTGATGTGAACACAGCTGGAACCACATTGAATCAAAAGTTACAACAATTAGCTGCTAGCTTTAGGTTGCTGGTTTTAGCTTAATGATTCATAACCTCCATTCGTATTATTCACAAATTTGAATGAGTTTGAATTGTAAATAAAACTAGGAATTACCCTTCAACTGATGAATCAAATCGTTTTTCTTCAATTTTCTTCAATTTGATTCATATTTTATCAAATTTTTTCCATGATTAATGAAAAAAACAGGTATGAAATGGAATTATTCCGGCCCCGATGGGAGGCCTGTTGATACCCAATCAGGTTGTAATGATTTTTGCGTCACATTCACCATTTAATTCTTGTTAGGCCCCGATTATTATTATGGCGTTACTGATGGAATTTCTACACGGGACTGTCTTCGTTGGAAAGGAAACAAAAACATTCCGCTCTGATAAAACCTCTACGTATTCGTCTTTGATATTACCTTTGTGTAAATGTGATTCCAAAACATGATATTCCAAGTCGTCGAATAACATCCTTTTGCATGGAAATATGTTTCTAGATTGAAAGAGTTTATTCTTTGACAATTCATCTCTACTTCTTTGAGAATTTTGCCCAGGATAATCATGATTTTTCAATGGTTGATTGTTACTTTAAGAACATTTGATAAACTAATATGTGATCAACAGAATTCGATTGGAGTCTATTTCAAAAGCTGCTTGGAACAATTATGCTTTTCAATACTACTAGTAGATCCCTGTGGATATTATGACAATATGATATCATATCCAGCGCCGGTCAGAGAAATTCTTCCTTCTTCAATTGACATGAAACGAAGGACAGTGAGTGCGCGGTCGCGTTGCAGAAGGAAGAAGAATTTTTGGACCGGCGCAGATCATATTTCATTAAGAAGAACGCATAGGACAGGAATCTTGGAGAACATCCCTGCTAAGAATGGCGGAACCAGACGGGAAAAAAGTTTTCCCTTTTATAATAATAAAACGGAATGAAAATTTAGTCCTCCAGTTTAGAACTGAAAATACGGAGAAAAATCTTGCTAGTATTGATCCGCATTTGCAGAGAATATTGTACCGATTTCATCCGTATCGCCGAAAGAAATAGAATCAAAAACCTTTCCGTTATCGACTGGAAATGCGGACGGAAATTTTCAAATCAATATCTCAATTTTTTCCATGAGAAGAAAATGTTTGAAAAAAAATTTTTGTTGAAACTCTTGACCAGAAAGACGCCTTAAACCAGGACAAATCTAGAACTATCCGGACGGTTGGCAGCCTCGATCAAATAATTATAAATACAACTATGCCCGGGTAGAAATGATTCGTGGCATTCCCCAGTTCTGTTCAGGGCCTGATCAGATTTGATCTGATTTGACCAGGCCCTGACTAACCCTGGTGGAAATTCCTCTAGTAATTCGCTAGTTGTAACACTTATCCCCACGGAAAACTAGAGTTCCAATTCAGTAACTTTTCAGTTTAATCACCAACTTATAAGTGTTTTTATATATATAATATATATAAATATTAGATTATACATTATATATATACATATTATGTATATCTAATAACATAAAATATATATACTGAGAAAAATGTATGGTTGCAGAAACCAATTCGTTGATTAAATATGGTCTAGCCAAATAATTGGTTGTCACAACCAATTATGTGAGTGTCACAATTTTGTTGGTTATGATGACCACGTCAAAAAATGCAGTTGGAGCACCCAACGAAATCGGTTGTTACAACCACATAATTGGTCATGATAACCAATCAATTGGTTGGACCTCATTTAACCAACGAATTGGTTATTGCAACCATATATTTTTCTCCGTGTAATAAATATACATATGAGGTCTCTAGTTTTTCACAAGGAGAAGTATTACAACTCGTGAATTACTAGACGAATTTCTACCAGGCAAACGCTGAGAATAACAGGAGAACGCATGAATTATTTCAATGCGAAAAAACTATAATTTGGCTCTCTCATTTGAGTCCCAATTTTAGCATGAGTACGCAAGGTTAAACGCAATAAATAGTTTTTTCGCATGAAGCAACATATGTTCGAATATCCCTACACGGAAGAAAGTGAATGGGTGAATTCACCAAGTAGGATGACAACGGGTCGCTTCGAGTCTTTTGATGCAAATTTTTACAAAATATATTGTCAAATAATACACATTATAGAACAAAGACTAGGGCTTCGCACGAGACCGAAACCTTTCTCGACCTCGTTTGGTTTCGATCAGTCTCGGCGAGATGACACCGAGACGATATTAATCAACACGTCTTATCTTGTCGAGACTCTTGGTGAGTCTCGATTTTTGCACTACCTCGTAAAACCTTCAAAGCTTTTTTTGGAAGACGACCCAGCTCTAATTCTCGAGGAGTTAATTTTTGTTTCCAATTCATCCTAATCAAGAGCCAAGTATATGGAAAAACCTTCCAAAACAAAACATATAAATCGAAAAGCAGAAATCGCGCTCTATACTCCTAAACCGAGATTTGACCTCCTGAAAAAATTTTCAATGCACACCCAAACAGCACCGAAAGTCCTCAAAACGTTTCAAAAACGTGTCCAAAGTCCCCCAGATGTTGGTTTCCAAAAGCACATTTTCCAAACGTCTTAGGAACATTCATTCAATGTGTTGGGGAGCACGTTTTGAGGACATTGTTTACACATGCTATGGTACGTTTTCAGAACGTTTTCGAGACGTTACATGAAAACCAAGTATTTCATCTCTAACCTATACAAATGTATATTGATAGTGTTACTAGGGAAAAAAGTACCAAACAACCATAAAAATATGTTTTGTATTGAATATTTGAAAAGATTCCTTTCCAGAAGTTCAAAACTATTGGCAGAATGTAAGTTATCAAGAATTGAGTCAATGTATTAAGATTCACATAACCTCAAAATTGACGCGAAACAAAATTTCACTATCTGCAACGTATTAAAGAGATGCAAATGTAATTTATCAAATCTATCGATACAGGCTCCACCGCAGTTCATTTGCATCTCCTCGAGATGGAGAATATTAAAAGATTTGGCACAAGTTTGATTTTTAACAAATTCTCATTGAACATGTTTCATAAACGTTCCATAATAACCTAAATAAGACTATACCGGACATTTGTACATCCCTGGAATGTCTATGCGACATTTTTAAAACGTCCTGGAACATTTTTCGAACGTTCTTCTTGTGACTAAGTACGTTTTCTGAACGTCCGAAGAACGTCTCAATGCTGTCTGGGCAATAACTCAACACATATTGTACGCCACAAAAACATAACTACACTTTCACTATATGATTCGACTATACACTTTCGATTAAGCCCACTACGAACTTGATCAGTTCATGTGATTTTGAAATATAAACGTTTCAAATTTTCATGCGACCAAAATATCACAATTACGATTTTCCATCATCATCAGCTTTTCCTCATCAAGATAGATTTTCGCTATCATAGGGTGCACTCCAATATTCGGTATCCTCCAAATAAATGAGTTTTATCCAATGGTATAGATCATAGATGTATTCTGTCTCTTTGTTTTTACCAACGTACAATGGCGTTCATTCCAGTATAGTATATAGAATATATACACACTAAGAAAAAGGATGGTTTGATTCAATCGAGTTTCAGTTGCTTCAAGTCCGCCGCGCATTTGGATACGGCGAAATCAATCTGGGAGTTGATTGAACTGCCTTGCGGGTTTGGAAAATCAGTTGTTCCAATTCCGCGAGAAATTGAGCCAAATCTTAAGGATTTAATTGTCATTCTTAAGAACTTGATTCAATTGATTCTTTGTTTTGAAATGACGTACAACATATTTGTATTAAATCAAAACACTTTTGAATGACAATATTTAACATTTGTTTGGATGTTCCATGCCTTGACATCAATACCGTACTTGAATTCATCAATTCCATAAGTTATTCGCTGAATACAGTAGAGCAATTCAATACAATGATCAAATAAAGAAAAAAAATGATTCCTCAGTCGGGCTTTCCGACTGAATTCACACAATTTTTCTGAAATTCGTTTTAGTGCTGTTGTCAGAATGGTTGTTGGCTCCTCTCTACCACCATCCGTCATCTTTTATCTCCGCCTGTTTTGTTGATGGGAGTCGTTTTGCTGCTTCCGTCCGTGAGGCATGGATTACTTGATCAAATGTTCTCGCTGGACAATGTTTTATGAAGGAATTCTGGAATAAAAATTTCGCTCCACCGTTGACGAGAATCGAACTCATAACTCCTAGTCTTGTAGACTAGCGCTCTATCCACCGAGCTATAGAGACTAATTGATCACTTCCACCCAGAAATGCCGTTTTAAATATGATTCATCCGATCCAGGAAATACAATTGACATGATGTCTCATAAAATGGATAAAAATTCATATCGAATTTGTAAATCGAAATGAATCGTGTAATATCATTCTACATGAATTCGGGTGTTTTTTCTCAACAAATAGGAAACAATTCTGTATTCAACGAACACTTGTCTGTATGTGTATGCATTTTTTTTGGTTGAAATAGATTTTATAGCTGTAATTTCATACGAGCGACGAGCGATACCTTAGATAAAGGGAGAAGTCTCACATTACCTCTTCCTTTATCTAAGGTATCGCTCGTCGCTCGTCGCTCATCGCTTGTATGAAATTACAGCTTATGACACATCAACAGCGATCACATTGATGAGGTTGTGTCAAGTCCGCCAATTTTCAGTCAAACTTATTGAATATTCGTTCGATTAACCAATTTACTGGAAGCAATTGGATGAGTATGTTATCTCAAATGTTCATTCTTTCCAATGACACCTGCATGCGTTTTGATCACTTCAATATGTGATTGAAACAACTGCTGGGGATGGTACGTTCAAAATTTGTTGTGTTTCCATCCATGACGTAGTGATTGATTGGAACGCGCATCTTATTTTGTTACAATATCGCTGCGGGGTTGACTCAACCAAAAGTGTATATTTGTATCAAATGACGGGAAATTTATGCCAAACGTTATTCTGTTGACTCAACCGCATACCTGTCAAATTCCCGGCGCGCTTGACAAAAAACCATTTTTTTTCTCAGTGCGTTGTAAAAAGACTCAAGCAAATAATCTGACAATGAGGCGATGTGTTGGCAGGTTACTATGATGATATTGAAAGGATAATTGAAAAATTAATGATTTACAGATTGCTACAATATTATGTAATTCGGAACAACAATCAAACACAAATAACTTGGAAATATATAACTGATGAGGTTTACGACCGGATAAATAAAAATCACGGGTGAGAAAAGACGAGTATTTATTCAACGATGTTGTTGATACAACGGTAAGCGCGAGAATGAGCGTTACAATACGACGACGCGGTACGTGAAAAGATAAAGATGGCGCTGTAAATACAAGGGGACTCAGGTCGGTAAGGTAGCCTGAGTATCGATAACCGATAATAATCAACACTTCCCCTCGAAGGCTAGATCCGACCCTATCCGACGACTTGGTTGAATCTCTCGACGCCCAGCTGATGCAGACAATCCCAATGTCTTCCTTTCGGTAATCCCTTGGTTAGCACGTCCGCAGGCATCTGATTAGTTGGCAAATAATCCACGGTCACTTGTCCTGATGCAATTACCTCTCGAATAAAATGGTGTCGTACGTCGATGTGCTTGGTGCGGGAGTGGAAAACGGGATTTACGGCAAGTTTCTGAGCTCCCATGTTATCATTGTAGATTTGGATGCCCGAAGCGCTCTTGACTCCAACTTCTTTCATCAATCGCCCCAAATAAATAGCTTCTTTTAAAGCTTCGCTCAAGGCCATGTATTCGGCCTCAGTCGACGAAAGGGCAACGGTACGTTGCTTTCGGGACTCCCATGAAACTGCACCACCGTTCATGACAAAAACGAAACCGGTATACGATCGACGATCGTTGACACAGGCGGCCCAATCAGCATCGGCGTATCCAACTAATTCGCACTCGTCCCTTCCATAGGTGATACCGACATCAGATGAGCCTTTCAAATATCGGAGAACTCTCTTCGCCGCTTGCCAATGCTCCTTGTTGAAGCAATCGAGAAACTGACTCAATGTACTAACGGCACATGATATATCAGGGCGCGTAGCGACCGATAAATACATTAGAGCCCCAATCAACTCTCTGTACGGAGGCTTATGTCCATCGTCTTTACTCCAGGGATCCGATTTCAACAGCTGTGTTCCAATTTCAATCGGCGTAGCCACAGGTTTGCAGTCCGTCATTTTGAATCGCCCCAGGACGTCCCTGATATATCCCTGCTGCTTCAAAGTTATTCCAGATTCGTCCCGAGAAAATTCTATTCCAAGACAATATTTGACCGCACCCGAATCTTTGATATCGAATGATTTTCGTAGAAGACGATAAATATCGTCGATAATTTTCGAATCACGCGATAGCATTAAAATGTCATCGACATAAACAACGATCACTACACTGTTAAAAATTTCTTGAAATTTCATGTACTTTTCATGTACATATGTGAATGAAAATTCAATTTTTGTGAACTGAAATAGGAATCCAAATACATGTTATTGAATTTTCAAGTTATTGTGCATGAAAATTGAAATTAATGTACAGGTGATTGAAAAAACTTGGAAAAATTTACTCCATTATAATAACATAATAATATCATTTTAATATCATTATAATTGTAATCAAATCAAGGCTGTACTGGTATCCAGCTGAAAATAACCAAAGTGATCCAAGTTGATTTTGATTTGAAAAAAAATTTAAAAATGCTCATGTCTCAAGAACTAATCTTCCAAAAACCGGAAATTCTTGCATTATGGCTGCAGAATACGCCCTTGAAATACAATTTTTCTCACTTGGGTCACCCTGTATACTAACGCTTTGACGAAATCATCCACGTATCCACTTCAACTATGTATTAGTTAGATCACACGATTTGTTCAGTGTTTCTACATCATAAGTACATCTTGATTCACAAGTTTGAAGAATGAACGCAAGGTGATATAGGTAGAAAAATGCATCTGTCCGCGTAAGTGGCGGTGGCTAGAGTAATAGGGCTGTGGCGTCCGGTTCCGACACCCCGCGTTCAAATCTTGTGAAGGTGATTTTTTTTTCAACGATCTTGAACATGTGCATGAAATTTAAATACCTTGTTATTGAATTTTCAATCATGATTTCTCTCAACAACCATGAACATGTGCATGAAATTTAAAGAACTGGTTATTGGATTTTCAATACTACTGTACATTATTTTTCATTTACGTGAGTGGAAATTGCTTCCATTACTTGTGATTGAAAATTCAATCAGAAATTTATAACAGTGTAGTATATCTTCATTGGCACCTCTCACATAGACACTCGGATCGCTATCTGTCGGTTTTAACCCGAGTTTTAATAGTTCGTTTTGCAGTCGCTGATACCAGCAACGACCAGCCTGCTTTAGGCCATACAAGGCTTCCTTGAGTCGACAAACACTATTGTCATTCAGCGACAGTAACATCTTTTCGGCTCTAGGCGAATGCACGGCGTTCCGACATGATGAATTCGAGAACTTCTCGCGTGTGGATCGGTATCTCCATATGAATTTCTTCGTCGATTTCTCCATTTAAATAGGCAGTGGTCACGTCAAATTGTTTGATATGCATGTTCCGACTAGCAGCGAGAGCTGCAGCCAATCGTACCGAGCTGAGTCTGGCGACGGGGGCAAATGTCTCGTCGTAATCTACGCCAGGTCTTTGGGAAAAACCTCTGGCTACCACTCTGGCTTTGCTTTTGATGATCTCGCCGTCGGCTCCGTATTTGTTCCTTAGGACTATGCGACTACCAATTGTCGTCCTATCTTCCGTACGATCGATTATGTCCCAGGTATCGTTCCTGAGAATAGAAGCAAATTCTTCTGCCATCGCTTGCATCCATTCATGTTTTTCTGCACTTGCAAGCGCTGATCGAACAGGAACTTCGGCCAAACAGGCCATGGAGTTTCCTTCATCGGCTTGCTCTTGATAGACTTTTCGTGGTCTCCCACGTTGTCCCGTACGATTTTTCCTGGGTCTGCCCGGACCGCGTTTAACTCTACGTTCCGCATCCGGTGCCGGTGGAAACCACAAGAAATCCACACTCGAATTGTCTGAATCGTCCGAATCATATTCAATCATCTGTGGATGAGTCAAATCCTGGTGTTTCGAGTTTAAAACGACGTCTAAAAACTGTTGATGATTCGCTGGATCTCGCGTAGCTTCTTCCGTTTCACTTGACACACCCGGATAGAAGTCTTCATGTTCGTAATGTTGTTTTGCTTCATTATTCAAGAATTTGACGTCACGTGAGATAATCACCTTTTTATCTTCGGGAACATAAATTCTGAATCCTTTAGATTCATCCGCGTATCCTAAAAAGATACCTCTCTTCCCGCGAGGATCAAATTTTCCCATACCGGCCGATCGATCCAAGTGATAAACTTCGCAACCAAATTGTTGCAATTCGCTGACGTCTGGAGCCTCTCCCATCCAATCTTCATACGGAGTTCGACCTTCGAGTTTACTGGTTGGGCATCTATTACGGATGTGATTCGCCGTCGAGACGGCTTCGGCCCAGAATGAAGGAGGAAGACCCGACTGCAGCAGAAGGTACCTTGCCATTCCAACTAGTGTGCGGTTTTTGCGTTCCGCCACTCCGTTCATCTCTAGATTGTTGGGTATGGTCAATCGGCGCTGAATTCCTGAATCTTTTAATAGTACGTTTAACTGGGAATTAATATATTCGGTACCGTTATCCGATTGCAAAAATTTGATTTTTATATTTTTCTGTGTCTCTATACGATTTTTAAAGTCACGAAATTCTTGCACCACTTCATTTTTCTGACGTAGAAACCGAACTTCACACCACCTAGTCGCATCGTCAATGAACGTTACGAAATATCGCGATTTTCCGTTCGAGTCGACCCGCATGGGACCGCATACATCCGAATGTATTAGTTCACCGGGTTCCGTTTTCCTATCGGATTTCTTCGGAAAAAGGGTTCGAACCATTTTCCCGCGGAGACAAATCTCGCAATCGATATCGCTATCAGGGTCGATAATATCGATCCCTCTAATTTTTCCTCCTCTGACGGATTTGCGAAGATCTTTCACGTTTAGATGTCCTAAACTGACGTGCCAATCCATAAGGGATTTCTTTTGAGCAGTTTTATTCTGAATCACTTTGCTCTGTTCCGTTAACTCGGATTCCTTCACGTAGTACAACCCGTTTACACGATTTCCGACAACTACAGGATTTCCTTTCGAATCCAGTACCGACACGAATTTTTGATCGAATGTCACATGGTAACCTTTATCCGCGATCTTTCCTACCGACAAAAGATTAGTACGTAAGTCCGGCACATAGAGGGAGTCGCGCAAAGTAAAAGTTTGATCTTCACCGTTTACACTTGTCACAATGTTCACGTCACCTCTTGCACGTATCATTGTCGTTGCATCATTCGCTAGCTTCAAGTTGTCACACACGTCCGATTTTATACACGAGAAACTATCATAATTATTACACATGTGAGACGAACATCCGCTATCGATGCATCACATTTTTTCTTTTTCACGATCGACATTACGCGCTGATTCACGAGAGTCCGTTTCTGATGTAACGTACAATGATTTGTCTTCTTCCGCTTTATTAGCATTATTCCGCGAGCCTTTTAGGTTAGATCGACAAACGGAGGCTTCATGCCCTATTTTCTTGCAGCGATAACACGTTATTGTAGTTTGTCTACCTTTGTTGTCATTTTCAGTTTTGTTTTGAAACTTCGGTTTGTTGTTATCTTTGTACCTCTTCTCTGCTGTCATGGCGTTCTGTACCGTGCTGCTACGATCGCTTTTTCGAGCGTTGCCTTCTTCAACTATTTTGATACGCAACACATCCGGCTTGGGTAATTCGTCTCGAGACTCTATCGCACACCGGAAATACTCGAAAGTCGCTGGTAAACTATACAGGAGCAATATCGATAATAGGTCGTCGTTGATTGCTACTTCCATGTCGCGAAGTTTGTCGACAGCGTCGAAAAATTTTCGTGAATGATTCCGCACATCGTCACTTTCGTTCATTCTTTGAAGAATAATTTGTTTCAGCAATGCTGCTTTTCGCGCAGGCCCCTTCGATTGATAGATCGACTCCAGTTTTTCCCACAATTCGCGCGAGGTGACGCACTCCTTTATTTGTTTCAACTCGGAAGGTTGAATTGCAAGTATAATGTCTGACATCGCTTCACTGTCTTTTTCTTCCCATTCTGTGACAGCGGCTACCGATGCGGCCTCAGCCGCGACCAATGCGGGCTTAACTTTCGTCCCTGTCACATAGCCCCACGTGCGATTTTTAACTAACAGGGCTTTCATGTGGATTTTCCACGTGTCGAAGTTGTCTTTCGATAACGTCTCCATGCGCACTGTATTCGGCGTCGCCATTTTTCACATTTTCTCGTCGCACGATAGCTTTATTCAATTTCGTATCGTAACCGACGCGTTATTCTATTTGCACTGGTTTTATTTCCGGAACAACTACAAAGAAAACACGGTACGCGATATCTGGGCCCATAACCTGATGAGGTTTACGACCGGATAAATAAAAATCACGGGTAAGAAAAGACGAGTATTTATTCAACGATGTTGTTGATACAACGGTAAGCGCGAGAATGAGCGTTACAATGCGACGACGCGGTACGTGAAAAGATAAAGATGGCGCTGTAAATACAAGGGGACTCAGGTCGGTAAGGTAGCCTGAGTATCGATAACCGATAATGATCAACAATAACTTTTATATGTATATAATTCATAGAAAAATTCATGAATGAATGAATGAATGAATGAATGAATGATGCAAAGGTTATTTGCGGAAGAAAAACAGGAAAAGTTTGAGAAAGGTATAAATCTATTTGCTACATTCAGAAAATTGGAAGATATACAAAGGTAAGCTCTGTATGATGAATTATTCATAAAATACATGATTCCTTTACAGGTAAAAGCATAGCAGATATATCATAATCCTTGACGGACAGTTTGCTACTGTTGGTTTCTCCAACCGGAACCAGATACCAATAATAGAAAATCATACAAGGTTTAGTCAAGGAAAATAAGTTGAATTTATAAATTACTTCTGAGGCGAAAGCATATCGGATATATCATAACCCCTCCACGGACAGTCTGCTACTGTCCTATTCTCCTACTAGACTCGTTAGCAGGAGATCAAATGGTTCATACGGAGTATGCTCAAGGGGACTGATTCAAATTGATTCGCAATCTTTCTGTAGGCCACAACACAACGGATATATCATAACTCCTGACGGACAATAGGCTACTGTCAGTGCCGTCTTTGAGCATAGGCGAGGTAGGCTCGGGCCTAGGGCCCCAGGCTGATAGGGGCCCCCAACTCTTTGGACTACCATTTTTTTTTAATTTCACAAAAAAAGGAATTCTTTGAAAGGTAAAATAATAAAAGAAGTAAAAAATGATACAAATTTTTTCTATTCACAAATAATTTTATTTCTCACTTTTTTAAGAGAAAAGTCAGTTATCACTGCTTCAACATCAATACAATCCAGTACATTAGATTCAAGAAACATTAATGACAAACTATTTAATCTCTGTTCTGTGATTGTACTGCGAAGGTCATTTAATAAAAATTATCGAAAAAGAAATTTATATATATATATAAGCAAAAAGATTTCCTTACATGGGCCCCCAAGCATTTCGGGCCTAGGGCCCCTTGACTATGAAAGACGGCCCTGGCTACTGTGGATTTCTACAATTAGGATCGTAGACAGTTGACAAAAAAGGTTATACCGAGCTTGCTTGAAAATTATTCAAGTTTATTTGCTACTTCTTCACAGGTAAAAGTGGGTTATAGTGGGTATACCATAAACCCTCATGGACAGTCTAGTTTATCATCTGCTAGTGTATACTATTTCCTGAGCGGAATCGTGAGCGAAAGATGAAACATATGATATATTGAGCCTGCTCAGAGAGAAGTGAATCCCAATAAAAAAACTCCAAAAAAGTGAGAAGATAAGCCAAGCATATGAAAATGCCATCAATATCTAAAAAAAATCTATGAACCTGTTCTCAACAGAAATTTCATTACATTGAAAATTTCGATGCAATAGAACAGGATATGCCACATCTGAAAAAAATGTGAAATCAAAATGAGCTGGCGAGTACATTTGGTTATATGAATGGGATGTAAACGTTTTTTTGTATATTGTAACTTCCATTTTTTTCAATTTCATTCAAAGTGATTTATGATCTTTGAAGAACATCATTGTATTAAAAAGGAGAATAAAGTGGAGTCGAAGAAAAATTAGGTTCAATCATTTGGCATAGTAGAAACAACTCTTACTTATTTTGAATCAAACGTGTTGGTCATTTCTGAACAGTTTTGAAATTCAGGTCCATACGAAAAACTTGACGTGGCTAGCGGAAAATTTTTAGCTTTTATTATCGAACACTTTTATCATAAAATTTTTATTGGCCATACCAAGTGTTTTGCATCGACATGAATTTCAAAACTGTTCAGAAATGATCAACACGTTTGATCATTTTTTCACTTTTCTGGAGTTTTTTTTTTATTGGGGCACTCCTTTTTCTGAATATGCCTTCCATTGGAAACGAATTAAAATTAAATACTCATGTCGAGTTTGATAGGAACCAACCATAGCAATAAAGAAAATATCCTCAGATTATTTCTGTGATATGAAAAACCACTTGGGCTCTCATTATTCATCTCATCATTAGACAGCAATAGATTATTGAAATTAAAAATGAAGAAAAGAAGGAGGAAAGGAAAGTGCAATTCCTTAAACAAATATACATGTGAAGAATTCTGGAAACTAAATGTTAGGTGACCAATGAATTGACGCTAAAAGCAGCTCGGAGCGCTCAGAGCAGCTCATAATTTTGAACAATTCATTGCCTACCTTTCCATCGTCATGTTCAAAATCCTGGATTCATCGGTCCCTGCCAATTGTAGAGAAGATCCAAAAGTATGAACATATTTTATTGCGAATTCTTTTACAAATGGACTTTTCTCTTTATGGACAGTAGAACTGGAATTATGGAGCATACCCACATAGCACAAATGATCATTCATATTCAATATAATTCCGATGAATTCAAAATGAATACATTCTGAATCTTCAGAAAATTATTTCCGAACTTGCAATATAAATTCTTCCTGAACACTACGGTGTTGATGAAAAATTGAACTTGAATTAAAAGTATTTATGATGAATTCTTTTTCTACTCTCAAACTGGCGCTCCCTGTTGAGACTCTGCCGCTATCTGCACTGAGAAAAAAGATCATGGAATGATCGCTAGAAAAGATAGTAAACTGGTGACAACTACGAATTTCTGTGCACAGTCGCTAACAGGGACGAGTAATGGTTCCTATTTTGGTATATTAAAATACAATATAGTATACCAAAATAGGAATCATTACTCGTCTCTGTTAGCGACTGTGCACAGAAATTCGTAGTTGTCACCAGTTTGCTATCTTTCCTAGCGATCATTCCATGATCTTTTTTGTCCGTGTGGGATAGAGTGAGAATAGCAATATAATTCAGTTTGAAGAATAACAAGAGTGATCAAACTTCTGAAGAGATCATTTTAGAATCAATCGCATTTTCAGTCCTTTCAGTCAGACAAAACTGCCCTGATAAAACTGACCGTCAAAAACGGACAGAACCTCTATCCTAATTTGCCGGAGTCAACATGTGTTCTTGAAAAACGCATATTGATTCCGTTAGGTTCAGCTACAGGTTCTGTTTGTTTCGAACGGCTATTTATATCAGGGTGTAGTTATACTGTATGCATCATCATCTTGATGATAATCTCATTTATAATGTATATATGGGGTAAAATTCGCCAAGTGTTCCTACCTGAAAATTTCAATCTCATTAATGTTGATGAAATTCCATGAATTTGTTGTACTAGTGACCCTCTTCAAATTGTGTTAACACCAGGTTTCTAGGAAGTCAGGTTTTCGTGGTACAGGGGTCTAAATTTTCAAGATTTGTTTGATCTGCGTTTTTTCGAAAAATCATCATCCTCATTAATTCCATTTAATGAAAATATGTTATGATTGATATTGTTAGGATTTTTTCTAAATTTTACGATAAAAATACTTTCATTCATGCAGAAGGAATATTTCACATAGAAATTCGATTTTTAAAAGTATTTTTGCATTTTTTGGTCACTGCGCCCCTTTTGATATTGATGAAACCTTGATAAATCGAAAGCTTGATTCCTTAGCTTCAAAATCATACAGATTAAGAAATGGGATAAGGAGATTCCTCGAAATTACAGAGGGGTTTAAGTGCTCAGATCTCACACGTCCACCCGCTACCATCGTGTATAAATACAACACTACGCCAACATTGTGTAATAATCGATAATCCAAATCCTACTACAATTAACGCCTTGCTAGAAACGAAGAAAACATATTTACATCGATCAATGAAAATAATCGATGCGTGTGTTACTGCTACAGCAAATTTAAACACACGAACGGATCCATGTCTCTAATAACCACAACTCCTTACTCAGAGTATGTGGTTAGAAGGAAAGAGGTGAACTTTTTCCAAATATCTCGAAACGTGTCAAATAATTATTCTCTTTCATGCCGAGTAAGCGGTACGATACGTACAAGACAAACTCATCGTTAAAGAGAGAATACCGACTCGTCTCAAAATTCAAACATTAAAGTTTCACATGAACTGAAAAATGAATGAAATCCTGAAAAAGAAATCGCCATGGCCAGGAGATTTTAAGTATTATACATTATTATTTAAGTATTATACATGAATAAGCTGACTTTAAATATGTATCTCGAATATTTTCATAAATATCAGTACCTATCCCACTAATGGCGGCCGACCAATCCGTAATCAGCAGTTGATTGTCCGATCCCTCATTAAAGGATCCTTAGTATCCACCGTGTTAATCGATAATATGAGATTTGAGTAAAAATCTTCGTTATTGCATTTACCAGAGCAATGGAGCAGTAGTTTGAAGGATTCTCTTTTTCGCCCTTTTTGTGGATCATTCTAATATAAATAGAGGCCCAAGTGTCCGGTATTTCCTCCTCCATCATGATCTTATTGAAGAACGTACATAGATATAGCACCCAGTTTTGGGGCAAATGTGTATAAAATTCCGAAGGAATTCCATCGGACCCTGGAGCCTTTCTAGATTTGCATCTGCGGAGACTATCATTGATTTCTTGCTCCGTTATGGATGAATCAAGGATGGAGTCGCAGGTGCGTTCTAATGAGAATTGGTATAGTTCCCTAGGAGGATATAAAGAGGCAATGAAATTCTCCCATGTGTTCAGATTTATAAAATCTCTTGGGGAGTAACAAAATCTCACTTTATTCACTTCATTCCAAAAGGTAGATGAGTCTTTCGCAGATGCAATACGATTCAGAATATCCATTTTGTACTCGTCAGCTTTTTGTACAATAAGATTTCGATAATTACTTTTCAATTGATTATAAGTCGCCAGTGAGTCCGGCGTAAATTGAAACTTTTTACAGACTTTGAGTTGATGAGAGATTGTTTTCCTCAACATTTTGCATTCTAAATCGTACCACGGTTTCGAGTTGAACTTAGATTTGTACTTTGTGCGATATAAACCAAGGGATTGTGCAGGAGATTTGATTGCATCTGTTAAATTCTTGGATAAATTATTTACTGAATCGAAAATTCTACCCACGTTTGGAGAGTATTGCATAGAAAGATGGAACGAATCAGCGAGAGAGGGATTCCAGTGGAAGGCCGGAGGGTTGAGAGCAGTGGACGCTTTATATTTCGACGAAAAGGACAACATAACTGGGAAATGGTCCGAGAGAGTCGGAAGATGTAGAATTTTGAGATTTTTTAAATGGAAGAGACCAGTCAGATTAGTCCAAATCAGGTCGATAACTGAAGCACCTCTGCAATTTGTAAAGGTAAATTGAGCAGGATGGTCGTCTTTAGATCGACCGTTAAGCAAGAACATCCCATTATTTTCCATGAAATTAACTGATTTGGACCCCCTTCTATTCAGTTCTCGGTCAAGAGAATTTCTTTGTGGATAAAAGCAGGTACTATCAATATTTATGGTGCTCTCCAGCTGATTCGCGTTCGCCACTCTCGCATTCAAGTCACCCCCTACAATGATTACACTATCCACATATTTTCTCGATAATGCACACAAGTTATCATTTAGCCTATCAAGTAAATTATCGAAATCAGAATTAGGTTTACTATATACATTACCGATGATAAAGAATGTAGAATCATATGAAAATTTCATAAAAATAAAATCATTGGAGGTGTATAAGGTTTCGAGCGAGTACGACATGCCGTTGAAAATTGTCATTAGACCCCCACTAGCTCTCCCCATGCTAGAAGATCTTGTAGCAATTTGGGAAAAGTTCACCTCTTTCCTTCTAACCACATACTCTGAGTAAGGAGTTGTGGTTATTAGAGACATGGATCCGTTCGTGTGTTTAAATTCGCTGTAGCAGTAACACACGCATCGATTATTTTCATTGATCGATGTAAATATATTTTCTTCGCTTCTAGCAAGGCGTTAATTGTATTAGGATTTGGATTATCGATTATCGACCGAAGCGACTACACTTGATCTATTGTGTGATAATATTTTATGCTAATGAATAATTCATTCTGCCGTAATTTTCTGTATCATTATCAGTGAAAATCACTTCCAGAAATCAAATATCCTCTGATTCTTAATGTTATTCTCTGATTCTAATTCACTTAGGATTTGAATTCATTCTTATCAATCATATAAACTTCTGCCCTGAAGCTTTAATGGAATAGTGACTGTGGATGTTTCCAGGGCAAACTGATTCTTTTTTATTCGTAACCTAACCAACCTCATTCTCTCCAATCTGAACTCATCAACGGTTTTGTGTCGTTTTGAATGTACAGAGATAAATATCAAATCAGCGAAACTTTCTTGTTTATGAAGTTTTTGTGATTGATTTTCTGCTGAATTATTCTATTAAGGAAGGACTTTTTCCTACATGTAATAACACAATGAAACGAAGGAGTTCGGGGGATCGTTGTTTCAATCCATTTCAATATCCCTGTCACAAAAAATCTTCAGATCTTCGAACCTTATCTTCAAATCTGAGAGAAAAATATCAATCATCTACCCTCTGATACCCGAATATGTAGTAGATGCAGGAAAGACATGACTGTACTATCTCCAATGTTACCTTTGTACAATGTCCAATCTGTTCAGATGGATACATGCGAGAATAATTCACTTGAAGTAGTTCCGCTTTATTATTCGATTCATCAAAAAAGTACATGGTATACATTGAGAAAAAAGATAATGGAGGCAACTACGCACGACAGTTTGATACGTTCAAATACAATCCTTCGTCAATTCAATTTGAATTCAAGGTTCATTCAAGTATTCGTAGTTGAGTCAACTACAAATCTAATTGAATCAAATAAGTATTGCATTTGAACGTATCCAACTGTCGTGCGTAGTTGAGTCCACTATTTATTCTTCTCAGTGCAGCCCCAAAATGTTCTAATGAGGAGAAAATTGGGATAATTGAGAAATTTCTATTATCTCTTAGGATCAAACATTATTCGCAGAAGAGGATGATGTCCCACACCTTGAAATTAACAAGGAGGAAACTTTTGATATAAATGAAGAAGATTTTTCCGTTCCATCAACAAAAATGTCTGAGAATTTAAATCGAAAGTGTCAAATAAAACATCATGAATCAGCTATTGAAGTTCTCGATCAAATCAAAGAAGAATTCAAACAGTCTTCCAGTTACTCAGAAAAGATTTCGCTTCTAACCCTTGCTCCAAAATCATGGGGACGAAGGACATTGGCTACTGAATTCAACGCTTCGGAACGTCAAGCTAGGAAAGCCATACAGTTGGTAGCTGAAAACGGGATTCTAACATCACCAAATCCAAAACATGTGAACATGTTCAAAAAAGATTGATTGTATGCAATCTTGCCGACTTGTATTCTTTATTCAAATTGGAGAATCCTACAGTTGATGTGAGCTTATCGAAATTTTCACAGCTGAGACCTCGCAATTGTGTACTCGCTGGAGCTTCTGGAACTCACACCGTATGCGTGTGTGTTTATCATGAAGACGTGAATTTAATGCTAGATGCCATAAGTTTACAAAAACTAACGTCTGCGACAGATTTCCCCATGACTTCTCACCATGATGCTATTAAAATGCTTGTATGTGATAATCCTACTTCTGAATGCTATCTGGACAAGTGTTCAGCGTGTCCTGGAATAGACGATTTTGAGGATTTTCTTCAATCGAATCTTAGCGACCAGTACATTGAGAGAGTAGAATATCAAATTTGGCAACAAACTGATCGCAGCACTTTGAAAAGTGAAATAGCAGACGCAGGAGGTTTCGTGGAGGATCTCTGTGAACGGTTACATAAGTTGAAATCTCACGCTTTTATAGCAAAGGAGCTTTCTTAAGAATCTCAAGGATAATTTGAAGGCCGGAGAATTCATAGTTACATGTGATTTTGCTGAAAACTATGCATTTATTGCTCAGAATGCTATTCAATCGTTTCATTGGAATAACAACCAAGTTACCATTTTCACAACAGTAATTTATTACAGAACAGATGAATTAAGACATCGCAGTATAGCAATTTTGTCTGATAATCTGACTCATGATACGGTAGCTGTTTATGAATTTCAAAAAATTATTACAAAGTATTTGCAAGATAATTTTGAATTTGAAAAAATCTTCTACTTCACTGATGGAGCATCGCAACATCTTAAAAATAAATATAATTTTGCAAATCTTCTACATCATGAACATGATTTTGGAATTGCGGCTGAGTGGCATTTTCATGCAAGTGCACATGGCAAAGGACCTTGCGACGGTATTGGTAGAAATTTGAAGAGACTTGCAGCACGTGCAAGTCTGCAAGCATCATCAAATGAAAATCAAATTTTGACTGCGGATGCTCTTTATCAGTGGGCTGAAGAACATTTGAAAGAAACTGTAATTTTTTTCAGTCCAAAGAGTACTCATATAGAGGCTACGAAAGCACTTGAAAAACGATTTGCATCTGTAAAAACAATTGCATGAACTCTCAAATACCATTGTGTAATACCTATGGAACATTCATCGTTTATTCTTAAAACTCACTCTTCGGCAGTGCAATATGATATATTCCCAAAGACCCGAAGAAGGCATAAAAATTAGAGTATAGGAACAACCTTTCAGAAGGATCAGAAGATTGATAATTATAAATACTGCAAATTGTTTAATATCATTCTGTACATTTATGTAGCAATAATTCAATTTTGTGAATAATCAGAGTACTATAACTTGTACAAAGAAAGTCACTACTTACAGTTACTTTGGCCAGTTACAGTAGCCGCGTTTCCATAAAAATTGATTATCAATAAAAAGAGATTTAATGGGTCCAAGATGACAAATTGGTATGACTAATTATTACAATAATGTTCTAATAAAGTATGACTTGTTTTCTTCAACCGTGTGTCGTGAATCAATTATTCATTTGAAAGGGGTAATCTAGATGGCAAAGGGGTAATCTAGATAATCTAGTTGTATTGAGCAATGTGGTAGGCAAAATTGAGAAAATAAATTTGATAATTACTTTTTTCATAAAACAATACACTGAAAATCGATGGTGTGATCGTGACGTACTCAAGGTACGATACGTACACACTTGGAACTCTGTACCTTGAGGGAATTTATTCGTCCCATTTTTAAACCTGTATGATTTTGAAGCTAAGGAATCAAGCTTTCGATTTATCAAGGTTTCATCAATATCAAAAGGGGCGCAGTGACCGAAAAATGCAAAAATACTTTTAAAAATCGAATTTCTATGTGAAATATTCCTTCTGCATGAATGAAAGTATTTTTATCGTAAAATTTAGAAAAAATCCTAACAATATCAATCATAACATATTTTCATTAAATGGGATTAATGAGGATGATGATTTTTCGAAAAAACGCAGATCAAACAAACCTTGAAAATTTAGACCCCTGTACCACGAAAACTTGACTTCCTAGAAACCTGGTGTTAACACAATTTGAAGAGGGTCACTAGTAAAACAAATTCATGGAATTTCATCAACATTGATGAGATTGAAATTTTCAGGTGGGAACACTTGGCGAATTTTACCCCATATACATATAATATTCCGAAATATTCTTACTCTCATATACTTTATTTTTCAGTAGATATCCGTATTTTCATTCTGTTTGATTTCAGATAATTCTTCTCTTGAATATCAAAGATGATGAATATCTATTCTCACATCCCACACAGCACCATAGTCCCAAAAGAATTCTTATTGAACTCATGTTGCTCTTCATGAATTTTTTAAGAATTATTCTGAGACTGTAGTGCTATGTGGGATATTTCTACTCTCACAGATCCTCATTCCTCAACATATATTGAAAGGGTGAGAGGGATATGTTGTTGAATAAGATTGTTTTCCATTCTGAATAATACATATTTACAAATCAAGATCTATGAGAGTGCAAATATGTGAAGACAAAGTTATTCGACTTCGATCCCAACCAGCACAAACGATCGGTTTGAATTCATACAGGCTTCCTACAGACCTCTTGAATAGTTCCCGTTATGCTAATCAATATGTATTCATTATGAATACTTTGAAGTCAAAATGAATACGTCTTGAATGCCCGGACAATTCATTATGAATTCTCGATATAAATCCTCTCTGAACATTAAGTTGTCCATTAATAGTTCATTTTGAATTAAAGATATTTATAATGAATACATATTGATTGGCATAACGGGAACTCTTCGTGGGAACTCGTGTGCTGTATGGGATGATACCCCAGGTAGCATAGAGTGATTGATTAATTCTTAAATAACTTTTTGAGAACTTTGGATTTTAAATGAAGTTTTTTGAGGATTCTCCATGAAATCCATGTTATTCGGTTTGAGAACAATAAATCAAGTACAAATCAAAGAAACAAGTATGATTGTACAAAAGAATAGAGGTTTGTGAGGATAGAAATATTATTCAGCTTGAATGTGACAACAGGACATATAAAACTTCTGAAGAGATCATTTTAGAATAAATCCCCATACAGCACAAGAGTCCCCACAAAGAAGTCCCGTTATGCTAATCAATATGTATTCATTATGAATACTTTGAATTCAAAATAAACTCTTTATGAACAACTTAATGCTCAGAAAGAATTCATATCGGAATTCCGCAATGAATTCTTCGGGCATTCAATACGTTTCCATTTTGAAGTCATTGAATTCATATTGAATTCATTATTAGTCGCATAACGGGGACTATTCAAGAGATCTTGCAGAAGTCTTCAAGAATTCAAATTGATCTTTTGTGCTGGCTGGGTCGTATCTTCAGTCACACGAGCCGGGCTACTTATAGTTAATCTACAACAATTTTCATGATTTTAAACTCTTTTATAACATATATGATATTCCGAAATGGTTCACTTTCAAGTACTTGGTTTTTCATAAAATACTCGGATTTTTATTTTTGTTTATTTTCAGAATATTCTTCTCTTTGACCTTTTGGGCAATCGGACTGAAGTTGCCTATGAATGATACAATAAAGATGTGTATGTGATTTGTAACGTAAGTGTGTACACTTATGCACCAACATACCCTGGTGAAAGGGAAGCGTGTCATAAAGAGTAACGGAAGGGTAAGAATGTTTCAGATTACTTTTCTAATACTTCTTATATGCTTCCTATCCACTCTCCAACTACGCTTCCGGGCGTAAAGCCCGGTTTCCATGAAATTGGTGTTTCTTCCGATACGCTTCACACACTTCAAATATACGTTCGAACCACTCTTAATGTTCCACCTGACGCTCGGTATACGCTTAAATCCACGTTCCAAATACTTTTCAACTACGTTCCTGACACTTTCTATTACACGCTTCCCTTTCACCAGAGTAATGATAAATGTCTGCGCACGCAACGAAATTACTCACATATTCTCATGTCATATGTAGACACTTTTAGTCGTTCTTTGCTCAAAGAGTTAATATCATATCTGATCATAAATATCTGTTTCTACATATTTGTACTCTAACAGGTCTTTATAATATATATAGTTTATTTGTCGAAATCTAAAGATCTATACCAAGGGTTCAACAATGTTTACCAATTTTGTTCGCTCTTATAAACTAGTAGTATCAACAATTGATCCTGTTTCTTAATAAAAACAAGAATGAAATAATAATACAAATGTAATCCAACAACAGTTTTGGTAAAAGATCAGTAGGCAAATAGCTAGTGGGATAAGATGGCCTGTTTCAGGTGTTAATGGAGTTTTATGATCTGCCATTTATCAGGATTGTTGCCAAGTGCAATCCAGTTCTCTCTTGTAACCTCAAGTGAATTTTGTTTTTTGAAGATAGTATCTCTGAGTGAGTTTAGAGCAGGATATTCGACTAGCATGTGAAGAAGAGACTGTTCAGAAGATATTCCGCAAAAGTCACAGGTGTAAATAGTAGGTAATATGAGCACAGTGGAATCAATTATCAGTCTAGGAGATATGTTATTATATAGACGGATCTGAGCCAGCAGACATCTTAATGGTCTCTTTAGTCTAAGATTAAGGTAATCTTGAGGTCCTGTGTATAGCGTAAGTTGAGAGTATATCTCCAATGTGGAAGAGAAATTAATTCTTTGTTTATCTTCACTCCGCAGAACTTGCTGATAGGAGTTTGAAGTTTTCATTTTATTAGCAGAGAACACATTTGGTGGAGTATCCCATAGATTAGTAGCATCCGCGGATTGGATAAGATCTACAATTTGTTTTACCCAATTATATTTGGAGGAAGCCGTATTGGCTTCGGCTAAACTTTTGAGTTTGTCAAAACACGTTTGTATTTAGGGTAGCGGCCATTAGGCGTACTAAGCACCTTATCGATCCAGATCAAGGATTGTTCAAAAACGTGTTTGGCTAAGGGGGTCTCCCCAGTTCCAGTCTGATGGCGTAGTTCGGTGTGGAGCGAGGCAATTGTGAAGCCTTCTTGAAGAATGAAGTCTGAATACTTTCAATAATATCCAGGTACCTCCGACTCCATATGGGAGCCCCATAAAGTATAATATTGGATACCAGGCTATCAAACAAATTGTGAACTGGGTGCCACGAGTCCGGGTGCAGAGAATTTAATATCGCCATGACCGAGCTTATGGTTTGGGTTGCCTTACTTTGGACTGCTGGCAGATTTTTTGTGAAAGTAGCAGAGGAAGAAAACGAAATTCTTAAATATTTATACTGATTAATCACTTCAATTTGTTCTCTCCCATACAAAAAAGGTGGAAATTTCCGAGAGTGTGTATGTCCACCTTTCCTGGAAATGACAATTTTGGTTTTTTCAGTATTGACTGTGAGACCATTGACACTGCAGTATTCGTGCAAGGCCGCTAATAATTTTTTCATACCGATTAGCGTATCTGCGAGTAAAACCAAATCATCTGCATATCTTAGCAAGATTATTTCAGTCAGGTGAGAGATGGAGATTCCTCTGGTTTCTTTCTTACGAAGGAAATCCTTCAGATCAGAGATAAACAAAGAGAAAAGCAAAGGGCTGAGAATCTCTCCTTGGAGGATCCCCTCAGACACGTCAACTGGAGTGGTTGATCCCGACCTCATTTTAATTGAAATTCTCGCTTCCGTGTAAAAACTAATTAAAATATTAATTAACTTAGATCCAAGACTAATGGTATGAAGTTTAGTCCATAAAAGATCATGAGAGACAATATCAAGTGCTTTACTGAAATTCACAAAAAGGGAGAAAATTTTTCCTTTGCTACGAGCAAGATGGATTTGAACAACAGAGTTTAAAACAAATAGATTGTCCAAACATCCTCGCTTAGCTCGAAAGCCTTATTGCCATTCCGGAAACACGTTATTTTCCAACCACTTGACTAGTCGTGAATCTTAATCTGAGTAAAAATTTTTGTGATTGAGTTTACTAGCGCTATGGGGTGATAGTTATTTGGATCATCTTTCTCTCCCTTCTTGTGGACCATTATTACATTAATGTTTGCCCAGGAATTCGGAATACTTTCTTCTGATAAAATTTTGTTGAAAAAAGTGTTTAAATATAATACCCAGTTGCCGGGAAGATCCTTGTGAAATTCCGAGTTGATTCCATCCGCACCTGGAGCCTTTCCATTTTCGCATTTGCGAAGACTGTCCACGATCTCTTGTATTCTTATAGGAGATTCTAGCATCGAGTTAACTGAATAAGGTAAGGAATATACATGTGATTGTCTTGAAGGGTGGAGAGAATTGGCAAATTCCTCCCAGGTTATATGATTAATGTGATCAATCTGAGGCACCGTGAACGAAGTAGAGAGAGATATCTCCACTGGAAAATGGTCCGAAAGGAATGGCAAAAGAAGCACTTTGAAGTTATTGATATGAGATAATCCAGTGATATTAGTCCAAACTAAATCAATGACCGAAGATCCACTGGCGTTTGTAAAAGTAAAGTGAGCCGGATTATCATCCTTGGATCTACCATTAAGCAGGAATAAATCGTTATTCTCCATGAATGTGACTAGTTTTTTTACCATTACTATTAGTCTGCTGATCTAAAGAAAATCTCTGTGAGTAGCAGTGTGGATTACTAATATCAAGAGTACCTCCTAATTGATTTAAGTTTGCGACCCGAGCGTTAAAATCTCCACCCAAGATTATAGCAAAATACGGAAATGTTAACGAAATCAAAACCATAACGTCATTCAATCTGTTCAAAAAATCATCAAAATCCGATTTAGGACTTCATAAACTATGCCGATAATGATCACAGAGGTGTTATATTTAACTTTGAAAAATAAATAGTCGTTAGCTGGATATAAAATTTCATAAGAATAATAATTTCCGTTGAGGAAGGCAATTATGCCTCCACCAGCTCTTCCTACATTAGATTTCCTTACAGCTGGTATGTCGACAATCTGATGGTCTTGCAGGGAGGTAGGAAGACGCGTGGGGGTACTTGTAAGCCAGGTCTCGGTGATGCAGCACATATCTCTTGAAGTAACGAAGTCCAAAAGATCCATTAAATTGGAAAATGCATGGATATCTCAAAATAGAATTCGTGGATGGCCAGCATCAGTGTACTATGTTTGCTCTTCTAACAGGTCTTTATTGTTGAATGTGATATAACAAGTCTTAATTTTTTAGTACATATTATTAAAAGGAAAAACATTGCTGTTGAATGAAATTTTCTTCCATTTTCGACATATATTTGGGAATACAGACCTGCAAAAGTGAGAATATGAAAAGATGAAAATATTCAATGTCGATGATATTGAAGAATAAAATTATTTGGGAAAAAAATGTAATCAATACTGAAAATAGAAGTTCGTAAGAATAGAAATACAATTCAGCTTGAATGAAATAACTGGAGGGTTCAAACTTTTGGAAAGAATATTTGAGAATCAATCCTATCTTTAGCTACATCAATCAGGTTGATCTCCAGTCATTCAAAAACAATATCCGCAACTGAAATATTATTTATAACATATATAATACTCCGAAGTATTCTTTCTCTCAAATACTCTATTTTCAATTGAACATTTTCCATTAGAGATCTGTATTCTCAATCATCTTGAATTTCAGATAATCCTCTCCTGCATATCACTGTTGATAAATATCTATTCCCACATATTCCACTCTCACAAATCCTCATTATTAAATATATGTTGAAGTGAGGAAGAAAACGGGCGATTGAATAAGATGATTTTCATTTGTAACATTCATTTAAGATGATCTGTGAATGTCAAAATAAGTGAAAAGAAAGATATTTAATATTCATGATATTCGAGAATTGGATTTATTAATTGCAGGATAAAAATAAAAGTTTGTAAGAATAGAAATGTAATTCAGCTTGAATGGAACATTTGAAGAGATAGAACTTTGGGAGAGAACATTTAGAATGAATTATATCTCCAGTCATAACAGTCAGGTTGATCTATAGTGATTCTACAACAATTTCTATAATCATAATACTTTTGTATCTGCTCAATTTTCGTTGAGTTGATCCTAAACAGTTTGCGTAATCATTCGTCAATTGGTCGGTCAAGTGCATCCGATGCAAAAATTTGTGTTATACCCACAGCGCTCCTGTCTTTTCTTCATTTTATTTCAACGCTACTTAATGATCATGATGCTAAATGACATACAGATGTATAGTACATCTGGGTCCTTCTTGCTCTTTGTTCATCTACCAGTAAGTATCAGTTCTTTCTATTGAAAGAATTTGAAAGTAGTATACTCAACGCAAGGGCCTGCTGAACACTCTCTGCGCTCCTGGCTTTGCTTCATTTTCCTATGACGCTACATAATGATATTGACCATGATTGATTGATGATCGATCATGCTGGTATGTAATGTACAGATGTATGGTACACCTGTATCCTTCTTGGTTTTTCTTCTTCCACTAGTGATTCTATTGGAAGAATCTGATAGTAGTATACACGAAAACTAGATGCGTATCTCATACGCATCTAGTTTTCGTGTTACAAAAGAGGTTATGTATTTCTAAAAGACTTCTGTCAACATATTCAGGATGTCTTATGCAGCATCAGTATCATAATTCAATCATAATTCTTTCCAGAAGAAGAATTACTGTTGAATAGCTTTTCTCATGTTGCATGAAATATCTTTCAAAAATGTTTTGGAATTGCATAACTTCTAAAGTTCTGTCAGCTCCTAATGACTGACGAAAAACACTACACGTCATTATAATTGAACTTTCATGAATATTAATTGTAGTTTTGTCTTATACATTTTCAACATTGTCACTAAAAATACGCGTCGAGTTACTGTAGACGAAATCTCAAAATTTCCTATTGCATGATCATAGAGCTATATTTCGTAAGTGCACGCTGTATCTCGGTGATTTGGATAAAAATCCGATAAATCAATCTAAATGAGGCTGAGATAATTCCGTGCATTCGACAAAACTTTGAAAAAAGTTTTGAGACAGTATACAAGTTCATAAAGATAAACATCACCATTTCATTCCGACTCGCGTACACAACACAATGAATTCATCGGTTATTTGCAAATGAGAGGTTATAGTTTACTGAGTTCATGAAAATCTTCCTGCCATGTGGATTGAATATAATTCTTACAATATTGCCACATGATGTGGAATGATATATGCCAGGAATATGTTGTTTAGAATATTCCGTTGTCCATGAGATTATGCATTTTTCACATGCCGAACATATGTTTTACACATCACGTGTTATACGGGTACGCTCCTGTCTTTTCTTCATTCTCTTACGACGCTACCTATTGATATTGATCTTGTTAGTACATAATACACAGATGTACGATATATACATATACTCATCCTGCCTGTTTTTCCTTCATCCACCTGTAATTCTACTCGAAGAATCTAGGGATTCATTATCAATTGAATCCACTTTGTAATCTGTAATGCAAATTGATAGTGGTGGTAGCAAACTCACAGATCTATGGTATATTCGCTTCATTTTGTTTCTGTCTTATCCCCCTGAAACACTACGCAGAGAACCTGATACCAGCATCGGATAGATCTGCGATATACCTACTGCGCTTTTGCCTTTTCTTCGTTCGACTATGAGGCCACCAAATGAGATTGATAGTGACGATAGCTAGCATACAAATTTTTGATACGTCTGATTCATTTCTGCTTCGTCTCCAGCGACCTACGACTCTACTTCAAGGAACTGATGAGCCCAGCATGTTGTAGGAGTCTATGGCATCTCTACTGCGTTTCGCCTTTGAAAAATCGCTCTGATATACTACAATGTGACCAAAGTAAGCGGAGACCAACCTCAACTCCTACCGTTGGTCAAACTATTGACATCTCTTTGAGGTTTTGTCATGAACTTCACTTTCTAAAAACTTTATATACTGCATTGGGCTTTTTTGATGAATTCCACTTTCTGATTATAAGCGATGATTCAGTTATTGATTCATTACATAATCTTTGATCATCCATCTCATGCCATTCATTATCAATTGAATCCACTTTATAATCTGTAATTCATCCATCCAATACAAAATTTCCACAAGACCGCCTAAATGGAATTGATAATGGTGGTATATTTGCTTATTTTTCGTGTTTTCTTATACACCTGTGATACTACCCAAGCAATCCGATAGCAACCCCCGTTCAAGCAAGTATCCGGTCAATGAGGAAATACAAAAACGAAGCAAATATACCATTCGATCTGTACGTCGTTTACCACCACTATCCATTTAATTTAGGTAATTTCATAGGCGATTTTGTATTGAATGGCTGAACTGCAGATAATAAAGTGAATTCAATTGATAATGAATGGCATGGAATGGATGATTGAAGATTATGTAACGAATCAATAACTGAATCATCGCTTATAATCAGGAAGTGGAATTCATCAAATATCAAATATGATCAGAACGTGGAACCATCCGAAAACCCCAATGCAGTATAAAACCTCAATGAGATATAAGAAGTTTCAAAAACGTTGAAGGTTGAAGTTGGTCTCCAGTCACTCAAGTTGCATTGAAGTATATCACATTTTGAATCAAAACTTTTAATTGAACAAAACGATTTCTCCAAAGATAAAAGCAGAGCAGATATGCCACAGATCTTGACGACATACTAGACTCATCAGTTTCTAAACTGAGAAACTATGAAATTCAATATTTTTTACAATCCATACAATAGGTACACTTGATGTAAAAAACCTTTGTCTAAATTATGAGTATCATATTTCGTACCTCACAGTTTTTAAATAGAATTACTACTCTCATCATCAGAGAAATACATTCAAAAAGGCTTACACTCAGCACAGTAATTTCATATAATTTTAGAAATTGTTGACGCTCAATGTAAGTAATGAAATTTTCTATTTCTAGTACAAACATTCTGCCAAATCGTGTGATAGTGCTATTACAAGAAATTATGATTTTCAATGTTTCAAATTGGTGGTTTAGAGAAACATTTGTTCACAGTTTTATTCATTATAAGTATGAACCTTATTCTGAAATACTCTTTGATTTCAAAATATATTTCAACTATTCCTTATTAGATTAGAATTTTTAAAATAATGTCACAATTTTATCCAAATCATATAACTTTGATCTCAATTGAAAATATCCCAGGATTATTTCATGAATGTATATTGAATCAAAACTTTCATTATTTATAGATTTCCTTATCAGAACCCGGTTTTATTAGAAAAATGGATAAAAGCTATAAATGCTGATGACATCATTTTGAACAAAAAAAGTATCTTGTGCTCAGATCATTTTGAAGCCCAATGCTTTCAAAGGACTGCTTCTGGAGCTTTAGGACGTTTGAAGCGTTCTGCAGTTCCTACAATATCCACAGATGAAATATTAGAAGGTATAGTACAAAATGAAACAGTCATAATTTGTTCGAATCTTGATCACAATATGACATAGAATGAATAATGTTCATCAATATGACATTTGGATTGATATGAGATATGACTCTGAAATTAGAATTGAAGCCTGTTTTCAAAAGTATGTAAATGTATTTGAAAAAACGTGGAATAAAATCACAGTGAAATACATGTTCCACAATATAATGTTCATCAATACTTTGATTGGTAATACAAATTTTAATTTAGATGTATTGAAGATTGAATCATTTTCTGAAACCGAAAATCCGGATTCAATATGAACTAGTTCAATGTATTATTGATGCTAATGTGACAATATCAATCTATTTGAATGAAATAATATATTTTGTGATAAAAATGAAATAGTACAAAAATATTGAAAACGTGGACAAATAAATTATGAACATTTTTTAACATTCAGTTACTAATTCGTTTTAATGATCTATTCAAATTTATGTTGTTGAAGTTTGGACCATTTATTTGAACGAATTGCTCCGATTTTGTTGATATATTTCCGGAACTCTTGTATTAATTCAAAGAAAATGATATCAAACAGTCAGCATCAATGAGCAAAAATTAGCTATTTTGAAATTCAATATGATAAATTTCTTCGTATAAACAATTCAAACTTTAATCATACGAATCTGATCAAGGTTCAGTTGGGAGATAAATTTTTAAATAGTCTGTTTTTCGTATTTTATGCAAACCATACATAGAATAATTGGTATGTAATGTATGGAACAACATTATAATAAACTGTTTGCACATATAATGCCCCTGTCAATATTTGAGATGTCAAATATCAACTCATAGCAAATCAGTGATGATATTACCCGTTAATCAGAAAATTGAAAAATCTTGGTTTCATTTCTAGATCAGCAAAAAAATGTTACTTTTATGGATAGTATGGGTTAAAATTTTACTTTTACGTGAATGATTATTTTAACCCTTAGCTGCCACACTGGGGTCAGACTGACCCCAACATGATTCAATCTTGAATTACCATCAAGAAACTCAATAATTCGAACTCTTCGCGCAATCTGGTGCCACTTTAGAGTTTCTTCACCTCACTCCACCCTAGCGTGACATGATTGTCCATGTTTCATATAATTTTTTTCCATGATACAGTGATAATTTCATCTAGAACCGAGAATATACCCATTGATCGATGAAAAGAAGCGATGCCATGTGTGCTGCACACATAATTTTTGCACAACTTCGAAATTAATTTTCCTTTAGGTAAATTATTTGACTGGAAATGGGAATAGTTTTAGTACTCTCTAAAATTTTTCCAAGGCTCATGTACGCATAGCTTGGCTTTGGTGTACATTTACAGTTGGGGTCATCATCGACCCCAGTGTGGCAGCTACGAGGGTGGATTGATAAGTTTCCGGCCTGACCAAGAAAAACAACGTTTTTAAGAATTTTTTTTTTTTTATTTCTCAACATAATCTCCTCCAAGGCTGATACATTTCTCATAGCGGTGTTCTAGTCTAGTAATGCCATCTCTATAGACTGATTCGTCAAGCTCCTCAAAATACCCATTTACAGCTTCGATTACTTCTTCATTGTCCGCAAATCTCTCACCGCCAAGCCATTTTTTGAGGTTAGGAAACAGATAATAGTCACTCGGGGCTAGGTCTGGAGAGTAGGGAGGGTGCGGCATTAATTCAAACTTCAGATCGTTGATTTTAGCCATCGCAACGATTGACGTGTGCGCTGGTGCGTTATCGTGATGAAACAAGATTTTTTTCTTCGCCAGATGAGGTCGTTTAATTTTCACTTCGTGGCTCAAACGTTGCAATAAGTCTGCGTAGTATTGATCAGTGATAGTTTTACCCTTTTCAAGGTAATCAATGTATATAATACCTCTTGCATCCCAAAAAACAGTAGCCATAACCTTGTTCGCCGAAAAAATTGTTTTTGTCTGCTTTGGAGTTGGTTCCCCTGGTCCAATCCACTGTTTAGACTGTTCTTTGGTTTCAGGAGTGTAGTGGTGGACCCAAGTTTCGTCAACGGTTACGAATCGACGCAAAAATTCGCTTGGATTACGCCTATACAACGCCAAATTGGCGGTAGAAATGTTCTTTCGAATCAATTTTTGGTCGACTGTTAGCAAACGCGGCACCCATCTTGCACAGAGCTTTTCCATATACAAATGTTGGTGCAAAATATTTTGTACTCGTTCATATGACATCCTACAGGTCTCAGCTATCTCACGAACTTTTAATCTGCGATCTTTCAGCACTATTTGATGGATTTTTTCGATCATATCTGGAGTTGTGACCTCAATGGGGCGTCCTGAGCGAGGCTCATCAGAGGTGCTCACACGACCCTTTTTAAACTCGGAAACCCACTGCTTAACGGTTGAATATGATGGGGAGGATGTCCCCAGTGTTGAGTCCATCTCTTCTTTAATTTCCTTCGGCGTTAACCCCTTCAAATAAAAGTATTCGATGACAGCACGATTTTCCAGCTTTTCCATTTTTACGAAAAACACAGAGGCGTCTTGGTCAGCGTGCTCTCAAAACTAAACTAACATGGCGATTGGACTGAAACTATAGCTACAAGCTATCTAAGGATGGTACTATAGAACGCCACCCGGGTTAAGCATCTGTAATAAAACATATCAATTACTATTAATCAAGGAATGGCTCTACTCATAGCCCAAATAAATTATTCAAGTGTTGGATTATTGAAACTATTCCATTCAGTTGTGTTGTTTACAAATTTTGTAATTGATGAAAATTGTGGTTGTTCATTATTATATCTGATTCATTTAGAAACTGCAAAAACAGTACCTGTGGAGGCAGAGAACAACAAAAGAAAAACGCCATTCTCAGACGTATCCAGTATGAAAAAATTAAAAAAACAGAAAACAGATGTCCTTAATATGCCTGTGATCATCGAGAAAGAGAATATGAAGCGACATGAAAATTTATTGAATAAGGATATTGCTTCAGTCACTAGAAATAGTTTGTTAGAAGAAAATACTCCGGTTTGCAATGGAAAGCCAAAAAAAGTACAAGACACCGATCATCACATTGGTAAGGCGATTCAACTTCACGTATCCATTATCATTAACTCTTAAAAATGCTCCTCAAAATCACGTGAACCGTAACCCCCTATCAAGAGACGCGGTAGCGTCTCGACGCCAAGTATATGAAAAAACCCTGAAAAAAAGATGTATAAGTATTTTTTTTATCCTAAGTGAAGAAAGCAGAAGTCGTCCGCTACCGTGTATCTTTTACTGCTCAACCGAGATTTAACCTCCTGAAAAAATGTTCAATGCACAATAACTCGACACATATTGTGTGTCACAAAAAAATAACTACACTTTCATTATATAATACGATTACACACTTTCGATTAAGCACACTACGAACTTGATCAGTTCATCCGTTACCGAAATATAAACGTTTCAAGTTTTCATATGATCAAAACATCTTTTCGGAATTTCTGATTAATCGGTTTCTTCCACGGTGTAAGAAGAATAGTGATCGAACTTCGTCGAATTGCAGTGGTGGGGATGTGATTATTTGATCCGGTTGACAGTTCTCGTTCTCAGATGTCGTTTATGTAGGACAAAGGTTTTTGTAAACAGTAATGGCGGCATGTTTATACATATTGATGACCTCAACCATTCCAAATATTTTGCTTCTCTATCATATAATAAGAAATGTGATTCCTTATGGCATATATATGCGTCAATATATTAAAACATTCAACCAATAAGATATCACAAAACAAAATAAAGAGAAGAAAAAATTATCTAAGTTAGTTAATACATGAAAATTATAAATTGAATTCGAAGTTGGAAGGTTTCTTCAAAATATATTTCAAAATGAATATGGAGGAATTCAAATCTAATGGAATATACAAAAATTTAATGCTTAAGAATTAAAAATACGGATTATGCACTGCATAAATAAAGCGTGAATACTCATTTTGCAATGTTTCTTTATTCTATTCAAAAATTATTTGAATAAACCATTCAACAACACGTTCACAAAAATATTCTTTTTTACACATTGTGCAATAATGTACACAAGATTAGAAGATTTTGAAAATTTTTTGAAATATAACTTCCATAGTGGTTCAGATCTGAATGAATACAATTTTGAATGTATTATTAAATTGAAAATTTCTGAAACAGTTTGGGTTATGTTTGTGTATGGGGGTAGCCATTTTTGTTTACATTTACCTACCAGTGATGGTACCGCTATGTCTGGCGGAATGAATGAACCGGATAAAATAATCACACCGCTGAATTGAAGTTGCATCACCTATTCTTCTTACACCGTGGTTTCTTCTTAACACGAAGACCTGTTATCCTTGAGGCGATTTCCAATGCTACAAAGATTTATTCTGTCTCTTTTTCTTTCTTCGAACGCCCAATAGTAGATCATTTGTTCTGTCTTTCTTTCTTCGAATGTCCAATAGTGGATCATTTGTTCATTAGTATGTGAAATATAATCACGTATAATAAGGTGCTTCCAATATTGTCCAAATGGTTTGTCAGTCTTTTGTAACCTGTACAATGATTGATAGATAAATTTTTTTCCCTATAGAGTATATACATTGTAAATCCGTAAACAAATATAACCTGTCAATGAGGCGATGTGTTGATAGGTTATTAAAATATTAAAAGAAAAATTAGAGTTGAATGAATCACAGGTGACTACATTATTATTACAGATTACTACAGGTTTATACATTGTAAATACGTGAACAGATATAACCTGTCAATGAGGCGATGTGTTGATAGGTTATTAAAATATTAAGAGAATAATTAAATTACAGGTGACTACATTATTACAGATTACTACAGGTTATTCAGAACAATGAAACATAAATGAACAACCTGAAATTATATATACTCTTATATATTACTTCAAAAAATTCATGAATCCCTGGTGAAAAAAATCTCTCTGAATCTCTCTGAAATCCCTCTGAATCTCTCTATATTTTGGGACATATCTCAGAGAGATTCCGAGTAACTTCAGAGTAATTCAGAGTGATTCAGAGGAAATTAGGGACTTTTCCGATAGTGATACGTCCTGAAACTCTTCAACTTTGCCTGAATCTCTCTGAAATTTTCTGATGGAGTTTGCAAATTTTCCGGAATCTTTCTGAATGTATTCGATTTTTCTTAGGATTTCATTCATCAAAGAGTCAAAGCTTTCTCTGAATTTGAGTGGATCTCCCTGAATTTTTCTGGATCTCTCCGCATCTCTCTGAATTCCTCTGAATCTCCCGGAATTTAATGTATTTCGATTTCAAAGCTCCCTCTGAATTCCCCTGAATTTCTCTGAATCTCTCTGAATTCCTCTAAAGCTCCCAGAATTTGATATATTCAGATTTTAAAGCTTGCACTGAATTCCTCTGAATTTCTCTGAATCTCTCTGAATTTCTCTAAATCTCCCAGAATTTGATGTATTCAGATTTCAAAGCTTCCTCTGAATTGTTCTGAATTTCTCTGAATCTCTCTGAATTCCTCTGAATCTCCCGGAATAATGTATTTAGATTTAAAAACTTTCTCTGAATTTCTCTAAATCTTCCTGAATTCCTCTAAATCTCCCGGAATTCAATGCATTCAGATTTCAAAGCTTCCTCTGAATTTTCCTGAATTTCTCTGAATCTCTCTGAATTTCTCTGAATTTCTCTGAATTTCTCTGAATTTCTCTGAATTTCTCTAAATCTCCCGGAAGTTAATGTATTCAAATTTCAAAGCTTCCTCTGAATTTTCCTGAATTTTTCTGAATCTTCCTGAATTCTTCTAAATCTCCCAGAATTTAATATATTCAAACTTTAAAGCTTCCACTGAATCCCTCTGAATTTCTCTGAATCTCTCTGAATTCCTCTAAATCTCCCAGAATTTGATGTATTCAGATTTCAAAGCTTCCTCTGAATTGTCCTGAATTTCTCTGAATCTCTCTAAATTCCTCTGAATATTTCTGAAAAGTTCCATACAAAATTTTTCTTAATTCATGTGTCTCTGGAAGTCTCTGACACCTTCTGAATGCCTCTGGAATACAGGACCAAGAATTTTACTGAATTCATTCTTCTCTGGATTCCCCTGAATTACTCTGAATCTCTCTGAACTACCATGAATCTCCCCAAATGTTTCTGAAGAGTCCGCCGCAAAATTTTTCCTAATTTACCCGTCTCTGTGGGTATCTGACATTCCCTGAATACCTCTGAAATCCTGAAGCAAAAATTTTATTGAACTAATCCCTCCCTGAATTTCTCTAAATTACTCTGGATCTCTCTAAATTCCTCTGAATATTTCTAAAAAGTCCCATGCAAAATTTTTCTTAATCCATGTGTCTCTGAAAGTCTCTGACAACTTCTGAATGCCTCTGAAATGCAGGACCAAGGATTTTACTGAATTCATTTTTCTGTGAATTGTCTTGGATTACTCTGAATCTCTCTGAAGTACCCTGAATCTCCCCGAATCTTTCTAAAAAGTCCGCCGCCGAATTTTTCCTAATTGACCTGTCTCTGTGGGTCTCTGACATTCCCTGAATACCTCTGAAATGCTGAAGGAAAAATTTTACTGACTTAATCCCTCTCTGAATTTCTCTGAATCACTCTGAATCTCTCTGAATTACTCTGAATCTTTCTAAATTCCTCTGAATAGTTCTGAAAAGTTTCATGAACATTTTTCTTAATTCATGCGTCTCTTAAAGTCTCTGACACCTCCTGAATGCCTCTGAAATGCAGAACCAAGAATTTTACTTGACTCATTCTTCTCTGAATTTCCCTGAATTACTCTGAATCCCTCTGAATGACCCTGAATATCTCTGAATCCTAATGAAAAATTCAAAGCTTAAGTTTTCTCAACCCATTAATCCCTGTAATCCTCTGAATCGCGCTGAATTTCTCTGATTCTTTCTAAATCTCTCCGAATCTCTTTGAATCTCTCTGAAACGTGAAATTTTCAGAGAGATTCAGAGAGATTTTTTTACCAGGGATTAATGAATGAATAAATGATGAAGAGGTTATTTGTAAAAAGAACAGAAAAAGTTTGAGAAAGGTATAAATAAATCTATCTGCTACATTCAGAAAATTGGAATATACACAGGTAAGCTCTGTATGATGGATTATTCATAAAATGCAAGATTCCTTTACAAGCAAAAGCATAGCGGATATATCATAATCCGTGACGGATAGTTTGCTACTGGTGGTTCTAACCGGAACCAGAGACGAATCATAGAAAATCATACAAGGTTTAGTCATGGAAAATAATTCAAATTTATAAATTCTGAGGCGAGAGCATATCGGATACATCATAATTCCTTCATGGACAGTCCGCTACTGTCCTATCCTCCTACTGGAGTCGTTGGCAGATAATCGAATGGATCATACGGAGTATGCTCAATGGGAATGATTCAAATTGATTCGCAATCATTCTATAGGCCAGAACATAACGGATATAACATAACTTCTGACGGACAGCCAGCTACTGTCAATTTCTCCAATTAGGATCGTAGACAATTGATGGAAGACATCATACCGAGCTTGCTTGAGAAATATTCAAGTTTATTCGCTATTTCTTTACAGGTAAAATTATAGTGGATATACCATACCCTTGATGGACAGTCCACTGATCTATACTATTTCCCAATAGAATCATGAGCGAATAATGAAACAGATGATATTGAGCCTGCTCCGAGAGAAGTGAATGAATGAAACATTGTCCTCCCTGCATACCCTGATCGACAATGACTATACTTAAGCTCAACTAAATAACTAAGCTCTAAAATAACTGTCCCAAATCTTTTTCATCTCTCTTCAGAGAGAAAACCATAAAGAGATGTCTGGTAAGAAAAGGTACGTTTAATATAATGTTATTGTCTTTGTAGTTTTGATGAAGAGGATTATCTAATGGAACAGTCCATTGAATCTAACCAAATTTGATTAAGAATCAGACATCAATCAACTACATTGACTACAACAACAACAACATGAACATTTGCTTTATTTTGTTTCATCTTCATCCACCTGTGATGGTATTCGATGAATCTAATAATAGTATCGGATAGATCTGTGATATATTCACTGCACTCTTGCCTTCGCTTCACTCGACTAAGAGGCCACTGAATGGAATTGATAGTGACAGCTATCGTCCCGCTAAATAGCTAGCGTACAAATTTATAATTCGTCTGCTTCATTTCTGCTTTGTCTCCATCCACTTGTGATTCTACTCCGAGAAACTGATGAGTCCAGTATGTCGTCAAGATCTGTGGCATATCTGCTGTGCTTTTGCCTCTAGACAAATCGTTTTGTTGAATTAATAGTTTTGATTTAAAATATTTGATATACTTCAATGTAACTAAAGTGCCTGGAGACCAACTTCAACCTTCAACGTTTTTCAAACTTCTTATATCTCATTGAGGTTGTGTCATGAACTTCTCATTCTAAGAATTTTTTATACTGCATTGTGGTTTTTGAATGATTCCACGTTCTGATTACACAGGTCTACAATGATTTTGGTGCCACTAAAACTAAAGCAGATTGTGAGTATATTCGATACCCTGACTCTGGAAATATACTTATTTTTTTAATGCTACGTGTAGTTTTCAAGAAATCGCAGGTGTAAAATAAAATGAAAATGCACGATTTTGAAACGTTTTATTCAATTATTCCACACGTTAACAACATTTTATCAAATTATTCTTCAAATTATCTCAAAATCTGAGTCATTCTCTTCTAAATGCGATTAGGTTGGTTCAAATATCTTTTTTTTTCTCTGAGATACGACAGTTTGAAAATTGTGTTATTTCACCTATTCACTAAATCCATGAACACACAAATTTCAAATTGTTGTGTCACAGTAAAAGAAAAGATATTCGAGCAAACTCAACGGCATTCGGAAGGGGATGGATTATATTTTGAGGTGCATCTACTAGTTTCATGAGAAAAAATTACATTCTGACGTCACGTAATCTCAAATATGTCGAAAAACGGTGTTTTCACACTTTGACGTTAAAATATCTCAAAAACCACACGTAATAATGCAATTTTGAAGCCAGATTCGGATTCAGCGCGCCAAAATACTTCGGAAAAGTATGATACAGTTGTTGCACCAAACAAAAAGTTCAATTTTGTAGGCCTGTGTTATATTTGATATTTGATGAATTCCACTTTCTGATTATAAGCGATGATTCAGTTGTTGATTCGTTACATAATCTTTAATCATCCGTTTCATGCCATTCATCATCAATTGGATCCACTTTATAATCTGTAGTTTATCCATTCAATGCAAAATTGCCTATGAAATTGCCTAAATGAAATGGATAGTGGTGGTGGACGACGTACAGATCGAATGGTATATTTTCGTCGTTTTTGTCTTTTTTCATTGGCCTGATACTTTCTTGACCAAGAGTTGTTATCGGATTGCTTGAGTAGTATCACAGGTGTATAAGAACACACGAAAAAGAAGCAAATATACCATACACCTGTACGTCGTCTACCACCACTATCAATTTCATATAGGCGGTCTTGTGGAAATTTTGTATTAAATGTATGAATTACAGATTACAAAGTGGATTCAATTGATAATGAATGGCATGAAATGGATGATTAAATATTATGTAATGAATCAATAACTGAATCATCACTTATAACCAGAAAGGGGAATTCATCAAAAAACCCCAATGAAATATAAAAAGTTTTTAGAGAGTGAAGTTCATGACAAAACCTCAAAGAGATGTGAATAGTTTGACCAACGGTAGAAGTTGAAGTTGGTCTCCAGTTACTTTAGTCACACTGAAGTATATCAAAGCGATTTTTTCAAAGGCGAAAACACAGTAGATATGCCACAGATTCTTACAACATGCTGGGCTCATCATTTCTTTGGAGTAGAATCATAGGTGGCTGGAGACGAAGCAGAAATGAAGCAGACGTATCACAAATTTGTATGCTAGCTATTGTCACTGTCAATCTCATTTGGTGACCTCATAGTCGAACGAAGAAGAGGCAAAAGTGCAGTGGGTATATCACAGATCTATCCGATGATGGTATCAGATTCTTTGCGTAGTGTTTCAGGGGGATGAGAAAGAAACAAAATGAAGCGAATATACCATAGATCTGTGAGTTTGCTATCACCACTATCAATTGGCATTACAGATTACAAAGTGGATTCAATTGATAATGAATCCCTAGATTCTTCGAGTAGAATTACAGGTGGATGAAGGAAAAACAGGCAAGATGCAGATATATCATATATCTGTATGAAAGCAGTGCCAACCACAAAAATCCAAATTGCATGACACTTTTATAAAGTTATAGCCGTTGTTTTTCATCAGGGAAGAAGTATTTCCGAAGGTAACTTTACGTGCATGTTACGAAGTAAAGGTACAAAGTGGATATTTATTCATGATCTGCGAGTTGAAGAACGAAATTGGTCACGTAATGCTGAAGACTCATACATATATTTCTTCAAAAAGCAATAATTTCACTTGCTCATCAAATAACAATTCAATTACTATAATCTTCTATAGGTGATTTTGAAGAACATCGTATACGTTTATAATACCACAGCCGACTAAATATTCTTGAGGAATTTTTCAAAATGATTTTGATGGATATTTCACAAAATTCTAAAAAATTTCTTGTACAGTACTGAAAAATGCTCTTGACCAGATATTTTGAAGATATCTCTTTTTGTTGCATGATAAATGAATATTTGACATCTCTTTAAGATACTCTTTGGAATAATCCTAAAGAGTCATTCCCAGATAGAAAAGCATGCTCTGAATGTTTTGTAACATAACGTGCCGTAAACATACTATCATGAACTCCGCTCAGCTTGATGATGCATATAATGTAAACATTATGTTTCAATTATGGTGCCATCAGCTCGTTTTTCTACCAATAACAATGCTTTATGCGGAAACACCTTGGCGCCATGATGCGAACATTTCTTGGCGTGCATGTCACCATTATGATGGCATTATGGAGACATTTTCCTATCTGGGATTGAAACATTTTTGCTGGGAAACTATTTTCAACTTCATGCCGAATGGTACAAATTCTCGTTTTATCAAAAAAATTTCTGTTGGATACCTTAAACATATTGTGTGCAAGTTTTCTCTGTTCGTAAAATCTGTTTTGTTTCGTTTTCCTAACAATCATATTTTAAAAACAATGGGAATTCTTGCACAATACATGTTTAAAACAAAATCGTGGGCTGCTTTGAGCGCCAACTTATCGGTCAATTAATATTTACTTTTCGGAATCCTGCACATATGTATTGATTTATGGGAATTCACTTTCCTTTCCTTCTGTTCTTCATTCTTTATGTCGATTATCTATTGCTGTCCAATGATGAGATGACTGATGGAAACCCAAGTGAGTTTTTCATATCACAAATGATCTGAGGACATTTTCTTCATCGCTACGATCGCTATTAAATTACACATGAGCATTCGAATTTTATTTATGTTCAGTTAAGGACACATCCAGAAAAAGAAGTGAAATCCCAATAAAAAAACTTAAAAAAAGTAAAAAAATCACGCCAAGTACATGAAGATGTGGTCAATCCTAAAAAAAATCTAAAAATACATTCAAACGAAAATTCTCCTACAATAAGAATTTCGATAAGATACAACAGGATATGCTTCACTTGAAAAAAAAAGATGTGAAATCAATATGAGCTGCCAAGTACATTCGGTTATTCAAATGGTATGTAAACGATTTCTTGTATATTGTAACTCCAGTTTGTTTAAATTGTATTCAAAGCGATTTATGATTGTATTGAATTAACAATATATAGTGAGGTGAAACAAAAATTAGGTTCAACCATTTGACATACTAGAAACAACTCTGACCTATTTGAAACTCAACGTGTTGATCGTTTCTAATATGTTTTGAAATTTTTCACATGCCAGAAACAGCGCTAAGTTATTCCAGTTAATCTGTAGGAGAATTTTCGTTTGAATGTATTTTTAGATTTTTTTTAGGATTGACCGCATTTTCATGTACCTGGCGTGATTTTTTTACTTTTTTGAAGTTTTTTTATTGGGTCTGACAGACCGCTATGCCTTTCTCTTGTTTTTCAAAGTTATTAGAAGTGGAGAAAATATTTCTTCTATTATTATAAATATGTAAGGAGTAGGATAGTGTGTTTATATACTTATGGGAATTATTTGATCATTTTGTGCAGAATAGGAAGGAAATTCTAAACAAATTAACCCGAAAAATTCAAATTCTGAACAAATCAAGTTTTGGTAGTGGTCTGTGAGACCGATATTGACGTTTAAAGGTTAAAAAAGAAGATGTTTTTCTATAATATGCCTTACCCAGTATTATGTTTTCAAAATCAAACCAATAGATTCCTCTGATTTGCCTTCGACAAGAATAACGGATAACGTACCAAAACGGAGTTCGTTTCAAACTATTCGAACGGCCGACGATACTCCAATCGAAAAACCTACTCCCACTTACAGTGAGGATTTAGACACAAATGTGGCTCATCGATTTATCGGCAAGACGATAATCAATTCCAAATATTATGCCTCCCATTATATCAAACCAAAACAGGACAAAATTCCTTGGACGTTTTCAAAACATCCGAGTGTTGTTAGAGAAACCACTAATTGTTACGGAAATGTTATCTAAATTACTGTTTAAAACCATAAAAAATCAAACACCACTTGAATATATTTACCAGGTGTGTAAGTATGAAAACGGAATTTGCCCATAGGTGGCACTAGATGTCGATGCAGTTACCGACACATCACGTCAACGGTGTCTTGTTATTGTATTGATATCCGACAAAGATTTTCAACTCACAATAACACGAGTTTCATCCAGTAGCATTAGTTTTTGAGAGATAAACATGTCGAGTTTTGTGCCACAAATTACGATTTGCGGACAGCGCTACTTTTCTGTTTTCATCTGAAGAAAACCGCAGCTGAATCGCATCGAATGCTTGTGGAGGCGTTTCGTGGGCATGCTCTCGGTAAAACACAATGTTTCAAATGGTTCAAACGGTTCAAAAGTCGCGATTTTTACGTCAGAAACGAAGAACGTGGAAGACCACCGAAAAAGTTGGAAGACGCTGACCTGCAAGCCTTGTTGGACGAAGACGACGCTCAAACACAACAACAACTGGCGGATCAGTTAAAGGTGACCCGAGAAGCCATCTCCCTTCGGTTGAAAGTCATCGGAAAGATACAAAAGGTGGGGAAATGGGTTCCACATGAACTCAACGAAAGACAGCAGGAAATCCTCAAAACATCATGCGAAATGCTGCTCGCCAGGTTTCAAAGAAAGTCATTTCTCCATTGAATTGTGACTGGCGATGAAAAGTGGATATATTTCGAGAATCCTAAGCGCAAAAAGTCATGGGTTACTCCGGGTGAACCATCAACATCGACGGCAAGACCAAACCGCTACGGATGAAAGACAATGCTGTGTGTTCGGTGGGATCAGAAGGGCGTAATCTACTACGAGCTGCTGAAACCTGGGGAAACTGTCAATACTCAACGCTACCGACAACAAATGATCGATTTGGATTGAGTTTTGCGTGAAAAACGACCAGAATACTAACAAAGACAACACAAAGTGATTTTGCTGCATGACAATGCACCAGCACACAAAGCAAAACAGGTCCAGGAAACGATAGAGTCGTTCCGTTGGGAGATTCTTCAGCACGTGCCTCACTCACCGGACCTTGCCCCATCCGATTACTACTTGTTTGCATCGATGGGACACCCACTTGCTGAGCAGCGCTTTACTTCTTACGAAGATGTACGAAAATCACTAGATGACTGGTGTGCCTCAAAAGAGCAACAGTTCTTTTGGCGCGGAATCCACAAATTGCCAGAAAGATGGAAAAAATGAACAGATAGCGACGGACAATACTTGGAATAAGTTACTTTGTATCATATCATTACAATAAACGTGTTTTTTCTGTACAAAAATTCCGGTTTCATACTTACACACCTGGTGAATTCGTAATATAGAACCCCATTCAAAATCGTCATGGATATTTACTGAACCTATTACTTACTAATGTGGTAGCATTTTTTTGATGATAATAAGATGAGACATTTGTTGCATTTAATTACTACAATCTTCAAATCGAATGTTGAATATGCAGGAAAATCCTGTTTTTAGGTGAATGGATGTTCAATGAAGAGTTGATAATCGTTTGAATGTCTATATCTTTAAATGGGAAAAAGTCATTTGTTATGGTAGCTCATATTATGGGAGGACTAAACAGTGTATTTCATCGATAATTATAATCAACTTATGCTGATGAAATTCAACATATTAATAATTGAATTCTCTAATTTATTCAGAAACGTTCCCGATGACGAGAAAACATGACATTTTAATGAGTAATACTTCTGAAGATATTTTTCCAACTGTCCATGAGCACCAACAATCTCCACCTGCAAAATATGCTACTTCCCATGATCATTCTTATGAAACTTCGCCACGGACATTGAAAAAAAAATTAGTCTTGGCACGGAAGGAAATATCCGTATTACAAGAAGGATCCAGGATTGACAAACAGCGTATCAAAAGGATGAAGAAAATCATATTCTCGTTGAAGGATATTGTACGTGAGTTACGTAAATCTCAATTACTTCCAAATTCAGGTTTGGAATGTTTGGATGCAATTGCGGATGCCGATATTTCTGAGTTTTTCAAAAGATTCGCAACAATTCTCAAAATTGTAAAGGACGGATTCCTTTCAAAAAGAAAAGCCAACGGAAAAGTAGAGTAAAAAACGTAGGAAAAGGCATATGCAGAGAAAAATATCCCGCTAGCATAAGATCTTTTGCAATTCCTTTGCACTTTTACCCACCAAAGGCCTACGCTTCTGTGAGAAACAAGTTCTGCAATGCTCTACCTCATCCAAGCACATTGCGATCCTGGTATTCCTCAATCAACGGGGAACCTGGTTTCACAAGTGGAAGCTTCGACGCTCTGAAATTTAAAGTTTCTGGAGCTAAGAAGCAAAATGAAGAAGTATTAGTCCATTTCATGATAGATGAAATTAGTATAAAAAAGGGCTGCATGTTCTTCCAAATGGAAAGATAAAAGGATACGTAGAGTTTGAATCTGAAATGGAAACATCAGATACTATTCCATCAGCCAAAGATGCCCTAGTATTAATGGTAGTATCAAGGAATAGTAATTGGAAAACTCCTATTGGTTATTTTTTAACCAATGGAATAGATTCGAATACTAATTCGGGAATTATCAGGCAAAGTTTAATTCGTCTCCATGATATTGGAGTCAAAGTTATTTCGCTGACTTTAGATGGGCCATCCGAACATTTTGCCACTCTCCGATTGCTTGGAGTTAATTTTGATATGCTTGATCCAAAACCTTTTTTTTCCACACCCAATTACCCAAGACAAAGTGCATGTAATTTTAGACGCATGCCATATGCTCAAATTAATGCGAAATTGTCTAGGAGATTATAAGATTTTGAAAGACGCTGAGGGTGGATTAATTGGATGGAAATACATTATATGTTTAGCAAAATTGCAAGAGAATGAAGGATTACGGGCAGGGAACAAATCAAGGATGGCCCATGTTTGCTACTGGACAATGGAAATGAAAGTAGCTTTAGCCGCACAAACGCTTAGCAGTAGCCTTGCAGATTCAATTGGATTCTGCACTAATAGCTTAGGATTAGAGGAATTCAAAGGAAGTGAGGCCACGGTCAGGTTTATCAGGTGCATCGACCGTATTTTTGATTTCCTCAATTCTCGTAATCCCTTTGCCCAAGGATTCAAAGCTCCTTTACGTAGGAGCAATGAAGTTTTTTGGCGTCCTCAGATTCTAGCTGAGTATGAATACTTGAAAGGGATTACCGATTTACCTGGAAAACCAATGTGGAAAACCCGGAGATATGTTCCATTTATTGGACTTCTTACAGGGATAATATCTGTGATATCTGTTTATGACAATTATATTAAACCCGAAACTTCAACAATGAACTATTTATTAACGTATAAATTAAGTCAAGACCATCTTGAGCTTTTTTTTTGCGCGATGAGAAGTTGTGGAGGTTGGTGTCCCAACCCCACTTGTAGCCAGTTTGAATCTGCTTATAAAAAATTACTCATCAGACATGGAATACAAGTTACCAATGGTAATGTCGAGTCTATGGACGCAACAAGTATTCTGAATGTTGCTTCGGGCCAATGTAAAAAGAAAACTTCAGACCTCTATGATCCAGCTGTATATGATAATATAGCGAATATTAGAATCTCAAAAAAATATGGACTGACCAATGAAGATGACCCGAAAGACGAAGATGATATCTTACAAGAATTTCTTACTTTTGAAAACACGCTATCTGAAGATTTATCTGATTTTTCAAAAAAGTCAATTGCTTACATAGCTTAGCTGGATGGGTCGTGAAAAAAATTATCAATAAAAAGAATTCTTTAGTAAACTGTGAAACATGTAGATGTGCTCTGATTCAGGACTCGCAGACAAATTTTAAACAACTCGATAACCAATTCATTCACGTAAAAACTCATGGGGGATCAATCTTTCCAAGTAAATCGGTTGTCAAAATTTCTCAACATACCGGATCTCTCTTGAGACACGCGTTGAATGAAAATCATGACATGATACCGCATGAGCGAAATTTTTTAGCTGTTCTATGCTCAAAAGTTTTACAGGATCTCCTTCAGACACCCTGTACTTTATTTGCTGTTTTAAATAATCATATTTTCGATGAACCGATGGAGGAATTATCGGACCATTTATATTCCCTTACAGAAATAGTTTGCCAAAGTTATATCAAGTTGAGATTTTTTGCTGCAACACGCATAGTGTCAGAAAGTGAAGTAGGGAAAAAAATTTGCCACCATTTAACTCGTCAAATAGTTTGGCAACACCAGTGATTAAAGAATCCTTATTAATGTTTTATTTTATTCTGAATTTTATAAATTTTAATTCCTAAAATATATGTCTGTTATTATTTATTATTAATAACTCAACGACGTTTTTTCTGTTTGAAAAAATTTTTATTTGAAAACTGTTTTTTTACTTAAAAAATGTTTATTCATCACTTATTTTATTATTCTAAATGAAAGTTGGAAATGTTCTGATGTAATTTTCAAGAATTTATATCATTTAAACATTATAAAGAACTATAAAATATTTTTGTCGAGGAGTGAATGAAAAAAATTTTAAATCTGAATTAAAGACAGGAATGATGTTTGCTGCTCCAATAATATTCAAAAATTATCAATGAATTCTGAAAAAAAGAATCTCCTGGAACTCTTCAAGAATTCTAGAGTTATAGAAGACCCAATAAAACTTTTGTATCCAAAAGATATCTTTTGGACGTGAAATGAGTCTAAAAGATATCTTTTGAACATGAAAGTTTCATTAGACAGTTCTAGAGGATTCTTTTTTTCAGAATTTATTAGTGATTCTTGAGCGTTATCTGGGTGCCTTTCTTGTGAAGTCAGTTTTCGAATTTCTTTCACCCACCCATTTTGAAAAAATTGATGTGATATTAATTTTATGACTGCTGAATGCCACTGATGAAAGTGATGTCAAAATTGAATATTATAATAATTACTTTTCTGTGATAAACCTCTGTTTTTCAACAAATGAAATAGGATTAATTGAATGATGTTTTCCTTTTTTATATTATTGATGTTGAAACATTCTTGAAGTGATAATTTGAAAAATTGACTGTAAAACATATTTATACCCAAGTAGCACCAGAACGTTTGAACTGTTCTATGAACGTGCATAATACATATAAACATACGAGTACGTTCTATGAACTTTCATAGGATATTCCAAACGTTCGGATGCTACTTGGGTAAATTTGCAACAATAATAAGATGAAAATGACTTACTTTTTGTTGTTTTGTTTAGAACTGGCTATCATCGAACATTCGTTGTCATATAACTTTTCCATGAGCCATAAATTCTGTCATGGAAACTTGTGAAATATATATTTGCAAAAATATAAATATTTTACTTTTCTTGTCCATTTGCATTTCATTTTTTGAGACATCGGCCGACAACATGATTTTCGATCAATGATTTTTTAATTAATATTTCGTTTTCTAATATCACTTATCCTTTTTATATTTTTTTGCAGTTGAACTCATATGGGTTATTCACTGATCTGACGTTGGAGATTAGTCAGGATAATAATCAACTATAACGATATTCAAAAGATTACGCACAGCTGGAGTGCTGAAGCTGAAGTGTATAAACGGAGTATGATGTTGCTTATAATCAATTTTATGAAACAATAATTATAACTTCTATGTCAATACTTCATGACAAAAACCTTCTGAATAGAAAACTAGACACTGCATTCTATTATTCATTGATATGGTTTTACAGTATTCCATAATACACCGGATAAGAAGAAAGTGATGAGCTCCCATTATTATTATTGTTTTATTACTAGAATTGAATGAATTAGCTAGTAAAACGAGTTTCAATAAAACAGCAAGAATTATTATCAGGTCACTAATATTCGAAATTTATATGATGGTATATTTGATTATTTGAACAGAGTACAACAATTTTATATTCGAAAATATAGTTGTTATATTTTTAACAATTATTTACTGTTTTTATCTTTTTTACACTGGAAAACGTAACAACTACTCATAATTATTTGTAATTATTTGAGGTTATATTTACAAACCTTATTCTTTTTTATAAAATCATATTACTATAATTATTCATCACCTTCAAATCACTTTCACTTTTTAATAAGTATCATTTCACTATTCTCATATCTTGTGAAGATGTTTAATGTTTATGATTTTATAATTTAAAAAACGATATAATAATGTGGTATATATTATACACTGTGCATAATAAATTTGAACAATTTGAATTTGCCGCTAAAACTGACCATTTATCCCACAAGCATATGGCGATCTCGGTTTTCTAATCCTCACGAAACTGATATACAGGAAAGGCTTGGAATCAGCTATCCAGTGTATAGTAGGGATGAGTGAGTTTGTCATGTCATTTGCGAACACTTTAGTTCGCTGGAGAGAACACTGCTGTCGCTCGCTCGCATGAGAATCGGGAACACGTCTCTCCTCCTCAACCAATCCTGACCTCCTCTAGCTCCTGTCCTTCTATGATTTGTCGAGGTTTCCCGTCCCGAGGAGGCAACGCCATCTGCCACGGTGACACGGCGGTCCCTTACCCAACCAACAGCGGAGGAAGGAACGCCCTCTATCACCATCTCGCCAAGGCTGTTGACCCGAAGGAAAGGAGCAAGCCGCATACGCCGTTCAACATGCCCCTAGAAGAGAAGGAGAAAAGGACGAGAGAGATAACCCGAACCCAGACACTTCCCGTCAGTCTCACACGGGAGAAACCAGCTAATTGGGGGAAGGGCAGAACCCCCGCCCCACCTTTACCGACACTCACGTAACGACCAATCAGAGACCACCACCGTCCGAACCAATGAAACGAGCTCAACAGGTGAGCTCCAATGGAAAGTCACCGACGGGGTTCCGTGTATCATTTTGCGAACTCACCCGTCGGTGAGAGAGAAGACAAGGCCATCTTGGATATTCACTTCTTATGTGACCGAGCCACGACGACGTTTGCCTGAGAGAGTTTTTTTGAAATATTCAGAATACGGCGAGTGAACGGGGAGTGCCACTGGGTTTGGATTCTGGAGTAGAAATAATCATACGCATCTGCCAGACTGTCCATCCGGAGTGAGAGTGCCAGTGTGGTGGATTTTGGAAGTATCGTGCGAAAGTTTTCCTTCTCGTGGCATCCTCCACGTGCTCCCTTGCTCGAATTTCCCTTCGCCCTTTGTGTTTGTGTTTTGTAGCTCAAGTACTTTTTTTCAATAATTCGCGGAAATTGTCTACCTTTTGGAATTCTCAACAAGATCGAGTTTGGGAAGTGAAGTCGATTGGATATAAGAAAATCTCACTACGTGCGGTAGTATTCGTTGTACAACCCTCAATATCGATCTGAATTTCATTTATCCAAGTCAAGTTACTCATGAAATGAGTTTTGTCCTCCGATTATAATCGATAGATGGGCGTCAAGGGACTTCCCTTGCAGAGAAAACGGTCAAATGCATTTTTTTGTGTTTTACAGAGGGATTGATCAATCTTTTGTTTTCTTGGATTCATGTTTTGAAAATAAAAATAATTGGGAACAATAAGCCCTTCTAGGGTCATTCTTTGATGGGATATCTTGCCTAAATCGATCATTACTGTATTTTGGGGACTGCACCCATTTTGTTGATATTCATACAAATAAAAATTGATTAACGATCGCCGGTTCCTATTTCAATATCTGGGAACCTAGATATATACGTATGGGACGTTGTGTTTCTTTTTTCATTGCGTTGCGAACCGCATTTGTCGGATTCTCAATTGGGAGAAGGGTACATTGTTGCAAAATACGTCGCCAACCCATTATTACTAAACCAACACTCTGTTGATCCATTGCAAATATTCGCCTGAATCAATTTTTGCAAATGATACAACATTGCTTCGCGTCAAATTCCAAAGGGGAAATTTTTTTTTCCTCAATGCAATCGAAAGAATTACCGATTTGATTGTGATCTTTTCTCCCTCCTTGGACAAATCGTATATACGTACGGATATTTTGCACCATTCGTAGACTTTAGCAAATTTTCTTCTTTAATTCTACTGTGTTCCACCATTTTGTCTATTTGTTTTTTTCAGCTTGTGGCGCCCATTGAACCCCACAAACCGTAGCTGATACGGGAAAACCATTGTTTTTGATTGGACCCCCTGAAATATACAGATCATTTCCCTGTCCCCAACGCGTACCCCAACAAGACTTTGAATTTCATTCAATATATAGAATCGGTGGGATTGATGCATTCTCTCGTAGACTTCGGAGATATTTATAAACGGTTAGAGGAATTCTTTTTTCCACTAGGGAATATTGACCGATTCAGTGGAAAATCTTTGATTGTCGTACTAATGAACATTAAATTTGTTTCATAAATTCCGGAATTTTGTCCCGTATAGAAATTTCGCGTGGGAGCGTTAGTGACGATATTTTCGGTTTTGTCTGGTGGTGACGCTGACACTCTTCGATTTTTCATTATTTCAAGCAAAGTTTCGGTAATTATTTTTCGTGTTTGTCCAACAATCCCGCAGAATAATCGGGTTTGATTTGGGAAGGAAATAGTTCGGGATAGATAGAGGTCCGGTTTCTGTTCCGTAATCAAGATCCTCGCTAGCGAAATTTGAGGACCGAAAGTCGATTCCGGGTGGATTTCGAAGATCGGATTTTCTGTTTTGGTATCCCTGTTGGGAAAATTGATATCAGAACCGTAACGTGTTTTCAATTTCTTTTTCTAGGGAATACGGAAGCCTACTCCCTCAACCCCGTACCCCGGATAAATTTCAGAGTGTTCCCTCTTGATTTGCCCTCGCTCTCGCTTCGAGATATACATTTGTTCAACCCGAATTGTGGAAACGCGATTTCTCATTACTTTCTTTTTCATCTCTGTCCCAATCGTAACTCCGTTACGGTTGGAAGTCAGTGAGAGTCGGGTTAATAGCGGACGATTTGCCTCAACCAAGACCCTTATAGGTTCAAAATGAACCCACCTGACACCAGTTCTGAAATTTCCCTAGAAGAAGTCGTGGATCGACTTCGGGGTTTCGGCTTTTCCACGGAGGGGGCAGAGAGGGAATTGCGTGAGCGGTTACTAGCTCACCTGAACCCTATTATCGACCCCCCAGTCACTAACCAATCCACCCTCTTGGACACCCTGCCCAGAATTTCTGGACTCTTCGAGGATCCCAATGACCCCCTCGATAATCGAACCCCATCGCGCGGTTCATCATATGCGGAAGACCCCAATGATCAGTCATGGATCGACACCCTCGCCCCGGACAAACTAGTAGCCCTCTTAGTGGGCCATTCCTTGAACTGTGCGGGAACTATGGAGGAGAAGCGAGATCAGGCCCATCGTTATTACCGACTGGCACGAGGGGACAGAACCATCCATTGGACGATGGATGATTTGTCTGCAGAACTCAGGCCTTCTGAGCCCGAATCGTTTTCGAATCCCGCACCCCCCGAACCCGTTAGAGACACATCCGGAGATACTAACTCTCCTTTTGAGCTCTCATCGGGGCACACCCACGAGTCCATCCACATCGAATCAGCCCACAACTCCCAGCATATTCCCACGTCCCAATCACCTCTGTTTCCCAAAGGCGAATTATTCCCGCCAATGTCAGCGACTTTGGGTCAGCTATCGCCCTAAGCCCACCCCTGATCACTCACCCCCAATATTTTTCGACCATCCTTCCTAGTCACACCAGGAAGCTCAGTGATTTTCCCCCGTCTGCCCCAGTGACCACCCAATACGGCTCGGGAAGCCGTTTTGTGGCGCAGATCGCGCCCACCTCCTCGATCTTACAACCGATGGCCACAAGAGTGAGCCATATCGCCCCGGCAATCCCCACGACCGTCCCTACTCATGGAATTTATAGCACTCCCGGCCCTCAACTGACCCAACCCTATGGTTGCATGAATAGTCCCAGAAGCTCGGTACCCGTGACCCAACACTTACACTCCCATGCCCCGACCCCCGTAACAGTATCGTCGATCCCTACTCAGCCCTTGTATCTCCAACCGCCAGCAGACTTTTCCTCGATAAGATCATCCCAAGCCCCGAATAACCTACATGTCATCCCTCACTGGCACCAATAAGCCCATTTGCTACCCCCGATCACCTCCCAGTATGCCATGACCCAACCCTCTCATTCCTTGCTCCCTCACTACCAACCAACCAGCATTAACACGTGGCCCAGTACCCAGCTCCCATCCCACATGACCCCATACGTCCCGACCGGAGCTTATCGCAGCAATCCAGCTGCTATTGCCCGGGATTGGCGTATGTCCTTCTCCGGACTAGACGATGATCCCGAGGAATTCTTGTGAAGACTGAACGAATGTCGAGCCATGACAAATCTGTCGGATTTGGAAGTCCTTAACTCAATGCCCACGGTGCTAAAGGACATTGCCCTGCAATGGTTCCACATCAAGAGGGCCTCCTCCACCTCCCTGAATTCCTTCTATAGCTCTTTCCGATATAGATTCGGGTCAACAGATTATGGAGGGAAATTGCACCTACAAGTGCTCACTCGACTTCAAGGGCCAGATGAACCACCCGCAAATTACATTAATTGTGTGCAGCTTCTATGGTCGAGCATGCGCAGGCCTTATCCTCTAGAGGAACAGCTCCCTCTGGCGCTGGATCACATGCGCACAGAGTACCGCTGCCAGATAATAAGGGCATCCTTCAATACTTACGGTATGGAATGCGGGATATCAGGGAATGGAAATGCGGGCCCTCGAAGTCGAGCGATTACTCAGGCCCTGAGAAATCCCTATCCAACTCCCCACATCCCAACCAGCCCTCCCGGAATTGGCCTATAAGCCAAAGAAGACCCAACCTAAAAATTCCCAAGCTCTAGCCTCCCTAGAGACTTCCCTTGCCTCACCAACGCCCCAAGGAATCCCCAATTCCCCTAAACGAAAGGACTCCAAAAAAAATAGACACCCAACCCACTGCCTCCGAGATTCCCACCCCACAACCCACATATACAGCAAAAGCTGCCCTACCGGCATCCCCTCCACCAAACCCCCTATGATTCGCACAAGCAAATCAGACCCCACGATTGCCATCCTCTACTGAACCCCCAACCATTGATGACCATTCCCGTACCCCCTGGCTATGCACCCCATAGTTCCCATAGAAATTCCCTAAATATTTTCCCACGGCCCACCCGGAGAGTTCCAGATTCGAATCCGGACGAACCAATAGAATCTTGGCGCTGCGGAGGACGCGGACATTCCGCCAAACAGTGTCCCACCCCTCGTGATTTCAATGATGGCCCCGGAAAGGGAAACGAGGGAAACTAGACAGAGGAAAGGCGACTAGGGTCCGCCCGACCTCCAGGAGTTCACCCTCGTCGACCCTAACCCACCCTTCCCCACCACAATGCGTTGTCCCACCAAGGGAATTCCGAAGTGAAGCCATGGTCGAGAGGACATCCCGGAATTACACCCCAGCGGGACTTCACTGGGATGAAGACACACCCCTACCCCAATGAGAGTTATACCGGACCATCCCAGATGATACTCTTAGGGAATTATCATTGGTTCCACCCCCTACCCCAAGCCCCTTGGATTTTTCCGATATATTTTCTGAAACCACCCCTAACCCGAAGAATTCCGGAGCAGTTGTGCTTCGAAAACATCTACCCTTCCATCCCACCCCAGACGTCTAGAACTTTGTAGAAAACACCCTCCCCAACGACCTGATAACCAATCTACCCCACAAACCGGAACCAATTGAAATAAATAACCCGTCTGAGAATTCCCCAGAAGTCCCTGCACACCCACCAACAAAGAATAACCCGGGGAGATCGATTCACAGATCCTTATATGAAGATGGATATCCTCATGGAGAATCCATTTCTTGGAGGAACCAACCCCCTCGTCCACCCTACCCCCCAGAGGAATCACCCCCCCCCCCGGAAAAAGCGATATACCCAACCCCCAGAACACCCTGGACACACGCCTCCGAGCGACCTAGTCGCGAATTTACCCCCCAAAATCCGCCCAAGGCCAAAAATCGATAATTCCCAAAAAAGGACCCGATCTCCCCCTATAGGTCTCTTTCTCTCTCTCACTTTGTGGGAGGATAGCGGAGCCCATGGCTTGGATTGGGAAATAGGAAAATATTTTTCGTGTTGTCTCGGGTAAACTTTCTCTTAGAACGCGACAGGTAGCCATCGCTTATCCTCATTGGTCGTTCGAATTCGTCCCGACTACAGAGTACTGCCCAGGGCATACGACAGGGCTCGGAGTTCCCATTTTCGGAGTGATCGTTTTCCCTGAAACTGGTTCCACTCCTGAGTTTCGTTCCGCTTCGAAATTAGGATCGAGCTCAGCCATGAGGTTTAGTTCGGGTCGAATAGCCGTGATGATTTCCGGTGGTTGTGGTGCTTCAGTCTGATTTTCCGTTCCAGCACTGGGCCTCACGGTGAGTGCGATTATGATCCATCGTGCTTTTCACCATGCGCTTCCACGTGGCCCCTCGTTTTGTTTCTTTTTTTCTTTTTAGAACCATCCCCTAAAAGAATCCGGACTCTTCATCCTCTGCTCCCAGGTAACCGCCCCTCAACCATGCTCCCAACCTTCCCATACCTGCCCTTGCCCTGCCCTGGCACTAGCAATCCTGGTGACTCTAGGAGAGAACTGCCGTGAGAACTAGTAAGTGTCCGCTTTACCCTAGAGAGCCTCAAGGGAGAGAGTGGACATCGGAGGTTTGCTGTGATTGGCCAAGGCCTTAAGAAGCCATACTGATGGAGTATTCCTATTATGATTATGATTATAAACCAAATTCCTTCAATAATTCTGGAATACTTTTGGCTGTACATTTAGTTTTTCACCTTTTCTCTCCTGTATATGATACACGAAAAACATTCTTGGCTGTACCACTTAATGTTTAGCTGATTCAGCCAATCAGTTTATCACTCACATAGACATGTAGCTACATTAGGTGAATTTTTGCTGGTGCAGTGAAGGTTTTGTTACAATAGCCCGGATTAAGTCACTGCGGTTTGAAAATAGAACGAATTCCTATTGAATACATGCATTCCGCGTTAAATATTTACATGTTGTACAAAACTTCTGGTCAAAATACGAATACACGTAGCAAGAGCAATTTTCAATCACATAACTGAGAAATTAAGTTACATGTGTATGAAATTTCAGTTACGGAAATATACATAAATGTGTGATAGAGTATTGTAAAAATGGGAATCCAATGACATGTAAACGAATTTTCAATTCAAATATTGAGAATTGGAAATTGCAGTTACGGATGTGATTGGAAATGTTATGAAACTTCAAACAATTTTTAATAGTGTGTGCTTTTGACAATTTCTCAAGTTTCAACACAAGGTATTTCATCTAATACTTGAGATGTAATGGATTTTTATATTCTCCTTACATTATTTGGTGGGGAACAAGGTTTTTTTGAACATACAAAATTTGAATATTGTGCATTTGCCAAGGAAATAATTGTTCCATGGCCATTTTGATTCACGGAATTTATACGGAAATCTGTCGGAATTATACGGACTTTTCACTCATAGAATACGGACTTGAAAAAAATTGTTCTGGCAACGCTGGCTGGGTATAACGTTTTCATCAATTGTCTACGATCCTAATTGGAGAAACTGACAGTAGCGGGCTGTTCGTCAGGACTTATGTTTTGGCCTATAGAAAGATTGCGAATCAATTTGAATCATTCCCCTTGAGCATACTCCGTATGATCCATTTGGTCATCTGCCACCGACTCCAGAAGGAGGATAGGACAGTAGCAGACTGTTCGTAAAGGGATTATGATATACCCGATATGCTTTTGTCTCACAATTTATAAATTCTAATTATTTTCCTTGTCTAAACCTTGTATGATTTCCTATTATTTGTCTCTGTCTCCGGTTAGAGAAACCAACAGTAGTAGTCACCCTTGCAGAAATTAGCACCGAGCTTAGAAGCCTCGGAACAACGTTGATCCGGTGTTGATTTCTACTAGGGCAGGGATTATGATATATCTGCTAAGCTTTTGCCTGTAGAGGAATCATGCATTTTATGAATAATCCATCATACAGAGCTTATCTGTGTGTATTCCTATTTTCTGAATGTAGCAAATAGATTTATAGCTTTCTCGAACTGTTTCTGTTTTTTCTCTTCATCGATTTTCATTCTCAACCTCTCAATCATTTATTCATTCATTCATTCATGAATTTTCCTAAGTAATATATAAAAGTATACAGGGTGTCCCAGAATTCGCGGACCGGATTCCACAGGTATATTCTGCAGCCAAAATGCAATAATTTCCCGTTTGAAAAAAATTTTTTCGACGCTTAGTTTTGGAGATATAAGCATTTTCAGATTTCCTTTCAAATCTAAGTAATTCAAAAACACTGTGTGCTACATACTTGAGCTCAACACTATTCACTAACTTGGAAAACGGCGGATCTGTGGAAAAACAATTAAAATATATTATCATTGATAGTTCCGGAGCTATAGCGATTTTAAGTTACTGAATTCTGATTGACTGAAAGCTAAAAAATTTATAAAGTGAAATTTCAAATTGTTTAATTTTTTTTCACAGATCAGCCGTTTTCCAACTTAGCGCATGGTCTCGAGCCCAAGTATGTAGCATACAGTGCCTTCGAATGATTTAGATTTGAACAAAAATCCAAAAATGCTCATATCTCCAAAACTAAGGGTCAACAAAATTTTTTCAAACGGGAAATTATTGCATTTTGGCTGCAGAACACACCTGTAAAATCCAGTCCGCGAGTCCTGGGACAACCTGTATATAATTGTAAGTTATTTGTGTTTGATCATTGTTCCGAATAATCTGTAGTAACCTGTAATTCATTCATTTTTCAATTAAGCTCCTAATATTATAATAACCTACCAACACATCGTCTCATTAACAGATTATTTGTTTATGTTTTGACAATGTATAGACCATACTACACTGGAATGAACGCTATTGGATGTTGGAAAAAAGAAAGAGATAGATACATTCATACTATTGCGAAATTTGAAAACCCTCCTTAAGGTAGTTCTCCGGGAGGATTCAGGATCAAATTAGAAAAATTATTGTCAAGCAGAGCACCAAGGTCGAAGGGATCCGATAATCATATTCGTTGGGACTTATATTCTTATTTATGACAAAAAAGGAACCAACTCGAAGTATAAATAAACAACTTTGTAACAACGCGGAATTTGACATGGTTTTTTCATTGAAAAATTTTTATTTTTGATCCGTTTATGACTTATGAGGGCTCATTTTGTTCCTTGTGAGATTTGAAAAATTATGGGAATGTATTTCACTATTAATGAACAAAAGCGTGTGACAGTGTCATGATGACTCATATAAAAAAATCCCCATGGCAAAGGTTTTTTAAATTTCACAAGGAACAAAATGAGCCCTCATAAGTCACAAACGCATCAAAAATAAGAATTTTTCAAGAAAAAAACCATGTCAAATTTCGCGTTGTTGTTACAAGGTGGTTTATTTATGCTTCGAGTTGGTTCTTTTTTTGTCACAAATAAGAATATAAGTCCCAACGAATATGATTATCGGATCCTTTCGACGCTGGTGCTCTGCTTGGCAATAATTTTTCTAATTTGATCCTGAATTCTCCCGGAGAACTACCTTAAGGGGACCCTCTCCTGTGACACTCCAAAAAAATCTATTTCTTTTCTTTTCGCATTTTTCGATAGTTTATAGTCATAGAAATCATATCCTGTAGTTGATATGGGCGATTCCAACCCGTTTGACCATTTGCGGTGCCTAGAAACGCTAACTGCGCAACCTTGAATTTTGGAGCAGATTCTTGGAGTGAGCGTTAAGAGCAGCTATTTTTCATGTATACCTTTTTATATATATATATATATGCACGGAGAAAACTTATGTTTTAAGTATTACTACATTACTAAGTATTTTTTTTATCCATTCTCATATAACAAAACTTCAAACGTGAATATCTCGAAATGACATTGTTGCACTTGGCGGAAGTGATTTCTAAAAAACAGCTGAACATATTGACTTGAAAATTTGACACAATATTCAGCACACTCGTGGCTATCGTCCATACCTCGATTGTGTTGAAAAATTAATCTCAACATGTTTTCTTACTCCGTTTAGTACGAAAAAAGCCGTTTTTCTGTACACTTCCACAAAAAACGCCGCCATTTTGTTAATTCTCAATAAAATATTTCATTTGAGGTACGTACGATAACGACAAGATCACAGATTGAGAATGTTTTAGGAGTTTTGGTTTCAGACATCCTGGAGTGCTGGAATCATTCCCCCGAGTGGAGAGTATTTCTTTTCACCACCATATTTGAAACAAAAAAATTTTCTTCTATTCCCTAAATACATACCTTGGAGGGGGAAAAAGTTTGCCCAATTTCATGCATTAGTCTCTGAGAAAAAAAATGTTGAACATAGGCTTTTTTTGGGGCTGTTACAGTAGAGGGTCCCCTTGAAGGCCTAAATACACAAGCTACGTAAACGTGAATGTAAGGAACGGAAGCCTGCGTAGATCGTATATGGTTTCTGCGCATACGTTGCTTACGTTTACATAGCTTGTGTGTCTAGACCTTTATATACCTTTACATAGTGAGATTTATTGTGATAGAAGAGATCGTTGATGGGAAAAACATTGTGATGATATTTTGGTCGCATCAAAATTTGAAACGTTTATATCTCGGTATCGGATGAACTGAGATAGTTCGCAGTGTACTTGAACGAAAGTGTCCCAATAAACATTTCTATGGAAGTCTTCCGGAACACTCTAAAAGATATCTAACAGAGATCTAAGAGATGTCTTATGCAACAAATTTAGATATGTTTTAGATGTCTTCCTCCAAGATGTCTTTTAGATTTCTAAAAGATGTCTTTCTGCAAGATGTCTTAAACATATCTAAATTTGTTGCATAAGACATCTTTTAGATCTCTTTTAGATATCTTTTAGATTGATCCAAAAGACTGATCCAAAAATGTTTATTGGGGTGTCGTCGAATTATATAAAAAAAGTGTAATTATTTCTTCGTGACATTCAATGTGTGACCCCTAGTGAAAATCGAAGATGGAAATGGATGGAAAAATTTGTATTCGCTTCTATCCATTTTCAACGTCATTGTCTGCACCGCTTTTTGACATTGAACTGAATAGGAATCTGGTTTATCCATTTTAATTCACAAAAATGAATTAGGAAGAGGAAAAATCCGACACGAAATTGGATGAACTCAGTATTCATTTCTATCCACTTTCAATGTCATTTTCTGCACCATTTTTTGATATTCACAAGGATAAGTATTTGCTTCATCCATTTCAATGCATGAAAAGTGGAGAACGAAAATTAATTTTGGTGTCTGATGATGATCTGTTGGCGACAAATGTGGAAGTTTCAAACACTGAAAATCTACCGTGCGTGATATCTTTTATTTACTTATTTTTCACCGTAACTGACCGACCAACCGACCACTCCATCCGAGTACCAAACCTGCCTACTTAACACTTAACCTATTCTATCAACTACCTAACGCTTAACCTACGCTGCTGTACAAGAGTATATGTTATGGCCTGGATAAAGTGCGTCTATAATCACCATGCTTCTCTAGTGGAAATCAAAAAAGGAATGAATTAGATTTCTGTCAACTTAAAACCGTACTAATCTATTTCCGTGACGTTTATTCCAAGACGAATGAAAATCATATCCAAATCAAGCCAAATTTGATCCTAATATAATTGTATTCCTGAAAATGCAATCCATTTAAATCTTTAATCCTTCCGAATACTGAATTGAGTATATCATTTTTGATCCATGTATTGAATTTTCAAGTCGTCATCATTCATTTTCATGCTGATTTCGGTAAAGACATTGAATCCGGTCCAATTATTTTCCATTCCCTATCCATTTCAATCTGAAATTCGAAATACGTTCCTTTTTCAATCGGATTCCTTAAAACCGATGATCTGTATGGATTCCAAGTGAAGAGAAAATCCTATCCAATGCAATCCAAATTTCATTTCAACATAACTTTGTTCATGAAGATGTAACAAAATTTAATACATTTTTATCCATTTGAATCTTTATCCTCCTTAATCCAAAATTCGGTATATAATTTTTGACCTATGTAATGAATTTTCAAGCCGTAATTATTCAAACCATTTCTATACTGATTACGGTATAGACATTGAATCCGTTTCAACCATCTTTTATTTCCTATCCATTTTAATCATAGATTCGGAATATGATTGTTTTTCAATCGAATTCCTGAAAACCGATCATCTCTATGGATTCCAAGTGTAGAAAAAGCCTATCCAATTCAATCCAAATTTCATTTCCAATACAAGTGTATTGTTGAAAATTCAATGAAATTTGATTTATTTGTATGTATTTGAATCTTCAATTCTTTCTCATCCTGAATTCTGTAGGGTAAGGCGGGGTAATATGCCAGTGTGGGTAAAACGCCACTTGGGTGATATTTTCCAAAATTACCGTAGATATCAGTCATAGCTTAGTCATATGTTCTTCGGAATCAGTTAGTCTACTGATTCAGAAGAGCATATGATTGCCATCTGCGGTAATTTTGGAAAATATCACCCAAGTGGCATTTTACCCACACTAGCATATTACCCCGCCTTACCCTATACAATGGAATCTTGCAATAACACAAGTCTTCTTCGTTTTCATTCACCGTTTCTGCCGTGCGTTGAAGAGAGCGGAGTAACATTTCTATTGGGAGGTTCTATAGTGTATACTTTTTATTCCATGTAATGAAATTCAGGATTGGGAATGAATTGAAGACTCAAATGAATACAAATGTAATCAAGTTTCTTACGCTTTCAAAAATTAAGTTATATTGGAATCAAATTTTGATTGAATTGTATAGAATTTTTCTTCATTTGGAATCCATATCGATTGAAGGTTTTCAGGAATTTGATTGAAAAACAATCTTATTCCGAATCTGTGATTGAAATGGATAGAGAATTAGAAATGATTGAAAGGATTCAATGTCTATACCGTAATCAGTATAGACATGGATTGAACGATGACGACTTGAAAATTCATTACATGGATCAAAAATTATATACCGAATTTTGGATTGAGGAGGATAAAGATTCAAATGGATGAAAATGTATTAAATTTCGTTACACGTTCAGGAATAAAGTTATATTGGAATGAGATTCGAATTGAATTGGATAGGATTTTCTCTTCACTTGGAATCCATGCAGATCATTGGTTTTGAGGAATCCAATTGAAAAAGAATCGTATTCCGAATCCAAGATTGAAATGGATAGGGAATAAAAAATTATTAAAAGGGATTCAATGTCTATATCGTAATCAGTATAAAAATGAATTGAATGACCATGACTTGGAAATTCATAACATGCGATAGAAATTATATACTGAATTCAACATTGAGATGGATTAGAGATTCAAATGGATAAAAATGTATTGAATTTCCTTACACTCCCATGAATACGATTATATTAGAATGAAATTTGGATTGTATTGGATAGACTTTTTATTCATCTTGGAATAGGCGTCATAGAAATGAATTCGAATGGATTCAGTTGGATAGAATTCCAATCCATTCCAATCCATTCCTATTCTCCATTTTTACTAGGGACTAGTTATTGTGCATTGAAAATTTTTCCAGGATGTTGAATCCTGGTTCAGGAATAAAGATACACGGTAGCGCGCGACTCCTACTGTTTCACTCACATGTTCCTTTGTAATGTTTTTTTTCATGCACTTGGCATCGAGACGCTACCGCGTCTCTTGATAAAATCCAAATAGAATGAAGAGTGAAAGAACGAAAGTCAAAACTCATTACCATCAGGAGAATCAACATTCGATAAGATTTTGAAGTGGATTATTTCCTCACCTGAAACAAAAACATTCAGTTATGTTTGTTATTATATCAGTGCCGACAATATCATTATACATAGCTAAATAAAATAAGAAGCATTGGAAATGATAATCGCTCATCACTGATTACTGGAACGATAGTGAATTGATTCACATTATAAACTGACATAGATTTTCATTCTTTCTCGAATCAAGTGAACAAAAAATGGCGTAGGATGCAAATTTAGAGTTCGTAATCTTAAAAAAAAACTGAGATAAAAATTCTGTTTTTTTTTGTATACATGATTATTCACTTTGTACAGTATTTCAATAATCAACATCTCCAATCTACGACCTTGGAACTCATTAAACGGTATATACTGCATTCCTTGAAAAAAAACCTATTATATCAGTATTGTGATTATCAAAGAGCATTTATTATGATTCAATCATTGGAGAATCAACTTTTTCCCTCCTGTGTGAATTTTAGATGGAAAATGACAATGATACTTCTAAGAAAACATTAATAGAGAATGACACACGAGGAATGGAGTCAATTTCTCATGGCAAACCTTATATTTGAGTGCGTTAGTTTCGGAAATTTTTAAATAAATAGTAATTACCTCAACTGGTGAAGACCAGTTTGATGAGGAATTTGTCGTGTTCATATACTCAAGGAACATTTTTCTGAGAGATTCTACGCTGCTTGAAAAACCGGATAGAACCCGAGTAGGTCTTGGATTTTATCACGTTATATCAGGGAACCAATATAGATTGTGCGTCCGGGTTTTATGTAGTTTGATTCGGAACTTATACCGTTATCAGTCCTCGATATTAAAAATATGGACTCGCATAGTATTCATTTCAATTCATTTCCATTGAATGAAAAAAAATCCAATTAAGACCGATTCTGTACTTTTGAATTGAAATCTTGATAAGGATCAATGTGATTTCTCCAGCAAAACAGCGGGGAATTCTGTTGCCTTTGGGGAGAAAAATTCACTCCCGGCTCAATTCTCATCCAATGTTGATAAGTTTTTTTTAACTTATAAAGGTCCCCTTCAACGTATTTCTATGAAATGTTCATGAAATTTAATTTACGCTGACGAAGATTTTCCAACAAACTGGGTAGGATTTACGTAGGGACCATCGGAGCTACTGTCGAAGGCGATAAGTTTTGACCGTAGCAACAAAATTTAGGAAGGAGAATTGAAATTTCGTGAAGTTTTAGTTTGATGAAAATTATGGGTCATACAAATTTATTCAAAATCGTATATTATGTGATGAATAATAGGGATGCGTGAGAACTCAAATAATTCAAATTTCCAATTCGAGAATGAACCCAGTAAACACCAGATTGCTGGCCAAGCGATGGCCATAAAAATTTTGCCAGCACTGTATGTAAAGGACTTACACTGGCAAATGTCAATGCTCCAACATCTATATGTCCCGCTGGCGATCAATTGGCCGCATGTCATTGGCCTAACCTCCAAGCCATAGATGGAAAAGTATCAGATCGGTGCAAGCTCTCCGATCACTTGCTCATTCGCTGAACTTTAATATTAATGAGAATATTTTATCTGAACCTGAATGAGAATGACTTTAAATCGATCAAAACATCAAAATTATATTATACTGCGGGTCATAATTTTTTTTCATCATTATCAATTCATTTATCAGAGAATAATGATAGCGATTTACGTGCGATGTAGAATTAATTTACTGTTGGTATCTAATTATGATAATGACCTTGATTAGCTGCCATGAATGTAATCGAAAATGATCAAGAAAGATTTAATTGATAATTATGATGACATTTGCACTATTTAGGTCACATGAAAAATGCAGAAAATATTCAATTGAATTATAGAGCAAAGAAAAAAGCATTTTCAACAGATCATTCCATTTATTTTTTTTTTCAAATTTTGAAAATGATATACAATAACTAGGTTCAACGAATTATAGCATGAAGCACACTTCTTGTGCAGGATACATTGAGCACTTTGCAATTGCTGTTCAAACACTTCATCTCTGTTCATCACATGTATATACATCATGGAGTCTTAAAAAGTCTTATAGTGTTTAATTAGGTAATCTAGGCAAAAAGGAGAAGAATTCACCAATCCATATCCAAAGAATAACGGAGTGGGAGCATTTTTCAAATCGTATATAATTAACGTTTCATTTGATATAAGTCGAATATGATATATGCATAATCATATAGGAATAGAATATAATTTGCAAAACTTCTTCACTCGGGTGAATATCTCAATTCGAAAGAAAGAAAAGGATAGTGAAACAAAACAATCACCCATTGAACTATACAACATGCTGGAAAGAGCACTGGCGAAATTTCCTATAGGCTGGAAGAAAAGATCTTTCGTCAGTGTGAAATGCAAGATGGAATAGCGTTGTTTCTTTTCAATACATGCATCTTAAAAAGGAATGATGAGTGTAAAGGGTATCTGCTTCTTTTTCTCACACAGTGTACTCGACTGTCTCTCTTTGACGAAAATTTTTTGAATGGTGCTCATTCCAGTATATTATACAGTTCAATGCAATCACCAAGGGATACCATTAAGACATTCTGGTGAATATCCTTCGCACTCCAATATTCTGAATGCCATAAGCCTATCACATAATTTGTGCTTTAAAATCACGAAAATATCACAGATTACGATCGCTGAAGAATACCAAAATAAATTCTCCCCTTTACTCATAGTTTTTTCATTCCACAGTTAAGAATAATCAGAGTGTCGGTAATAATAGAAAAACTATAAGATGTTATGCGGATTCTCAAGTAGGCTGGATTATATTTTTAGGGCATATTCTGCAGTCAGATGGAACAACTTTTCTGTTTGGCAAAATTTGCTTTGAGACTTGATTTTTGTGGTATGAGGATTTCTTCCAACTGAAATTACTCAGAACCACTTGATGCTCCATACTTGAGCTTGAAACCATTCAGTCAGTTATAAAACGGCGGATGTGTCGAAAAAATCAAAGTATCCCATTATTTCTTAGTTCAAAGTTGTAGCTGTTTGGGATTTCTGGGCTTCTGGTCAATCAAAATTCAGCAATTTATAATTGTTATAGTCCCAAAACCAGGAATGACAAGACAGTTTGATTTTTCTCCGAGAGATTCACCGTTTTCCAACTTGGTGAATGGTCCCGGAGGGAACATGAAGCTTCAGCGAACGTTCAGATTAGATCTGTACAGATTGGTCCGAAGGTTCATGAAAGCTAATTTTTACATTCACAAACGTTTGGCGAGGCTTCTACGAACACTGGAATGTCCGCCTCGGAATGCTTTTAGGGAACATAGATGGAACGTTCATTGAAGGTTTGATGAAACTTCATAAAAATATCTATCCTTATATTAATTTCCAAAATTTTACATGATTAATCAATTAATTAATCAAGATAAATTAATAGAAATTAATATCAGTATAGATATTTTTATGAAGCTTTATCAAATCTCCGAAGAACCTTCAACGAACGTTTCATCTATGTTTCCTGAAAGTATTCCGAAGCGGACATTTCAACGTTAGTTGGAGGTTTTCCAGACGATCGTGAATCTAAACGTTAGGTTTCATGAACCTTCAGCCCGATTTATACAGATCTAATCTGAACGTTCGCTGAAGCTTCACGTTCTCTTCGGGGTGTCAAGCTTGAGTATATAACACACAGTGCTTCTGAGTGATCTGGATTTGAAAGAAAAATCTAAAAATTGTTACATCTCAAAAACTAAGTTTCAAATTGAATTTTGCCAGACAGAAAAGTTGTTCCATCTGACTGCAGAATATGCCCTAAAAATATAATCCAGCCTACTTGAGAATCCGCATAACATCTTATAGTTTTTCTATTATTACCGACACTCTGATTATTCTTAACTGTGCAGCGCCGAATTTACCCCAGCGGGGGCCCCTGGGCACTTATTGTGGTGGGGGCCCCCGGATTGTCCAAGCACGAAAGCAAAAAAAAGGTGCTTGGATCGTATGACATATGCATAATCATATAGGAATAGAATATAATTCGCAAAACTTCTTCACTCGGGTGAATATCTCAATTCATGAAGTTGAAGCTGTCGGCCGCGAGCTGTCGGCAGCAGGGGTTATGTTTTGGCTGGGACTGTACCTGAACAAAACGACCGAACTATTTGGATATTTTCTCCATAAAAACATGCTAAAATGAGACAATGATGATATCTAAAGATATGAATTTGTAGTATTTGAGACGAGGAATTCGAAAATAAAAGATTTTTCACGATACGAGGTCATTTTCATAGGATTTTTTGCAGAGAAACGAGGAATTATAAATTGGTTCTAACGAATTTCATCACCTACTGATGAGACGACGTCCGATTCGGAGGATAAAATGCATCAATTCTTATAGGATTTTGTCTGAGGAATCCGATGGTATATGATTCATTTTGGTACGCGGCCGTTTTCATGGAGTTTTCGTCGAGAGAAGGAGAGATTTTTGTGAATTTCCACAGAATTTGCATGAATTTCGTTATTTAAAGACCAGTCGACGTCCGATTCTCGGGGTAAAATCTATGGATTCTCATGAGGAATTGTCTGCAGCATCCAGTGATATACGGCTCATTCCGGTACGCGGCCGTGTTCTCGATTTTTCACGCCAAAAGTCGTTGACTGGTATTTGACGGAATTATCAATACATATGCAAATTCTTCCATCGGCTGCAGGGTTCTCGTTCGATTGGAAGAATCTGATACATCGATTCTTATAGGAAATCGTCCAAGAAATTCAATGGTGTATAGCTCATTCCGGTACGCGGCCGTTTTCATGGAGTTTTCGTCGAGAGAAGGGGAGATTTTTGTGAATTTCCACACAATTTGCATGAATTTCGTTATTTAAAGACAAGTCGACGTCCGATTCTTGAGGTAAAATCTATGGATTCTTATCAGGAATTGTCTGCAGAATCCAGTGATATACGGCTCATTCCGGTACGCGGCCGTGCTCCTGATTTTTCACGCCAAAAGTCGTTGGCTGGTATTTGACGGAATTATCAATACATATGCAAATTCTTCCATCGGCTGCAGGGTTCTCGATCGATTGAAAGAATGGGATGCATCAATTCTTATAGTAAAATGTCCAAGGAATCCAATGATACCTGTTCTTGATATCCTTTTTATCCATCCCTGGTAGTATCTGCTTCCTTTACGTGGTGGGGAGGATAAGTATCTCAGAGTTGGATCTTTTTTTTTTGAGTGGAATAAACTACTCAAGAGAAAGAATCCAAACTGAGAGAAACGAAATCATCCTAATGCCAGAAACATCGGCAAAATCAAACGGAAGGAAAGCAAGGGGAAACTACCTTCCTTGACATGTTTCAATACTTCCCGAGGAAATGAAACTTTTTTCCTAACCTGGAATATTATGTAACAAAAACAAACGAACAAATTAATAAATACATGATGGCGCTCTCTCGAGTAAAATATTCCGGAGGTAAACTAGTCTCCCGTTCGGATCTCCGGGTGGAGGCTGCTCGAGGAAGCTTCATCAGCAAGGAACGAAAACCGAAGAATAGGATAGGGAAAAGAAACAACATTCTTCGAGTCGGAGCGTGGAATGTTAGATCACTGAAGCAAGCGGGAAAATTAGAAAATTTGAAATTAGAAATGAATAGGTTGAATATAGACGTAATGGGGATTAGCGAAATGAGATGGCCACAAGAGGGCGATTTCTGGAGTGGGGATTATAGAATAATTCATACAGGATCAAAGAACGGTCAAGCAGGTGTAGGAATTGTAATGCACAAAAGAGTGGGAAATAGAATAGAAAATTATTTGCAACATAATGAACGTGTGATGATGGTTAGAATCAGAACAAAACCGGTAGACACAGTCATAGTCCAAGTATACATGCCCACATCTGCATATTCGGAGGAAGATATTGAAAAAACGTACGAAGAAATAGAAGAAGTGATAGAATATGTGAAGGGAGAAGAGAATTTGATAGTGATGGGGGATTGGAATGCGGTAGTAGGACAAGGAAAAGAGGACAACATTATAGGAGATTTCGCGTTAGGGAGGAGGAACGATAGAGGACAACGTTTAGTCGAATTTTGTGAAAATCATAAGATGGTTATCACAAACACTTTATTCGAAAATCATCCAAGAAGAATCTACACTTGGAAAATGCCAGGAGATACAGCAAGATACCAAATTGATTACATATTAGTGAAACAAAGATTTAGAAACCAAGTGAAAAACTGTAAAACTTATCCCGGTGCAGATATAGATAGTGATCATAATATGTTGATGATGAAATGTTCTCTGAAATTCAAATCTCTGAAGAAGAAAAGGAAAATGCAGAAAAGATGGAATTTGAAGAACCTCAAGCAAAAACAAACACATGAGGCATTCGAGAAAATGTTGGATGAAAAATTGGGAGATCAAAAAGAGAAAGACTTGGGAATAGAGAGGAGATGGACAAAGATGAAGGGGAATATAAGAGAATGTGCGGATAAGATTTTGAAGAATGATGGAGTAGAAGCTAAAAACCCATGGATAACGGGAGAAATTTTAGAATTGATAAATGAAAGAAGAAAATACAAGAATAATGATAGCCAAGAAGGCCATCAACGATACAAATCATTGAGAAATAAAATAATAAGAGAATCAAGGAAAGCAAAAGAACAGTGGTTAGAAGAGAAATGTCAGGAAATAGAAATAAGATTGCATTTAGGAAAAATAGATGAAGCATATAGGTTTATTAAAAGATTTTTCGGACAAATGAAATCTAGAAGCAATAAGATTAGAAACTCTCTAGGACGACAATTGATAAAAACGGAAGAGAAAATAGAACAGTGGATCAATCATTTGGAAGACTTGTATAGAGGAAACGATGATATAGCACTATTAGAGAAGGAGGAGGATGTAGATGAGGAAGAATTGGGAGATTCGATATTGAGATCAGAATTCGACAAGGCTTTGAAAGAATTGAAAAATAATAAAGCGCCAGGCATAGATGGCATAAGTGCGGACCTTATAAAAGCCTCCAGTGAAGGAACTCGCGACGCAATGTTTGAATTGATTAGAGATATGTACGAAAAAGGAGAAGTACCGGAAGATTTCCAAAAGAATAAAATTGTCGCTATCCCGAAAAAACAAGGGGCAGACAAATGCGAGAACTACAGAACGATCAGTTTAACTTCACATGCTTCGAAAATACTGACCAAAATTATATACAGGAGGATGGAAAATAAAATAGAGAGTAGATTGGCAGAGGATCAGTTTGGTTTTAGAAAAAATAGGGGAACGCGAGAAGCAATCTTAGCACTCAGGGCAGTAATAGAGAAAAGGATAGCGCTGAAGAAATCTGTGTACATAGGTTTTGTAGATATACAAAAGGCTTTCGATAATGTGGACTGGGAGAAGATGTTTGCGATCCTGAAGAAGGTGGGAATAAATTATAAAGATAGAAGAATAATATACGAATTATATAAGAATCCAAGTGCAATAATAGACATAGAGGGTCAGGAAGGGGAAGCACAAATAAGAAGAGGGGTGAGACAAGGATGCTCATTATCGCCACTGATGTTCAATTTGTTTATAGGAGAAGCGATGAACGAAGTGAAGGAGCAAGTGCAATTGGAATTACAGGTTCAAGGAGAAAATGTAAGCATGTTGAGATTTGCGGATAAAATAACTATATTAGCTCCGAGTGGTGCTGAGTTAGAAAATATTCTCAACACTATGAAAACAATATTACTAGAAAAGTATTGTATAAATATAAATAAGGACGAAACAAAATTCATGATTTGTATAACAGCGAAAGCATCGAGAAGAACGAAAATCAAAATGGATGCGGAGACAATTCAGCAAGTTAAAGAATTGAAATATCTACGAAGCATAATTACAGAGAACGGCAAAAGCGAAAGAGATATAAGAGCAAGAATAGCACAAGGGAAACAGGCTTTTTATCAGAAGAGACAGTTATTATGCTCAAAAAATATAAGCTTGGAAGTAAGGAAGAAATTCTTGAAAAGTTACGTTTGGAGCACAGCATTATATGGTTGCGAAACTTGGACAATGAGGAAAACTGATCAACGAAGACTTGAAGCTTTTGAAATGTGGTGTTATAGGAGGATGCTCAGAATAAAATGGATAGACAAAGTCAAAAATGAAGAAGTACTCGAGCAGATAAATGAAGAAAGAAATCTTTTGAAACACATCGTGAAAAGGAGAAGCAATCTTATAGGACACACATTACGGCATGAGAGTTTATTGAAAACAATATTGGAAGGGAAAATGAATGGTAAAACTGGTAAAGGTAGACCTAGAGCAAGTTATATGAAGCAAATCGTACAAGACAAGGGATGTAGTAGATATGTAGAAATTGAACGTTTGGCGGATAATAGACAGGGGTGGAGGGTTTCATCAAACCAGTCGTAAGACTGATTACTTCATGATGATGATGATGATGGCTCATTCCGGTACGCGGCCGTTTTCATGGAGTTTTCGTCGAGAGAAGGGGAGATTTTTGTGAATTTCCACACAATTTGCATGAATTTCGTTATTTAAAGACAAGTCGACGGCCGATTTTCGGGGTAAAATCTATAGATTCTTATGAGGAATTGTCTACAGAATCCAGTGATATAACCCATTCCGGTACGCGGCCGTGTTCTTGATTTTTCACGCGAAAGGTTGTTGACTGGTATTTGAGGGAATTATCAATACATATGCGAGTTCTTCCATCGGCCGGAAGGTTGTGGTTCGATTGGGAGAATCTGATGCATCAATTCTTATAGGACATCGTCCAAGGAATCCAGTGATATACGGCTCATTCCGGTACCCTGAGGTGTTCTTGATTTCTCACGCCAAAAGTCTCATCAAAATCCATAGATTGTACTTCGAAAATCGGACGTCGACTTGTCTTTAAATAACGAAATTCATGCAAATTCTGTGGAAATTGACAAAAATCTCCCCTTCTCTCGACGAAAACTCCATGAAAACGGCCGCGTACCGGAATGAGCTATATACCATTGAATTCCTTGGACGATGTCCTGTAAGAATTGATGCGTCCCATTCTTTCAATCGATCGAGAACCCTGCAACCGATGGAAGAATTTGCATATGTATTGATAATTCCGTCAAATACCAGCCAACGACTTTTGGCGTGAAAAATCAGGAGCACGGCCGCGTACCGGAATGAGCCGTATATCACTGGATTCTGCAGACAATTCCTGATAAGAATCCATAGATTTTACCTCAAGAATCGGACGTCGACTTGTCTTTAAATAACGAAATTCATGCAAATTGTGTGGAAATTCACAAAAATCTCCCCTTCTCTCGACGAAAACTCCATGAAAACTGCCGCGTACCGGAATGAGCTATACACCATTGAATTTCTTGGACGATTTCCTATAAGAATCGATGTATCAGATACTCTCAATCGAACGAGAACCCTGCAGCCGATGGAAGAATTTGCATGTGTATTGATAATTCCGTCAAATACCAGTCAACGACTTTTGGCGTGAAAAATCGAGAACACGGCCGCGTACCGGAATGAGCCGTATATCACTGGATGCTGCAGACAATTCCTCATGAGAATCCATAGATTTTACCCCGAGAATCGGACGTCGACTGGTCTTTAAATAACGAAATTCATGCAAATTCTGTGGAAATTCACAAAAATCTCTCCTTCTCTCGACGAAAACTCCATGAAAACGGCCGCGTACCAAAATGAATCATATACCATCGGATTCCTCAGACAGAATCCTATAAGAATTGATGCATTTTATCCTCCGAATCGGACGTCGTCTCATCAGTAGGTGATGAAATTCGTTAGAACCAATTTATAATTCCTCGTTTCTCTGCAAAAAATCCTATGAAAATGACCTCGTATCGTGAAAAATCTTTTATTTTCGAATTCCTCGTCTCAAATACTACAAATTCATATCTTTAGATATCATCATTGTCTCATTTTAGCATGTTTTTATGGAGAAAATATCCAAATAGTTCGGTCGTTTTGTTCAGGTACAGTCCCAGCCAAAACATAACCCCTGCTGCCGACAGCTCGCGGCCGACAGCTTCAACTTCATGAATTGAGATATTCACCCGAGTGAAGAAGTTTTGCGAATTATATTCTATTCCTATATGATTATGCATATATCATATTCGAACTATATCGAATGAAACGTTAATTATATACGATTTGAAAAATGCTCCCACTCCGTTATTCTTTGGATATGGATTGGTGAATTCTTCTTCTTTTTGCCTAGATTACCTAATTAAACACTATAAGCCTTTTTAAGACTCCATGATGTATGTACATGTGATGAACAGAGATTAAGTGTTTGAACAGCAATTGCAAAGTGCTCAATGTATCCTGCACGAGAAGGGTGCTTTTAGAATTTTGTAGAATTTTGAAATTATTCAAAATTTGAAAAAAGATTCTAGTACATGGACGTTTTGTAGCCCTCTTAAAATTCTTTACAAATTCTACAAACGGTTCGGGAGAACTACCAAATTTTCATAGAATACAATTCATTTAGCAATCTTGAAAACCTCTAAATTTCGGAAAGAAGTTTAGAGGCATTTTATTCGAGAATATTTTGAGAACTGTGCCATAGCTGTTTGGATCATTGATTCAAATTATAAATATTTATTCTCAACTCTCACTATATATTATAATTCGTTGAACCTAGTTATTGTATATCATTTTCAAAATTTGAAAAAAAAAATAAATGGAATGATCTGTTGAAAATGCTTTTCTCTTTGCTCTATAATTCAATTGAATATTTTCTGCATTTTTCATGTGACCTGAATAGTGCAAATATCATCATGATCATCAATTAAATCTTTCTTGATCATTTTCGATTACATTGATGGCAGCTAATCAAGGTCATTATCATAATTAGATACCAACAGTAAATTAATTCTACATCGCACGTAAATCGCTATCATTATTCTTTGATAAATGAATTGATAACGATGAAAAAAAATTATGACCCGCAGTATGATATAATTTTGATGTTTTGGTCGATTTGAAGTCATTCTCATTGAGGTTCAAATAAAATATTCTCATTAATATTAAAGTTCAGCGAATGAGCAAGTGATCGGAGAGCCTGCACCGATCTGACACTTTTCCATCTATGGCTTGGAGGTTAGGCCAATGACATGCGGCCAATTGATGGCCAGCGGGACATATAGATGTTTTACATACAGTGCTGGCAAAATTTTTATGGCCATCACTTGCCCAGCAATCTGGTGTTTACTGGGAATCCAATTTTCAGTTTTTCGAATTTTCAAGAATTCAATTTGATTCGGGTTCCCGACCTTTTACGAATATCCGATTTGATTTAAGGTTCATGATAGTTTTTGGATACACAATATGATTTGAAAAATTTATAAAACCGCATTTTTGGAGTTGATTATGCCCTAGCATGTATGTAACATGGGGCCCACCCCGGCTCAGCATGGATCTCATCCTGCTAATATGAGCCCAAGACTGGGCCAGGGTTCATACACGCTAGGGTGTGTAATTATGCATTAACCATTCACGGAATACCTAAAATTTCATTGAGAAGAAACAAGAGAGTTTTTGAACATTTAAAAAAACTTTAGTACATTTGTCCAACTTTCAAAAGCAAGTTTTTGAGGTGATAATACCGGAATAGTACCTCTGTTCTTCTTATACATGCATCCAAATTCGTCTGAAATTTGAACCGTTGATAAAAAAGAAACGAGAATTTGAACTCACAAAATCAGAGAAATCATCGGTTTGTTTCTTCTAAAATTAATTCTTGGAAACTGGAAATACTTCAGGTTTTAGGTCTTTAAAAGGTGAGTATTTCGTTATTCGATTATCAATCCGTTTCAATAAACGATTCAAACTTAAGCAACATGTATCAAGGACATCCCGTGAAAGCGAGAGTTACTAGATCTCTTTACCCAAAGTACTCGACGATGAATTGATGATTTGGCAAAAATCAACCACCTCGATCTACTGGTATCCTTGCTTCAATTTTCTCCAGGAAACTACTGTTTACTAGACAAAAAATTACGATTTACTGCAAAAGATGAATAGTTTTCAATGAGCGTTTTCAATCGGTAATTCACTATTCAACTTGTAGCTTCCAATAGTGAGTGTGGTTTTGAATAATGATATAACTTTTCTACAGTAATAATTCTTGATATTTTTCGATAATATGGTTTGTTTTCAATAGTTCCCCATAGTAAATTTTCACACTACACTGTGCCCAGGTAGCACACACGCACGTTCAGAGAATGTTTTCAGAATATACGTTGAGGATATTCGAATATTCTATGGAGATTCTTATTAGTTGCGAATATATTCTACGCAAATTCTCAGAATGCTTGAATGAGACTGTTTCAAATATTCTCAAAATATGATGCCAAGAATATTGTGGGAATATTAGAGAAAAATTCTGTTAAAATGAACATTCCCATCAAAATAAACTTCTGCATGTCCCCGAAAACTACTTCAAAATCAATTTTTTTGATCATTAAACATTTTTAATCATGAATTTTCAGCAAAATTATGGATTCACATGGATGGATGAAACACTTATGATCGCAACAGGCAATCATAATATATACGGCATTTCTTAATATTTCATTATACTTTTGAGGATTATTTCTCACAGATGACACTCTCAGAGAACATCTGCGATATTAAAATGCACCTTTCATAAATCTATTATTCCCCAAATACAAATCGAAATAATATATTATCCAAGGGTCTTTAGCCTGTAAACAACATCACCCGCCATCACTGAATTCATGTCATCACGATACTTGCACATGCGCTGCCCATCAATCTCCGTACAAACTTTGTACGCATATTGTACGAAGGTTCCTAGAATATTCGAAACCGTCTCATTCAAATGTTCTGAGAATCTTCTATTAATATTTACGAATCTTCTACGCTGTTTGTGAGAATATTCGATCAAGTACATTTTACGGATGTTGTGAGAATATTCTCAGAATATTCTGTGTTACATGGGTGAAAAAAAGTTGTATTACATACAAAAATGCTTGGGAATTGACAACCTTGTTTTAGGAAAATAATTTTTGCACTTTGTGGCACTTTGTGGATTGACAAACAAAATTTTGGGAAGTTTCGAAAATCTCCATCAAATCATAAAACATTTGGATATTCACAAACTTTTTTACGATAATTTCAAAAGAAATTTTCTTTGGCAGTTTTGGAGGTATTTTTTTTATTACAAACTATTATTACGCTATCGTTTTTTTCCCATTAAAAAGTATGCATACTATTGAGAAGTATAAATTAATAGCGCTTCAACTCCCGCTTCTACAGGATGCTCTCAAAACCAATAAAAATTTCGAAGAACCAAAACTATCTAGGTCTATTCTAGGTCTCTGAATCTTCAGGTGAAATTCTTTATATAGTTTTTGATGATATTAATGTTGCTATGTTGTTCAATGAGACTACACGAGAAAAATTTTAGGACTGAATTAATACAACTGTTTGTACTGAAAGAGTTCAAATGTAATTTGAACAGTAACAGTGCAACTTTTTGACTTGACTCGGTCGAAAAATCGAATTGTAAAAGTTCAAAACAACATCGGACTCTTATCGTCACACGATGCGGGCCATTACATCCAATAGTTTGGCATGAGAGAGTTGCGGCGTTGCGTCGAACTGCGAGAGCTCAAGCGATCGGACTCTCAGAGTATGAAATCTCTGACTCTGAGAGTCCGATCGCTTGAGCTCTCACAGTTCGATGCAGCGCCGCACTCTCTCACGCCAAACCATTGGATTTGATGGCGTAGATCGTGTGACTATACGAGTTCAATGTTGTTTCGAACTGACAAGATTCGATTTATGAATTTGCATAACCAAAAATAATTGAACTGTTGGAGTCATATAAATTTCGAATTCTTACAGTTCTAAAATTTTTTCCGTGTACTTTGTTCAATTTTCCATGAATCGATTTGTTCTTTAAGCTTTCCGCTGCTACACTGAGAAAAATTGTCTATTATAAATTACCAGACTCGCTAGTATATTGAGGATATACTTGCATTCTAAGGTTATATACCAAACGTTCTCTTAAAAAGTAATGAACTTCCTATTATAAAATGTTATTATTCTACCATTAAGGGGATACCATCGCCGGGACATCAGCTAAACTTATTCTGACATTTTATTCAAAAATGAAGCAAAAAATTCAAATATCGCTCTATACAGACCAACTTTGTCAATTCCAGATGGTCTGTATGGAGCGATATTTTGATTCTATTGCTTTTGAATAAAATGTCAGAATAAAGTCGGCTAATGTCCCGGCGCTGGTATCACCTTAACTCACAGAAAGTCTAGTACTTTTGAAGAGAATGTTTGGTATGTAACTTCAAAATGCAAATACAGGGTGGGGCATTTAAAGTGTCGCGGGCGTTTTTTCCAAAAATAAAGTGAGATACGAGAAAATTTTTCGGACAAAAGTTGTAGGGTACCGAAAGGGACATCCGATGGTGGCCTTGGCTTTGATCTCAAATCTCATCTTCAAGGGCATTCTGAGATCAACTCTTGTTTTTTAAATAGCATCTCATATTTTTTACTGCAGATTTGGATTCTAGGTCAAAAACCAAGAAACTTTTGTCTGAACCATTTTCCTGAAATCCGCAAAAATGGCGCTCTAATCGGTATTGTTCCATTTTGAATCTAACATTCGAATAACTCGAAAACGAAGGGTCTTGCAAAAGAATGTTTCGTACAAAAGTTGTCAATACACAACACATTTCAATCGTCTACATTACCACCATTCAGAGCTCACGCGATGTAAACAAACGACGGGGTTCAGTGAAAATTCACGATTTTGAAAGTCAGTTTGTCAGTTACATTTGATTATTACTTGGTTTATGACAAATTGAAAATCATGGATATCCGATACACGTTTTCTGAAAAGATCAATATGATCTACATTTACGGTGAAGTGCATAAGAACCCCAGACAAGCATATGACTTGTATGCAGAACGATTTCCTGAAAGAACAACGCCATCCATTAGGTATTTTCAACGCATTACAAAATTATTCTCAGAAACGGGAAGTGTTACAAGGGAAAAACGACATCGAATGAGAACTGTTAGCGGAGAAAATGCGGAAGTTAATGTACTAGCTGCAGTAGCCAATAATCCACACGGGAGCTCTCGTGAAATTGAACTCCATTCGGGAATTTCTCGAAGGAGTGTTCTTCGAATACTGAAACGTCACAAATTCCATCCGTATCACATTTGTTTGCATCAAGACCTTCACGGTGATGATTTCGAAAATCGTGTACAGTTTTGTCGATGGGGTCTAGCGCAAATGCACAATAACAACTTCATCAACATATTATTTTCTGATGAGTCGACGTTCACCAATCATGGTCAAGTAAATCGACATAATATGCATTACTGGGTGACAGAAAATCCAAGATGGTTACGTCAAGTAGAGCATCAAAGACAATGGGCTGTGAATGTTTGGTGTGGTATTTTTCGATCTCGAGTAATTGGACCGTACTTCATTGCAGATACGCTAAATGGAGAGAAGTACAGACATTTCTTAGATCAAGTACTTCCAACATTACTTGAAGACATACCTATTCAGGAACGATTGAATATGTGGTATCAACACGATGGTTGTCCATCCCATTATGCAGTCACAGCTCGAGAAATATTGGACAGAGATTATCCTGGACGATGGATAGGACGTCGTGGACCAGTTCATTGGCCTGCCCGTTCTCCGGATCTTACTTCTCCAGATTTTTTTTTATGGGGATACATGAAAGATACAGTTTATCAACAAGCACCGACTACACCTGAGAATATGCGTCAACGAATCATCAATGCATGCGCGAGCATCAATGAAGATATTTTAGCACGAGTTCAGCAATCTTTTGTAAAACGTTTTGAAATGTGTATTGAAGTCGGCCATCATTTTGAGCATCTACTGCATTAAAATTATCCAAGTGATGTAAACGATTGAAATGTGTTGTGTTTTGTCTGTTATACCCCATCATCTCCGTTTCAGTTCAAGGGGTCCCCCTTGGAATCAGACAACTTTTGTCCGAAACATTCTCCTCCAAGACCCTTCGTTTTCGAGTTATTCTAATGTCAGATTCAGTATGGAACAATATCGATTAGAGCGCCATCTTTGCGGATTTCAGGAAAATGGTTCAGACAAAAGTTTCTTGGTTTTTGACCTAGAATCCAAATCTGCAGTAAAAAAATATGGGATGCTATTCAAAAAACAAGAGTTGACCTCAGAATGCCCTTGAAGATGAGATTTGAGGTCAAAGCCAAGGCCACCATCGGATGTCCCCCTCAATACCCTACAATTTTTGTCCGAAAAATGTTCTCGTATCTCATTTTATTTTTGGAAAAAACGCCCGCGACACTTTAAATGCCCCACCCTGTATATCCTCAATATACTAGTGAGTGTAGTAATTCATAATAGACAATTCTTCTCCGTGTAAAAATTTGAATGGACTTTTTCAAATAAAATTATCATTCCTGATTGGATATAATGAAATAATGAATAGCTGCAATTGATGTATAAATGATCAAATGAATCAAGTTTGAAACTATACGGAGGAAATTAGTGATCCAAATTTCCGTTGACTTGTATGTCACTTTTGGACGAAGCACATTTTCAAAATAGGCTAAATTTGCGGTCACTCTTTCACGACGATCGAATAATAGGAACAGAAAAATATGCGCGTTTGCAGAATGTGCGCACGCGCGCACGCACGCGCACACGCACAGAGAAAGAGAAAGAGAAAGAGAGAGAGAGAGAGAGAGAGAGAGAGAGAGAGAGAGAGAGAGAGAGAGACAGACAGACAGACAGACAGACAGACAGACACGAAACCAAAACTCTTCCTCGAGTTTGGAGGAACATTTTGGCCTAAGAGATTTTAAGTTTGGAGACCGAGGAATTTTCGTTTCCCGAAAACGATCACAAAGCTTCCCTCTAACGAGGGAGCAAAAATTATTCTGGATCATGAATATTCCCATTCACAGCCATTGTATTTTTCTCTCCGTGTAGGATAATTTACTCGGAATGTCAAAGTTTTGCTAATTTCAGAATAAAATTGAAGTGAAATGAGTGAAAGGAAATGTTAATATTTCAGATGAAACAAGTCAATTTGAAGACTGGTGAAAATTTTCTGTGTAAACCCATTCATACCAAGTAGCAACAGAACGTTGTATATGTACTATGAACGCGCATAGGATTATACAACATTCTGATCCTACCATGGAAGGGGAAAAATTTTATTGAAACTTGAGTTGGATTTTAAATAAAGGAATACAAAATATAAAAAAAATATATTTCCTATTCATCAACTCAAGAATTTTCAACAGGTCCTCACCATATGTCAGGTTAACCCTATGATAATTTCCAGTCGGGTGATAGTATTTCTCGATACCGAGACGAGACTTCCAAAGTATCGTCGAGAATCTCGTCTCATGCATCCGTAATAACGGTGAGCAGACTTGATTTAGAACGCAAAGAAAAATGTACTCGTTAATGTAACTGAATCGTTGATGATCATGTAAAAGAGAGACTCTTATTTTCACACTTCGTAAGAGATACATTTAATTTGAGAGACGATAGGGCAGGATATAAAATTCTCGATGATTAAGAGAAATGAATACACCTACTTGTTTAATCTAGCTGTTAGTACTTCTGTGTATACATCCACGTGAATATGTTTGTGTATATGCTTGTGTGAATGTCTCTAATTCAAAGAAGTGTAAGTGAATTCATATAAAAAGATGGAAGAGGATGAAGAGGAGGAAATGATGGTAGGGAAGTAAAGGCTTAGTCGTTGACTACTTCTTGAATAATGCATACCAGCTGCCAAGAGCCCACGTCACAACTATATACGAAAATTCCAGACACGCTACTTGGAACTGAGTTTGTGTATCTATATGGGCACATAAGTGGTTTGAGTGAGGAAAAAATAAAATTATGTGCATGTATATTTGTGTGAGATTGAAAAAGGACAGCACTATCCCGTTCCATTATGGAAAAAACAGAAAAGAACACTTTTTTCACCTTTTTCTTGTCTTTATTTAGTGAACTTGTTTTCAAAAATATACACTTTGATTTGAACAATTGAATATTCCATATTGCTTCGATTTGCATCTTCAAAGAGCATGTAATGATGAAATCGACTTAGACAGTGAAAACATATTGCCAATTAGCGAAATCCATCCTAATCATCAGTCGAATTCTGCTCGTTTAGGTTTAAACATCGCGTGAACTTCTGTTACACCTACATGAAATTACTCTCCATGCGAAAATGTGGCAGAAACTTGGGTACGGGGTAATTCAAGTTTGTTTGAAATGTACCTTTCGCGAAGTTCAAGCGATGTTATCACTATATTATCCTACTACTACGCTATTCTGTGCTGCGTCATGCAAACTCGGCGCGTATACTCTATCTCGCTGCAAAAGTTTCACAAAGTTATAGACAAAGTTTATCAAGAATTCAGAAGAATCATTGCTTTCGAATCCTACTACTTCATGTATTCGAGTGCGGAGTAAATAATAATAGGTTAAATAATCCATTGCTACGCCACATACATATTTATTAATGCATATTAATTTGCATTACACAGGATGACGTTGAAATACCATTTTTAGATGAAAAACCATCTTTATTTTGAGGGTTTATTTGATGTAAAAAACTTTGAGTTTGTCCAATGCGGCAGAAGAAATATATATTCATGCATCCTCAATAATTGAATGCTTTTGAAAACTTGTTACAAATTTTGCGAACAACAGTGTTTACCATCAGGCTCAAAGAGCTTTATTGTCACAGTCAAATGAATGTGTTTAAAGTTTTTAGGCATTTAATTCCCATGTGGGAAAAATGTTCAAAAATGTATACAATTGTGCACAAATTGCATACAAATTGTGTACAATTGTATAGGGGAGAGTGGTCTAACTCGGACCATGTTCTAAGTCGGACCCGCTTATGTTTCTTGAAGACTTCAAACCCAATTAGCTCGCCCGATGCATCCCTGAATACATTATTTGGTACTGATGATTTGTCCGCAAGTTGACGAATATCAATTATTGTTACGATTTTTTACAAACAATAATGTGTTTTCAGCATTGCTGCGAAAAATTTTCTATCTTCGAAAAATTCGTGAAAATTGTGTTTTTTACTATCAGTTCGAATAAAGTATTGAATGTTTTCAGATCGGTATTCATCACTCTTTTTGGGGATATATTCATTTTAGTGATTCATTTCGTAAGTTTAGTGATATTTGATGCAAAATTGTTCCAACTCTGTTCCAAATCGGACCGCCAACAGTGGTTCCAACTCGGACCCCCTATTTTTTCGCATTTTTCATCATATCAAAACGCAAATGTGTTAGGGTAAGAGCATCAATAGTCGAGAATGCTCTAGAAGCTTGGATTATCTAGTGAGATTTACCTTTTCTGCTGAAAATTTTGGAAGAATTCGGAAAAAAGTAGGACGAAAACCGCCACAAAACGGAAAGACCCGACTGTTTCGTCCGTTTCGAGGCGATTTTTATCCCAGTTTCTTAATGAATTTTTTTGACATTTTCGATGAGCGAGATTGCGATGGAAGCCAAGAAAAGAGAAGCATCCAAAACCTCCAAAAAATTGATAAAGAGGCACATAGCAGAAAAACCAACATTCACAACCACTAAAAATCAACCAAGCACAAGCAAAGGCAGACGATCGGCCCGTATTTGTGTTCCAGTTTCACATCATGAGTCATCGGATTCAGAATAATTTTTCTCACCTGTTTTTTCTTGTTGAGTGTCAGTTTCCTCTCTATTTCGACGATGATGTATATTATTTTTCTTAGTGAGAATTGTGACCAACATGTGTGATAAAACTTGATTTTTTTTTCATCACAAATCACTGCTGTCTATGAATTATTTAAAAAAAAAAACCACACGCATACTTTCAAAAGTTCGAAATTCGCAATAAAAAGCTCAAAAAATGGGCGGTCCGAGTTGGAACAGGGGGTGGTCCGAGTTGGAACCATTGTTTCTGTTCAGACGATTTATCACCATTTTTTATTTCCAGCCATAACTCAGGAACGATGAGAGATATGTCCAAACCCATGTGGAAATTGCCGGAGTTGACAAATCGCCCAGTACTGGAAAGGTTGTATTTGCCAGACTTCGGCAGAAACAACTGTTCCTGTTCAGGCCCATTACTGTTTTTCAACTGGCTGTACATGTTTGACGGAGTTGAGACGGTATTGGTTGGCGTGGACAGACAGTGTTGGACCAGTAATGAATCAGTACTGGCCGGAAAATACACGGATCGTAGTGTAACGGAGCCGCGCCAGTACTGTGCCAAAGTTGGGATGATCATTCAATATATCCAATCGACAATGAAGGGCCAGGATCGGTAAGGCAATGTCTAACTACAAAATCGGTTAGCGAACTACGTTAAAATTATGTCCATGGAAATCCGGCTGTTATGGTAAACCAAAGCAGCGCCAGTGCTGCCCCAGAGTTGGGATTACCATTTCATAGATTTGATAGCCGACTATATGCCAGTATCAATATGGCACTGGCTGACTACGAAATCGATGTTGTATTGTCGTTAAAATCGTAGCGATGGGGATCAGGCTATTAGGGTGAGCCGAAGCTTCACCAGTACTGAGCCAGAGTTGGGATGACCATTCAATATATCCAATAGGCGATCGAGTGCCAGGATCGGTAGGGCAATGGCTAACTACAAAATCGGTAGTCGAACTACGTTAAAATTATGTTCATGGAAATCCGGCTGTTATGGTAAACCAAAGCGGCGCCAGTACTGAGGCAGAGTTGGGATTACCATTTCATATATTTGATAGCCGACCATATGCCAGTATTGGTATGGCACTGATTGGCTACGAAATTTGTGATCAACTGAATCAGTATAGCCACTTCTTCGCCCACCTAATATGGTAAAAGAATCAGGTCATTTTTGCTACCTAATGGCGCAGCTTTGGTAAACCACCAGATGTATGTTTATTAGGGGATTTCTTTTGACGGAAGTTGATAACCGATTCTAAAGCCAGTCAGTCCCCCATTAGTTCAGGCTCATTGTTTTCGACCTAACATATCGTACTCCCTCCAACTCTGGCTCTATTCTGGCGTAGCTTTGGCTCACCACAACACCCAATCTCCGCTATTTCAATATTCTGCCAATAATATTATTATAATGAACAGAGTTCACGCGAGTCATGTAAACCAATGTCTGGTTGTTTGTATTAGGTGTACAAATGAGTTTCCGCGGTTTGTCAAAAGATGGCCCCACCAGAAGGTTATGGAGAAATTGTCAGATGTAAAACGTAATATCCCAAGTTTAGTCATCTGGCAACACCATAACCTTAAAGTACTAGTGATTCCGTATCAGCATCACGTAATTTTTTTCGTGCAAAAATGTCAAGTTTTATTCCGAATAAGCATCATTTGCGGGAACTTTTGATTTACTTCTTTAATGTGAAAAAATCTGCAGCTGAGGCGCATCGATTGCTTCTAGAAGCATATGGTGAAGCTGCTTTAAGTGAGAGAAGTTGTCAGGAATGGTTTCAAAAGTTTAAGAACGGTGAGTTTGACGTTAAAAACAAAGAACGCAGTGGAAGGCCGAAAGTGTACGAAGACATGGAATTAGAAGTACTATTGGAGGAAGATTCGTCCCAAACGCAAAAAGAACTTGCACTTACTCTACAAGTGACTCAACAAGCAATTTCATATCGTTTAAAATCGTTAGGAATGATTCAAAAACAAGGAAATTGGGTTCCATATGAACTAAAGCCGAGAGACGTTGAACGCCGATTATGCATGAGTGAAATGCTGCTTGCCAGGAATAAAAAAAAGAGTTTTTTGCATCGTATAGTCACTGGTGACGAAAAATGGATTCACTACGATAATCCAAAGAAGAGAAAGTCATGGGTTAAGCCCGGCGAACCATCAACATCGACAGCTAAGCCGAATATTCATGGAAAAAAACTCATGCTGTGTATTTGGTGGGATCAGCTTGGTGTCGTGTATTATGAATTGCTGAAACCAAGCGAAACCATTACTGGAGCTCTCTACCGAACACAATTGATGAGATTGAGTCGGGCACTTAAGGAAAAACGCGCCCATTACTACTCCAGACACGACAAAATTATTCTTTTACACGATAATGCTCGTCCATATGTTGCGGCGCCGGTAAAAACATACTTAGAAACACTCAACTGGGAAGTTTTACCCCACCCGCCGTATTCACCAGACTTAGCCCCTTCTGATTATCACCTGTTCCGGTCGATGGCACATGGTCTGTCTGAGCAGCGCTTCACATCATATGAAGACACCAAAAATTGGGTAGATTTGTGGATAGCGTCAAAAGATGAAGAGTTTTTTCGACGGGGTATCCGAATGTTGCCAGAAAGATGGGGAAAAGTAGTGGCAAATGATGGAAAATACTTTGAATAAAACGTAATGTACTTTTCCTTTACAATAAATTCCTAATTTTTTATAAAAAACCGCGGAAACTTATTTGTACACCTAATATATATGTATATATTCTACACAGTTAGAAATTTCAACACTGAACAGTGCAAACTCAAACACCAGGAATGTTCCAGAGAAGTCCAACCCATTCGGTGTGAATGATGAGTGTGAAATTTACAGAGTTGGACGGAGTTTTGTTATTTGAAAGTGAAACGGTGCAAAATAGAACACCAAATGATGTAAAATTTTCACACCAAACTAGGTGCAAATTTGCATTCGAAATTGGACATAATTCACACTATATACAGTGAAACATGAATCATTCGTTTTGGTGGAGTACACACTAAACAAAGTGTATATTCCACACTAGGTGGTGATAAATATTGATGATAATATGCTGAATTCCACACTGACCAGAGTATACATTTCACACTGAACTGTGTCGAGTATTAGCTATATTACAGAATCTTATACTCCAAAAACATACACACAAAACACCGTATAGTGTCGCACGGCACTCTTCACTGATTCATTTATACACTGAAAGGAAACATATTTAATACTGTACAGAGAAAATTTCATTGTGAAAATTATCCATAAAATCTTGTAATGCATCAACAATTGACTCATAATTAAATAATTTGTTTACAACCGTCAAACTTGTACTATTTTCTCAGTCCATTTCAGAATATAGTATGATAAAATGGACCACCAATACGATGGAGTTACAATGATTGTAGACGAAATATTTATACACGAGTCAATTGTGCTCACATTACAAAATTGTATGCATGTTTTCAACTAAAAATGTTTTCTATGTGGAATTTACATGTTTGTATATTACAGCAGCCAGAAAAACTGATCATTCCTCGAATAAAAGTTTAACAGATATGAGAAATTTGTTTTTCTTGAGTTGCTTCATTGTGCATTAATCAACAAAACTTTGTTTGGAATAAAACAAAATATTTTATTTTGATATCCAAAATTGACATATTTGAATGAAAAAATATTACAGAAATGAATTTTTAGAAAATTAATCTTTACAATATTTGATATTTTGGAACTACGAATATCTGTTGGCTATCAAAACATTGATGACTTTCATAGGGTTCTTTGTGACCAAGAGATTTTAGATTAATAATACTAATTGTTTCATCTGATTCGACTTCAATACAATATGCATGATATTCGTCACAAAAGTCAACAGTTTTCCATGCAAAACAAATCGCATAAGGAATATTGTTATAAATGCACAGATGTTCAATTTTTTCAAATACTGGTAAATCTTCTGACAACCTCAATACAAGGAAGTATCCTATCCTATATTGAACACCGTAAACGAGGTGTTTGACAACAAGAACATCTGAATCCTAACTTATGTTTTTGAGTTTTTTATCGTGCATTTGTACTATCGATGCTTTCAAGAGTTCACTGAAGTTATGGTATTTACCAGGACCTGGTATTATGTCTAAATGCAAATTGTTATCGCAAAGTTCCCACTGATAATACATATGACGTTGAAATTGTCGTGCTGCAGTTTTGATAATTTTTTTATAACTTTTTGATTTCCTTGCAAAATCTTTGAAGAAATTATGTCGACTTTCATACCGCATGCACCACATGTGTATTGATGGACCCATATTCAAATCAATTGATGGGTAATGGATCATTAAATGATGTTTGGGAAGTAAAGGAACATTATATTCAGATAAAAAAAGGAAATGGTGATCTCTAATTAGACACCTTAAGAAAACTGACATTCCAATTGTGACTTCCGGAGAAAAAACAATTTCGATACACTTCAACAATAATATAATGACTTAGCATTTCCTCCCGATCACTTCCAATTGAATCAGGTCACTAATTATCAGTGGTAAAAATCTTACGAGACACCATGTTTGTATTGCACTTTGACCGATTACAGAACCCGGTTTATCTAATACTATAGGACTTGGCTTATTGCACGTATCAATACGGCCGAAATTGGAATGTTTAATTCTTAAATTAATATCGTGGAGAGTGATTAATCTCAAATCATGAATGACGTGTTTCAAAAATAATTTAATTTCGTACTGAGCCACTCCTCCCAGAATGTCATGCATTATATCCACTGTTTCATTTTCAAATGTGTGAAAATAATTTAACTCATTAAGCAGACATCTTTTTTTTATCCCATTCACATGTAACTCTGTTGTATTTCCAAGTTTATCGCAATCATCTTCATAAGTCTTCTCATGTCTGAGAATTTATTTCTTCTCTTGAACCATTAATTGACATTCATGTTTTTTTGCTGTACATAGCCTACAATATTGAGTAGCTGAAAACGATTCGACTAACCCTAAGAGACTGTTTCCTCCCAAATTATCAAAGCTGAAAGTAACAATGGTACCTTTCCAAGGTTTATGGTTAACAGCGATACCTTTTTCTTCTAAGATTTTAATATCATTGATTATTGGTTTTAAGATTTCATCAGAACCAAAAGTTTTAATATCCTGTGCATAACACAATGCTAATAAATGTATATTATCGAGTTGAGAATTCAAGTTCGGTGGCAGATTCCATAATAGAAAATAAAAAGCACCACTGTAAAAAGTCCGACTGAAAGTGGCTGCATCTTACTTGAAAACTTGACTGAAATTCAGTCTTTTCCATTGTGTCGGCATTTGTTTTCGATGCTTACTTTCAGCTGAAATAGGGCTAGTTTTGGCTGCATCTTGAAATAAGCCGATATTAAGGTTGGAAGTAAGTTTTACTTTTTACTGTGCCCTATTTTGTGACCACCTGTTTTGCTGCCCAAAGGATTAACGGTTTCACACTCATCAAAAAATATGTGCAATTGCAAAATATTCTCGGTACTTTGATAAAATGGATGAGTTGAATGATATAGACCGTCTTTGAAATCTTTTAGAAAATTTTCCTTGAAATCGTGACTGGTTTGATTGATAATTTGTTGCAGACTTTTATTTTGCAAAAGGAACTCCAAACTTTCCAATAACGGAACATATACAAAAGTACACTGTACAGCTGCTGGTTTATATATATTTTTCGATTTATCGTAGATCTGATCGAAGCGAGTGCCAATTGCAAGTTCTATAGGATGGACAAAATCGTTTAAGCTTTTATAGAACTGATCGATTTTAAATTTAGATCGAACCGAAGAAAATAATTGTGTCTTTTTTTGCAAGCTATGTTTAACTTGCTCAGCTCCTTGAATACCACTATTTTGTATATCAGATAAAGTATCTTCAATAATTTCATTAATTAAATCAGCAGTACCATCTATAATCACGTCGATAGTAGATTTGGGGATACTACTTGCATCTAATCTTAAAACATATTCTACTGATAATGGTAACTTCGGTGAAATGGTACTTTCTTCGTAATTTTTATTTGATGCCAAATCTTCACAGCTACTTGAAGAGGAATTTGATTTTGGATTTGAAGAAGTATTTAATGAGTGATCGGTATCTACATCATATGTGTGTGATTCTTCAAGCATGAGAAAGAATTCGCTGAAATATATGTCTTTCAGAGTTTGTGTTTCTGTAATCTCAAGTACTTGAGTATTATCATTAACAGTTTTACCTTTATGTTTAAAAAGATGTTTTCGTAGACCACTGTAGGTTCCGAACTTCAAGTCGCATTGGGGGAAACAGCATTTTATAGTTAATTTTGCAGATGGATATAACGCATGATCTGTACGTAAGTGACCAGTCACATCAATTACATTGGGCAAAGTTTTTGCAAAAATGTAACAAATAACTGAAAATGAATTATCTGTCATAATGATTTGAGTTTTCCTCAAACAAAACAAATTTAGACTTCAAATGTGGTTGTAAAATATCATTCACATTAATATACTCTTCCGTAACAATCTTGTAACATGAGTTTAATCAACTCACAACCTACGATTTGGTTGAATAACGTTCAGCAACAACCTTACGTGAAAATATTGTTTCCTCTAAATTAAAATTATCCATAACATACAAAAATAAACGAAGAAAAGGATTTCCACAAACCCTGATTGTAATAACGAATTATTTTCTTTCCACTACTACCAATTTGTGGTAATTCTTCAAGTCGTGTTTTCCTTAATAGATATACTTATAAACTCTTCAAAATGAAATCAGGAAAGCCTCGTGAGGCATGTAGTAGACATAGTCAAATTTAAGCACGCCACTGAATCTTTCTGAGATAAAAAAGACTAATTCCTAACTTATGCAGTCTTTATGTATCACAACGTAAAGGGTAGTAACTTATTCAAAATTACAAGAACATTATAATATATTAAAGAGCAAATCAATCTCTTCCGTTTATGGCTCAAGCAGCTCATTAGTAGGAAGTGAAACAAATGGTGTAAATCAAATAATTCAATATTCATCTTTTTGATTCATCAACCATGTCCGGACTTCACGCATTTCAGGTGTACATGTACCCTCGCATTTCATATTATAAAAGTATACCTGAATGAAATGATAAAATGGTCGCAAATTTGGATGAAACTTTATGTTGAATACGTAATGGGCTTTATACAGCGTCGTGAATGCTCCAGATGGTACAGAAGCTTCAATAGGCAATAGTTTGGCGTCCAACACGATGAAATAAGACGATATAGCTCCTCTGTTAGAACCAACAGCCAGAATATAAGGTGGAGACTGACTAGGCTGATGATTTTCAAGTGGATGGCCTTCCTATAAAGTCAAAAATTTGAAAAAAGGATAATTTATTCCCTCAATGATTATAAGTTTGAATTGAGTAATCGACTCAATTGAAGAATCATTAAGCAAACTAATATAAACTGTACCATAATCTGTATATAATATCTTGATTTCCTGATTAGTTTTGTTTAGCGAATCAATCGTTGAAAACTGTCACTGCAGAGTTTCCAATATACTGTGTTGTATTTATTCAATTACGTACTTGATGAAACAAGATGAGTGAATTTACTGTAGAACAGGCTGCACCGCGATTAGATTTTTCTTTTCAACTTGCCGCAGGTGGTAACATTCGCAAGAGGGCAAAATATGCTCTGGTTGTCTTATCCCAATCTTTATGAATGATATATAAATCTTTACTCATATTGACTAATAGATCATCACATTCAATCATTAAGTTCTAAAATACCTGGTTCGTCCGTCAAAGTGAATGTACCTTCAAAATTCTTCGACTGAGATTCCGTAACCTTGAGAATATTATCAGGATAAAAGTTTTCAAATTTAACTTCTGGATACATGAGTTGGAAGTCCAAGTTTATCTATGGAAGAAAAAATTCCAATGAAACCAAATGTGCGTTTTGGATACGTCAGTTGGTGATTCTTATTTTGAATACTCACTATATATGGGATATCTTGGAATCGGGGAAAATCGTTCAAAATGTTTTCTGGATTCTTCCTTCTATAATTGAAAGTTTCTTGCATAGCTTTTTCAATCGCTTCTCTTTGAGAATTTGCACATGCATTTTCGGGGAAATACAGATCCTCGGAAACGTCATACAGCGGATTATTACAACGTTCCGATTCTGGTTCAGAGATTTTTTCTTGATTCAATTCGTTTTTTTGCCTTTTCTTTGAGTTATCTGATCGTCTGTTCAAAGTGCGAAGCCTCCAAGAAAAATAACCACTTCTAGTAGCCGAATCAGAGAACGCTTCCTACATTTGAAGTGAAAAATTCATTTTAAGGGACAAATACATTTTCTTGTTGAAAATAATTAATTTTACAACAAACAACCGCGAATACGATGATCTTATTGGGACTATAGAAAGTGAAAATAGCAGCATTACGTGTCCTTCAGCAGAACCAAGTTCTCTCAATTTAGGAAAAGCGATGATTTTGCAATCAACCAATTGTTTTGCATGAGCTTCTTTTTGTTCAGTAGATGGAGTATTACCATATCTGGCTATCATCATATCTACTACTATATTGACCAGTCGTTTTCTTGAAGAAACTGATATTGATTTATTCTCTGCGCTGTTGTGTTCAATAATTTCTTGTCCCCCTGAAGCTGCTTGGACATTCTTGAAAATATTCTATAGGCAAAAGAGATACATAATATTTGGAATGTTTTCGTTACAATATGAGGAAATATTTTTTATGCACCTGAGGGGGTAAAAGATGACTTTTCAGCCTTTGTTGAATCTGAAAAATCGCTTTTTGTCCCCTACAATGTATAAAATATTGTATGCATCATCGAGAAAATTTTTTCTTCTTCAGATGCGTAATATATTATTTTAGCCACGTAGCTCTTCTGCTTGAAGAATCTCATTGAACCAATTGGTTCTCATTGATTTCGATGCAGAATTACCCATACAGCACCGCGGGGTTTTCTCAACGTTCAGAAGACATGCTCGATTCCACAGGGAACGTGCAAATAACGTCTCGGAATGTTCTAAAAACGTCGTATTGCAAGTCCCAGGGACCTGCAAATGTCCCGTTTAGTCCTATCAATGTCCACCGTGGAACTTCGTGTTTGTGAAGGTTGGTTTTCATGAAAGTACGTTTAGAAGACATGACGAGAACGTCCCGTGCTAGATGAAAAGAACGTAATTAAAACGTGTTCAGGGGAATCAAAAGGCGAAGTACTCTAAACGTTGAAAAAACCTGGTCCATGGGGACCAAAACACGCAGAACCAAGCGTACGTTTCCGAAACGTGTAGAGGACTTTCTGTGCTGTCTGGGTGATCGGTTTGATGAGAGTCTTTAGCCAGGGTCTGTATTGAAGTTGATCCGCATTCATTGAGTCCAAATGTATTCAAAGCTGCATCTACACTGTAAAAAATTTCTATGGGAAAATTCCTATTAATTTATGTGAATTAATTAACATATACATGCGTTAGGAATTTTCCAAACTCGTTCGCAAATTTATTATGGAATATTGGGAAAAATCCCATGAAGTTTGGAATTTTAACATGAATTTATGGGAAATTTCATATAAACGTAACGGAAATTGATTTCCCAATCATCGATGAGAATTCTCTGGTAAATGTATGCAGGAAAATTCCGATTATTTTTCAAAGTGTACTATATCTGAAATGTATTCAAGGGGACTCAAAAAATGAATGTTCTATCTCATTATAATTTCAATTAATGAAGACTACACCGCAATAAATGAGAAAAGAACACAGATAATGTAATGCACGAATGCCGTTGAAAGTGATACATTGAATTTTACGTATATTGAGATATGTCCTGTGAGCATTTGATATGACCTAATCTATTCTCAACTTTGGACTCAATTAAATGAAATTTGTATATTTAAATAATTTTGAAATATCAGAGATGTCAAAAATAAATATTTTAAATAGGAAAATATAAAATAGTTTCCAAAACCTATTTGAAATACAAGTGGAAAGAGTTTCATCAACTCTATTTGGATATAAAATATCAAACAGGTATGTTTTGCATTTATATTTGAATAGTTATTTCAAATATTTGACATCTCCGTGAAATATGGTTCCCTAGGAAATCCAAAAAAGTCAAACAGACAGCTATATTCACCACCACTCATTGTTATATTTATAAAAGAAACGATCGATTCAATTTTTGAGATGCGAATGCATTTATTAGAATACATTGGTTAATACAGAAACGACGCGTACGAACGCTCTAATATTACATACAGCATAGCGTCGCTCGCACGCGGTACAAAAAAAACAGATGGCGCCACATAAAGGACATATGGTGAAGTTTACCCCACCTTTAACACTCATCACCGTATTAATAAAACACTTGATTTTATTTGATTGAAAACATACCAAATCTGCGAATCTGGAACAATTTTCACTTGTAGTGTCTATATTCGAATTCCCAGGAGTAGATTTTGATAGCTCAATAGAATTATCTAGTTTTTCAGTCAAACATTGCCGTTTTGTAGAATTTTCAGAATGCGCTTCTGATCCGGTCAAACGTTTGTTTGTCCCGCAATCATTGTTTTCATCGTTTCATTCGACGTTATGAATAAAGAAAACTTGTGTTTTCTCAATAACCTCAAATATCTCAGCATCAATTTCAAAGCCTGTTTCATCGGTTATAAAAATTGCACGTTCATTTCCAAGTCCAAATTTTTCTTTTACTGAAAATAAATAGAGGACATTGGTCAAGTGGATATGTGCAATGATAGGATATTATCCATACGCAGAAAGAATATTCATACTTTCTTTTCATACTTGTCTTCAACAGGACAAAACATAACCTATCACACCAAGTTGATATAAACATTTGGCTGTATCTAGAGATACGTTAGCCTGTCTCCAATATAAAACATTCGAGACACGTTAAGTTTCCGAGTTCTCTTGGATTGAGTAATTTTCAAGGGATTTTCTACAGACACGCGGAATTTCCCGTGTATCGAGTCGAAAATTCGAGCCAGGTGAAAATTTTCGCGTGTCTTGGTCTTGAAAAATTTGAGACACGGAAAATTGAGCCTGTCTGTGGATAATCCCTCAAGGATTCACTATATTCAAAAGAATTTGAAAATTTCACGTGTCTTGAATTTCAAAGTTAGAGACAGGTTAGCGTGTCTCTAGACAGAGCCTAAATATTCAGGATATGAAATGCTGTAATTTTTCAAATTCTTTCAATAATTGAAATAATTTTTCAAAGAAACAAATAATCCAGATAATTTCAATATTCGTGTTCAAAAATTATTAGGAGCACGTGTTGAGAAAAATATTTTATGAAATAATGTACTCACCTGCGTTGATGGAATTGTCTAATGTCACTTTTCCGGGCTCTTCGCATATAACTTTTACATATTTTAATTTTCCCTTGCAATTAACTTTTATAGTGAGAGCATCATGTAATATATTTACAGGTATAGTCGGGAAAAGATCCAAACCACTGTTTGCAAAATCTGCAGACGATGCCATTGTATCGAAATTCATGGTCGACTGCGAATAACCTTTCGTATTATCAACAACACTGTATGGTGTGAATTGTACAATGCGTCAAGAAGGGGGGAAAGAATCACACTGTACGGTGTGAATTGAACTCCGATGATGTAAATATCACACTACTTTGTGAATCAGAATACACCTATCAGAATAAGGTTTCGATTAAGTGAATCTGAAACCCTCTATACAGTGTTGAATATCGGTAACGTCCAAACGGTGCGATAAATTCAAACTTTACAGTGTAAAATGCAAAATAAACCACATTCAATGTGATTTCAAAACATAAAACACCGTCATTGAATTATGCTATTTACACGGAGTCACTTTTAATCCAACAAAGGTGTGTGATTTCACTCCAAAAAATTCACCATTCACTCTGAATCACCACATACACCGTAAATTTCCAACAGTGTAAGAGCCAGCTATCTCCATGCACGCTCGTTGGACGTATTCAAATTTTCTCGTACATTTATCAGACACACACAGAGGTTTGGGTGTTCTTAGAGTGTAGTTCTACGTAAAATCGTCGATTTGAATTCCCAAATATGTCTTATAATAGAGTGAAAAAATATCGTGAACTTCGAAAAGTTTCAGTCGATGATACAGATTCTGACAATGAAGAAAGTAACTAAGGTTAGTATATGATATAATCAGCATTTATAGTATGTTTACACCATTCAAAATACTTACAACCCTAACAGGTCCCCAATAGTTTTCTGCTTGAAATTTTCAATAAGAACGTAAAAAGTACAGGAGTTGTCAAGGAGCTCATAATGAATACAATATATTTATGAAGAACTCTTTTAGAATTTATGTGCTATTTGGGAAACTATTTTGGGAAGGAATGATTGTCAGTGGGTGTTTTCAACCAGTAATTCACTATTGAACCGATACCGATACCGATTGTACTCGAATAGCACAAGCACTTTTCAAACATTCCAAGCTTATGCAAGCTTGTTTCAAGCAATCTAAGCATGTGATCACGCATAGAATGTGCGAATAATCCACACCGTAAACAATGTTCCAAAATCACTCCCGATTATGTCAATTCATTATGACAAATGGCGTGGTACTGGCGAGGTTGTATTTGCCAAAGTTCGGCAAAAACAACTGTGCCTGTTCAGAATCATTACCGTTTTTCAACTCTCGCCGAACATTCGCGAAATTTCAGACGGTATTGGCTCGGGTGGACAGACGGTATAGGGTCAGTATCGAATGAATACTGTCTGGACAATACCCAGGATTTCAAGAAACGGTACCGCGCCAGTATTCAGCCAGAGTCGTTATTATCATTCCATATGTACAACAGACGGCAATATGCCAGTAATGATATGATTCTGGCTGACTACAAAATCGATAGTTGATTGATGTTGCAATTATGATCTTGGCAACTCGGCTGTTGTGGTCAGCCGGAGTCGCGCCAGTATTGAGCCAGAGTTGGTATTATGATTCAATATGTTCGATAGACGACTTGGTACCAGTATTGGTGGGACTCTGGTTGACTACGGAATCGGTAGTCGATTGACATTAAAATCACGATCTTGGCAACTTGATTTTTATAGTGAGCGGGAGTCGCGCCAGTATCAAGACAGAGTTGATATGATCATTCAATATGTTCGATAGAGAACAATGAACCAGTATCGGTAGAATCTTGTTTCACTACGGAGTCTATGGTAAATTGCGTGACTTCAAGGGAATTGGTGCAATAAATGGGAATTTAAGTGGTCCGTTGTCAACTCAGAGATTAGCTGATGTGATGGAGACGCTGTTTCTCGCAGGTCTCGGGTTCAATCCTTGCCCAGTGAACTTTCATGAAACCACTTCCAAAGCGTCTGTCTCAGATAACGGTGATGAGACAAATAGATTCACAAAGTTTTGAAAGTTCAAATTCAATGTATTCTTTTTTTTACTTGAAATATAACTCCGGGGATCTCTAATTACCAGCACTGTGCCAGTACTGGGTCGGGTCTGAATTCCTACGTAGGATGTATTATTTTGACCCTCTACCACTTCTCATCCAGGTGTGGTAGAACAATTGGTTTTGTTGCCATGCCAGAGTTCCACCATAGTAGGCACACACCAAATATCGCTACCGACGTGGTGGTAAATGTTTTACTGGCCCTTATGTAAAATGATGTTATCATTCCGACTCTTTGCCAGTACCGTCCAAACCACTGGCCCCATAATGGTGGGGCTAGATTTGACAATACTAGCAACTCTGACAACAGTGCTCAGCCAGTGCAGAAACACATCTGTCTATCCACATAACACAAAGCTATGTCAGTGCGGGAATCATTCCGTGCCCAGTACTGGCCGAACAACTGATTCTGTTGCAATGCCAGAGTTCCACCATAGTAGGCACACACCAAATATCGCTACCGACGTGGTGGTAAATGTTTTACTGGCCCTTATGTGAAATGATGTTATCATTCCGACTCCTTGCCAGTCCCGTCAAAACCACTGGCCTCATGAGGGCAAGGTTGGATTTGCCAGTACTGGCAACTCTGGCAACAGTACCGTGCCAGTAGCGGCCCGTGTGTACATTTCCACATGGGAAGCTTTTTGGACAAATTTGAGGAACTAAAATCTTATCAACGGCATATAATACAAGCTGATTGGTCAACATTGGAGAGTTTCATGCAATAAAAAGAAAAGGGGGCTCCAGTTAGGCCACTCTCCCCTATAGTTGAGACATTTATTCCACATGGGTTGTGAGCATATGAACAAACTCAACCTTATACTGGTTCATGTATTATGAATGTGCAATAGGGATGAGCGAACCTTGTTGAACCGAACATTTTGTATACAAAATACATCAAGTTTCGATAAATGTTTTATAGAAATCGATAGAAATTAGACATTTTCTCTATAAAATCAGGGGATCCCGCCTCCTAGGTTCTTTGCTTCGCTCAGCAGCTCAACCTCCTTCAAAATTCGCTTTCCTGATTTTGAAGTAATCTTACATAACATAACACGCTCACTCCGTCCGCATTCAAAAGTAAAGTATCAATCGTTCTTTGGAACTATAATACAATTCAAATATCCAGGGACATATCAAGAGGCACTCATCGATTCAGATACTTCACAAAGATCTTAGACAATATTTGAACAATCTGAAATGCGATAGTCTACTTTTAAAAATACTCTGTTATGTAAATCCACCAATATGAATTCCATTGAACATACAACAGGTGGACTGTTTTCCATGGTCTCTTCGTTGCATCAACGGAGACTCTCCCTCATTCCTCCTCCTCTGCCACGGCTTCCATTTCTTCACCAATCTTTTGTCTTCGTTCCACCGAAGTTCTAGATGCGATAGGGAATCGGTGATTGATGCTGTACAGGGATATGTTACGCATTATATAATCTCAACTCCCCAGTTATGACCATTAGTAAATAGATTAACGATTATCCAGAGAAAAATGGATACTGCATGAATTTTTCATTCGCCAAATCGACTGGAATATGATATTCACATCCAAAAGCCTCTACAAAAGCAGCACGCCTCACGAGTCAAAAGATACAGCTCCGCGCGACTGCATCATTGTTATAATGATAGTCGAACCAGAAGCGTCTGCATCTTTTTCTCTACGGAATTTGGTTTTTGAGGGTACAATATTTTTCTCCACTTTTTTTAGATTTTTGCGAGGCGAAAAACATTGTTGACAATCAGTTGATTATAAACAATTTACTTGGAAACAATGAGAAAAAATTTTTTGTTGAAGTTAATAGTCTAAAAGTTATCAAGACATAAAAAAGGGACCGTTCGAAGAAATTACATTGAGGAATAACAGGAAGCTGTTGCTCTAATTCATGTGTCTATATAAATACATTGAGATTCCCATGATCTATTCAAATTAAGATGCGCTTATCAATATTATGTGTTGTCCTCGAATCTTTCAGTTTGATTTTAATTACTTTTTCAATTGAAACATTTCTAATCTCATGCTGTTTTCATGAAGAAAAACCGTGGTGTGTCCTTTTGTTTATTGTAATTATTTCTTTGTCATTGATAATTTAAGTGAGAAATGTTTGTTCTAATGATATGACCGTAAAATGGAGCATACAAATTGTTTGAGTACTTGTCACTTTTCACCCCGTGTTCTGTCACAACCTACCCAGGGAGCGGGGTAAGAAGTTATATCTGCCAGATTTAATAAAATAAAATATCTTATCTCGATGAGAAGGGATATTCCTTACAGTTTACAAAGCATCTTCAAGTCCAGACATCACTACTTCACATTCAATCATTCTCATCTCAAATATTTGAAGTTATCCATTAAAAAAAAACGCTTTGTTGTTAAAATTTCACAACCAGTTCCAGTGTCCCTTACCGCTCATTCCTAGAGTAATAATGTACATTATTTCAATTGAATACATTTTTAGAATGAATTATTAATGATTTTTTCGTTCTTCCATCATTGAAGTTTCTTGAAATACAATCCAACTCACATGGATTCATCTGATTTTTCTACAGTATGTGGCTCATAAATATGAGGGGTGAAAACAGTAATGAACAAAAGTTCCATATTCCAGCATTGGTCACTGCACTGTTAAAAATTCTTTGAAATTTCATGACTTTTACAGTCAAATTTGTAACTGAAATTCCGAATTCTTGGTTTGGAATTGAAAATTCATTTACAAGTAATTGAATTTTCAAATTTTTACTATATTATATCAGACATTTATGTATATTTTCGTAACTGAAATTCCATACACATGTACCTTCAATTTTCAGTTACGTGATTGGAAATTGCACCCGTCACGTGTACTTCCTGATGAATTCATTCCAAACCGTATCATGGATGTTTTGGCTCATCTTAATGTTCAGATCACCCAATCTAACATTGTGAGAGCATTTCGTCTTCGCTCCACCAAAACTACATCGCGTCCACGTACCATCCTTATGGAGCTTGATTCTCCTTCTCTCCGAACGAAAATACTTGAGGCCAAACGTTCTACAGGATTAGTCGACGCGTCTGATATTAATCCCTCTCTACCTAAGTCTAGGCTTTATCTTAATGAATATCTGCCGTCTGATATAGCCTCTCTTCTCGCAGAAACTAAGAAAGTTGCGAAGTCTAAAGGATATCTCCATATTTGGTCGAGGAATGGACGTATTCTGGTGAAAAAAGATGATACCTCAAATGTTATCGTCATCTCATCTAACAGGGACTTTGATCAACTTAGGTGACTCCCGATTCGACCCTCAAACTCTCACTCTAATCAAGTTTTCCGTTCGTTAAAAATGTGTCATGTTGATGCACAATCACTTATGGCTCATTTTGATGAATTCTCTGATTTTTTCTGCACTAAGAATCCGAATAAGTACGATGATATTGCGGTATCTGAGACCTGGTTTAGGAGTGACATGGATAACTCATTCTGCTCATTGGATGGATATGTGGTCTTTCGTTGCGATAGGGTGGGTCGTATTGGCGGGGGGGGGGGGGGTCTGTCTCTATATTAAACAGAATCTCCAATACAAAATTATACAGAAATCTGAGTACGATGCCACTTGTCCACAACCCGAATATCTATTCGTCCAGGTTTCCAGCACGTGTATGCGCGAAGTACTCATTGGTGTAGTTTACAGACCTCCGAAAATAGGATTTGCTAATTTGGAAATGGTGATCTCTACACTGAGTACTGACTATCACAACAAAATCATTATGGGTGACTGGAACACCGACTTGTGCCGTTCATCTCCTGATAGTACTTATCTCCGTAAAATACTCTTCAGTCTGAATCTGGCCATTGTCCCCTACGGCCCCACTCATCACACGTCCATCTCTTCTACCTTGCTTGACTTATGTGTAGTGGACGATCTCTCCAAAGTGATTGACCATGAACAAATGGAAATGCCTTTTCCATCTCGGCATGACATGATCTCAATTGAATACTCTTTCAATCGACCCATGAGTCAACAGCAGATCGTCTCTGTGCGTGATTACTCGCGTATCAATGGGCAAGATATTGATATACCATCGATTTTGCTGAACATCGGGAACTCGGGTATTACAAATACTGATGAGTGTGTTGGGGTTTTCCATGATTATCTCACTGATCTATACAATAGTGAAGTACCGATCAGAAGGTTCACTCTCAGACGTCCTCCTTCTCCCTGGATAACTCAGGAGATTCGTAATCTCATCCGTGAACGTAACACTGCGAGGAGGACATATCTCCGCACAAGAAATCCTGAATGTCATCTACTCTTCACACGACTAAGGAACAACGTTGTTACTTCTCTCAGGAATGCGAAGCGTCAATATTATAACGACAGATTGATGGGCACTCCCGACTCACACACACATTGGAGAGAACTTTGTACCCTGAGAATAATTAAATCTAATAGTAATCATCCGCCCGCGGATAAATTTTGTGTGAACGAGCTTAGTTTACACTTCTCTGCTGGCTTTCATCCGGCCTGTCCTCCACCGCCCATCCTCGACCAAAGTCTCGGCTACAGTGATAACCTTCTCTTTTTCCCTCACTTGACTCCTCATGATCTGCTACATTTCTATAATTTTTCTAACTCAAATACTATTCCCCCAGATGGGCTTCCTGGTCGATTCCTTAACCTGATCGCTCCGTCCATTTTTCCATTCCCACTGACCTCATTCAATTCCTCTCCCATGCTATCTCTCTTTCCTATGGCGTGGAAACGTTCCTTCATTACACCTATACCTAAAACAAGATCTCCACAAACTCCACGTGATTTTCGCCCTATCTCCATTCTCTGTGAGTCATCTAAAATACTTGAAAAGATCGTTCTTCTTGTGTGATTTTTCACCAAGAATTCTCTACTTGACCAATATCAGTGTGGATTCATCAAACACCGCTCCACTCAAACTGCTCTTGTAAAATTGACTGATGATGTTCGTGAAGCGATTGATAAGCGCATGATTACTCTTTTGGTGGGGTTTGATTTCTCAAGAGCTTTTGATACCGTTAACCACTCTTTGCTTATACAAAAACTCGCTTCTTTCAATATATCCACCCCCGTGCTGAAGTGGTTTTGGTCCTATCTATCTGGTCGCACGCAAGCAGTTAGAAGCTCTAAAGGTTGCTCCGAATGGACTCCAGTTACCTCAGGTGTTCCCCAAGGCTCTCGCCTGGGCCCTCTCTTATTCGCACTGTATGTTGCCGACATAAATTCGATCATTCACCATTGTAAACTCTTCAAATTCGCTGATGACTTTTATATTTATCTGCATACTTCACCTTTTCTCATAGACGAATGTATCTCGAAATTGAATGACGATATACAGAGAATTGCCAGTTGGTGCTCCACCAACTACCTAATTCTGAACCTCTTAAAAACCAATTGTATGATCCTTGGTTCTCCACGTTACGTCAACGATATTTCTCTTCGCTCCTTACCGGACATCATACTTCAGGGCACCCCTATAAATCTTCGCTTAAATCGCTTGGGATTATTCTGACACCTTCTCTTAATTGGAATGAGCAAGTAACTTCTGTCTGCAGGAAAGTCTCGTGCGCATTCTACCAATTGCGACTTAATGGCAACGCACTCTCTATCCAGATGAGAACTAAACTGATTTCAACGCTAGTTATACCCTATTTTGATTATTGTTGCTTAGTTCTCACTGATCTCTCCGATGGAGACAGTATACGTCTGCAGCGTAAACTGAATGCCTGCGTGCGGTTTATTTTCAATTGCAGGAAGGATGTCCACATCTCTCCTTTCTTCACGCGCCTCGGCTGGCTCAAACTTTCTGAACGACGGAAATTTTTCCTGGGGTCGTACTTGCATCAACTATTTGCTTCCAAGGATCCTCCTTTTCTTTACTATCGTTTCAATTTTGGTACCTCTGATGCAATTCTTTGCACTAGATCGAATAGGGGGCTCCTTAAAATACCACTGCATCGTACTACCACATATCAAAAATCTTTTTTGATAACAGGTAGTAAACTCTGGAACACGATCCCAGATAACATCAAGTGTAGCTCTTCCCCTAACGTCTTCAAAAAGAGGTATTATGACTTCTTGCTCATCTCCACCCTTTCTCACTCATAGACATATACTCCTGTCCAAGGAGGTTCATCGTGGTTCATCTTACGCTTTTCTTGCCTTCATCTTCATTCTGCGCATTTATAACTATTGTATCTCTATCTTATATCTGTATTTCCATTTGCCTCCATCTTCATTCTGCGCATTTATAACTATTGTATCTCTATATTATATCTGTATTTCCATTTCTCACACCTTTGTAATCTCATCCTCACTCTCATTCTCATTTCAGCTTTATTTTTAAGTTCATTCATTCTGCCTTCTTTTTGCTTTTCGGGCTGCGGGTTTAATGCTGTATATATATAAGTATTTTTGTATATAATATCTTTGTTATTATTTATACTTCTTTCTCAATTGTTCCACAGGATTTTCATCCTAGAACATAAATAAACATATCTATCTATCTATCTATCTATCTATCTATCTATATATTTAAAGTTTTGTCCAGAAATTTTTTACAGCGTGGATTGAATTTGCATCAACTCGATTTCTTCTCAGAAGATATTTTTATCTCTGTCGTTGTAATTTCAATATAGATATTTTTGTACAGATTACGTTGAATAACATGGAACATTATGATTGTTATAATCACTATTGCGTATTCAGAAAAGATTCAGCTGCAAAATTGAAGGATGACTTTCATGTAGCATTTAGTATAAATTACATTTATTTCAAAAACATTAGAATATATTTTATAACTATTACTGTAAGTATGATTTCGAACAGCCTTTATCTCTAATTGTATTCCAAACCATCTAAAGCTTTTCTTTTTGGGTAAAAGTTTTTCTCAAGATGATGTAATTCGTTGTACATAGAGTTGCATTTCACATCAGAAAATAATTTCGTATGAATAAACAAAAGGAAAAATCCATTTGATTAAGAACTTAAAGGGAGAAGATTCTGTAGCCATATTACAACCGACTCTGGAATACAGAATTGATTACGTAAGGAGAAAGTTGTATCAACTATATGAACTCCAAGCAACTACCTCTGCCAAGTCTTTTATCTCCTTAAAATTTTTGTACACTGTCTTGTCTTCCGATGGTTTTTCTCACTCTTCCTCGTTCATTCTCTTTTTCATCCTTTTTGCTTGCAACTATTTCTCCTTTCTCTTTTGACGACCTATAAACACGGGAACTGATCAAGTAAGATAGATGAACGCACCAAGATATTATACACAGAGAGATAATGAAAGTGAGGAAAACGAAGAGAGGAGACAAGTAAGTAAAACCGGTTCTTCATTACAAGGGAGTCTTTAGTACGATGTCTAATCGCTGTTCGCAATATATCGAAATTTGTCTGTATGCAGTAACTGGAAGTTTTTGATCAGTTGCATGAAGAATCGATTATTTATGAGAATTTACTCAAAAACCATTGAATAGTTTCTCATTTTATGGGATGTTAATGAAAACTCTACCGCAAATTTTGAGGATAAAAGTATGAAGATACCCCATGAAATTGCATCAACACATTGAACAGCCCTAGCAGGAATGCTCTAGTTCAGCGTCATATACCTTCTCAATGTCTAGAGCATTTCTGTTGAGGAGTATACTTCTTTAAGCCTTGATCTATTATTTCCGGAACAAAGTTGCACCTTGATAAAAATGAAAAGTATAGCAATGAGTTACATTAATCACTCCGTAATCAAAAGTATAGTATATAATCAATCCCCATACTATTGATGTTTTGTCGGAGTTTGAATCGTTTATATAAAAACGAAATGAAAATTTGGACCACAAAATCTGGGAAATCATCGTGATTTATCTTCTCGAATTGACTCTTTGGAACTGGAAACATCGTATGAAGAACGTTCTGCAAGATTTTGTGTCTCCAAGAGCTGAGTATTGCGTTATTCAATTGATAATTCATTCCAATAAACGATGCAAACTTCAGCCACATTACATTTGGATGTATAGCTTCTGGCCAGATCCTACATTTGAATCATGCAATGATTAAAATGACTCAGTGACTCATCATTTTTACACTGAGAGTTAAGCGACATTGTCACAGAAAACATTCTCGTATCAGGATACCTGAGGTCTTGATAGGGGAATTGATTTGCAGTTGAAACCGTTCGAGATGTAGATAGCGATAGTGCACTCTCATCAACACAAACACGTGGTCGCATTCATATACACCGATACCTATATGTGTGATTGTCAGTATCGCCCAAATTTCAGATGGCACTAATGAATGCAGTATTTCTTATGTATATGAGACCTTGGGTATCCTGCCTTGTATGATTGGGAACTTATGGTTGCAGTGACTTGAAATCTGGTTATGAAAAATGGGAAAACAAAACAGAATCATGTAAATCTGGTTGTGGCAATTATAATGAAATGGTGAAAGTCAAAATGACCTCCGTCTCTTGTTTATATGAACCAAATTTTTCTTTGATTGTACATGAGTGGTTATGAAATGTACTAGAGGCGGAATGCCAACTTCCTTTCCATCTACAAATGGAAGGCGAGGAAACTTCAACCACTTTGAGGGGCACATGAGAATATAGCTCCCCCTTTGCCCTTGAAAGTAGAAATTTCCTGATCTTGCATATGTAGGCGGAATAGGGGGTTTAAATTTCGATTAGGGTACTCATCATGACTACCCTGGAGCAAATGTTGAAACAGATGAAGCGTAAAAACGTTTGAATTTCCGCTTTCTTTGCCCTTAGAAACTTGCCATTTGCGAATCTTTCGCGTTGCTCCATATGCTTTATTTTCACCAGGGTATGGTAGACATATTCATACACGACTTATGATAAGAAGAAGAGAAATAAGTGAGATTTTTCACAGAATAAATCGTAGTCTTTCAGCATCAATGATATACACGGAGAAAAAGATATCTTAAAAAGTACCATAATTTATGGATTTTTAGCGCTGGTCTGACCCGAGTCTCAATATTTACCTGAACAAACCTTTAAAAGTACCATAATATCTGGGACTTTTATAAGGCAGGTACCATACTTATTCTGAAAAGTCCAAGGAATTATGGTACTTTTAGATATTCGTGCAAGTAAATATTCCGACTCGGGTCAGACCAGCGCTGAAAATCCATAAATTATGGTAATTTTCAGGATATCTGTTTTCTAAGTGTAGGAATGGCATCATCATCATGAAGTAATCAGTCTTATGACTGGTTTGATGAAATCCTCCAACCCTGTCTATTATCCGCTAAACGTTCAATTTCTACATATCTACGACCTACCTACCTACGATATCTACCTTATTTTGTATAACTTGCTTCATATAACTTAATCTAGGTCTACCTTTGCGAGTTTTACCATTCATTTTTCCTTCCAATATTGTTTTCAATAAACTATCATGCCTTAATGTGTGTCCTATCAGATTACATCTTCTTTTCACGACATGTTTCAAAAGACTTCTTTTTTCATTCACCTTCTCAAGTAGTTCTCCATTTTTTACTTTCTCTATCCACTTTATTCTAAGCATCCTTCTATAACGACACATTTCAAAAGCTTCAAGTCTTCGTTGGTCCGTTTTTCCGATTGTCCAAGTTTTGCAACCATATAATGCTGTGCTCTAAACGTAACTCTTCAAGAACTTTTTCCTTACTGTTAAGTTGATATTCTTTGAGAATAGTAACTGTTTCTTTTGGTTGAAAGCCTGTTTCCCTTGTGCTATTCTTGCTCTTATATCTCTTTCGCTGTTACCGTTTTCTGTAATTATGCTTCGTAGATATTTGAATTCTTTAACTTGCTGAATTGTCTCCGCATCCATTTTGATTTTCGTTCTTCTCGATGCTTTCGCTGTTATACAAATCATGAATTTTGTTTCGTCCTTATTTATATTTATACAATACTTTTCTAGTAATATTGTTTTCATAGTGTTGAGAATATTTTCTAACTCAGCACCACTCGGAGCTAATATAGTTATTTTATCCGCAAATCTCAACATGCTTACATTTTCTCCTTGAACCTGTAATTCCAATTGCACTTGCTCCTTCACTTCGTTCATCGCTTCTCCTATAAACAAATTGAAAATCAATGGTGATAGTGAGCAACTTTGTCTCACTCCTCTTTTGATTTGTGCTTCTCCCTTTTGACCCTCTATTTCTATTATTACGATTTGATTATTATATAATTCATATATTATTCTCGTATCCTTGAAATTAATTCCTACCTTTTTTTCAAAATCGTGAACATTTACTCCCAATCAACATTATCGAATGCTTTTTGTATATCTACAAAACCTATATACACAGACTTTTTTAACTCTACACTGTAAAAAAAGGTTTGAATCCTAATATAAAATTGGTTATGAAATTCCAAATAAATGCAAGTTGAATCGTATTTAATATAAAATAGCACTAATATTTCATGTTACTATTTTAATGTTCACAAACGTATTTGAATTTTGATCAGTATTATTATAATTCAAAATACTTTGTATTAAAATTCTTTATTAAAATTAAAATTCCAACATGCTTTGTTCAGTTCTACAATTTGGATTTTCTTTTACATGGTTGAATTTTGCAGTGTAGTATGAAATTTCAATAACAACCATATGAAAATTCTGAATGAATGTGAAAAATTCAAATCGTTTTTTTGAAATTCCAAACACATTTTGAATATTCAAAATTTCATTTGTGAAATTTCAATCACATTTTGAATATTCACAATTTTGTTTATGAAATTTCAATAGTTTTGTTGAAAAATAATACACAAGTGTATGAATTCACTGTGCACCGAAGTCACTGCGCATGTCTTCTGCAGATCCACGCTTCATAATCGTACCTGCAGAATGATAAAACGTTCTTCGGCAAAATCGATAAATCACGTAGTGATAAATTGTTAATTGAAAATCATCTGTTCTGATGATAATCAAGTTCACTAAGATGCTAAATATTTTTCAGAATTCAATGATAAAGTTTTGGATTGATGTATTGATGTATATCCACATGAGAACCATAAACTGAATTTCATCTTCAATATTGACTCTTGAACTACAATGTTTTCAATATGATCTTTGTATCTTTCTTATATACAGGGTGGGGCATTTAAAGTGTCGCGAGCGTTTTTTCCAGAAATAAAATGAGATACGAGAAAATTTTTCGGACAAAAATTGTAGGGTATCGAGGGGGACATCCGATGGTGGCCTTGGCTTTGACCTCAAATCTCATCTTCAAGGGCATTCTGAGGTCAACTCTTGTTTTGTAAATAGCATCTCATATTTTTTACTGCAGATTTGGATTCTAGGTCAAAAACCAAGAAACTTTTGTCTGAACCATTTTCCTGAAATCCGCAAAGATGGCGCTCTAATCGATATTGTTCCATACTGAATCTGACATTAGAATAACTCGAGAACGAAGGGTCTTGGAGGAGAATGTTTCGGACAAAAGTTGTCTGATTCCAAGGGGGACCCCTCGAACTGAAACGGAGGTGATGGGGTATAACAAACAAAACACAACACATTTCAATCGTCTACATCACTTGGATAATTTTAATGCAGTAGATGCTTAAAATGATGGCCTTCGACTTCAATACACATTTCAAAACGTTTTACAAAAGATTGCTGAACTCGTGCTAAAATATCTTCATTGATGCTCGCGCATGCATTTATGATTCGTTGACGCATATTCTCAGGTGTAGTCGGTGCTTGTTGATAAACTGTATCTTTCATGTATCCCCATAAGAAAAAATCTGGAGAAGTAAGATCCGGAGAACGGGCAGGCCAATGAACTGGTCCACGACGTCCTATCCATCGTCCAGGATAATCTCTGTCCAATATTTCTCGAGCTGTGACTGCATAATGGGATGAACAACCATCGTGTTGATACCACATATTCAATCGTTCCTGAATAGGTATGTCTTCAAGTAATGTTGGAAGTACTTGATCTAAGAAATGTCTGTACTTCTCTCCATTTAGCGTATCTGCAATGAAGTACGGTCCAATTACTCGAGATCGAAAAATACCACACCAAACATTCACAGCCCATTGTCTTTGATGCTCTACTTGACGTAACCATCTTGGATTTTCTGTCGCCCAGTAATGCATATTATGTCGATTCACTTGACCATGATTGGTGAACGTCGACTCATCAGAAAATAATATGTTGATGAAGTTGTTATTGTGCATTTGCGCTAGACCCCATCGACAAAACTGTACACGATTTTCGAAATCATCATCGTGAAGGTCTTGATGCAAACAAATGTGATACGGATGGAATTTGTGACGTTTCAGTATTCGAAGAACACTTCTTCGAGAAATTCCCGAATGGAGTTCAATTTCACGAGAGCTCACGTGTGGATTATTGGCTACTGCAGCTAGTACATTAACTTCCGCATTTTCTCCGCTAACAGTTCTCATTCGATGTCGTTTTTCCCTTGTAACACTTCCCGTTTCTGAGAATAATTTTGTAATGCGTTGAAAATACCTAATGGATGGCGTTGTTCTTTCAGGAAATCGTTCTGCATACAAGTCATATGCTTGTCTGGGGTTCTTATGCACTTCACCGTAAATGTAGATCATATCGATCTTTTCAGAAACCGTGTATCGGATATCCATGATTTCCAATTTGTCATAAACCAAGTAATAATCAAATGTAACTGACAAACTGACTTTCGAAATCGTGAATTTTCACTGAACCCCGTCGTTTGTTTACATCGCGTGAGCTCTGAATGGTGGTGATGTAGACGATTGAAATGTGTTGTGTATTGACAACTTTTGTACGAAACATTCTTTTGCAAGACCCTTCGTTTTCGAGTTATTCGAATGTCAGATTCAAAGTGGAACAATATCGATTAGAGCGCCATTCTTGCGGATTTCAGGAAAATGGTTCAGACAAAAGTTTCTTGGTTTTTGACCTAGAATCCAAATCTGCAGTAAAAAATATGAGATGCTATTTAAAAAACAAGAGTTGATCTCAGAATGCCCTTGAAGATGAGATTTGAGGTCAAAGCCAAGGCCACCATCGGATGTCCCCCTCGGTACCCTTCAACTTTTGTCCGAAAAATTTTCTCGTATCTCACTTTATTTTTGGAAAAAACGCCCGCGACACTTTAAATGCCCCACCCTGTATAAATATGTAAATATATATAAGAAAGATGTATAATAATATGAAGGAAGCTCGAATCGAGATTTCATAATCCCAGAATTCCGGAAGTTTATTCCTTGATTTAGAAATAATCTTACATATCTATAATACAGATATGCGAATTTTATTGAGAATACGATAGTCAAACAATCAATACTGAATATGAAAATTAGTATTTTGATTTTTCATACTTCCCAGTATATGAAAGTTCAATTAATAGGTTATAAAATTTACCATAATCATTCGAAATTCGATCCCTATTCATAATTAATTTTCAAAAGGATTTCATTGAAAATTCAACAATCGTTTTGAAATTTCATACTAACATGAAATGATTCACATATTTTCAAAACCTCTTCTTGAATTTCAATAAATTGTTTCTTTGAAAATTTACAACCAAATATATGTGTTAATTGCTTCACATACTTTTCTATTAAATTTCATACAAAAATGTTTTACAGTGTAGTCTTTTCTCTACTACTGTTCTGAGTGCTGAAATTGCTTCTCAGTTCTCGCGTTCCCCTATTTGTCCTAAAACCGAACTGATCTTCTGCCAATCTACTCCCCAGACAGCACAACGTGCCACTGGAACGTTTATGGAAGGTTTATAGAACGTAGAAGAGATTTTCTGAACGTTCAGAAAACGTCCCAGAGACACATTGTGCTGTTAGGGTCTCTATTCTATTGTCTATTCTCATGTTTTTAATTTTTGTCAGTATTTTTGAGGCATATGGAGTTAAACTAATCGTTCTGTGGTTCTCATATGTGTCTGCTCCTTGTTTTTTTGGAATGGCGACAATTTTATTCTTTCGTGAATCTTTCGGTACTTCTCCATTTTTTCACATATCTCTGACTAATTCAAACAGTGCGTCACGAGTTCTTTGACTGGAGGCTTTGATAAGGTCTGCACTTATGCCATCCATTCCTGGCGCTTTATTATGTTTCAATTCTTTGAAAGCCCTGTCGAATTCTGATCTCAAAATCGAATCTCCCAATTCTTCTTCATCGACATCTTCCTCCCTCTCTAAAAATCCTATATTATCGCTTCCTTCATACAGACCTTCTAAATGATTAATCCATTGTTCTATCATTTCCTCCGTTCTTATCAATTGTCTCCCTAGAGAATTTTTAACCACACTGCTTCTAGATAGGAATGGCAGGGAATTGAAGAAAAAAGGACAGTAATAGGACTTTTTCCTACTGAGAGTGAACCTTCCCATGTGTAAACTGCTGGAAATGGAAAAACGGACAAGAACAGTTTTGTTTCTAAGACCATCCCGTGGATGCATTGAACTCAATATTATACTGGAATGAGCATTCTCCGCTTTTTCTATAGTATCAGCCGATCAGAGGGAAAGATCAATATGTTGGGAGATGGTATTGGCTTCTAATATACAGGGTGATTCAAAATTCGCGCACTCTTTTTTGGGAGTAGATTCCTGATGAAATTCTAAAACGATTTGTCCTTTTGCACAATGCTCTCCGACGCATAATTTCCGAGATATAATCAATTAAAGTTGACTAATTATGAGGTGGATCCATCGGTCATTCAGGAGCGTCATAACAGAACAAGAGAGGAAGGTGCTTGCAGAGGGCGCTCATACGATCAGCTGATCTGTATAATCGATACGATTTACCAACATACAAATTGGTACATTTCCTATGTAGAACGATTGAATTCGTCGACACTGTGGAAAAATTGATTATTGTCATGAATTCTTATCACGATATGCTGTAGGTGAAAGTTGTAATTTCGTAGGGATAGGGATTCAAGTGGGAGAAAAAAGCATAACTACTCGTTTTCAATCAGAATTTTCATGTAAAGAAGAAAACATGAGAATTTTCATTCATCCGATACCCAATTTGAACGGTTTGATTAGTAAGTTTAACACCAGAGATTGGATTCCGAATCCTGTATTCTGATTGGTCGAGAATCAATGTATGTTAGATCAATCTTCGGCCGTTTCAAATGATTCTTCTGAAGAATGTGTTTTCGACTTATCCCAACCACAACATTGAACAATGATGACTTTGTTCGAATTCACCCTTTTTACATCATTCGATGATCATAAAGGGTTTATCGAACGTTAATAACTTACTTCAGCTTGTACGTAATTAACGTTCGATAAACCCTTTATAATCATCGGATGATGTAAAAAGGGTGAATTCGAATAAATTCATCATTGTTCAATGTTGTGGTTGGGATAAGTCGAAAACACATTCTTCAGAAGAATCATTTGAAACGGCCGAGGATTGATCTAACATACATTGATTCTCGACCAATCAGAATACAGGATCCGGAATCCAATCTCTTGTGTTAAACTTACTAATCAAACCGTTCAAATTGGGTATCGGATGAATGAAAATTCTCATGTTTTCTTCTTTACATGAAAATTCTGATTGAAAACGAGTAGTTATACTTTTTACTCCCACTTGAATCCCTATCCCTACGAAATAACACTATTTTACATTTGTCTGCGTAATAAAAATCATTACTGAAATTACAACTTTCACCTACAGCATATCGTGATAAGAATTCATGACAATAATCAATTTTTCCACAGTGTCGACGAATTCAATCGTTCTAAATAGAAAATTTACCAATTTGTATGTTGGTAAATCGTATCGATTATACAGATCAGCTGATCGTATGAGCGCCTTCTGCAAGCACCTTCCTCTCTTGTTCTGTTATGACGCTCCTGAATGACCGATGGATCCACCCCATAATTAGTCAACATTAATTAATTATATCTCGGAAATTATGCGTCGGAGAGCATTGTGCAAAAGGACAAATCGTTCTGGAATTTCATCAGGAATCTACTCCCAAAAAAGAGTGCGCGAATTTTGAATCACCCGTATTTTAAAGAGAGGAAGGAAATATGTTGGGGGCGTCTTATTCTTTCTTGTTCATGCGACAAACTATACCAGTCTGACCGCTTGAATTTAGGGAGCACGCATTCCAGTATGTATGGAGTTCAATGCGTAGATGCGACAGTTACTAGAAGAATACGAACTGGGCCGTACTTGGCCAATAGGAGTCTTGATGGACCAGCTACTAAACTACCTGACATCAACTACTTGGTGGAAGGATGGAAAACCACAGAGTAGACTGGGTATGGTTGTAATAGAGGGTCAGTTGTAAGATTACGAATAACTGACGATAGGATTATGGAAGCTAAGATTACCTAATGGGAGACAGCGCGTTCTCGCATGTGGAAACTTGTGTGTTAATTGTTTATGCCACATCACATATGCTCAGAACTCGGGGAAGAACTTTTGAAATTTTGCGACTGAAAGTAAGTATTCAATGCTGAACTATATTTCATTTCTTTCTATCAGTGTGCATGCTATGCATATTCGTGTTACTTTTCAACAACAACAGGACATTAGAGAATGAATAAATGTTGGTTTTGTTCTACGAATTTTGTCGATTGTTGTGAAAAATGAAATAACTACAAGAAACATTGACTGAGGACGATGGTAACACATTTTCTGTGATCAATTGTAACGTCGGAACTGACCTCATACATGCATCCTACACTTAGAGAAAAATCTGGTCGGCACAACTACAGCACGTCGTTGATTTTTGCCTTGACCTTCTTATGTAGTTGCTACAACTACATTCATGTGATTTTGTCTTGTTTTTCTCGTCATCATGACCAAATTTCACGTCACTGCAACCGTGAATCTTTGACCATGCGAACATAGTTCCTGTAACCACGTTGCTTTTTTCTCAGTGTACTTACATATTACATTGATTACTTCATTTGATTATTTTGTAGATACCTCGTTCACGAAAACGCTTATCGAGAAAAGGAGAACACGACGTAAGTTATTACGTGAAGGCGTATGAGCGTATACAAAGTGGGATATTATAGTAGATAATTTTTCTCAGTGTACTTGAAAAATGTACTAATTTCCATAATGATGTGTAGTCAAAATCGAACAGAAATATAATCAAAGATAAAATTCAAATCAGACTTCCAGCTAACTCGAGTCAAACTTCCTTCCGAACTCTTTGGCAGAAGGAATTACATTGATTCAACTTTTGTCGAACTCGATAACGCTTGTGGAGGTTAAATTTGAAATAAAGGTTTGAAGAACTTTTCTGAAGTTTGGAATTGTTTTGTTGCATAAACAAACTTACGAGACGAGAGCGTACTTACGAGAGCTGATTCGATTTGTAGCTTGACATGATGATCAAAATCTTATAACTTTCATCAAAATACACTGTTTTTATAGAGTGTATTTTGTTCGATCATAAAAATGCGGATTTTTTGTCATTAAAATTAATTTAATATTTTCATGAGAGGGCAAACATTGATTCAGCGTATGTTCTCATATCATACAGTACTGTAATGTGTATGCTATTCTCAACAAATAGAAGATGGAGAAAAAAAGGAGAAAAAGAATAAGGTAAACTTATTCACATGAGTCATTTAATTAGGCAAAGTAAACATTTGCTATAGGCTCAACAGTCAGTAAATGCCAGTGATTTCTCTTATGTCTTTAAAGTTTGGAACTCATTTCATGGCTCAATTTCCTCTCTTCAAGAGACAGTTTCTTCTTATTTGTAAAATGTTCATTCATTAAAGTGCATATTGCTAGATGTGAAAATACATGTCCGTGATTATTATCCATATGTACATCCAAGTACACAAAAAATGTCATTGAGCCTCCAAACTCAGGGTCTTCTATTAGCTCCAATTCGTCACAAAAATTTTGTACTGCGAAGCAGCGTGTCCCCTATCCAGTGTGTATTAGAGATCAGTGCATACATCCCTTATAATTTAAGAATCGCCCTGAATAAAACTTAGAACCCACGTGGAAAAAATTTCCAAAACTGTATACAATTATACAAACTTGTATAAGATTGGTATATCATTTGTGTGCAGTTGTATACATTTCTGAACATTTTTTCCACATGGGAATGGTGAAAATTTCAATCAAGACAGATTGAAAATCACCTCTCTACAGACAAGTATACATATCCTCTATTGTGAAAAACAAGTGAGGTTTTGAATTAAAATCACGGGTCCTGTTAAACGATAATGCTAGGAAACAAACGTATTGATATTTTGAGATCGAAAGAAGTGAATCTCGAGCTAACCTCTGGTTCAAGCTCCTTGTGAGGCTTAGATTCAGCGTGTTCGATGAGTGACCGAGCCCTAATGAGGATTCAATGGAACACGCAACGTAAATACGCGATCAGATGTATTCAGATGTATTCAAGGGATGTTCATTTACATTGGAAATTGCAAGCCCATGTGAGCATAGTTTTTGACGTTCAATTAAATTCATTTCAATCAAATTAACTTTAGTTCAAATATAACCCTAATAGAATTTTAAATCAACTGAAATGAAAGATTTAAATTAAATTTTGTCTCATTTCAAATGAAATTTACTTGAATTACCATGTGGAAAAAATGTCAAAAAATGTATACAATTGTATACAATTTGTATGAAATTGTATACGATTTGTATACAATTTGTGTAAAATCGTATACATTCTTGGACATATTTTCCACGTGGGAGACATATGTATTTTCGAATATTTTTGAATTTGGAAATAAATTATTGTCATCCGATATTTCATATAAATCACTATGAATATATACATCAGGCTAGTCGGATTTGGCCTTTATGAGAACCATATCGATTACGTCTTTTTTTAGCATGCCGTACAACTACCTCGTAAGGGGATCCGATAAGACATCGGGTTAGCCCGATTCGATTTCTGCTCGGGATGCCAACAAATTTTCATCAATTATCTCCTACTATCTCGATCTTTCGGCACCCAATGAGAAGAGTATGAGAGAAAAAGGAGAAAAATACATTTGCAAGGAAATAGTAGGTGGTGTTGCGTACTAAAATTTGAGCAGAAAACCAGTAGAATAAATAAATCAACTGAGGATAGAAGATTTTCTCGCTCTTACAGGGACAAACCGCTATGCTGATGCTCTTCACTTCGTGAAAAAGAGTCGAGAAACTCCGTATCTGAAGACAAGAAGAAGAAGAAGAAAAAGAAGAAGAGATGGGCGATTCTATTCATGGCATCGGTGCGCGGCAGCGCAAAGGGAAAGAAGAGAGAGCTGATCCTCTGAAATTGATCTTGGCGGAGGATGGAAAATTGAGGCTTCCCTCTAAACGAAGAAAAGGAAATAACATCACGTTAGATTTATTTATTCATTTCTCTCAGTCATTGTTATTTATAATACGAGTAGTTTGAGTAAGTGGAATCTTAGATTCACCACCTTATCGTATGGACTCATGTAAAAATTGCCGGAAATGAACAAATGAACAACGGCCCAGTATTGGGGCATTTATTTGCCGAATTATGGCGAAAAATATTTGACCGCCCATGTGGAAAAAATGTACAAAAATGTATACCATTGCACAAAAATCGTATACGAATCGTATACAATTGTATACAAAAATGTGTACAATTGTATACAGTTTTGGACAGTTTTTCCATATGGGCGTTTCTACACCATTACCGGTCTTCAATTGGTGTTACTTGTCTGACAACACTCAAACAGCATTCGCAAACTCATCTCCGCGCAACAGTAAAATGTATGTTTGAGATGTTTTTGGAACATTTAGAAAATCTCCTTTACGATATTCAGACATCTCATGACCTGGTCGCCAATGTAATGTAATCAGATATGACTGTTGGGTATAAAAACTCAACCTGCACGTAATCGAAAGTGTTCCTCTTACCACAATTACTTGCCGTACCATAGGTCTATCAATAAAGGCCCACATAAACTGCCAGTACGGACAGCATTGTAGTTCCAGTGATGGGCACCGGGTCTTATGTAAAACGTTGTTATCATTCCGCCTTCGACTGTTTCGACTGCTCGCATTTCCCAGCATTGTTAATTCCAGCAACAGTACTGTGTCAGTATGCGGCCGAGCAGTGGACCAGTTTTTCATCACCAGTTGTAAACCAAAGGCAGCGTTCAAGGTGCTTGAAGTAGCCTATGAATTTCTGTGAGAGTCCAAAAGTACACGGAAAGACCGGGTCTATTAATATTTAGAAAAATGACTGTCAATTCAGGGAAAAGAAGGATCGTTGAAAAATATTCGTAGTGAGTCTACGAAAAATGCGTCGTCGATATATTAACAGTTAATAGTTCCACTGTGAAAAATATCAATGAAACTATCAACTATTAATATTTTTACTACGAATTTTTGGTAGACTCACTACGAATATTTTTTAGCAGTCCTCTTTTTCCCTAAACTGACAGTCATTTTTCTAAAGAGAAATAGAATAGACCCGGTCTTTCCGTGTAGTTCACCATACGATTTGAACACAAAATAATCCAACGATCTTATTCGAAAATAAAGATTTTATTTTAAATTAAATGCTTTCAAGCTGCTTTCACAGTGACACGCGTATTTTAGTCGTTAGACCAGTCTGTCAGAATCTGTTTTAATGCCATGAGGATGAACCAATCACATGTAATATTTCTTTCGGAAGGATTCTATAAGAAATCAATACATGATTCCGTATTGGTTCGATTTTGGTACCGCATGTATATATTTTTTTATCACATTGAGCTCTATAAAGAGACAGAATTCGTGGAACGGATTATTTGAAATGTCTTAGTCTTGTCTTTCCATGTCAGTATGTGGAATCAGTAGCATTTTGGTATTGAAAGTTATCTCCAATGACATTTTCGATAAAATAATTTTTTGTTAAAAGTTATTCGCATTGAAAATTCTTTTTGAATTCTTGTTCAACATGTATCTTGAAATCTATCGAATCGAATCGAATGACATTGACAAAGCTATTTCTTCTATGGTCAGACTTCACCACTAATTCTTCTCGGCCCTTGATAATTGGTTCATTTATAAACCCTTGTTCATAATAATTTGTTGGCAAAAATTATTCTGGGGCATGAAAAAATCAACAAAAATTCACAAAAATTGTTTGAATTATTTTAAAGAAATTTTGGCAAATTCAAATTGTGATGATTTTTTTGAGAGATATGATGATTTGTTTGATAAGTGCGATGAACAATTCCGAGTTTGAAAATATGCAGGACTAAGTTCAAATTATCATAGTCTAGGAGCCCGGGCCACATTTTGGTGACCAATCTGAGCAAGGTTCATACTTACGTATGTGTTGTATTCTATCTTGTATATGAGCAAAGTGATCTTCCGCTGGCATCCTTGTGGGGGGGGGGGGGGGGAGTAAGTATATAGTAGCAAAGCTCTCAATAGTAGCGAAGCTGAAATTTTTTGTGTGATTTATTTATGATATTTCATGATAGGAAGTGCCTTCCGCTGGGAAACCTCCGGGGGCAAATGCTTCCGCTGCGCATATAAACACCAGAAAAATCATCGGAATTAAATTTATAGTAGCGTAGCTGAAATTTTTTGTGTGATTTATTTATGATTTCTAATGATACAAAATGACCTTCCGCTGGGGAAATTCCGGGGGCAAATGCTTCCGCTGTGCATATAGAGACCAGAAAAAATCATTGAAATGAAATTTATAGTAGCAAAGCTGAAATTTTGTGTGTGATTTATTTATAATTTCTAATGATAAAAAATGACCTTCCGCTGGGGAAAATCTGGAGGCAAATGCTTCCGCTGCGCATATAAACACCAGAAAAATCATCGAAATGAAATTCATAGTAGCCAAGGTGAAATTTATTCTTGTTATAGTTATTGACAGGTTTTTTTTTAAAATAAAAATAAGCTCCAGCTGAGCCTGCATCAGTGGACTAACCTTCAGCTGGACCCATTCTGGGATCAAGTGAACCATTTGTTTCCGAGACATTCAATTTCAGCTGAAGACTCTTCTTCTTCAAACTAGTCAGCTGATCATTATTTCTATCAACTTCTTGTACATACCTGCCAGTTCGTGAAATTTCAGCGCAGATGAAATTAATTTTGAGGTTTTTTTGCAAAATTGCATCTTCAAAATTATATTAATTGTATTTTTGTTTGACTGAATGGCAACACAGATATTTTGGATGGTAATTTATTCAAATTTCAGTGTAGGATGGGATTGTAAGTAGTTTTATCACTTCATTTATCATTTTATTCGTCGCTCCCTTGTTCATCATCATATTCATCTTCGTTCGAATCAATAGTGATTTTTTTCTCTCGCTCTATTTCTATGAAAAAACATTGAGATTAAATATGATTAAAAATGTGAGTAAGTTCAATTTTATTCAAACGAATAATAAATATAATTTATCTACCGTCAGAGCTATCTTCTGCCGATGTGAGCGTTATGTTTTCAATTTTCGGTAGTTGTTCACCAGCGAACCATTTGAAACAATACTTATTATGCACGTCTTCCCAAACATAATTCAATGGATCGAGATCCGTTAGCACTCGGCAATGGGCATTGCTCCATATATTGGCAATGTAATAAGTTCTGAGGAAATGTTGCTGTAATTCAGCTTTACAAAGCGGTAATGCTGAGCCATCGAAATTTTTTTTAGGTAACTTGAGTACCTCTTCACTATTTACAATGTGATACATTTTTAGGAACATATTTGTACGTGCTCCATCAATGTCATTGATCTTTGGGAACCCATACATACGGCAAACAAATTTCTCAATAGTTGGGAATAATGAGTGTAAATTGCTTTCTAACACTGAACTCATTTGCTGAAATACATCAATAAACTCTTCATTCCGACTTAGGATGTTGAAAGGGCGTTGTTTTCCTTTACGAAAAAATGCAGGGTTGAAGTCACAGCCTGGAAACCGCGATGTGATATGAATGAATTAACATTTTCATATTATGCACTCAAAAAAATATCGTGTAATGATGAGACGGGGCTACATAATCATAAGAGGGATCCCGTTTCGAAATATTTTAAAACGGATTGACAATCTCACCTGTAAAAGCATGGAACGCCGGTGAAGCTGCACTTAAATGAGGACCCCATTTTTCATATAAATTGTTCATGTTGATATATCTCTGCGAATTTCCAATGCCAACATGCATGGAGATTTTCAAATCTCTCTGTATATGATGCATATTGCCGAGTAGTATGATAGCTACATCAGTATCTGAACATCTAATTTTTACATGAGCATCAACATCTATCTTGGATAGATGATAAATTATCTTGGAATCCGCCTCTTCGTGTGCAGGGCATGAAAACTGTTTATCTTCTATTCGATTTACATGATCATTACTGACTTCGTATTTATAGCAATTGTCAAAATTAACATATAGTACTTTATTTTTTATGAAGGGTGCCATGTGATCATTCAACCAATCATCAACCAAGACGCGCACTAAAGCCTCTTTGAATTCTATATTTTTTAATTCATATTAAAAATCATTTGTACGTATTTGATCTGGTCCATTTATGTGGTACGGCGTACGTCTCGTGCCTCTTAAAACGTGTTTATGATCTTTAATAGACGGACGGAAATATCGATCAAATACAACAATGACTTTTGAAGCTTTATTAGAAACCAACATTTGCAAAATTTGTTTAGAAATTATTCCAAAACGAAGAGGTACTTCCCTTAATAAATGCAGTATGAAGAAACCATCGAAAATAATAACATCACTGTACTGCGGTATTTCGCTCTCAAAATTCTTCTCCAACATTTTTTTAAACAATGACTT